>CM068375.1:318160531-319360531 GCA_034769895.1 Magicicada septendecula
GTAAAATGGTATTTAGCAGTTCGTGTATCTTTTAAAAAATTAATAAACACCGAAAATATTTATTGTAATGCGGTATTCATATCACGTACAGAACTTAAGTCACAGTATGACGATATCGATGAACAGTATTCGATAGCTAGCGAGAAAATAATGGAATCCGTTGACAAATTCACGCGTGACGGAAGCGGGTGGGTCGAAAACGGTGTCGAGTCGGTGGAACTAAATATTACAAAATACAATCCTCTTGTGGGGTCGAGGTTTCTACCTACACCATCGAAATTGTCACACAGTAGGGAAGGAGTTATTAATGTGAAAAATTTAGAAGACGAAAAGTGTTTCTTGTGGTCTGTGCTCGCCTGTATACACCCGGTCGCGTGTAACCCGCATCGCTTTAGCCACTACCTACCGTACGAAGAAGAAATAAACATGAAGGACATACCTTATCCTGTTGCAGTCAATAAGATAAAACGTTTTGAAAAATTAAACGAAAACATATCTGTTAACGTTTTTGGCTACGAAGACGAGGTATATCCTTTACGTATCACTGAACATCGCGGTAGAAAGTACCACGTAAACCTCCTGCTACTGTCCGACGCGAACACTACTCACTACTGTCTCATACGGAACCTTTCGCGTATGCTTTCGTCGTTGACAAAAATTTGTCGTGCATCGGTGTACTGCAACTACTGTCTACACAGATTTTCGGACAATAAAGATACTAACGCGGCGCGAAAACGAGTTGAAGAACACGAACGCAACTGTTCTCAGCACGGAGTACAGAAAGTAAAACTTCCTGACGAGGACGAAAAGTGGATGTATTTTAAAAACTTTTCACTTTGTCACCGCGTACCTTATACGGTATACGCTGACTTCGAATCGTTTATTGTTCCGACCACCGGTAAAAACGTGGCACATCATATACCAGCCAGTTTCTTCTATGTGATAGTTGACTGGATGGGAAACGCCGTCAAGGAACCTGTTATATACCGCGGTAAAGACGTGGTGGACACGTTCCTTCGTGTGCTTTTAGCCGACGTTCAACGACTCGATAGAAACTTTAATAAACCGATCCAAATGACAGCGGCCGACGAACGGTCATTCCGAAACGCCACGCACTGTCATCTGTGCAAGAAGCCGTTAACGGACGACACGGTTCGAAACCCTTGCCACATAACGGGTAACTATTTAGGCGCTGCTCACAATGCTTGTAATATAAATTACAAAATACCAACACACGTTCCGGTTTTTTCCATAATTTAAGTGGCTACGACTCGCATCATTTTATGCAAGGTTTCGGAAAGTACAAGGAAGATGAAATAACGTGTATCGCTACTACAAGCGAACGTTACATCTCCGTTACACTCGGTCAGCTCCGGTTTCTCGATTCTCTGCGGTTCATGAACGCGTCACCTGAAAAACTCGTCTCCAACTTATCCGCGGATAAATTTAAAACCCTTAATCAATTTTACACGCATAATGTTAATTTACTGTTGCCTAAAGGTGTGTACCCTTACGAATACGTTACGGACGATACAAAATTTGACGAGAGGCAGTTACCGGACCGCGAACATTTTTACAACGGGTTGACAGAGTCGGATATAAACGAAGAAGATTACGCGCACGCTCGAGCGGTTTGGTCGGCTTTCGACATGCAAACGTTCGGTGATTATCATGACCTTTATTTAAAAACGGATGTACTACTGCTTGCAGATGTATTTGAAAACTTTCGAAACATGAGCCTGCAGTACTACGAACTCGATCCTTGTAACGTTTTTACCACCGCCGGTTTAGCATGGAACGCGATGCTGAAAATGACAGGAGTTAGGTTAGGGTTACTCCGCGATATAGACGTACACCTGTACATCGAAAGAGGTATCCGTGGCGGCTTAGCAGCAATTTCTAATCGGTACGCCAAGGCCAGCAACCCGTGCATTCTCGATTATGACGCAAGCAAGCCGCATAACTATTTACTCTACCTCGATTGTACCAACCTGTACGGAACGGCTATGACACAGCCTTTACCACTGTCCGGTTTTCGATGGTTGGAACGTACAGAGATCGATACGTTGAACGTGCACGCGTTACGTGACGATGATGACACCGGTTATATCCTGGAAGTCGATCTGGGGTATCCACATTACTTACACGACTTACACAGTGACTACCCTTTAGCACCTGAAAAGTGTACTATTACGGACAGTATGCTTTCACCGTACTGCTATCGCATGAAGCTGTTAAAAGACTTTGTGTGTAGTAACGGTAAGGTAGAGAAACTGATAATGTCCCTCGAGGACAAGACAAAATACATTGTTCATTACAGAACATTGAAACTCTACCTCGAACTAGGAATGGAGTTGAAAGCGATTCACCGTGTGTTAGCATTCACACAGTGCGTATGGTTGAAACGTTTCATCGATTTTAATACGGAGCGACGAAAGGAAGCCAGAAACACCTTTGAAAAAGACTTTTTTAAGTTAATGAATAACGCGCCGTACGGAAAATCGTTGGAAAACGTACGGAAGCGAATCGATTTCAAGTTAGTTCCAAACGAGAAGAAACTTCACAAACTAACCGCTAACCCCAGGCTACAACCTTTTTTCATCTATAACGAGGACCTGGTAGGTCTCACGATGAAAAAAACGTCCATTACACTGAACCGGCCTTTGTACGTTGGGTTCAGTGTATTGGATATTAGTAAGCTGATCATGTATCGGTTCCATTACGGATTCACGATGAATACGTACGGGTCACGTGCACGTCTATGTATGACGGACACTGACTCTCTGTTGTACGACATTCGCACCGACGATGTGTACAAAGACATGGAGGAGCATCTCGTACTCTTTGACACGTCGGAGTACCCTAAGACACATCCGTGCTATAGTGAAACAAACAAGAAAAAGTTGGGTACGTTTAAAGACGAAACAAATGGAATACCGATACTTGAATTTGTCGGGTTGCGCGCAAAATGTTATTCATTCGTTACGGCAAACGATAAAGAGAAAAAGGTAGCGAAAGGTGTGCCACGTTCCGCGATAGCTACACAGTTGAAACATCAACTTTATAAGCAATGTGTAAAGACCACTTCTCAAACTTATACTACAGCGCAGACTATCCAAAGCGAAAAACATAACATATACACAAGAAAGCTTACAAAATTATCGCTGTCACCATACGATGACAAACGATATGTTTTGGATGACGGTGAAACAACACTGGCGTACGGTCATTATAAACTCTGTCAACCCAGACGCGAGATGGCTTCATGCGACACTGTCAGTAGCGACGATGAAGTCGGTGAGGTTCAGTGAAAACGTAACGGTATATCTCGTACCAAAATTTTGCGATTCGCGTTTCGGGTGGCGATATGGAAAACGTACGCAAAACTATTGCAAAAGAATTGCACAGACCGGTGAGAAGGAACTTTCCCAGACGTGCGGTGGAGGTGAAGGGGTTACACGATCTCTACCAAGCGGATTTGGTGGAAATGATACCGCATGCCAAGTTGAACAAGGGGTACAAATATCTAATGACGGTAATAAACGCATTTAGCAAGTATGCATATGCGATTCCCTTAAAAACTAAATCGGGTGTTGAAGTAGCACAGGCTCTCGAACCAATAATTGTAAAAAATAAAATGAAATACCTGCAAACGGATAAGGGGAAAGAGTACTTTAACACTACCGTACAAGCTTTACTAAAGAGATTCAATGTCAAACACTATTCAACGTATAGCGAGAAGAAAGCGTCCATCGTAGAGCGATTTAATCGTACGTTGAAAACGAACATGTACCGCGCGTTCAGCGAGCAAGGCCATTATCGGTGGTTGTCGCTTTTGCGTAAACTGGTGATGGAATACAACGACAGAGTGCATAGAACTATAGAGATGAAGCCACGACAAGTCGACAAGAGCAACGAGCAAATTGTGTTGGAACGAATAAGAAAAAATACCGTACCGCGGAAAGTGAGCAAGAAACATAAGTTTAAAATAGGCGATCGAGTACGTATCAGTAAATATAAAATCACATTCGCTAAAGGTTATACACCAAACTGGACGAACGAGATATATACAGTGCACAGAGTTCAGCCAACCGTACCGGTTACGTACTTGTTGAAAGATCACACGGGTGACGTTGTGGAAGGTGGGTTTTATGAACAAGAATTGAGTAAAAACCAGCGTTGGTGATGTGTATCTCGTTGAGAAAATATTACAACGTAAAGGTGATCGCGTGCGAGTGCGCTGGCTCGGCTTTGACGGTAAACACGATTCGTGGATACATAAAAAAGATCTGATATAATAACATTACCACAGTATTTAACCGAACGTAAACGAGTTAAGATGAAGATTGAACAACAATCGTTAAAGTTAAATGTTAAGAACGTAGACTCTGCTAAGTACAACGGTGAAGTTGCATATAATAAACACAGTCCACTGTTTCCAAACACAGTTCGATGTATCGTGTGTGGCGGGTCATGTAGCGGGAAGTCAAACGTTGCCTTTAACATGTTATTCGATTCAAACGAACTGCGATTTCAGAACCTGTACGTGTTCTCCAAATCGTTAGTTCAACCAAAATATCGTATGTTGGAAGACGTTTTTAATGCTCTCGCTGACGAAGGAATGACGTACTTCACATACAGTGAAAACGATGAAGTACCACCTCCGCACGAAATTGTACCTAATTCAATCATGTTGTTCGATGATGTGGTATGTGAACGGCAGAATAACATACGAAAATATTTCGCTATGGGACGGCATAGCGGTGTGGACACTTTGTACCTTTGTCAGACGTACAGTCTGGTGCCAAATCAACTGGTGCGTGATTATACCAATTTCTTAGTATTGTTCAGACAAGATGATCTCAATTTACACCATGTTTACAACGATCACGTTAACACAGACATGAAATACGAAGAGTTCAAAGCGATGTGCGCCGAAGCGTGGAAGGATCGTTACGGATTCTTAGTCATCAACAAGGACTCACCGATAAACGCGGGCATATACAGAGTGGGTTTCGATCGTTTTATACATAAATAGAATAGTTTGTGCGAGAAAGTCATCAGTGTCAAGATGGATGACAAGCAATTGACACAAAAAAATCGATGCAATTAGCGACAACATAAGGCAAAAGTATCGTGCGTTGAAACATGATCTCAGAGAGAGCGATGAAGCGTTAACGAGAACGTACGAACCTCTTTTGGAACCGTTAACCCAGATTTCGGAAAAGTTGAATGTCTCCGGTGATAAAATTAAAAAAATAAATGTTGAAGATGAAGATACGAAGACAGCTGTCGAGATGACACCACCACCATCACAACCTCGATTCCATAGAACGGAAGTGTTGGCACAAACTCCTGATGTCGAAACACCGAACGTGACTCTTGAAGAGTTTTTAGCAACACCCGAAGGTCGACACGAAGCACAAGAATACGTTGAACAGTCTGTCGAAGGTCCGCTCGCGAGGAAATACTTACTACTCGCTTTATCTGATGATCGAGAAGAAAAGATGGATCATTCGTACGGTGTCCGTAACGTTGCAGACAAATGGATGGTGGGCAATTCGGTGTTGGAGATCAATCAAGACGACAGCTTCTACATAGCTGGAAAACGATAGAGGGGTACACCGGGTCTCTACGAACTTATGTTTATGAAAGGACCCAACAAGAGGGTCTACGATGAAAACGATTTAGCAGCGTACAAATCTATACTGTCGGATACTAACGCACATAAACATTATCATTTATCCGGTGCTAAAATAAATACAAACAAAGGTGTAAAGTACAGAGAGATAATCGCCCGATTGTTCCCACCGCGCAGCGGACGTGGTATCGATTACGTACACTGGAACGATCCCAACGAACTGGTTGAACGGTTGAGACTGCTGGTAAGTTCAAAACGCGCCGGTCACACCGGACACGACAACGAAATCATCTCCGTTGTGGAGGAATTACGTGAAGCCAACATTATCGTATAAATTTTATGAACGTCGGTGTAACAACTCATTGACGTCAACACTGTCAACATGTGCGGATTAGATTTGACACCTGACTTTGAAGTTGAAAACGAGAGACTGAAAACCTTTACATCATGGCCTGTGCATTTCATCAGTCCAACCGCTATGGTTGCCGCAGGCTTTCATTACACAAATGAAATTGACAGAGTTCGATGTTCATTTTGCGGTATAGAAATCTTTCGTTGGAAAGAGAGTGACGATCCGATTGTGTCACACACGCGATGGTCACCACAGTGTCGTTACTTAAAACGCTTAGCACATCATTTGTAGCGTGCAGTCGTACAATGGTTGTGGACAAGTTCGGGAGATATCAAAGCGCCGTGAGCGTGCGACGAGAAACGAAAAGACAATTACGCGATACTGTAGGATTTAAGTTTACGAATGATGGGCATATAGATGTTGAAAACAAAAAGATCCGCAATCTGAACGAACCGGATGCAGCAAAGGATGCTGTAACCCTGACTTATATGCAAACACATTGTCTGCTACTCGATGATGAACGTAAAAGCGTGGACGTTAAAGGGTGTAGATTGAAAAATGTTGATACTCCTGTAGACGTTAAAGACGTAGTCAACAAATATTACGTTGATGACAACTGTATACAACACTCGAGTCAACAGAGATGTGAGGTCATCGATGCACGAGATCGATGGGTAATCAACGTTCGAAGTCCGGAACAAGCGACCGATGCGGTCAACAAAAACTACGTAGACTCGAACGTCATTAAAAAAGTATGGAACAGCTATTTGTTTGGGCAGAGCTGGTTGTTGGGAGTGAGTTCACCGATTTTTGCAGATGACGCGGTTAACGTAAAATACATGTTGCAGAACACCGTTAGCTTGGGCGAAGATGGTGTTTTCAAAGCAGCGGAAAAGAGAATAACAGACGTAGCGGATGGTTTTGCAGAGAGCGATGCTGTTAACTTACAACAATTAAATGACATGAGACGATACGTAAAGAGCGAGATGTATAAAGTCGTTAAAACATTTCTGTATCAACTGGATTACTACTTATAGAAATTGTCTAAGCCACGTAGTTCAGAAGACGAGTGGACACTCGACACGAAGGAAATAAAAAGGTTAATAGATGAATACGATAAAAACACAGAATAGAAAGACTGGAGATCGGTTTACGATGTACAACAACGTTAAGAGGAAAAGGGGGTGGGGCGTCGGAAACGTGCTTTAAAACGTTGTACCGTCCGTTGTTTCGTCAGTTATCAATCGAGCGGTGGACGCACTACCTGTCGAATTACATCTGCCGGGTTACAGATTCTATGGACCGGGCACGAAACTCGAAGAAAGATTAGCGCGTGGTGATCGTGGAGTCAATCAACTAGACGAAGCCTGTCGCGAACACGACATCGCTTACGCTCAATACAAAGACAACGAAAGTAGACGTATTGCAGATCGTAAACTCGCAGAAAAAGCGTTGGGACGGCTGAAGGCTTTGGATTCGGGTATCAGCGAACGAGCTTATGCGACAGCAGTTGCAGCGACCATGAAAGCAAAATCAGCAATAGGAAGCGGTCGACGTCGTAAAAATAAAAAGAATGTGAGTAGTCGTGGTCGTGGTGCTGGTGGTGTGATGAAGAAGAGGAGGAAGAGAACTGTCCGAATCGCTAGGAAAAAGAAGAGAACTGCGTCCGGATTGTATCTACGTCCGTACCGAAAAAACTAATTCACATACCGCTCCGCCCGTTGTCCGAAGATGAATTACGTGTATACGCAAAAAAGCTAAACATACCGTATTTTAGAGGTGTTTACATGCGTAACGCATTACCGGATACAGCGCCGTGGAAGAACGAAAGCGTCATCGTGAATTTGGACGACGAGAGCGGACCGGGAACCCACTGGGTATGTTACAAGAAGCGTGGAAACCGAGTACACTATTTTGACGGGTTCGGTAATTTACGTCCACCTCTCGAGCTGATGCAATATTTTGGTGATACAGCCGACGTTCGTTACAACTATGAACGGAAGCAACCTCCTAACACGATCATCTGCGGTCATTTATGTTTAGACTTTTTATCGTCTTCTGATCAGTAAACTTCAGCATGTCGTCGCTAACGGTCACCGTGACGGGTACCGACGCTGCGAATCTCGTGTGTAACTTTTTCCCACCTCTCGAGTTATACGGTGAATGGTAAGTTGGTCTATTGGATTTTACATCGTATAATTCAATACCAAACGTTACTGAAGGAAAAAATAATGCATTTCCAGTAAACATTTCCAAGGATCAGTGGTCCGTCATCAAGTTGCCTACCGGCACCTATGAAATCAGTGATATCGAAACGTATCTGCAGAAACAGTTAGGCGAGAGAACAATCAGTTTACGTCCAAACAACAACACATTAAAGTGTGAAATTTACTGTAAGCATGTCATCGACTTTTCGCACACACCGCATACCATTGCAAGTATGTTAGGATTCAAGGAGAATCAGCAGCTGGAAGCGTATAAAACACACGAGTCGAACGTACCGGTCGACATAATCAAAGTTAACACCGTTCACGTACGGAATAATATCGTACAGGGTGCGTACAAGGACGGCCAGGACCAGTACACGTTGCATTCGTTTTATCCGACCGTGGCACCAGGTTTCAAAATAGTTGAAACACCGACAAACGTAATATACTTACCAGTAAACGTACAACGCGTTGACAACATCATATTGTCTCTCGTTGATCAGGACGGGGATTTAGTTGATTTTCGCGGTGACGTTATCACGATACGACTGCATCTGAAAATATGGGATTGTATTTCGGACAAACGTCACCTGTAAAAAGGGAGTGTATACGAGAGAAACATGGTAGTCGGTGTTCAACGTTGAAGCGATTGACATCAAGGAACAAGCGTTTCTTACTTTCACTTGGATTTAAATTATACGATTAAAATAATTCGGGTGAAATTCTAGCTATCGAACGAGGAGCGGCTTTCGATAACAGAATCGTTGAGTTCGAATATCGTACGCACGCACTTTATGCTTCCACCCGATACGGTAACAACGATGAAATACGTATACCCATCCAACAACAGGATGTTTTCACTTTACCGGCGGAGAGTTTTCTGTACATCGAAGGAACATTGACCAAGGTTAACGCTACCGACACAGCGTTGAACGTGAAATTAATCAACAATGCAATGGCTTTCTTGTTTGAGGAGATCCGTTACGAAGTGCGCGGTGTGGAAGTAGATCGTACGAAAAACGTTGGAATTACGAGCACTGTGAAATTGTTACTATCGAGCAACGAGCATGAAAGAAAGCATCTAATCAATGCAGGATGGGTGACGACAACCGACGAGTCGTTGACAGTACACGAGAGTACCGGTGATTTTACGTTTTGTCTTCCGTTAAAAATGCTACTAGGTTTCAACGAAGACTATACACGCATCATGCTGAACGTTAAGCAAGAATTGATTCTGTTGCGTACCTCTACCGATCAGAACGCAATGGTGCTAAAAGAATCGGGTGCAACTGCAAACGGTAATCTCGTAATAAACAAAGTACACTGGAAGATGCCCTATGTGCGCGTGTCAAACAAGTACCGAATACCGTTATTGCAGCACATCGAGGAGGATCATGAACTGGTGATGCCGTTCCGCAGTTGGGAATTGCACGAATATCCCGTTCTACCGACGACGAATCGACATTCGTGGACATTGAAGACATCGTCACAGTTGGAAAAACCACGGTATGTGATACTGATATTTCAGACGGATAGGAAGAACAATATAGCGAAAAACGCGTCGGAATTTGATCACTGCAATTTAACGAATGTCAAGCTATTTCTGTACGATAACCTGAACCAGGACATCGATAAAAAACTTTACGCACTGTTCTACGACATGTATACACGTTTCCAAACATCATACTACGACCGTCGCAACAGAACGCCTCTTTTGACACCTAATGAATTTATAACGAAAGCACCGTTGTTTGTCATCGATTGTTCCAGACAAGAAGAACCAATCAAGTCGTCTGCCGGTGATGTGCGTTTAGAATTTGAATCCAGTAACAATTTCCCAGATAAAACTACCGCTTACTCTTTGATTATTCACGATAGAATAGTACAGTACACAGCGTTGTCGAATACTGTTCATCGTTTTTCATAAAAAACTTGTTCTCCCCTCTACCAGTTTATAAAGATAGGTATTAGCGATCTCTAGCTTGTAACAAGCTCAGTCCGTCTCAACGATGGAAGGTGACTGTGGTAGCGGTGGCAGCAGCAGCTGGCATTGTGAGTATAACGTTTACTTATCTCTTGCATATCCTATTAACTCTTACACTAAGTTCGTTACCGTCGGACTGTTTAACGAACTCAACTATGAACCGGGTGTTTTGTTTACAAACGGAAAAAAGAAACGTGTATTACTTGACTTTTCTGAGTGGAATTACTTGTTGATCTTTCGTGAACAGCTACTATCCAGTATGTTATTGTACGAAGAAGGTGAAAACCGTAAAAAGAAGAAGAGTGTGATGATTAGTCGTAACTTTGGGAAAACGTTTGTTCAGATTAACGGTAGTAAGACCGAAAAATTTGTTTTCACAGAACCCGAGTGGATCCGTTTTGGTTGTTTATTAACAGTACTAAAGAAATATCTTGTTCGCTTGTTTTATGATCAAGATCACTTCAAGTCGTACATTAATCAGGTAGTAGCCAAGGGGTGTTATGTACCACCGTCCTTCTTTTTCCCCTCGTTTTTTCGATTGGAAAGCAGTCGTCATGACCAACAGCTAACATTTGATCGTCTTTACGATGAACTGGTGTTGGAAGGAAAAGTGGAGGGGGAATTTGAAAAAATTAACGTATTCGATGCGAACAAGTGTCACTCGGAAAAATGAACTTGAATAGGACGGTTATTGCCGAGTTTGAAACGTTTCGCGGTGACAAAACTGAATATGTAATCAAAGAGTTCGTTGCAGTTGATATAACAACCGGACGTTTTGTTATCGTGTTGTTCGCTCCACCATACGAACGTGCACGACTGCACCTGAAATTCCGAAAAATCAATGACTGGTTGGAAACACATTATCACGGAATTCGGTGGAACGATGGTAATGTGCCGTACAAGAATATGGTACGCATCGTTGCAGACTTTTTTTCAGACAGTTCTCTTGTCTATACAAAAGGGTTTCATGGTGAGGTGATTGACTTAAACGATATTCAAGCACCTGTAGTTCCTAGATCCTTTGTACCCATCATACAATGTCCTGTTCCTCATCGTCAACCCGTTACCACTCCCCCTTTACACTGTGCATTGCGCAAAGCTTTGTTTTATTCAGAATGGTTGCGGCAACGAAATAAAATATAGTCGGTTGTGAATATGTTTTCATCATGGTGTTGGTGTGAATGCTACGTGACAGAAATGTCCATAAACGTAGAATCAGGTACCGTAGTGTGTGGGTGTGTGCTAACCTTGACTACGTCACTGTCGCGGTAGAAATACTCATAAACGTAGTCCTGGTAGTCCGAGACGGGTCACTGGCACGGTAGATATACCTGTAAACTCGCCAAGAACTAGTATGGGTGTGAAAATTACTCATTACGGTAGAACAAATGTGAATACGCATCATGTATGAACAACATATTCACCCGATAAAAAAATAAATAAAAAAAGTAAATAAAAATATATGTACTGCTTTTACACATTGGCTTAGCATTGCATAGTGTATCTTTATTATTATCTACCACTGTACTAGTCAATAGTACAGCGATAGATAACGTGGAGTAGGCCTGCTTTACGAATCTGTAAAGTTGGGGAAACCACGTTAAAAAAAGCGTAACAGGCTCTCATTCGCCTCCCTCAGGCTGCTAGGAAGAGGATGAGAGGTAAAAAAAAATAAAAGTATAACGAAATGATTATTTATTTAATAATAAATAAACTTATATTGTGCTTTTATGATTTTACACATAGGACGATAGTAGATATCACTCGTCCACCTCATGGTTACAAGTAAGAGACGAGAAGTATAAGTACAGAAATAATTACAGTTAAGCGATAACGGCCTCTTGGTGTAGTGGATGCACGCCGGTTTGGTGTACCGGAGGTCCCGGGTTCAAATCCCGGAGGGGCCATAATTTATTTTTTGCGGAAACCAACTGTCTCGCCTCGCAGTTGAACACATGCGTCATGTCGGGTACCCCCATCCGTTGATTTAAACATTTCGGGTGTTAAATTTCGGACACCAAGAGATTTCAGGTACCCCCATCCGTTGTTTTAAACATTTCGGTTGTCAAATATTGAACATCAAAAATTTCGGGTACCCCCATCCGTTGTTTTAAATATTTCGAGTGTCAAATTTCAGACATCACGTAGTCGTCGAACCAGCTATCATATCCACCCAGCCTCCTGTTTCGTCATAACCAGTGTTTTATACATGCGTCATGTGGACGTATCCACAAATTTCGGTTACCCCCATCCGTTGTTTTAATCATTTAGGGTAACGGTACCCGATGACATCGCCTCTGTGCGTCCGGGCAACCGCCGAATTCCGGGTACCCCCATCCGCTACACATTGTTTTCGACTACCAAATTTTGGTCATGCAGAAACCACGGCCTCCGTGACGTCTTGAAACAGGTTTTAGCCATGCAGACGCCAGCGACTTGGGCCTCTGTGTGATGTTATGAACTGGAACACGGAAGTGTTTCAGTCACACACACACACACACACACACACACGCGCGCGCGCGCGCGCGCACGCACACACACGCACACAACCGTGACGTCACATGGACAACTCGGACACCACCTGCCAGGACCTCTATGACGTCATGAACTGGAACCCGGTAGTGATTTCAACTGGGGGTTCCCCAACCCATTGTTTTCACACCGCGGAAGCCAGCTACCAGTGCCTCTCTGTGACGTCATCGCCATTGTTCTCATACATACACTTTCCCTCTACTAAACATTTCGGGTAACGGTACCCGATGCCCCTAAAATTTCGCGTAACGGTACCCGATGACATCGCCTCTGTGCGTCCGGGCAACCGCCGAATTCCGGGTACCCCCATCCACTACACATTGTTTTCGACTACCAAATTTTGGACATGCAGAAACCACGGCCTCCGTGACGTCTTGAAACAGGTTTTAGCCATGCAGACGCCAGCGACTTGGGCCTCTGTGTGATGTTATGAACTGGAACACGGAAGTGTTTCAGTCACACACACACACACACACACACACACACACACACACACACACACACACACACACACACACACACACACACACACACACACACACACACACACACACACACACACACACACACACACACACACACACACACACACACACACAACAGTGACGTCACATGGACAGCTCGGACACCAGCTGCCAGGAACTCTATGACGTCATGAACTGGAACCCGGTAGTGTTTTCAACTGGGGGGGGGGTTCCCCAACCCATTGTTTTCACACCGCGGAAGCCAGCTACCAGTGCCTCTCTGTGACGTCATCGCCATTGTTCTCATACATACACTTTCCCTCTACTTAGGCGAGACATTGACACTGATAAGAAAGGAACAAGGAACACTAAGAAGTTTTAAAAGACAGTTTATAAGACGTATTTATGGCCCGGTTAAAGAAGATGTAATCTGCAGAATAAGAAATAACCAGAAGATAGATGAGCTATTGAATCACGAAGACATTGAAAGATTCATAAAGGCTCAACGAATACAATGGTTAGGTCCCCCTAGAGCGGACGCATGCTATTGGTATGCCAAACAAAGTCCTGAGCGTACAAGTCTATAAGAGTAGAAAGAGGGCCCGACCCATCTAGAAAAAGGTAAGATGATATGTTAGAAGATCTCAGAATAATGGGTGTGAGCGGTTACACTGACATGGCAAAGGACAGGAGACTTTGGAAAAGATTAGTGTTGGGTGCCAGGGCTCACGTTGGGCTGTAGTGCTATAGTAGAAGAATTTAAGGAAAGCCAACTTTCAAAGGTATCTAATTGTCTCACGATAGAAATTTTACTCAACGCTATGTATCTTTATTTTGTGAGGGCAAACAAGACATAGTTATGTACCTTATTACTAAACGTATTAAGGTTATTCAGTACACAAGGAAACACAGCTGATGCGTTAAAACTGTTAATTGAAATTACAAGGTACGTTGAAAACTGAAAGTAGGCATCACTGTGATAAATTCTCAACAAATGTTTGCGTGAATGTGACCTCAGTTGTCTTTATTTATGACAGTAGCGAATCAGAATTTTCGTGCTGGGGGGGGGGGCGGTCGATTCGGCTTCATCAAAAGAAAAACAAGTTAATAATCGTCAATGTTACAATGTTTAAAGTGGTTGAAAAACGTGTAATAACATACTGAAATCAATCTCGTTAAAGTAATAACAAAAGAAAATAAGCGCTATTGAATCATTGTTTATAAGACTTGATACTTATTGACTTAATTGATTTTTATATATTGCATATTTCTACCGTGAACGCAAATGCTGTGTAATACACTTGTTTTTAGACCTATATTTAAAGAAGGGTTACGATTGTATTAGAGTACACAGGTAAGAAATTATTACTCTCAATTGAAAAATTAAAAAGCATTCTGAGTCCACTGAATAATCAGCAAGACTTTTTTTTCGTGAAAGCAGTATCGGTGGTCGAGTAAGCCGTATCATAGTGCATGGTGGTATCATTCTAATCCTGCTGCTTATGTGTCTCTGAACAGTCCCCCCACTCCACCATACTGAGATCCGCGCATCCTGCTAAAACTAGTCAAGACCATCTTCTGTGTGTCTGTCTATCCGTCGGTCTACTTTTGTGTTTTTGTGTGTGTTTTAGTGAACACTGTCCCTTGGCCCAACCGTCTTCTATGTAGTAACCCTATACATTAAATACGGGAATGGTAACAGAAGTTACTATAACGTATAGGCCTAAGTAGTATGGTAGGTATACTTCTTCTAGTAAGAAGTGAATTGCGTAGATCATATGACACAAAGAAAATAATTTTAAATTCAACGAGCAACTAATAAATACTTAATTTATCTTCTTTACTGTAATTAAGATAAGCCAATTTTAAAACGCGGTAATTTTAAGCAGACAGAGAGAAGCATTTGACAAAATAAATAGAAAAGGATTTTATTAATTTCTACACAACAGAGAAATTTTCCTGATGAAACACACTGTTTATTCGCCGAGACATTATTAAACGTCCATATTTTTGTTAAATAGAAATTCTGTTTTATTAAAATACTCTGTAAATTCATCGTCTTCCCCTCCCAGGTATAATTGTTTATTCTCTCTCTCTCTCTCTCTCTCTCTCTCTCTCTCTCTCTCTCTCTCTCTCTCTCTCTCTCTCTCCCTCTCTCTCTCTCTCCCTCCCTATCCCTCTGTCGCTCTCTCTCTCTCTCTCTCTCTCTCTCTCTCTCTCTCTCTCTGTCCACCTCCTCCCACTCATTACAGTACACTCACTCAGTCTTTCTACGTCTCTTCCTATTTTATAATATTTAATTTCCACTTAATCTGCAGCCCAAAGTCATTTTAACGTGGTTCTACTAAAGAGAAAAGAAATATTTCTCAACTATTGTCTGTCTTCATCGTTTCTGCAGTATGTATTTCATTTAGCACTTTTAAAGTTGTCCCTTTTCACTTGTCTTAATTATACAAATACTTTTGATTTAGCAGAAATCATACATTCTTTTGTCTCCGTAAAACCTTAGGAGTTAAATTAGTAGACAACGTACATTCTGTAAGACGTTAACTGCTCATCATTACGCTACGTTACTGACGCTACAAAATTGGGCGTATTCTGTCAACCAATATAAACCAGTCTGATACGACGGATGACTTCTCTAGAACTTGTATTATTATTATTATTAGTTTTTTTTTACTAAATTGGTAATTGGCAGTTAGGCAATTACTAAATATGCCAAATTAGTTAATTGGTAATTCTGTTTAATTGGCAGATTATTACAGAATGAAGTTCTTTAAAAATAATTTGTGTTACGTGAATCTGCGTCACAAATCAAACTAAACTTGTGTTTACCTAACCCAATAAGTAGTTGTCATAACTTCTTAAAATCATAATAACGTAAAATACCGTAGGCTTTTGTCTCAACCGTGATGTTCTGATAAACCTGTAGACAGTGGATTATGAGTCAGATTGTTTGTTTGACTATAAACTTTATGGGGACTCTATACAGAGCCGGTCCGGGTGTTTGAAGGTCAGTCTTTGGTAAGGAGAATTTGGGAAACGAACTAAGTCATTGAAATTGGTGAGATGGTTCAAAATAAAAATAACTAATTAATTCTGATGATTACTTAAAATGATGAATTACAGTACAGAGACTACGCCACTAGTTAATGTAAATTGTGCAAATATGAAAGCAAATTAAAATACAACAATTTAAGCAAACGGGTGAATTCTGTAACATAACATTATTACTTTACTACTTCTCATATTCCTAATTTGTTTACGTTAATTCGTCTCCCAATATCTTCATTTACAATCCACTAGAGCCTGGACAACAACTCAAAGTATAACGGAGATGTTCGAAGGTAGTAGCTTATACCATTCCCCTGATGTCCATTAAGCAGGAGGTCGGGAACCATTGTCGCCTAACGATGTTGTGGTCAGTACCGTCGGGTGAGAGACGTGCAGCTTTATCTCTCCGCGGGTTCCCGAAGATCTACTACCAAGTATTTAACAGAAGAGACAGCATCCAAATGCGAACGGAGGCAACTCCCCAATGCTGTAACCACATACCAACCTCGAGCCGACTCAATACATCGAAACGAAGCCGAGTTTCCTCGTGTCTATCGCCGATTGCCGGCCACTGGGCAAGCAGGGCGTACCAAGGCCCCCGACGAGTTGATTTGGACGGGCCAGGAGTAAACTCCTGATACGACCCCCACCAGCCACGGATCGGCCAGCAACCCAGTCAGGGGGACCTATCATTGGCGGCGAACCACTATTTCGGGCCTACACACCTGTGGTTTTGTTTGGTCTGATCGGTGTAGCTTAAAGAGGCTACAAATCCTAAGAAGTAGTTTACGTTTAAAGGGACTACACACCCTGTGGTGTAGTTTAAAAGGGCAACACACCCCGTCTCATCTCGTTCAGTGTATATATGCCCGGTCGGTAGCAGGGCTTTAGTGCACAATAATCAAGGCTGGAGTTGGCCGTGTATGCGCGATAGTCGCCTAGCCGAATGCGCTTAGAGCCCGGTTTCGGCAGTCCCTACGTCCGCGACGTGCAATGGGTCGCCTTTAGCTTTTACACCCCTCAGCGATTAAGGCTGAAATGGAGCCTGGACACTCTAAACGACCTTCTCTATATGTTTATTTTCACGGAAGGTTCATTGCTTTAAGTCCCGTGTGGGCTAAACTCCTTCGGGTACGCCAGTTCTGCATGGTCGACGCTTATCGATTAGCCACGGTCTATCGGTTGGATTGCTACCGGAACATTTCTTTGCCTCGTCTTGCTACCAGCTTAGACTGGAGTGAACCAAATCCAGCAACTAGTGATTTATCCAAGGCATCTCTTCTCTGTCCTGTCGGGACCCTTGGCCAACCCCGACGCTACTAGATTTCCAAGAGCTGGTGTATTTGTTTCTTGTTTCACAATTCTTAGGGTTAGTAGGGCTCCAAAGCTTGTGTAATGAAAGCATTCCATGTAGGGAAATAACCTGTATAACAAATCCTATCCTGCTACCCTGGAGGTTAGGAATTCATGTCTGTACCCTGTTTCTTGTGAAACGTCGACATGCTAAAATTGCTGCACTTCAAGGATACAAAGCAAGCAAACTCAAAATAAGATTTTAATAGAGTAGGTGCAGGAGAATTAAACCACAACAAACCAGTGAATTAAGTGAAAATATGAAGTGTACAAGTGTACTTGAAGTTAATAAAAGTGGATTGGGTGGAAGCAGAGAAAGAGAAGAAGGAATGATTGGATGAGGATATTGAGGATATCAAAAGCAAAGTTTGGTAAAAAGGGAAGAATGGGGAGAAGTGACCAATCATTGTGAGCAGATAAAGACTGTAAACTTGGTAGACACGATAACGGCGATGATGATGATGATAATAATAGTGGTGATAAGTTTATGTAGTTAGGAATCTTTCTCTCCTTCTTTTCGGACCGTGCCAGTTTCTCTCCGAGGTTGTCAATTAAGAGGTAAAGTAAGGCAGTAAAAGGAAATTTACCTTGGTATCAATTATAAGAACACAATGTATGCTCATCGGAAATATTGTTTCTTTATTAGTAGTTTGATGTAATGTTTAAAATACGGTTTAAAATAAGCGCTTCATTGACCGGCAGCAACATGAAACAACTGCGAACAGTGAGATGTTTTTTAAACTCATAAATCGGTTACACCTGTAGAGATAAATCGTAGAATACCGCAACAATATGAAAAAAGTTCTTTGAGTCTAACCAAAGTCTACGAACGATCTGGTACCTTTGCCATTGCTTGAATTTTTCTCTACGACGGACATCGTAAAGGCAGTAGGCTGGAAAGGTTTATAAAGAGTGAAAGCATAGTCTCGCTGGGACACGCAAAGAGAATGGAACAGCACAGAATTCCCAGAAAAATTGTGGAATAGAAACCAGTAGATAGGAAATTAAGAGGAAAGCCAAGGAAAAAATGTATCGAGGATTTTGAGGAGGATCTGAGGAATATAGGAATGAAAAGATAAAGAAGGCTATGTAATGAGAGTGCGGAATGAACAAAAATCGTTGAAGAGACTAAAACCCATACTGGATTGTAACGCCAGTAGTATTAGAAGAAGTAGAAGGAGAAGAAGAAGAAGAAGAAGAAAAAGAGTTAGGAAAATAACACACGCATCGTTATTATACTTCATCATCATTATTATCATCTTCAGCAAGGATTAAACCAAAAATGGTTTGTTCCCGTTCGAAGGAGATAGACTAGAGCTGGATTTGTTATACTTCAAACGGGAATAATTAATTTGTTTAATATTTTCCTCTGTTGTTGACTTGGTCTCATACTAAGATCGTTGGTGACCTATTCTCAATATTTGTTCAGCGGTGTTCATTCTGGTCCATTGAATAGTGTTTTTTAACTACGAGCCCTGTGTCTTTCCTATTGGTCTAGAGCGTTCTATTTTACCTGTCATTACCAGCTGGATCATACGATATCAATTATCTCTCAGTATATGCCCGAGGCATGCATGCTTCTGACATTTATTTGTTTTCAATAATTCTGGAACTGCGATTGCCGTACCGAAGACCGCCTAATTGGTTTACATACCTATCCCAGGTATTCTGATAATACTTTGACTAACCACGCATCTAGAATGCCTCCAACCGTTTGACTGTTACAGCTTCCAGCGTCAGTTCTTAGGCCCTTTTACAGTAGCACAGACCGTACGTATCATATAAACATTATTTGACGGAGTTAGAAGTTGATGTTTTCCTTACACAAAAATATCTTTTGAACATTTAAAATGTTCTGTCATATAATTCAATACAGTATTTAATTTCTTCCTCTGGACATGGTATTTAACATAATTTACCGCAGATATGGAAATGTAACCTTGCGTAGGAAGCAGTAAAATTACATGGGAAACTTGAAAATAACTGCATAGACTACCCGACGCAAGATGACATTTTTAAATACAACTCTGCACCGAGATTTAACATGCCTTGTTTGCATAACCAACAAAAGGAGATTTTAATAAACCAAAGTAGTTGACAAAATAAATAAAAACGTTTATTAATAATGTCCGCCAAGCAGAGAAATTATATTAATAATTTTCTTAATTAGATACAATGTTTATTAGACAGGACATTATTAAACATCATACATTTATAAAACAGAAAGAGTTTTTATTACAAAAAACTCTGTCTATTCAACGTCTCCCCTTCCACCTACAACCATCTGACTCCCCCTTTCTACTCCTCTTGGGTAGGGGCTGTCTCTTTTTCTAAGCCTTTCATTTTCTCTCGCTGTCTTATTCTCTCACTCCCTCTCTCTTTCTCTCGCTCTCTCTCTCTCTCTCTCCCTCCGTATTTTCATTAATTCCTCTCTCTCTACTTCACTCTCTCTGTCTTTGTATTGTATAAAATTCAATTTCCATTTACTCTGTGCAGCCCACAGTTGGCGTGCTCTTTAATACGCACTTATACAAAGAAAAGAAATATTTATTAATTTTTATTCTTCTCCTTTAGGACTCTGCAGTACGTACCTCATTCCCTCATACTGCTCACAATTTTCCTCGCTTTTATACTTTCCTTAATTATGTAAATAGTGTTAAATTAGCAGACGACGGAAATTTCTTTCATCTTCATAAGACGATAACGGCGGGTTTCTTACACTGTTTTACTTGACCAACAACCTTGGGTAAACCAACAAAGAACAAAGCAGTATTTTTACGGGTGGTATTTTTTTTCAGGCCTCTTTCGCGGCATGTCCTCTTTCAGACGTCTTAAGTCTGTACAGAAAAAACTGAACGATGACAGTTTGGAAGCCAGAGACGAATTCGTGATGCACAATTCCTTCACGCGGAATACTGAATCTTGGGTCTCGTCGCGTTTGTTATTTGCCTCGTCTTTTACGGTACATGAGATGTTGGGCTCTTTGACCGCAAAGACGTTGTTTGGTCCCTGGGTCGTAACGGAAGACTCGTTTCCAGTGATCACATGTGTGTTGGATCATCCAAGACCTGGTTACGAAGATCTTGACAGAGTTCGACATGGAGCGCTTTCTGTGCCGGGGTCAGAACTTGGGCACAAAATTTGCACTAATGCGGTGCACATTCAAACCGGACTCAACGCTTGCCTGAAATGTGCCGTATAACTCACTGACAATGTCCTGAATTGGTCTCCGACGAACTTCGTGCCAAGCCCATTACGTTTATTTAAAATGTTTCAGGTTGTGTTCGCAGAAGGTCTCCCTGACTTCTCGTCGTCTTCCATTAAAGTTCCAGTTAAATTTATAATATGTTTTTCAAATCTCCAAGTTGTCAGTATCTCGTCACAGATGTTTGCTAAATTAGTATGTCGACACTGTTCTCCGTTTGGAGATACTCAGACTGTGCCAACGATGAAAACCCACAGAAAATGTTCAGAATAGGTTCATTGACTTCTTTTTACATGCGGCAAGTAATATCAATCTGTTGGCCTAGAATACGTATCCAATGTGCTCATATGTTAATAACATGACCTTGAAACACCCTGTCTTACCAAAGAAGTTATCACTCTCAACCACTGCTTGGAACACCATTTATCCAAATTCTCTGCAACTAGAGCTCTGACATACATACCATGGCGTTTCTTTCCCTCAAAGTATCGATTCTACCTTGAACTGTTAAAAAATTATAAATATAGTTTTAATAGTTATTTTTATTTGTATTATCGATTTTAGTTGAATTTTATTGGCAGATTATTGTAGTACAAGATGTTTTAAAGAACCTTGTCCTGGATAAACACAAAAATCTTTAAAACCTCCAACCGATGGTTGATTTCTTACGGGTAAATCATCTATTCGGACTACTTTCATTGTAATATTGTTGTGGCTTCACGTTTCGGTCCACGGAATCTGAACGTCAAGCGACCTGAAACACACAGAATCCCCTCCTCCCTAACACAAAGGTAATTCTTCATTCACCTCATTCTGTATTTTGGTTACGTGCTTGCCCATCGCCATTAAAATATAAAATGCAGTCTCACCTTTTGAACCGTGTAATTTGAAAGTTCTATAAAATATTGTACAATGTTTACATGCAGAAGACGTGTTAGAGAAAGCGGCAGCAAGAAGAAGTTATAGACAGTTGGAACGTTTGGCATGCAACGTAGACACCTTGGCATAACAGGCCGGAAAATGTTAGAGACATTTCAGGAAAGTGAAAGAAACATTTGACACGGGTCGCAGGTATGATATGTACCCAGAAGAAAGCGGTCTAAACGAATTAACAGTATGGCTTCCACCGGAGAATCATAAAAGTGTGAGACCTTGGCGAGCGAAGCTATGCATTCGTGAGACAAACGCAGCGAGATGGAGACTAGTAACTGAGAGACGGCTGAGGCTCACACACACACACACACACACACACACACACACACACACACACACACACACACACACACACACACACACACACACACACACACACACACACACACACACACACACACACACACACACAAGAAATTAGAGTATTTTACCCGAGTTTGTACATGCAAAGTCACAAATAAGGAGTATCCCTACGTCTGATAATCACTATACAAACGAAGTATACATTCAGAGGACGTGTTAAGGAAAGCGGTAGCCAAAAGGAGATAGAGACATTAAAATTTTTGCGGATTGGCCGAACTATTTAATTCAAAATACTGATGAATTAAAATATCAGTTCAACAACAAAAACCTTGGTGTTGCGGTTCAAATAATAAGAGGACACCAATTTTTTTCAAGAGCTTCGCAAAAGGAGAGAGACCCTATTCCACGTACGGGAGCCGTAACAATCTTATAAAAATGTGTTCGTTGTCCGCCAGTAAAATTCAGAAACGTTTTGGGATCGGCAGAATGGCGTCGTAAACTTTCAGGCCCACGCTTGTTGGGTGTCTGACTCAGCACAACACATTTTGCGCCCATTGTTTTATACAAAGTATCTTTTGACGCACACCATCTAGGGGTATATACACATATTTTGTGCTCGTGTACTGGAATCGTCCGCCTAATTCGCGTCGCTGTTACGGCGTGATCATCTAAGCGTGATGGGAATCTTCTCGTACTTCTTGTTACTGAGATCATAAACAGTTACCGCTGTTCTTAACACTCACTGCGAGAACTTTAGACATACGAGACACTTATAACAGCATTTTCCGTTGTCAGTTCTGTGATGTTCATATAAGCGAGTTTGTTATAAAACTAAAAGTCTGAGGATTTATGGGTACTAAATACAAATCCACACCGTTACACCGATTGCCACCAAATTTTGCACAGGTAACCTTTGCCACAAGGCGCAAAATACTGTCTAACTTGGAATATGATATTTTGCCCCGTTCGTACGAGTTAGGCTCTTTTAATTATGCCTTTTCGTTGACGCGTATAAAGATATCAACAATACCAGTACATTTTTTATGTTTTATATAATATTCGATTTTATCGATATATTACGATGTGGAAAAGAAGAAGTGTACTAATTGTAAATTGTCCTATTACATAATGTAAAGCGAAAATACGTGTTGTTTTCATTTGTGAGGTTAGGTGACAGCGGTTTTTTGTTTTTAGTTTACTGCTGAAATAAATAAAAGCCATGGTTGAGGAAAACATAACACTTAATGATTTATACAATGCTTCTAACACAGTCACACTTAAAATAAAGAATTTAGCGTTGTTGATTTAACAGGTACAGTATTTTAAAATATCTCCAAAGGCTTTGTAAACGGGTACTTTTAAATCTCGAAAGGCTGTAGCACCAACATAATAATTTAGTAGAAGATAAAATAGTACAAGTGTTGAAAACAGCTTTGGAGAGGATTTGACGAATGAGTAAAAAATTGTTATACGAGCTGACAACGCCAAATAGACATAAACAGTAAAACGTATATTAAAATACTTATTAATAGTTAAATATTCGCGTACGAAGACGCGGGTAACAGCTAGTATCTTTGTAAAGGACAGAAATTAATATGACACACGTTTCAGAAAAAGGAAAAAATGAACGCTATCTTCGAACGCAAAAACGAGGGTTATTACTTTAAATTCACAAAACGGTTATTGTAAATGTAGTAGGCGTTAGACAAGGTTGCCCTGTATCAACCGCTCTTTTTAACCGCTGCTTTTGGATGGAATTGTTAGGATTTGGCTTAACAGTGTAAATGGAGGAATCATAGTTGCGGGCAAAATGCTTAAGACTCTGACGTTTGTGGATGATCAGATTTTATTGGCCACAAATGAAGATGACCTGCAAAATATGTTCCACTTCTTAAATAACATGGAAAAAGAATTTAATATGGAAATATCTGGCAAAATGTGTGGCTTTTAAAGGAACATGGTCAGTTAGATCTAAAATTGTTTGGATAATAAAATGCCTCAAATTATTTATAGAACAATTATAAAATAAGGCTCAGGTATGCTGTAAGATCTCATATAAAAAAGAAGAATATATTAATGGGAAATTTAATAAATTTAACCAGATAATAGGAACTCTCCTACGTGATCTAAAACACAAGGAAAGGAAATAATCCATAATAAAATTACAAAATCCTACGCTTATTTATGGCAGAAACATGGACAATGTCTGATAGACAAATATTAGGAATTCACGCTACAGAAATGAAATTTTTGCGTTCCATAGCAGGGTACACAAAATTGGATATGTAAAGAAACAATCAGATAAGATTGTAACTAAAAGTTGAAGAAGTAAACAGAGTCATCAATAAGTACAGAGAATGCTGGAAACAACACGTTAGCAGAATGGGCTGTGACAGATTCCCCAAGGTAGCCTTATTGTATCAGCCGAAAGGGAAGAAAAGATTGGAGAAACCCAAAATAAACAAGGAAAGTTGGAAAAACTTGCCGGTTTAAATGCTGTTAGGCCGTGCTCCATCCTTTGTGGTCACAGACGTTTCGGCCCCACCATCGTAGGCCATCTTCAGTGTTTGTAGCAATTGGCACAGAGCCCGCCAATTCGCTCTAGTTATGAGGTAGAGAACTGTGCTGTTCCGCGGCCGGTAGCAGGCTACACCCTAAATATCCAGCACATCTGTGGTCCCTGCGGCAGGAGCTCTATTTGAAGCTCGGGGCGCAGCACACGAGCGGGCGACGGACATGCCCTTCGTATCGCACAGTCCCGCAGTCAGTTCAAAACTGTGCTCTTACCTAAGAAAGTCTACTTCTCTACATACGATGAACTACAGCCTAACATCCCGGCAAATGTTCCCAACTTTGTTGACGTTGGCCGCGAAAGTCTTATAAATTTCTATAAACGAGGGAATATTTGAATATGTGGCAATTCGAAATACCATAACAATAGACGATTCAAAACTAACTACTAGGAGTTTGTAATTACAAATAGTTTCGTTGTATTGAATAATACGGAAGTCATCAGAAGAGAAAAGATAATGGTAAACATTACCTTCTTCTTCTTCTTCTTCTTCTTCTGCTGTTGCTGCTGCTGCTGCTCCTCCTCCTCCTCCTCCTCCTCCTCCTCTACCTACTCGTTCTTTCTCTGTCTTGCCTTTCGTGGAAGACGGACCTAGTGGTCCCTCCGGTTTCCTTACTACCCGCGCTTCTATGTCTACAGACCAATCCTACTTGATTTAAGAGTAGTAGACCGTTTTAAGTATTCTGCTGTCCTCCACTCTGTCAAGACACCTTATTCATTTACCTTTACGTTCATTTATAGTTTTAGTGACAAGCCTATGCACACTTTTACATCCATTCACACACACACACATACACACACAAGCAATTTCACGATATTGATTGAAGACTCTTTGGGCACTTGGTGAAACATATTAATAAAAAGATTTTTAAAAACACACAAATACTTGGTAGTTCTGTAATTTATTCTTAACCCCTGATAATTGTTTCAGCCAATTAGGCTGTTCTCAAAGAACTGCTAAGAACAACTAAATACAAAGAAACTTGTATGGTGGCGGTGGTGAAAGTTGTGTTAAGTTTGTGTATATAGACATGTGTATGGTGTGTGTATGTTGGAGGGGATAGAGGATCGAGTATAG
The DNA here is from genome assembly GCA_034769895.1 of Magicicada septendecula. Lineage (NCBI taxonomy): Eukaryota > Metazoa > Arthropoda > Insecta > Hemiptera > Cicadidae > Magicicada > Magicicada septendecula. The sequence continues at coordinate 318,186,210 of CM068375.1, forward strand.
GAAAGGTCATGTGACTGTAAAAACTACGTATATTAGGAAAGCAAATTCTCAAAAATTAAACTAAAGTAAATAGCAGCTTTTAATACAGAGTTACAAAGAATTCAGTTTGTTCGTAACAACGAGCGTACAGGTGCCATGGGTTAAGAAATTTTTTTAAAAAGAACCAAGTGTTTGTGTGTTTTTAAAAACCTTTTTCAAAACCATTTTTGTTGTTGTTGTAACACGTAATTTCATTTTTACGTATTGATATGCTACTCGTGTCTTTCTTGTCAGTTAACAACCTGCAGGATCAGTATATTAACTTTCAGGCAGCCACAAACTTAAAAACATAATTCGAGTTTCTCCTAAGGCTTTCCCGCTTACACTTCTCACTATTTTTTTGATATTTACAAAAACATTTAGTTGCAATCTCTGTCAAAACATAGCTAAAAATGAATCTGGCTATAAGTTTGGTGAGAAAAATGAATTAACTTTGTGGAGTAAGATTCAAAATTTGTCAACTAATTCAAAGCTTATTCAGAGTGTATCAGCATACGGGCTAGAAGAATACAAAAATAAACATTTTACACTAAATTTGTCGTCGTCGTCGTCATCCTTTGCGATTTAGGCTAGTAGCCTGTTCCAGTCGCAATAGAAGTCATCCAACCATCGGTAACGGGGTTTTCACACTTCTCTTCCCCATTGCATGATAGTCAAGGGCTCTTCATGAAGATGTAGTTGAATGCATTCTCTCTACGTGTAACCGCCACACCGTTTTTACGGTGATATTTCCTCATTTAAGCTTTCAGCTATGCGTAGCTCCATTCTAATATAATCATTTCTGATAAGATCTCTCCTGGTACAACCCTTTACAGCCCTCAAGAACCTCATACCGCTCCTTGTATTCTACATATATCTTTGGAATTTCTAGTCCAAATATCACTACCATACAGTATTACATTATACTATTTCAATTGTGTCAGTTTCCTTGTTTTCTTCTTTTTATGTTTAATGATGCAGACACAAAATTTGTTGGCTCCGAAATGCTAAAACAACAACGTAAAAGCTAAACAGTTTAAATTAAAACGAATACGTAAACAGGAGCCAAAAGATGAGATTAAGGTAAAAAGGACAATATTTAAGTACTAAAGAAATATAAGCTTTCAAGATTGGTGTCTGTATCACTAACAGTTTTCCAGCCAGTTACGCCAAGGTGTCTAAGTTGCATGCCAAACGGTTCAACCGTGCCTAAACGCATTACCATCCTCAGTGCCGTGGCGACAGAATCTCGAATGTTCGCGTAGGACTAGCAGACCTACTACTATTAGTCCTACACTGAGTGACTATTCGGACAGTCCTCTCGTCACTGAGGATGGACGCCATGGGAACGATTGAAGCGTTTGGCATGCAACTTAGACACCTTGAATCACGGCGTGACAGGCCAGAAAATGTTGTGACATTTGAGGAAAGTGAAAGAAGCAGCTAACACGGGTCGTCTGTATGATACGCATGCGAGAAGAAAGCGGTCTAAACGAATTACAGTTTGGCTTCCACCAGGGAACCATAAAAGAGGAAAAGGGAAGCAATGCATTCGTTAGACAAATGCAGCGAGGTAAAAACTGGTAACTGAGAGACGACTGAAGTTCACACACACACACACACACACACACACACACACACACACACACGCACACACGAAGTGGTAGTATTTTCGAGTTTGAACACACAAGGTCACCAATAAGGAGTATCCCTAGGTCTGATTATCACAATACATAAACAATCTTAAATTTTTTTTTTGCCCATGACGTAAACACAAAGGGCAGAAAACTAGGCATATTCGGAGAACTGAAAATGTACAAACATACAAAACGTATAGAAAAAACATTCTAAACAAACACGATACAATTTATATCACACTTACTATCTGAAACTATTACACATCCCACACACTTATGGAGCATAAAAATGCGCAGGATTTTGCTATGGAGTCTTTCCCGTGAGAAGAACGTGTTCCCTCTAACAATCCTCATATTCACCATCTGTTCTACAATGGGGACACCTTGAGTTCATTTCGTATAGCCTCACTCTGAAGCGCATTTGTCAATCGTGAGCATCCTTTGTTCAACCTAGAGTAACTCTTTCCACAGCTGAGAGGTCAGGGAGCCGCGTCGGAGGCAGAAGCGCTGGCCAACCGGTACTCTAAAGTACCGGGAGATGTCTCCGCTGTTACTTGGACGCGTCACCGCTGGTTCAGGTCATTAGGCTATACCAAAATTAATCAGCTCAACACCTCACTTACTGAGGAGATCCTTTCCACACACTACGAACAATAGGAGCACAGCTATCCGCAACCACACGACCTTGAAAAATCTATGGCCCTTGAGATAGTTTGATACTTGCTGCAGTCATCAGAGGAGTCACTCCGAGCTCTGCTTGCGATCTTGCGACCTTGCGACCCGTCCTCTCCCAATCAGCTACAGAGTACCTCATTGCTACCGCGGTGACTTTATTACTTCTGCCTTTCGCAGAGTCCACGACTCTCCACCGTAAATCAGACAATATACCGCCATAACATTCTAAAATTTAATTATAGTTTCCAGCTAATATTATTTTTCCGCGTTCCTTGAATCTTCACACAGGTAGATCTAAATTTACTGAGCTTATTATCCATATCTCTGTCTATACCGCAGGAAATACTACATCCCAAATAGGCTTCTGAAATTCCCGTAGCTGCTGCAAACATTTGACGATTGATTGACCAAGTTAATTATGGTTGTTGTTTCGTAATAAGAGATTGCATAAATTGAGGTGAAAAGGTTATGATGCGATGCTCGAAACCTATGTCTTCATAAATTTCTTTCTGAATCAGAATCCAGGATTTTAGAGTAGCAAATTTTTCTTTATGAAGAAAGTCCTTTAATTTTGCGCTGTTCAATTTGTTTGTATATACTGATGTGTAAACCTATAAACGGTACAAACAATAAACAGCTGAGGGAGGGGTGGTTACATCACAACGTAATCAGTAAGTGACGAGGGCGTATTAGTGGCGATAAATTGGGTAGGCCTACAACGCAGCGTGATTCATCCCCCTTCCGGATGACGTACGGCTGGGCTGGGCGTTCATCGGGTAATATTTTAATTCGTCAATAATTAACAACTAATAACCAAACAACGCATTATCGGATTCAAACAATGACAATGCGTAGGCACTGACGTAACTGCTTTTGTTTAACGGGTCTCGTCATCGCGAACGCCGGAGCTTACGTGTCCGTTTTTTATCGAATAATAATTATATCAGAGTAAAGCCAAATAATCTTGATTTAATGTGTCATATTTTACTACGCGTATATAAAGGTCAGTTCATGCGCTGGATGGCAGTGTTGAAGTGTTCATAGTGTGGTGTTGAAACAAATATTTATTTGGTAAGTTGGAGTATGTCATGTTCTATGGTAACTAACTCTTGCATATGATAATATACAATTGCCACGGTAACTGTACTTTTACTGCGAATGTTTGAGTCTACATCGTCACAGACTATTGAATACATTAACAAATAATTTATTTGTATTTAGATTTAATTATTTCCGTTGTAGCGACATTTGAGTAATCATTTGTTTTGACGATAAGATTTAAAGTTTTCGTGTTTACCTTTGTATTTACTAGGACCAATTTTCAAATGTAATGTAAATAATATTCCATAGTTTATATTTATTATTTTCTTTAATTAGTGTGTTATGTTATAGCATTTTGAACTCAATTCTATAAGTCATTGCATTTTAAATGTCATTATTTTGTTGTTAATATAATAATGATTTTCATTTTACAGTATGATAATAGAAATACAATAGTACTATTACTGCTAAAACAAGTAACATCATGTTTGGATATTTATAGTTTTTCACAATTGTTCTTGTTTTATTCTAATTATACGAAATAATAGTTGTTGTTTTCTAGAATAACATATATTTTGTATAATTAGAATGTTTCTATAGTATTTTTAATTGTCAACTGATGATATTTAAAAATACAGTCGAAGTATTCAAATGTTTCATGTACAAAACAACGAATAATATTTTGTATCAATAAATATTAAGATAAAAATTTTATTTTAATAAAAAAATTAATAATTTTTACAGTGATTTAATATATAAAATCCTCAGTATATTAAGACTTTCTCTATATATTAATTTTGTATTCTATTTTTGCTCATTTTCTTAAAAGTAAGACATACTTCTGTGTGTTCTGTTTGTATACACTTCTAACACTAGAATTATTCTCAATTTTACAATTATTTATTTTCGACGATTTACACTTGGGTTCTGCATAATTGTTAGATTAATAATTGGTACACTTGAAGGCGACGACAGATGACTAGTAGTGAACGCCGTGTAATCAATAAGTTAACGATGGTTAAGATTTTATGCGAGCCCTCCGGATCATATTTATGACGTTTCCTTTAAAGGTTAGGTCACAGTGTTAGCTCCCTTTAAGTACGTTTTACAGATAATAATTGTATTGTGGGACACATTTTTATTTTTATTTCAAAAAGATTCAAATCATTGTTTCTTAAGTATATCATAGACTTTGATCTAATACATCATAGCAATCAGAAATAGCTAATTGTTTACTGAATGTATTCTTACTAGTTATGTTTAATTTAGTATTTAATTATTCTTCCCTTAATTCGCTTTTTTGTTTACGCCAGTAGCCTCTACATGAACATTTTCACACATTTTCTTTGTTAAATGTTTGGCTGTCGGAAAATGAAGTGCTTGTTGGTCACACGAAGCGTGATTGTATTAGATTGATAGATATGCGGCTTTAAATAATATTTGTGATGTTTAATATACCTATTTTGCAATTCGTTTCTTTGTTTGTCTTACGCAAAAATGCAGAAAAAGTATCTGAATAAGAACAGAACGAACAACTAAAACTAATGCAATACAAACGATTTATTAACAATTGTAAATAGTGTTAAAAATATTTGTGACGAATAAAAAATGTAAACGTCGACAAGTTTTCAATATTACCAGCAAAACAGCTGATGAGGTGAATAAACATTATATCAAACGGATTATTTAAATTCAAATCGATTATTTGTTAGTACATTTCATAGGCTCTGCTGATGCCGAATCACTGTAAAAAACAATCGCTAGGTAAAACACTATAATATTCGCCTTAGTTATTTTATTATTATTATCAATATTCATAAGTATTAGCCTACTATTATAATAGTGTTAGGCGATACTTTTGTTTCTAGAAGACAATTACAATTGGTATCTATATAATGTAATTCAAATAAGCAAGTCATACACCCTATTTATCGAGACGTTAGAGTACTCACGTGATAACATGCCGAAGACCAGTTAGCAGTCTGAATACTTCCAGGTTTGTAATTTAGTTTTGTTACGTGTAAGTGGAAGGTTTATTGTTCGGAACCCGTTTCTCGTCTACACATCTCATCATTTTGATACAAAATAATTTTAACATGATTTTGAATAACAGCACTGAATTTAAATTAAAATTCTTTGCTGTTTGTGAAATGTGTCCTTTTAATTATTATGTTTAAAAGTCTTGTGTGTGTGTGTGTGTGTGTCATTCATATATCATTTTCTGTGTAGGTAACTTTAATTTTCTTGCAGCAATTATATAATATTGTGTCAAAAAACAACAAAAACGTAATACCGGTACTCTATTTACAGAAAAAACCGCATTGAACAATATCACAATATTCATGTATGCTCAGATTTATCTTGTTATTTTATATTATTGTTAATAATAAAAAACTTTTAAAAAGAATATATTTTTTATTTTGTAAATTACAAATGTTCCAATAATAATCCAACTATCAACATCATATTTAAATTATTAAATTCAAAAATTTTAAATCAACTGTTCAAAACAGCTGTTTTATATGTAAACTAAATTTAATGTTTTTATATGTGTATATAAAAATATATTATATAATTAATTAAAACCTAATATAAATATATATTTTTTATTAAATTAGTAATTTTTAAAATATTATCATTTTTTGTATTAATCTGAATTTGTTCTGATTTTAATTTATTAATTGTTTCATGTTTAAATAATTCTAAATTTTTCCATAAAGTCATTTTTGGACCTTTGTAAATGTGTTTTAATAAACTGATTTTATTTAAATTTGGAAATGTGTGTTTGTTTTTTATTGAGTGTGTAGCTAAATTTTATTTACATTAATCTGGTTTTAAATATGACTTAAGGTGTCGCATATCTCTTTCTTTAAAACGTTTTTTTAGTTTGGCCAACATAAAATTTGTTACATTCAGGGCATTTAATTTTATATATACTCCATTAATATTATTAATTGATTTGTCTGTTTCAGTTTTGATTCTATCAAAATCTGTTTTATTACTTCTATAGGTAATTTGCAAGCAAGCAAGCGCGCGCGCACACACACACACACACACACACACTCACACACACTCACGATTTTTTTGTTTAAAGCTAAAGTTCGTGTGTTTTTATCTCATATGGCTTCCGCTGAAATTATTCACATTAACTTCGGCCAATCAGAATCATTTCTCTCTCTAAACACCGTCTATCAAAAAACAGAATATAATAATATCGAATGACAAAGTGCAATAATGTATTTGGATATGACACAGTGTTATGTGTAACACTGCCATTACAGACATAACACTCCCCAGTTCTGCGATAAGGGTCCCGAGTATCTCGACCGAATCTTCTGAATCCGGCTGAATCCAAGAAGTGGCAAAACACTTTCGGTTAATTAATATGAAATTAGTACTAGACACTAAAATTTAAGCGTTCTTATAATTAAAACAATTAAAATTTATAAATCTGGTTTAAAATAAGATTTATGTTTTAAAGTTGGTGCAAGAAAAATCATTCATGGATATAGTTTATTAAACAAAGTTTTACATCGTACAACACTGTCAGTTATGAGCACGCTTTGGTGTAACTTGAAAGTGTATATTTCAATATACTTTATACTAAATAATTTTACTGCTTAAGAACAAACACGATTTATTTATTTCTTTTTTTTTTTTAACTAAATGAGTTTTAGAAAGAGCAGGTGGATTTTTAATGTGTAGTTCTTACCTCGAAATTAAGCATCATAGACTTTGTTTCCCACTCAAGAACAATATTTAAACTTGAATAATTAAATAATATTCGAAGTACTAAATAATTGAAGTACTTATTATATAATCTCTTGATGAAGCTAAAGATTTGATAAATGAATAAGTATATAACATAAAAAATGGCAAAATAATATTTGAGTAAAGTAAATAAATGAAACAATAAAACGCGTTCGAAAATCATTAAAAATATTGTGAGTAACAGTTGCGATTCTGGCGGTCGCAGGTACTGTTTATAACAGGGCTGTCGAAAAACATTAGGCCTACCACTTAAATAATAAACACGTATTCTGGCGGAAGTAACAATTCAGTTATACAACTTATGAATGTCCCTTTTTATCATTTCCCTAAATAAATATTACACTTCTTTATCATTTGTAAACACGTAGACCTATAAGAAAATTCAACTGTTTACTACATTCGAATACGCTATCTCATAAATGATACGGGTGGTGATTAAATAATTCTCACTGTATTATGGAACGAAACAGTTTGTTTACAAGAAAACTTGAAAGATTACGTGAATCACCAGAAGTTCAATACAGTATATAAAACTGTAGATCATCTAATTTCCCCTTTAAAGTTGTTATTTAAAAACATATATATTATCAAGGCTCTGCTATATCACATAGTTAATTATTAGTGTACAGAAACCCAAAGTGAAATCTGTAAGTACAAACATTTATAAAAAATTATTTCAATTGGAATGATTATATTGACTATGTTATGTGTAACAATAGTTCTGTACTCGTATTTTTGCAGAATAGAGGACACGAACTTAACACGTCTTAACAGTACATAAGATTAATGCGAGAGTTTTGTCAGTTAATGCTTTAAATTTAAACATCTCACATTACACAATATTACGGGATACTGGAAACAAATAAGGAACAATTATTTAACAGAGTAACGTCACGTTTTATGGGATTTATATATTATTTTAGTTTGACAACATTGTTATCTAGGTGGGTGGGAGTGCCTCACCTTGTTTAGACTTGTCGAAAATGACGATTGATTTTGTACAATGTCTACAAAAAAATTCAGCAGTAGCAGCCGCAGAAGCAGCAGTAGTAGTAGTAGTAGTATAGTAGTACTATTAATAGTAGTAGTAGTAGTAGTAGTAGTAGTAGTAGTAGTAGTAGTAGTAGTAGTAGTAATAGTGACAGCAGCAGCATCATGAACTGATTATCTGATTTACTTAAACATAAATTAGTTTCGAATTATCAATATTTTTTCACATTGGTTTGGACCATAGTTTTCGTTTTAGATTTTAAGGCTATGCTACATGAATTGCAGATGCAGACATGAATTTGACAGAAATTATGTAGGTTCGTTTTTTACAATAACCATAAGGATATGCGCATCCGGGTCGAACTCTGATTCAGAAAAACCTGCCCCCTCCCGACCGTGTGAGTCCTCAGACAGACTGAATATAATCTTCAAGGTTACTAGACATCAGAGACATCGTTACAGACACAGATAAGATGATACGTCGCTTAACAATAGAATTTATTGTTAAATAATAAATGTGTGATCTTTTTCCTTTGCCATTGAGAGACACAATATCTAAATATTTATGACGAGGTTTCCAGAAAACGTGTTTTCATTTCAAGTTCTCGGCCTTTTAATTTTTATAATTTTTTAAGTAAAATCACCAGAACCTTCATTAACTATGGCAGCGACATACTGTCACATTTTTGTGTAGTTCTTCAGCTATCGCTATGAATGATAGCCTACATACAAAGATTTTATTACTCACAGTTTGAAAAATATGTAATTAATTAATTTTATTATATTTATTAATAAATCTAGTTATTTCGTTCAAAATAGAGAGCGCGTTCTGGAGATCAAAGGACATACTACTCTAAAATGAGAAAATGCAAACGTGTCTGCTTAATTTAAATACAAACACTGAATTCTGGTCTGGTCTCCGAACTTTTGGTCACAAGGTGTAAAACATTTTGGGATTGTAGACCGCGGGCGGTCTTGAAATACTCTGCCGAACGTTCCAGCTGTGCCAATGGTGGTCATCTTCAGCGGTCTAAGAGGGTGAGGTAGTGGATTCTGTAGTACAGAGCTGACAATAACTCTGCCCAAAGTTTTGGACAAAGCTGGTAAGCTCTGTACAGTGAGCTTTCTTCGGACTCCACCATCCCGTCAGTTTACGCCGCTGAAGATGGACACCATAGACGTAACTGGAACGTCCGGCAGAGGATTTGAGGACCAATCATGATCTACTAACCCGAACGGGCGCGAAAGTCTCTGCTCAGCATTTATTTAGTTTAACTCTTCTAAAAATATTAATGTCTTCTGGTTATTAAAATCTGCACTCAATTTTCAGATCGGTAGAATCCTTGGACTATTTCTTTTCCATGGCTTATTGGTAACGGTCCAACGAATTGATCAAACACTGTATTTGCCCACTTTAAAAATCTGAATTAATTGTTATGCGTGCACTAATTGTGTCGTAGACAATATAGTGCAAATTACGCCTGTCTCTACTATTTAGGCTTTAAAAGTTAATTTTTTCTGTATTCATTTAAATTGATTATCTATTTTAGACATTGCGTATCTAGAGATTTCGTGAAACTTGGATCCCTTCAGAGGAATAAGCAGAGGCACACTCTCATGAAACTACAACCTTTACTCTTGTTGGTTCAGAAGAAATTATCTAATTACCTAACAATATCCTCTAATTCTATGAGGGCACTTCTTCCATCTACGTCATCAGAAACAAAATATGTGACGTAAACAGAAAGCACATGTGGTTCACGATTCGCACTTACTAAATGACATGAGTTACCTTACGTAGACGTCAACAGAGTGGAGCGCACACACACACACACACACACACACACACATTCACAATAATGAGATTTACAAAGTGCAGTGAGTGGTGAAGAATTTCAGTTGAGTAATAGGCCTATTTACAAAAAAGATGTGAAATATTGTTTTGTAATATTTGAAATGTTTATATTTTAATTAGCAGTTAGCTAAATACAGTGCCACTGTCATTTACTTTTATCACTTTAATTTTAATATAACCAAGACAATTATCTACAGTTTCTTAAATTACAGTAATACGAATAGAGCGTAATCCTTACACATACATCAGACAATATAAACAGTGACTTACCCCCGTCTCATATTCTCCCTCATACTCACTCCCTCTCTCTCTGTCGCACTCTCTCTCTCTCTCTCTCTCTCTCTCTCTCTCTCTCCTTTCCCCAATCATAGATACAGACTACTTATTTAGGCAATATAATCATAACACATTCAGTAAGACACATAGCAGGTCTACTGAAATATATAGAATTATATAGACATTTTAATATTTATAACTAACAAAGGTATACTCGATTTTCATATATTTGATAGAACACAAACACACACACACATAACACATTCTTACCGGTGGATATACTGTGTGTATACACAGTGCGCGCGCACACTTTCATCACCATTGCTGAAAATATTAATATATACAAGTAAGACACTTTACAATGCAGACGAGAAAACACACCAAAAAACAAAGTTTTAAAAGGCGCTATTAAGTAACGAAAATACTTTTTGAAGCGTCAGATGAAGAGGCTGAAGTTTAATGATCGTGTGTCCCTGTTAATTGTTGGTGTGATTGATGCAAGTTTTTTTCACGGTACCTGAAAGTCTACAACGCTCCATATTTTGTGCCACTGAAAATCGTGTCGGCGCTGCTGTTTCACGACCTCTGACCTAAGAACTATGTCCGACACTACAATTACATTACGGTGGCGGCAATTTGTTGCGTCCAAAGGTACAAAGGGCCACCAGTAGGCACTGTCACTGCCACTTTTCCTCTACATCATTATTTTCTTCATAATGGCCGTGACCTTTCGTTTTACCTGATAACGTGTACGCTTCTTCCTCTGTCAATTACGATCCAACCCACGGTGAAAAAACTTTACAATAAGTTACGAACACACATTATATCACACATTCTCGTACACCTAGCAACGGGAATCAGGTGTACGACCTTATTACAATGCAAGCACTGCGCTTGTCATTGTGGTGAGTGTATGCGAGTGTGTGTAAATGTGTGTGTGCGCGTGCCCTTGCGCTTGACATAGAGCGTGTATTTATTATTCATAAACAGATTAAGCATTTGTTTAAATTTATTTAAATAAATAATATTAAAATTTCTTTATATTAATAAATGTTTTCGGGTTTTTGGCAGTGATAATAATATTATATTATCATAAATATAATCTTTAAACCTAGTATATTATCTGGAGAGTTCTAACGGACTATTAGCTTAGTTTAATTATTAATTACAGAATGTTTCGAATAACAACAATCTGCAGTCGTCTTCACGTGTAGGACGAACTTAATATAAAAATTAAACTTTATTAATATAAAACCTTAAAAGTCTAATTGTTTGCAACACAGTAATACAATCTAACTGCAAAAGAAAAGTTATAACTGTGATCCGGAGAACTCCCACGGACTAACTAAATTATTAACTACACAACGTTTCGACCAATAACAATCTGCGGCCGTCTTCACTGTAGCGCGAACTTAATATAAAAATTAAACTTTATTAATATAAAACCTTAAAATCTAATTGTTTGCAACACAGTAATGCAATCTAACTGCAAAAGAAAAGTTATAACTGTGATCCGGAGAACTCCCACGGACTAACTAAATTATTAACTACACAACGTTTCGACCAATAACAATCTGCGGCCGTCTTCACTGTAGCGCGAACTTAATATAAAAATTAAACTTTATTAATATAAAACCTTAAAATCTAATTGTTTGCAACACAGTAATGCAATCTAACTGCAAAAGAAAAGTTATAACTGTGATCCGGAGAACTCCCACGGACTAACTAAATTATTAACTACACAACGTTTCGACCAATAACAATCTGCGGCCGTCTTCACTGTAGCGCGAACTTAATATAAAAATTAAACTTTATTAATATAAAACCTTAAAATCTAATTGTTTGCAACACAGTAATGCAATCTAACTGCAAAAGAAAAGTTATAACTGTGATCCGGAGAACTCCCACGGACTAACTAAATTATTAACTACACAACGTTTCGACCAATAACAATCTGCGGCCGTCTTCACTGTAGCGCGAACTTAATATAAAAATTAAACTTTATTAATATAAAACCTTAAAATCTAATTGTTTGCAACACAGTAATGCAATCTAACTGCAAAAGAAAAGTTATAACTGTGATCCGGAGAACTCCCACGGACTAACTAAATTATTAACTACACAACGTTTCGACCAATAACAATCTGCGGCCGTCTTCACTGTAGCGCGAACTTAATATAAAAATTAAACTTTATTAATATAAAACCTTAAAATCTAATTGTTTGCAACACAGTAATGCAATCTAACTGCAAAAGAAAAGTTATAACTGTGATCCGGAGAACTCCCACGGACTAACTAAATTATTAACTACACAACGTTTCGACCAATAACAATCTGCGGCCGTCTTCACTGTAGCGCGAACTTAATATAAAAATTAAACTTTATTAATATAAAACCTTAAAATCTAATTGTTTGCAACACAGTAATGCAATCTAACTGCAAAAGAAAAGTTATAACTGTGATCCGGAGAACTCCCACGGACTAACTAAATTATTAACTACACAACGTTTCGACCAATAACAATCTGCGGCCGTCTTCACTGATTAAACTTTATTAATATAAAACCTTAAAATCTAATTGTTTGCAACACAGTAATGCAATCTAACTGCAAAAGAAAAGTTATAACTGTGATCCGGAGAACTCCCACGGACTAACTAAATTATTAACTACACAACGTTTCGACCAATAACAATCTGCGGCCGTCTTCACTGTAGCGCGAACTTAATATAAAAATTTTAAATTAACTGGATGGTGTAAATTGCAACATTAAGCGCAGTTAGGCGAAACATTTATGTTTGTTAAATGAAACATCAAATTATAAAATAAAAGTGAAAGAAACTATAGAAATAAATGTAAAACCTACTTACCTTAAAAGCTTTCTAAGCAGAACCAGGACAACGCAACAATCAATAAAATGTATAGACTACTACTAAAGCCACGAGCAGGTGAATTTTATTGAGCGTTGTGTTTTTCGGTTCTGCTCAGCAGGGTTACAGGGTATGTAGGTTTTACTTTTGTTTCTATAGTTTTCTTTCACACTTATTTTATAGTTTCATGTTTCTTTAACAATTATTTATTTTCGACTTTTTGCGCTTGTTGCTGAAAATTACGTCATTGAGTTAAGTTTAAAATTTTTATATTAAGTTGGCGCTACACGTGAAGACGGCCGCAGATTGTTTTTTGTCGAAACGTTGTGTAGTTAATAATTTAGTTAGTCCGTATGAGTTCTCCGGATTACAGTTATAACTTATTTTTGCAATTAGTTTCTATTATTGGGTTGCAAAAAATTAGATTATAAGTTTACCGAGTTAAACCTGCATCGTCAGACAAATTTTTATGCTTATCTGAAAAAGATTCTAATCGATTGGTGTCAAAATATGCCATAACAAATATAAAAAAGGGAGAAATAACAAACTGTTTGCTGAATATATATTTTATAGTTATATTTAGCTTAGTGCTAAGTAAATGTTGTAGTTCACATTTTGTTTACGTCAGACTTGCTCAACTGAACACGTTTATGATTTCTTGAAGTTGTAGTAATTAGAGTATATTATATTACTCACAATTACAACATTTTTTCTGAGAGTAGGTTACGTTAGTAGTTTGATGCATGTAGCCAACAAATAAAGACTACAGCAATTTGAATCTTAATCAAATAAAATACATTCAAATCGACTATTCCATAAACGTATCATAGCTACAAACGTTCCGTTTCTGTCTGTTAAACGTAAACAAGGCGTCGGAATAATGTGTCTCAATTACAGAAAATATATAGTAATTATCAATAATAAAATAAATGAATAATAAACAGAATAATCACTGTTGCACACCACTATAAAAAATTATTCCGATTAGCGCTTTCAAGCTTCACAGCTCATCGTCAGACCGTAAATAACAATAATGCACCCTAATTTTGAGTTAAACCCGATTATTTTTATTTCCGATCTGGCGATCAGCTGTGAAGCTTGAAAGCGCTAATCGGAATAATTTTTTTATAGTGGTGTGCAACAGTGATTATTCTGTTTGTGATTATAAGTTAAAAATTGTAGACATTTGTTAAAAATTGGATGTGTCGTGAGAAATTCAGTGTCGAGTAGCGAGTGGACTGATTCAATGTGTAAAATATTATTCGAATATATTTAAAGTAACAGAGATTTTGCTATAAAAAATTAAGAATCTAACAAGAGTTAACGGATTGTTAGTTGAAACGAGGGCGTATTCCTGTTTATATGTATTTTATTATAAGAAATCAATATTTAGAGTAAACATTTCTTTAAATGATGTCAAGAATCATATCACACGTCGTATTATTTTCAGTATACATACTGTATACAAACACGGTATAACAAATAATATATTTGAACCTTACAATATGATTTACGCAATATTTAGTTGAAAAGTAGAAAGTAATATGCGCAGTACATTAATTCAGTTTTTTGCAAACATTTTAAAAGTATATTGTTTTAATTAGGTTGACTGTGTAATCACCAAATCGTGTTTGCTGCTGCTTTCTGGTAACGGATCTGAACTTAATGCTAATGATACGTGATACTATAATGAAAGAAATGACCTTATTGATGCGGTCTGATGGAGGCCCTGAAGTAAACAACAAACATTTTCCCATCAGATGTGATGAAACGCCAAACAAATTAAATAAAACAAAAAATTGTTTTAAATTTTTGTTATTTCTGTAAGAGTATTTAAACATTTATAATATACTGACATCCTATAAAATATTGCGATTTGCTTAAAGCACACATATTTGTGGCAGTAAGGAAAGTTTGGATAGCTATGCGGGAAAAAGAGGTTTGATTGTCCTGGCAACACCGCTTTTGTTTCAGCTATTTTATTGCACATTGAATCAGTTCACTCCCCTAGGAGAACGAGGTGTTCGGGAGCAAGGCGTGCTCCATAGTACCGTACATGAAGTTCTCATTTCAATAAATAAATAATTAAAACTTGTACGACAGTATAAAACAGTAAATTTTCTGTTAAAATAAATTATATACTATATTTTTCTACCGTTGACTGTGACCTTTATATTCGATCTTTTCCTTCTACCCCCAATCTGATGATTCGTGGGCGCTTGTATTCTGGAATTCTCAGATTTTCCGGTTCACTGCTTCCGCTTCTGACATCTGTATTCCCGCAAAAGTACCTCTCGCAGCCATTTAATCCAAATACATTCTCTCGATCTTCTCCGATTAGTTCTTCAATCAATGTTACTTATAATATAGTTTATGCTACATCAGTTTTGTCTAATTAAGAATCCAATCATCGGCGTTTCTCCTTGTCGATTATTTTCCATAAACTTTGCATCAAAATCATTGTATCCTCATGGATTAATCGATTTGTCTGTAAGACCCGTTGCATACTCCTCCAACTGGGTGCCTCAAACGGCTCCATTGATTACTCATCAAGAGTCGAGCAAATACATATAGGCCTATTGTGTAAACTTAAAATAATAGTTACAAATACCGACATACGGTATAACTAATTTCAATAAAAAAATATTAGTTTGTACAAATGATTTTAGGTATTTACTAAATAACTAAAGTATAAGAATTACAAGAGGAACAGAACTAACCTGTGTACAGATATAAGAGTTTTTTTAATGAGGACTACATTCTGTCACTGTGTATATATTGAGTAGAGAAGTACTGCGAATTTGATCTTAATAATAACAATTTATTTTACATGGAACCAAATTTACCTGTGTACATCATCATAAATTAACTTGATGCAGAACTGGCATATGTCCACTTAATTAAAAAAAATCTGTTAAAACTTATTTAAGACCAAGATTCACTTTTATTTTGTAACTTTTAAATATTTCCTGCTGGTTTATATATTATGAATAGTTGTTCAAATGTTAACTACGTCTTTAAGTAAAATTATATTGCAGAAGTAGTTATGCGATCGTTTTAACGTCGTAAATGCGATCGTTTACGACTATAGCAGGTAGTCTGACTAGATGGCCCCGCCAGGTTTCCATAACCCGCAGTTATAAATTATATATATATAGCCTATATATATATATATATATATTTATGTTATATAATTATAAAATTATATAGCCTAGCAGGTCCAAACGCTTGCACCAAACAACCTTGGACAACGTCCTTACAGCCCGGCAAGCCCAAGTTCTAACAACTATTCATAATAACTAAGATGTTTATAAGACTGTTGCAAAGTGGGTGTAAAACGTTTGGCAATGTTTCAGGAGACATGAAACGTTTGAATTGGTCTCCTGAAAAGATGTGATTTTGGACACAGCCTCCAAGGCAGCAAAATATGTATATTGTGATAAATTACATGAAAAAGTTAATTTTGTTTACATATAAATATAGTCAACCTACTGGATTTGACTTACGGAACTTACATATTTAAATTAATCTAATCTGCTGTTAGGGTAAGAAAATAAATTTCTGTACTAAAAACTTAAAAAAAGGAATGTTTTTCAAAGATTCATTCATTAATTTGTAGCAGATTCTTAAGATTAAGTAAATATTTTACTTAGAAACATATTTACATATTCATTTGTTTCTTTTGGTTTGTTTTGTTTACAGGAAAGGCAATTGACAAACACCACAAGTGAGTGCTGTACAAAACTGGACTGTCTACTTCGACAACACATTAACATTTGGCGCAAAAACCCACGCTGGGGGCAATACTGCGCAAGCTTCAAAGGGCTCCCACAGAACAGACGTACGAAGTTCAACACACCACGGAGTCGTCAGACAAGGATACTACAAAAATGGAGGCTTCAAACGAGACTGCAGTGGCAGCATCCCCCGTGGAAGCTTTGCAAGAAGCAACACCGCCGGAAGTAACTGCGGAAGCGAAAGCGGCTGACGAGTCTTCAGAACCAGTTCAAACTGACGTAACAGAAAGCGCGGAAACGACCAAAGAGTCTCCAGAATCCACTGCAGAGAAAAAAAATCCCGAAAAACCTTCCGGACTGCCTACAGAAGAACAAATTTCTAGTGAGGCTGCTGAGCCTACAGGGAGTGATACAACAGTTGAAGCTTCAACTCAGAATGAAGCTGATCTTCCTTCGGGCGAACCTAGTACTGAGACTTCTGTCGGAGAAGCTACACTTGTAATTTCATCTGGAGAAGACATCACAGTAGTTGCGTTGACAGTCGTTGAAGGAACGTTAAAGGCCACAGAATCATCGCCGGAGGAAGAAGAGACTGCAACATCTGATAATGTGCAAGCTGAAGAATCCGCAGTACAGAGGTCTGATTCGACACCGGAAGATGCTACAGAAGGCGCAAACATTCCGGCTTCACCATCAGCTGAAGAATCACCTGCTGCTGATGTAACATCAGAACCACATACAGAACAACCTCCAGCAGAGGCATCATCAGCAACTGGAGAAAGCAAGATCTCAGAAGAACCTGTCGTTAGTACTGAAGTAGAAAAGGCTACCGAAGAGCCATCAGCAACCGTTGTAGCTGAAACTCCAACGGTAGAAAGAACAGTGAGTGCTGAACACTCTTCAGAAGAACCAAAAGCAATTGAAGAAGTGGAAAAACTTACTCAGCAATTTCAAGATAAAGCTGAAGCAACATCAGCTGCAGATGAGCCACAAAAGCCGGTATCGGCGCCTCCCACTCCACAGCCAACTAGTGATGATAAACAACCAGGAGTCGATAATAAAATAAATGAAGGGGATGCAGCTAAAGCTAAACCATAAGTGGCAACAACTTAAAGCGATTGTTTACCTTATTATGTTTTACAGTGTTTCCTGTCAAGTATTCGTATAAAGTGCATAATAAATGTCCATTGTGTGAATGTTACAATGAAACAGTCTTGAAGGGTGTAAATAGCAGGTCTACCACCACCACCACTACAACTTGATCAAATGACGCAAGCGTCTTCCTAATGGTAACGACGTCTGTCGCATAAAAACGAACTTGATATCCAGGATGCAGCACTCAGAAAATCAGTTTCTCACTGCCATCAATAATTCGTGATCACTGAAAGGTTTAATATAATTTTTGCTTAAAACCGTTTTGATTTTTACATTAATCCTTAATATTATGAAACAGAGTATTATTTCTCAAGACACAGAATATTAATTTCTTGCCTCTGTGACATTTAAATCTAAATTTTAGCTGGAGTTAGATACCAACATCAAAACGATTACAAAATTCTCCTGAGATATTAACATTTTTGTAATTCTGAATCTTTTAGATTATTTACAAAAAAATTAAATAAATTTTAATTTTTTGGTAGATAAACTAAAAGCATTACTGACGATTTCCTTATACAATCTTATAGAGCACAAAGACATTTTATATACATAATAAAAGTTTATTTTATTACCCTTTTAATTCTTGAGAGAAGATTTATTAAATGCAAAATAATAGCAAGCTCTTTGAATAAACTCGACTGAATATATTTAGACATTCTATTGTGACTGTAATTGTTCAGTTAAGGTTGTAGATTACCTAATAGTAATAGATTTTACAATAATCTGTACTTAATTTCTGTAAAACTACCACTTAAATTATATGGGTTCCACTATTCCCATAAAAGAAAAATGTCACGCCTTTAACTCCCCGTAGATCTGCAGCTTTGTGCCAGTTGTCTGTAAGCGATTGGTGCGATCTCTGTGTTCAAGTTTACAAGTGTGTGAGACACAACAAACTGTGCAATTTATTTTTCTGTGCGTTGCCTGTGTTTGATGAATAATCAGCTATGCAAAGAAATTAATTGTTTCTTCAATTAATCTGATTATGTTTGTATTTAATTATACAATTTTTTAATCAAATTTTTTGAAAATATTTATAAATATTATTACTATTTTGTATGTATTATTGTATTTTATTTTATTTATGTATGAAAAAATAAAATGTTGAAAACCAAATTGTTTTTTGCCTTTTCTTCATCCTTTATTTTCTTCTTCTCCTTCTTCTGATCCATCCTGCGTGTATGTCAATTCCAAGCCATCTTTTATCCTTGTCGTTAATTTTATTACAGGGTATCTGTTATGCCACAGATCTGTATTATGATCCCCTTTCTTACGTGTTTTGTTCTATCATGCTGTTCCTAGAATTCTTAATGGAATTGTAAATTATGACATTTCCATGATTTGAAACATATCTGATTTAACCTGTGAGGTATTTGCCATCATATTGTGTGTATTATTACCTATGTCTTATTGTGCTCTTTTAGATTTATTTTTTAGTGTTCTCTTTAAGATATTTATTTTTTCAGAGAAAGTTACTCGTGCAATCTCAGTTATTCCGTTAGCTTTCATGACTTGCATATAATCGTCTAAATCAGTTTATTAATTTTTTTTTCAATTTCATACGCTTAACTCATACTGGGATTTGTAATTTTATATTTCTTAGTCTCAAAACGTTATGTAAGATACAAGATTCATGGTGGAGGGTCTGTTATCAATTGTTTTGATAACGTTTTTCTTCTTAATGAAAATATCACTGTGTATGCAAAACAGGTGAATACAATTGCATTATACGTATGTCCTTAGCCGCCTTTATTGTTTCCTAACTTCATATAACGGACGACGCGACGCTTCCGTTTATTTTTATTGACTTTATCACAAATTAAAAATATAACTTGGCTAGTAAAATATAGTAATTACAATTAAATTAGTAAATTAGAGACAATTACAGCATATTACAGCAACAGGCAATTGCACTGGACACAGCTTGGGCATTTGAATACATATCGTGTGTGTGTGTTTACTTAAAGTTTTGAAGAAGATTCCTGTACATTATTAAGTAAGATTGTGGCAACCAACCCCTTCGGCGAAATGGGTCGACAAGCAGAAGACAGAAGAGGGTCCTGCCAGGGTAGCGCGTGGGTAACCGGGATCCCGATCTGGCAAGATGTTATACACCGGCAGCAGGGTGTGGATCTAGTGTGGAGGCGGAGGAACCTCTAGTAGGTCAACGGCTGCATACATGGGTTGAGTTAGTTAGCCTACTGCGACAGGACAGAGAGCGCTCGTCAGCCAAGGTGAAGAACATCCCCCGAGGTGATCTTTCTAGGGGAAGAACAGCCCGAAATCAAAGTTTATGGTCCACCAGTTTGGGGGTTGGGCTACACGCTAATAACCTGTTTCTGGGGGAGAAGTATGTTAAGAAAACTCTTGATGAGAGGATGCAAATCCTTCGCTATCGATACAGAGACGTGGATGGTCAGGATAGAGGAAGCCAAGGCTTGACTTCGGACTGTATCGTCATAAGAGGAGGTGTTAAGCAAGGCATTTTAAATAAAAGCAATAGAGTATTACAGTATCCTAAGAAGAGTATGACACCAAATCACATATCCTAAAACAGTGGTTTGGAACATAAAGTGCCTGAGAGTCACAATTAAACATAGAAACGTAACAGCAGGCGATCATCAGCGACAATTTTCCAAGAGGCATTTTGCAGGGGGAGGACGAGCGAGGTCGGACCCCCCACCTACAGGGTCGAAAAAGTTAAAGAATTTTGTTTAGTCTATTCTATTTTTCGGCTTTTTATTTTAGTTTTTCAGCTGTGTTAGCTAATATATTAGTAGCTTTTATTTAAATGTACAAACAGCTTTATTACACTGTATTAGGGTATAGAAAATATTAGAAATAAATTCAGTCAATAAGTACCCTATCTTTGTATATTTTGACAGTGTTTTATTACCGTTTACTTCAATGGTACTGATTTCAGGAAGTTATCACGCGTATTTTAGCTACTTTAAAGATGGTAATGTTAAGTAGTCTTAACTTGTTTTTTTTTCTTTTGTATGAAGCCGAACCAACCCCGGACCCCCAAACCAAATTTTAGATACGCCACTCCATTTTTCGACAATTAATTTAAAAGTAAAAAAAGATAATTTACATATTTAATACATTTCACTACATATATCTAAAGGTATAACTTTTATTATGTTAGTGTAATAATAAAGATATTGGAAAGATATTAAACAAAGAAGTTAAACATTCACGGGCTGATTTGTCAAAAAATATTATAATTATCTTAGTTATAAGGCCGAGGTCTATTATATTCTATGTGATCTAAATTCCTACGTTAGATCCGATTGACCAAAGTCTAACAGCTTGAATAATTTCAGTAGTAAACAAATATTGAACACCGTATACTTACATAAAATCTTCAATGTAAAAACTGAGGTCAACCTTCTCCAGCCACTAAACCAGGACGGTCCACACGTAGCTTTAAAAATACAGCAAAAATGATAAAAAGTTAATATTATGAAAATTATTATCATTAGGATTATGGAATAGTGAAAAGTAGGGTACGAATTTTTAATAATATATCTCGTTTCATGCATCGCACTGCCTCAAACTGCTCACTTGTCTTACTTCTAGCGCTGATTATCTGATTATCTCTAGTTCCAAGATGTGTCTCGCGATTTTGAGAACTCATTGGGCGGATGTATTAAATATGGTTACCGGGCTGTTTGGCCGTGGTCTACGGTTTACACAAACCAAAAGGTTTCGACAGCAACACTGGCTGCCATCATCAGTGGAATTCATAGAATTCGAGACTACCTGAACGCGGGTTGTTAACGTCAGGCCTACTGTGATAAAGGCTGACGGTACTGTGGCCCACAGTACTCCGGGGAAAACAATTGTTGAGTACCTGATGGCATAGCGCGATGGGAGTAAAAAAAAAATCAGCCTTTACCACAATACTGTGGGCCCTGACGTTAACAACCCGCGTTCGGGTAGTCTCGAATTCTTTAAATTCCACTGATGATGGTATAACCTCTTCTCTTGAGTTATAACTTAGGGAACCCGCAATAATTGGATCTGCCAATTATACAGGCTGCCTTAGTTGTGACGAGCTGAAAATAATCACAACAAATAAAACAATTCTTATAGCAGGATATTAGGAAGGGGAGACTGTTGATTTATGCACTCAGTTTACTCGGTACTCAGATGACATCTCTTTATTACATTTGTTATGTGATTAAGTTCTCTATTGAAAGTTCTCAAACAATATAGTTTACTATATTATTATATATATAGATATTACTCCTTTACAAAGGGCCCTCAAAATATGATGTACATCTATTTTATTTATTCCACGGATCCGGGATTGAATATATTAAACGACTAATGGTCACCTTGCCATATACAATACTGAAAATTTAACCATTTGAAGAATGGTTTTCATTAATCTTTTAAAACAACAAAACTTTTAGTTTAAACTTTTACTCTTTTGCTATAACCAGTGTTATTAGATTTTAGACTACATGTTACATATAGTGTCTGTCTTTTAAAGTCTTTAATGTTATTACATTTAAAACAGAAGCTTTAAAGTCTTTAATATGATAAGTTAAATTGTCTTTTGTGGACTATAATTTTTGTAACTCTTAACCATGGAAGACGAGCCTCCATGTCACCTGTGTGTTTCCTGAAGTTGCTGCAGAATTGGTTCTTCGGTCCTCCGGGTGTTTCTTGAAGATCGGTCGTTACCTTATCATACTGTGACGGTGAAGTTCTTGGTGTCAGTCAAATCATTCCGGGTGTGGTACACTCATCTCAGGCGACTGTAGTAACTCTTAGTAATTCTTGTAGTTAGAATACATTAATAGAAAGTTCGTTTCACTGTTATACACTTCACATGATTATAGATTAGTTGACTATCACCTTCTTGTTTGTAATACTGTATAAATTACATAGTTCGTTATTTTATAATAGAGAGAGATGTCATCACCACACAAATTTACTTATTTAAATAGTCATTGAATTAAGGCTTTCACATTTTAAATATATACGTAGCGAAACAACGCTTTACGCTGCTTACGGCGTGCGCGCTCCATTGCAAGTGGCAGAAATAGTTAAGGGGGTGAGTAGTAATCTCAAGACCATTACTAGGCAACATAAAAGTAGTTCCGTGTTTCTAATTTAATTAAAGGACTAAAGTTTGATTAAATTATTAACTAAAGATATTCTTAGTTACAGAAGTTATCAAAGTACGTAACAGTGGTTTTATTTAATTATTTAAATAATAACAAATTTACAATAATACTTAGTTTATTTAGGGGTCAGAAAACAAGTTAATTCTGGTCAGTTCCTGTTTATGCAGGATTAATTAATTAGCTTTACCCTTTCTGTACAATTCCATTCCCTTTTATTTTATTATTAGTCTTTATATTAAATATTATTATTATTTAATGATTGCAATAAGATTTCGTTTACAATGTGAGATTTTATTAAGAATTTAAAATTTCTCAGCTTAAACATTATCAGCTTAATTAATTAACATATTTTTTATTTTTAATGAAATCGTCACAATGGCAGCCAGTGGTGCTGTCGAAACTTTTGGTTTGTCTGTAAACCGTTGACCACGCCCAAACAGCCCGGTAAACACATTTAATACAACTGACACCGGCCGTGTAAGCTTTAGAACAATCATTGGGCGGATTTTATCTTATCTGTGTGCAGAATTATATAGTTTAAAAATACTTACTCGTAAAGGCCATTTCATGCATCCGACTTATATCGTGCGATAACCTATGATAAAAAATCGTACGACATGTAGAACACCAGAAATATGGGTTTTATGCATTACCGTACGATACATTTATCGTTCCGAACTCAAAAACAAATCGTCATGTCCTAGGAAACGCATCAGATAAAAAAAAACGTTGTCTAGATACATGGGTAGTAATGGTTCCGTTTATGGACTCGCGCGAGTTTTGTATGGTACGAATTTCAGACATCAACGCTACTAACTTTCCTGTCTAGCGTAGGCGAAGCAGTCGTGCAAAGTAATCAGTGATATTCGCGTCGTGGTGTAAATTTCTTAATTCGTTTTGTCAATATGGAAGTCATAAATAGAGAAAGACTCATTGACGCAATCCAAAACAGAAGAGTACTATGGGATCCCGCTGCCGTAGATTATAAAAACAGAAATTTGAAGAGGGAACAATGGATTGAAGCACTCTCTACATATCGTGCATAGTTAATAGGATAAAAATTCCGTCTTCTTTACTTCTTCTTTTCAAGATAAAACATGTGAGGATCCATTTTCATTATTTGTAATGGGAACGCTGAAAGTGTTTGTTCACACCCATTTCCAATATTTTTGACGCACGACAGAAATCGAAGTCGAATCGGATGCATAAAAGGAACCTGACTTAGAATATCAGATGTGACTGATTACGAATCAAAGACCAAGCACTGGATAAGCGTATCTGCTTTGTCTAGCCGACGGAAGGAAGGAAACAACCTGGGTCTTGTAATATGACAAAATAAAAATGACAACTACAGCAAACACACAGTCCATTAAACAAATAAAATGAAATCTACGTTATTAGTGAATCTAGTGTTATTAGTAAAGCTTTTTTCATCGGCTTCTCTTAAAAACATGCTTAATTTAAAATATTTTACCAATCATTTATTTATCAAAGGAAATAGAGCTATTATTAAATTCTCCCCAGAGAAATTATTCCGGTCTGTTGTGTCGTGGTCCTCTTTTCGAAGATCCAACCGTTTTGACTACAACCGCTGCAGTCATCCTCAGTGGTCTTCTGTTCTGTTCCGTTTAGTCATTTAGTCTCCAAACGAGCAGAACAGAAGACCACTGGGGTCTGACTGCCACAGCTGCAGTCGAAATCTTTTTGAATCTACAAAAAGTGGACCACGGGCCGACAGTCAGGAAAATAATTTTACTGAAGACATCTCCAGCCGCGAAAGCTTTAATGTTATGAATAGTTTTAAAAGTTCGCGGGCTATAGAAAAAGGTTTTGCAGGCTGCCAGTTGAATATCACTACCTTGAAAAATGAAACTTTAAAACTGTGTGGATTCTACTAACCACTGAATTCAAACAAGAAAATAAACAAATATTATAAAATAAGCATGAGCTATTTATCAATTTATTTAAATAATAGGATCTCTTAAGTTGTTCAGCTAATACCATGATTTACCAGTATTTTGTACCGTTCAAGTTCCGCAGCATTTATCAATGCTTTAGTTATGAATCTTGGAGTATTTATATTGAATATTTTATATAAATTTTTTTATTCGAATATTAGTCTTTATAAGTAAAAAAAGGTTCTTAATTGTACAAAAAAAAAAATATATATATATATAAAACTCAGATGTTAGCGCGGAATGAACTATTTACAAGATGTATTTACTTATTCAATATATCTATCTACTTCTATATGTAAGGTTAGCTGTGTGTCAAGTTTGTGTCGGTATTCAGTAGTTTTATCTTGTAATCCAAGATTTATCTACCGGTAGGGATTTAGGCTGACACTTTCGAAATAAACATTCTGTCAGACAGAGCAAGCACTCTGATAAAGGTCTCTATCTGAAGGGTGTGTTTAACCTGTCCAGTCTTGTTCTACCGCGTATAAACATCAATCCCACCCACACAGACTCACACGCACGCACGTACACACACGACTACAAACGTCTTGCCTCATAACAACAATTCTCTGATGTTAAAAAAAAAAAAAAAAAAAAAAAAATACTTCACGCAAGCAACTAATAAAATTCGAAAAAGTGTCATATCAATTTTAATTTACAATGTATAAGGTGATGGTGGATTTTAAGCAGTAATCAAGAGAGAGATTCCTAACCGTTTAAGTGCAAATGAAAATAATCTATTTCTTAGCCTTTGACGTCCGGCGTCATGATTATTCAAATTAAGATCCGGGCTGTAAGGCCGTAATCTACTACAATTACGATGATGACGGATGTTGTTATCAGAGGTTTCGGTCCCACCCCAGGACGCCATCATCACTGAAACGGTTTCGGATACAACTGACAAGGTGTTCGTCAGTGAAACCACCGTACGCCGTAGGGCCGAAACGTCTGATAACAACATCCGTCAGCATCGTAATTACAGTAGACCACGGCCTTACAGACCGGAACTTAATTTGAATAATAAGCAAAAATACTTTATCACAAAAATACACTCAAAGTTTACTTTATAGAAACGATTAAACATTATGGAGATTATTATGCCCATCGTGTTATTGCACACAAACACAAAGAAAACGAGCCTTTAAGTGAAGAGGGGTGGCCGTTTCTCACGTTCTAGTATTTTTGTCTTTTTAATCCTGATCCACTGGCGGCTCAGTATACCAGTGGGTATGGCAGCTAGCTACAAACCTAGAGGTCGCGGGTTTGATTCCCTGGCCCGCACCATAAAATCAAGGTGCGTTTTTCAGCCCCCAGGTCGACTCAGCTTGAGGAAAATAAGTACCTGGAATAACATCCTGGGGATAATAATAGGCGGCTGAAGCGTAGTGCTGGCCACACTGCCTTCCTTGTATGCCGTACGGCTTGCATATGGAAGCCATTATTATTATTATTAATATTATTATTATTATTATCCTGATCCATTTATTTTGGTCTTTCAACGCTGGACTGATGTACTACAATCACGCTAAACTTAATCGGCATTCAAGGTCATCAACAGCTAATCCAACTTCGTCACGCCACAAACTCCGTCAAGCTGTTATTTTACACACTTCTGATTTAGCTGTTTTTTACGAACTGCAGATTTTATAGCAGTGTCGACATGTTTATGAGACTAATTTGTAAACTGTAAAATATTGTTGAAAATAAAATCCGGGCTACTGGACCGTGGTCTACCAAATTTGTTATTCTGGAATATGTTACTCTCAGACGTTTCGGCCCGACCTCTGTAGGCCATCTTCAGTGAAAAAACGATTCTAACACAACTGACACGGTGTTTGTCAGTAACCACAGTACTGGTTATTCTTACCCACTGTCTGAGGATAACACCTTTCAGAATAACAACTTTAGTAGACCACGGCCAATAGTCCGGATTTATTTTCAAGAATGTTGGCGCCGGCCGTGCCAGGCTTAGAAATAAATTACTGTAAAATATGTTTTCTTATATTTTTATATATTTCAGATCTTTAATTGTTAATGGTTTAAAGCCGTAGCTTGAATACTGTAGATGAAGTAAAGCAATAGTTTTGAGCATATACAAGGTGTGTTTAAAATAAGACGAAACTTTCTGAAAAAAACACACCAACCCACACAAACAATGCGGCGCGAGTATTGAGCGGGCGAAGCGACAGGTTTTGACAAAAACCACCATTTTCTGTTCGGTTGTAAGCATTCATCGTTAAGTAGGTTGCCATACATCCCGGTTTGACCGGGGTAGTCCCGGATTCAGAGTACGGTACCGGGTCCCGCCCGGTTGCCAAAATGTCCCGGTCGGTGCATTCGGTTCCTAGAAAGAATAATGGGCGAGAGAGTGTAGAGAGTGTTCTCACTGACGAACAACGCTTGGGCAGATGACAGAGTTTTAATGCAGGAGTCAACAGTGCGTGTGTTGATGGTGTGTAAAGTAAATTTTGTACTTAGTTGTACTGAATTTTTTGACAAAATAAAAAACCGAAAGGACATACTGAGAAACGTGCATTTTAGCGAAAAACGTGACTAGTTTAAAAAACAAGTTTAAGTTACACACTTCTTGCAAATTCTTAATGCAATGAGTAGGCCTAATATTTTGATTGAGCACAATTTGAAGTACTCCACTTAAGTTTGTAAAAAATATTTTTTTACACTTTATTATTTATATATTTATACACTATATATACCTAATAAAATAAAAATAGCAATCTAATAAACACTCTAATGTTTAAATTTGAATTCCAGCCTCCCATCTCACCCCGCCCTCTAAACAGGTGTCCCGGTTAGTCAATAAAAAATTATGGCAAGCTTATCTTTGAGCTATGTCAGTCTCAGTGGGGACGTGCGCACACTGTCCGTCTTATTAGTGATAATCTGGTTAGGGAAGACCTCGAAGAACAACGTGTGGGTATGAAAAATTGCGGCTAGGGGCGTATTTACGGGGAGAGACGAATGCGGCCCCCCCCTTAAGGTTAAAAATGTTGTTAATCTCTTAATTTTTAAGCTGTTTTATTATTTCTCATTCCATCTGTGGACGCTAAAATAGTAGTAGCTATTTTTTAAACATACGAACCGGTTTATACACAGCATTAGCGTATACGTTTGAAATATGAAATATATGGAAATCAGTTCTGTCAATAAGTATGTTTTAACCATGATTCAATAACGGGTATTTTTATTGTGTGTTTATTATGCGTGTTTTGTATTTCTTTCGAGTAATGCGACTGGTTTCAGGATGTTAGCACGCAGGTTTTTCAACCACTTTAAAGATAGTAGGCCTATTGTTGAATAGGCCTAAGTTGTTTTTTGTTTTGTGTGAAGCCGACCGGACTCCCCCAAAACCAATTTCTAGATACGCCACTGTTTATATCAGAGCTAGGTTAAGAGACATTTTAGATATTTAGCTAAGCATACGAGGAGGCCTGCATGAACCAGGCCTGCAGTATAGTGACATTACCAGAAACTGTTTTGTGTTGGTATTAAACGGACAGCAGTGCTGTAGTGCCAATAATAAAGTCTATGAATTCCATTTACAGTTTTGTAGACATGGAAGAAATTTTTTTTCCAGATAATTTTTCACCACTCTCCGTAATTGAAAGGAATATGAAAGAGTATAGTGGGAAAGACAGTTAGAGGTAGAGAATAATACGTGCAATCGAGACAAGAAGGATTGAAATAGAATTTGTCATTAGATAAAGGCGTAATAAAGAGTGTGCTGAATGTAAACTGTACAGAAAAAGTAACTAGCATTTTAGAAAACAAAATGAGATAGAAAATGAAAAAGAAACTAAGAAAAGTAGAGATAAAATGAGAGGGAAAGTGAGGTGGGCGCTAGTCAGACGGCTTAGGTTGCAGGAGGAGAGCATATTACCTAGAATTTGTATTAAAACAGAGTTTCCAATTTGGTGAAATGTGATATGTTTTTAATAATTTCTTGGTAAATATAGTCTCACTAGAGAATTTAATAATGCTCTTTGGTTTAGAAGACATTATTAAAATGTTTGTTTGTTTATTTTGTCAATTGCCCTTGCTACACGAAAATCCTCTTATCTTAATTGCCAAGCAAGAAGATAAGTTAGACTTTAATTGAGCATTACGTTTATTATCTAATATCGCAGTATCTCCGCACTTTTAATCTCATTTCCGTTTGCAAAACGTAACGTATAAGGCATGTTTTATAGTAAGATCCGTTTCAGAATAGGCAGAAAGCATTAAATGTTGAAAATAATTTATAACAGACAATAAATACTTTCTTTATTTTTCCATATAATCGCTATTGTCTTTTAGACATTTTGTATATCGCATCAACAGATACGTCACTTCATTGTCGGCGAAATACGCCGTTCGTGTCTAGACGCCGTTCTTCAGTCATTTGGAATAACAAGAATCCTATTGATGAACCCCTGTAATGTCAGCCTCGTCATGTTACTTCTGAAGAGCCCCGATCACCTTGCTATCCTTCCTGTCTTACCTACACTCCTCAGGGAAATCCTTCCCTTAAGCATGTCTCGAGCACACTGCTTGGCCCTGTTACCATTTTCCACCCGTTTCGCGTAGAATGACCGATGCTTAAGGCATCTGCCTACTGTGTACGAGGCGGGCGGCACGAGACATCGCCACCAGGGGCAGTGCTTCTAACAGCTTCTAACATCACTTCAAAATTTCGTCGCTATCTAGAGGATGACCGTGTTGGCGTGTCTCCTCCCATTTTTAGGCACTCCGTCAGAAATTCCAACACTATTACCTCATCTGGCAGTTATCGGGCACGTCCCGGAAGCAGGAATCAAGCCATAAGCCTAAAGACGTCCCACTACGCAGAGAAAAGCAAACAAAAGAAGAATCCTAGCTACTTGTATGTAAAAAACGCAGATATATTTGCAGTGACGGCATTTTCTAACAACCCATTCCATTCACTTTCAAATGCTAGAAAAATGTTTGAGTTGAAACCAGACGTTATTGTTTGTGTGTATCGGTTAACATTTTTGGCACAACAGTTTGTATAACTAATGTTATTCGTTACAGTGTTTTACGTTATGATCGTTGGAAAAATGAATATAAATTCCGATTTTTATAGATTACCGATTTTGACGAATGTTTGCATTCATTCCTTCTACTAAACCAGTAGAAGCGCCTGAGGACGCACTTAAACAACCTACCGGCGGGCTGTATCATAAGCAATCGATTATCGTCAAGCCATGATCCTACATACACCTAAGGGTACACTTTTTATTATGTCACTATAATAATAAAAATATAAAAAGGTGTTAAACATTTTAAATCGAACTGCAAAGACTCTGGATTCTAGATATCGACATCTAAGACCAAGGTGGTGGCGTTCGGTGGAACTGATTGCGTACGGGCAAAAATTGTTATAGATGGTACTGTCCTGGAACAAGTTAGCTATTTTGAATACCTGGGTTACAGTGTGTCTTATAATGCATGTGACGACGTTGTAAATAAGTTACATAAATTAAACTTTATTTGCGGGGCCACTGGGCAAACCCTTAATTCAGCAAGTAAAGGAACACGCCTAAAATTCTACAAGGTGATGGCCCTTCCCACACTTCTTTATGGGTATGAGAATTGGACATCAACGAATGCCAAGCGGCTGACATAAGATTTCTCAGGCAATTGGCAGGGTATACTCTCTGTGATCATAGAAGAAACATAGGTATACGGCAGGAACTGAAAATTATTGGTATTATCGACAGGATCGCCCTGTATCTTCTGAATTGGTGGGAAAATCTTTGCCGAATGGATGACTGCCGCATCCCCAAACAACTCTGGAACTATAAGCCGAGGGGCGGAGAGGTGTGGGACGCCCGAGGAAGCGCTTGAGTGACCAGCTCTAATCAATGCCTATTTTAGACCGGAACAAACTATCCTTGGTTTAATCTGTGAAAATGATGATGTTAAACACTGTACATTTACATGATATGACAACTGAGGTCGATCTGCTGCAGTTACTAATGCAGGAAAATCGACATCGAGCTAAAAACTCTTAAACGTAATTTTGAATAACGGATGTGACAAATTAGGAACCAAGACGAAACACAGGACAAGCGCGTCTTTTTTTCTAGCCGAAGGACAAGACTCAAGGTGATCCGGAGCAAGCCCCCTTCAGGTGAATGGAAGGATGTGAGGAGACGCACCCCAGTGCAGGCCGAAAGCGGAGAAAATGGAGGCACTCTGGAGATAGAGTAGTGCGTGTGTGTTTATGTGTGTGTTAATGTAGTGTGTAGAGCCAATTGGGTAATGGAAGTGGCTGATGGAAGTGTCATAGGATTTTAGACATGTGGACAGCCAAGACGGGGACGTGTAACGTTAAGGCGTAGGACGCAAAAAGAGAGTAAAGCACCGGGTAAGTGGATAGGGAGAGTTAAAAGGTTATGTGATCAAGAAGGACATTACATCTACGTTGGTACATGGAAATTACGTATTGGTATTGATAGATTTTGTGGATTGGTAGAATCCCCTTCTTAAATACTTTGCAAGCTGTCTGCTTTTCTACCTTTTTTCGTTCACTTGTGTGTGTGTGTGCGCGCGCGTGTGTGTGTGTGTGTGTGTGTGTGTGTGTGTGAGGGGGTGGGGGTTGTGTGTGGCATTATTAAGTTATTACTGTAACAAATATAACATTGTGTTTAGTATTTGTACTGTCTGTTCAAATATCAGTCTACAGCATTTATGTTTATTTAAATATAAAGGTTTTGCAACATATTTTTTCATCAAAAACAACAGATAACGAAAGATGTTGATTTGCTTATAGTCACAAAAACAAGAAGTTCAGTAAGAAAAAATAAAAGTAAAAGAGGAAAAGCGAAAAAAGAGTAAAAGAAAACAAAGCAATTTCTTAAAAGAGTAACTCGAATTGAACAAGCTGCGCAATTTGAATCTGGTTAAGAAGTCAGAGAGACACCAATCGTAGCAAGTTAAGAGATTTTAAGTTACTGGCGTCTCCCTCAACACTGCGAAATAAAGAATCCTGATGGACCTGGAACATTTTAGCCTATATCTGTGAAAGCTGGCGTGAAAATGGTTAACAGTTTTTAATAACAAATGCGGTACAATCGGGCGATGTCTTACAAATAAAAGTACAATCCGGCGATGTCCGAAAAATAAAACAAAAAAAGAGACCGCACTGAAATTTTATAAAACACCAGCAGTAACCAAGCTTATGTACGGCAGTGAAATCAAGATTACACCAAAAACCAAAGACAGAACAGTAGAAACCCAATAGATGACGTTCCTACGAAGAGTCAAAGCATGAGACCGCAGAGAACGAAACAATTAGAGAAGAATTTTAATATTAAAAGAAAAATTTATTAAATGGAACAAATATTTGGAAAGAATGGAAGTAAGTAATTTATCTTTAAGATGAAGAATATGTGCAGAGTAAAGGAAGAAGAAACACGGGTCGACCGCAACAATGCCTAAAACGTCAGGTGAGATGATGATGATAAAAATAAATGTCAAAGAAAACACTATTTGTATTAGTTCCCGAACGCCTTTAACCATAAGCAAAAGCTTAAAAGCAGATAAACTTTGGAAAACTATAAAAACGGTAGGAGTATTTAAAGTTGGCATAGGTCGACAAAAGTCCGACATCAGAGGTAATCAAATTAGAGTATCCTTTAACAGAACGACTTTATGACATCAGAATATGTTTTCCAGGTGGAGGTTTAAAGGAACGCATGGTCATACATAGCTAAGCCAATATATTAACAATATATTCAACGACAAAGCCTATATAACAAAATAATATGACAAAATAATCTGTCATCAAAATTACAATTTTAAAGACTTTTTCACAGTAAATATTTAGGTATAGGTGATAACATTTTATCAGATGTTAACAATACTTATTCTTTGCAAAAGTAAACATCATTATCATTATCCTTCGTTCAAAAGTGGCGTGCGCAATTTTGAACAAAACTTTTGTGTAATTAAAGTTAACAAATAATCTATTTATAGCAAATTTTATCTACATACAAGGAATGAAGAACCGTTTATATATTTAATTTAACAAAGCTTAATTAGACTTAACGTTAATGGACAATTTATCCCCTAAACAATTCTACCCGCTGATAACTGGTATTTAGCTCACTGATATTTATGCGAAACGTTATTAAAACCGAATGAAAAAATTATTAATTAATTTCTAATATTACGTGTATTTAATTTATATGTCGTCAGCTGGTCGTGTCTAAGTGAAAACATTATACGTTATCTCATTGGTTGTAATCACACAGATTTATGTGGGTCTCGAACTGAAGACTTGTGTAATTAATTTGAATTCGGACAGTTACGTGGTGGCCAGATGGAATTTAGTTAGAAGTCAGAGTCGCGAAACATGGACAGGAAAATAATTGGATTGTTGTTTTTTTCAGTTACGTTTTTGGTAAGTATATTTAATTACTAGGTACAGTAAAGAGTTATTTATTTATTTGTATTATAAATAACTCCACATATCCCGGATATGTCTTCTAAATTGTAAACATGGTAATTCTAGCTTCTTTTCACTTCTCATTACAACGTTTCGCGGACCTAATCAATATTAACGTTGTCTTTTCATTACGCTTTTCAATGTTTACATACTTAGTCTTAATTCCAGACATCCTACTAATGCATATTGTGTACATCAATTGGCGTTCTTCTACCAGACACTATCTCCGACCCATTTTGACTATTTCAGCCTTCAGCCTTTATTTTTCACATATAACCAAGAGTTTCAGTCTGCTCATGTGTTTATCTCTCTCTCTCTCTCTCTCTCTCTCTCTCTCTCTCTCTCTCTCTCTCTCTCTCTCTCTCTCTCTCTCACACACACACACACACACACACACACACACACACACACACACACACACACACACACACACACACACATTTCTACTCTTCTTCCATTTTACTCATAACTCATGGACGTAGGTCTTAGAGTTTTAACTGTCCTTCGTTTGAAATTTCCCACTCAGTTAAAAATCAATAGAATTCTGTAATTTATTAATTTTTTTCAGTTAAGTGTAAGTATTATGTTTACATAAAGCAATAATTCTGACTTCTGTGTATCTGTCTACACATATGCTATTAGGAAATGGTGGCTATAATATTTAGATTTTTACCTTTGTTGAACCCCCAAACATTTTCATTACCTCACATTGCAAACTGTTGTTGTTAATCTATTTAGCTTAAGAATAGTCCGACCGAGTTTTACTTTTTCCTCATTATAACCCGGTGTAGTGTTCTATCTTACTTCCGTCATTTCTGTTATGTCAGTTCTGTTATGAAGTACTTAGTATAATCCAATAATGGCATGTTTACTTATATATTTGGTGACCGACCATACGTCCCAGTTTTTTCAGGCCAGTCCCGGTGTCCCGAAAAATCGTTATAAAGTTCCGGATTTAGACTTTAAAATAGTTTATCTTTTTTAAAGCGAAACATTGTGCTTAATTTATGCAAACATAGCAGCCGTGGTCCATTGTCAGCTGAAGTTTACTCTTCGTGCGTTAATACACGGAAAGTTCTTATGATCATATAAAATATGATAAGTTTTGTGTAAGTTAATAAATCCAAAATGTTAAATAGATGTAGTGGAAGCAAATTATACTTTCATGGGGAATTTAAGGGAATAGACTCTTAAATTTTAGAATACCAATTTGATCGGCAACATATTTTTAATAACAATTTTATTTGGACATAAATATCTAATCGGATCGAGAAAATTTTAATTTAAAATTGTTTAGTATAAAGTTTCAAATAAAACTGAACATATAAAACTATATGCAATAAATAGTCATGCAAATCGCTTGTAAAGTTAGCATCAGGCGATTTTAAACAAGTTAATGTTATCTTGAAAAGAGTGGATTTAAATGAATTAAATTTTATACATTTATAGCCTGAACCTTACATACATTTATAGCCTAATGAACCTGAACGTCCATACAATCACTTTGTTATTAATTAACTCCAAATATGACCTTTACTAAAAGAATATATATTTTCAACTTTGCTTCAATAAATGCCTAAACCTAACCTATCCCCCCCCCCCAACCTATAAACTGGTGTCATATGTCCCCGATTGCAACTGAAAAAATATGGCCACGTTACTTGTGTGCGTTTAGAAGTAGAAAAGAGTTAGCGCAGTGAATTACGTTATCTACAACATTTTTTAGCTTCAAGCAATACCGTTGTGTCGAGAATTATATACGGTTCACACCGGCAGGAATTTTATTTATAACCGGTCCCCTTACTTTTTTTTAATTTCTACGAGTACACGAACTTTCTAGAGAGCAACATTATTTTTCGTCGTCGTCGGCGTCATCCTTTACGGCTTAGGCTAGTTGCCTGTTCCAGCCTCAATGGAAGTCATCCAACCATCGAATACGGGGTGTTCCCACACTATCTTGGATGATAGTTAAGGCCTCTTCTTGAAAATCTAGTTGTTCTAGTACTCAGCTAGAGTTTCAACTACATTATTTTTCTTTTTAAATATTATGAAGTGTGTGTAAGAATTATTCTAAGACTTCGCAGATTGAAACGTTGTGGGAACAAAGGACTATAGTTGACTGTCGTAGATGAATGATTGAGTTATTGCAGCAATCTTGTACGATTATTCAAAGATTAATTATCCCAAAAAAAATATCGATAATCATCATCTTTTTCCCCGAAACGCGTTAAACTTTAATCAATGTAAAAATCAGAAATTACATTTTTCCAAAAACTACACAAAGCATAACACCAGTATCATTTCGAGATACTGCTCTGCGTATAAATTATTTAAGCTATCACGTACTGTGAGTTTGATAACGTGAATCTTGTGATAACCGATTAAGTCTGACGTATGTTCGGAGTTAGGGCGATAAAGTTGGCGCGGAATACCCAGCCTTATCTTGAAAAACACACGTGTATGTACAGTATACGCGTTTTGGGTTGGAGATTTACTGGTTAACATATGCACTTATGTGACTTACGCGCTTGTCTGTTACCTCGTCTTACTTGGTGACGCTTCTCAAAGAAACATTGCTTGTAATATATATTCATAATTTCTACACTTATATATTCAAATCTAAAAGTAGTAATAAAATATATAATAATAGTAGTAGTAGTTGTAGTAGTAGTCTAGTAGTAGTAGTAACACTTTTAGAGGAAAATAGTGTTAGACGTCAGGTCTGTTATTATTTTTATGCTATACTCACTTGTTGCACACGCCACAAGTCACTGTGACACCGATTAGCGCTTTCGAACGTACCCGTTCACCATCAGATCGTAACTGCCGTTCATCATCAGATCGTGGCACTTACGATCTGATGATGAACGGGTACGTTCGAAAGCGCTAATCGGTGTCACAGTGACTAGTGGCGTTTGCAGCAAGTGAGTGTAGCATAAATTTATTTATTATACAGATATACTTCTGTATGACATTATAAATAAGAAAATCTGACTGACTCATCAGGAAGAATATAGCGAAGTATGTTCACTTGTCTGTGAATAGAAGAAAATTAAAAAATTACAGTCTCATCAAGAATGCACATCTGGTAATCACAGCAACATGTCTTGTAAACCAAAAACGTAGACACGGATGTGTCTAAATTGTAAACATTGAAAAACGTGTAACAACTACAATTGAAATTGTACAGAACTGGAAACATGACGAATAGTTTGAACATACTTAAATATGTTGGAATAAGCAGAAGGCCTATGCTTCTGTTTTGTCATGAAGGGACCATCTGACATAGAATAACTATTAGTATTAGGCCTATACATTGTAATAATAATAATAATAATAAAAATAACAACAACAATAATAATAAACAACAACCACAACAACAATAATAATTATAATAATGATAATCCTTAATTTAGTAGTGACCGTTGATCAATAAATTTTCTATCATTACAAAAAAATAAAAGCAACAACAACGATAACGAGCTCGTCATGCTGACTAATAGAACGATCTCTGCAGTCATTCCGTTCAGTCTAGAGAATGATGGAGTCCACACAATAGGGTCAGTCAAGTATCTGGAGGTAATTCTGGACCGTAAGCTTACCTTCTCGGACCATATCCGGCAGGCGTGTGATAAGGCGACCGTAGCGACTGCTTCCCTTGGTACACTTACGGCCAATATTGATGGGCCTCTAACGAGTAAGAGATGACTGTTGATGCTATCGGTGCAGTCTATCCTGCTGTACGTCTATCCTTTGGGCCGATGCTACTTCCGTGCGGAAGTTCCG
This sequence comes from Magicicada septendecula, assembly GCA_034769895.1. NCBI lineage: Eukaryota > Metazoa > Arthropoda > Insecta > Hemiptera > Cicadidae > Magicicada > Magicicada septendecula. Next base: position 318,223,590 of record CM068375.1, read on the forward strand.
TACGCGTATGGCTTCTGACCAGCAACGGCGAGGAGCATTGGCAGTCGGATGCCCCCCTGTCGGAACTGAGTTCTAATGTTGGCCACCGCCATTTCGATAGACCTCTTTGTACTAGAGAGCAAATTTATCTATGCGCACAATGGCGATTTTGTCAGAGTGCTGTGTCGTCCAGTTAAAACGTGGTATTTCTGTATGAACGGTACGTGAAGCACTGCTACTGTAAAACTAATTATTTTCAGTTAATTTCACCCGCGTGACTTGAACTTTAAAAGTATACAGAGGATAGACCGATGAAGAGATGGCTGGAGGATTTTTAAAGGCAGAACAGGCAGCATTTTGACTATGCCGTGTTGTGAAGACGATGATGACGATGAAACTTTGAAAGTTGTTACGGTAGAGTAAAAACTAATACGGTCCAGATATCAAAGTATTTTATTTACGATTTAATGAAGCGTGTGTGTGAGTGAATGTAAATTTAATGGCAAAAAACTTCGACGTATTTTATACACTGATAAAAGTAACTTAATTGAATATATGCATGAAGTGAGTTAGTATAGGCCTAAACGTTTTTGAAAGACTATAGTAACGCACACGATTGTCTAATACACGTGAAATGGTACAAGTTTCCATCAGCTCATAGATTTAGTAAGTAATTTTATCCTACTTACGTACGTGCAATGTATATGTTCACAGAATCTCGCAAAAAGTCTCATCATACCTGAAACAGATAATATATAAATAGTATTAGATCCGTTAAGTATTTAAAAATATTATAAGAAAATCTAGAAAATGAAAATGTTTTATAAATTCATTAGCTAAAACATGTAGTTAAAAGTTTTTGTTGACATTGATCAGGGTTTCGACAATGTTAATGTTTTGTCGTCGTGACCACGGCTTACAGATGTTCACCTAAATAACATGTTTCAATTAGTACTTTTTGGAAAAGGCAAATAACTAAATTTCAGAATGAGATGTGTTCAGCCTTGAAAAAATTATATAAATATATGTGCGCCGGTGAGTGTGTATGTTTTTTAATATGAGGATTCTGTGCAAATATTCTGACCACAATCGGTGGTTGGATGTAAATTGTGTAATTTGTCGTTGCATATACGGAACGTAGATATGAAACAGTAGGACATGAAATGGGTAGCGCAAATTGTAGCGCCGAGCAGGAAGGGCAGTGCAGGAAGTGGGATGTGCTATGACCAACCATGTGACACAGAAATCATGCAGCTATTCTGAACACAAAAAGATTATTTTGAATGTTCAACACTTCTTTCACAGCACTTAACAATTATTATTTAAGGCACTTTCACTTGTGAAAAACTTACTTGTGTTATTTCCTCAAACGTCGTTTCGGAGTGGTATTCTCCTTCCTCAATGAGGTTTAAATGCGGAATGCGTCAAGTCGTTGGTAATCTGTAACGGCTTTTTAGGTGACATCTCCACACCCCCACACACAATCAGTCACCTAAAAAACCGTTACAGATTACCAACGACTTGACGCATTCCGCATTTAAACCTCATTGAAGAAGGAGAATACCACTCCGAAACGACGTTTGAGGAAATAACAAGTAAGTTTTTCACAAGTGAAAGTGCCTTAAGTAACAAAAAGATTGCACAGAAAACAACGCGTCAAACCCACGCATGCGCAATGTGATCTTTTGAAACTGCCCAACCAGACACCGTTGTCATGTATGATTACTTTAGCTATATATTACAACATTAATGATATTCATCATATTACAAAAACAGTGATTTGAATTATTTGAAGGAAACATAAGATATAAAAGGACCACATAAGAACCTTAAAGAAAACAGTCCGCGCATTTCCCTCAGTTCATTCAATTACTTGCCCTCCTCCAACCAACCAACAGAGAGCCTAGTGTACTACGTACTCGAATATCCCATGTTGTGCATTTGTCTACGGGCTAGTACATGCGTAAGAGCGATGCGCAGTTGACGCGTTGCAGCGCATTTACTTTTAACTGTGGTCTCTTTATAGAAACAATTTTGGCAGTTATTTTTTAAAGTTTAGAGTTCTTCCCTTAAAACATCTACAGTATATATTTTTAAAGTTCTTAGGCTCTTCTAGCCTATCTTCTACATTAAGCTCTTCACGTTAGGAATCACTTTAGATTTAAAAAAGATGTATAGTATAAACTACGGACAATCCACTGTTATTTTTTCGCTTACCAAATTAACTGCGCAGTGAAACAGTGAAACTGTTTTACAGTATTATGGTTTCACGTATCTGTAGTACGTGTGTGTGTGTGTGTGTGTGTGTGTGTGTGTGTGTGTGTGTGTGTGTATCACATGGTAATCTTCAAGACAATCAATTAGGACTTTTGAAATGTATGAAAACATGGTAACTTTCAATGAAAAATAATAAATTACTTTTTTAACAGAAATAACATAAATTATTTTTATTTGTTACACAATATGGCTTATTTTCTTGTGATATGTTTATTCTAGAAATTTTATGTCGCTCTGCATTCAGAAACTTAATTTGTTTTCATACTATTTGTGAAGCAGCAAACGGAGTGACTTATATTAACATCACTCCAACAGGGATACATTCTAAAGACTTTTTTCCCTATTATGTGTTCTTTTATAATAATGTAATTGTGTTAAAATACTTTTTATTATTATTTTTATCGTTCTTCCTCTTATCATTATTATTATTATTAAGTAACGGAGATTATTACTATTTATTAGGGATCAGTAAACCAGAATGTATGAAGCGTGGATAACAATCTAGAGGTTTCGGTTTCGATTCGCGGGCTCACCATAAAATGGAGGTACGTTTTCCCGTCTCCAGACCGACTCAGCCTGCAAACATGTGTATCTGGAGTTACATCGTAGGATAGTAATGGCGCTGTCTACACTACATTCCTTGCCTCCCTGATGCTTATCAAGCAGGTGGAGCCGTAGGCAAAGAGGAAGCATGGGAAGATTGACTATTACCTTACCCAGTTTCTTACTGGACTGGGGTATTTTCGATCGTATCTGAAGAAAGTCGGAAAGGAAGATTCATCAGTATGCCTGTAAGGCCCGGGAGCTGCGGAAGATGCCAGCCATACATTCTTCGTCTGCGACAGTTGGGAGCAACATAGATCATTTCAAGATGATATTAGGCAGGGAATCTTCCCGGATAACATCGTTGAAGCGATGGTTCAAGAAGAGGACACCTGGAACTATGAGGCACGCAGAAGAGATTCTCTGGGCGAAGGAGATAGATTTCGATAATTCAGTATAGAATGCTAACAAGTCAAACGTGAGCCCTAGGGCTAAAGAACAATAGGGCTAGCCCGAAGTAGTGTTTCAAACAATCCCATGTTAGTGTTCTAGAAGAAGAAAGGGAGGTGGTTTTTTACTTGCTCGGATAAAATACCTAACCCACAGACACAAATTTTTCCTCCTGCCCACGTAAACAAATATTATTATTGCAATTTCTCACAACCATAAGTTAATTTTCCTTATGGTGAACAAGTTACTGGGAAACCAAATGTACCAGAGGTCTTCTAATATCTGACGAACTATATGACAGATGTCTAAGATGACTGATTTATGTAATTTCAAAATGAGTTTTCAAGCTTAAATATTTCCATGATTTTAACAGAGATGATATAAATTATGACTGTGTTCACTGTTACTTTGTTGGGCTCCCACATCTTTTTAATTTTTATAGGTAATTCTTGATACCTTTGTTATGTTTTTTCTCAGAATATGCGAAACAAGAACTCAGATACCAAAGAATTGTATTTCTTTCTTTTTCTGCGTCTTTTTCGTGGCCGTCTCCTTCTTCTTCATCATCATCTTCATCTTCTTCTTCTTCTTCTTCTTCTTCTTCTTCTTCTTCTTCTTCTTCTTCTTCTGCTTATTTCTCTTCTTTTTTTTATTTATCATTTCACCGTTATGTAGGCCTAATTCAATTGTTTATATTCATTTCACCGTTATGTTATTAACGATGTTTATAAAAGAGTGCGACCGAGGGGGAGAGCAGGACAGACCAAAATGTATTACCATGTGTATACGCATGAAGCATAGTACCATATCTTGCATGTCTAGAACACAGTGCGATATTAATCACGCAATTCATTTACATGGCACGCCGTATTTGTTGCAACATGTAGGCCTATTGTACACTGTCACGCACAATGTAAAATAATGGTATCAGCATAAACTACACGCTATAAAGTTTATTTCTGCTGTATCATTTTTTTCTGTAAATTATTAGCGACAACGATAAAAATAACATAATATGTATACGGTAGTTTTCGTCTTACTCAACAGGAGCATCATCACTACCATCTTCACGACACGGCATAGAGAAGTTGCTGCCTGTTCCGCCGTCAAAGACCCTTCCTCCAGCCATCTCCTCCACGGTCTACCCACACACACATAGGTCTGCCTCCTATAGGTTTGTATTTCCAAAGCTGATTGGCCAGTCTGGTATCTGACATTCTTTCTAAGTGTTCTTTCTACCGTGAGTCGTTTGTAATCGTTTAATTTTTCATTCAAGTTAAAAACATGTAACTTCTTTCTTATGGCCTCGTTCTTCATTAGGTCAAGTTTAGGACATCTTTTAACTCCTCTTATGAACGTCATTCAGCGGCCTGTCTTTGGCTGTCTTGTTTCTTGGTTGTTGCCCATAAGTGAGACCCATAAGACAGTACGGTGACTACCATAATTTTGTAGAACTTTAATTTTGTTACTCGAAGTACCTTGTTTTTGAAAATATGGTTTATTGTCTTTAAACATAAATACCATAATTCCTGTCATAGCCAATACGACTTCCCAAATAATTAAAGTTACTCGCGTGTTGTAGAATTGGGTGATTAATAATTACTTTTTCTTATTGGTTCCTTGCCTCGAAATGCCATTACCTTAATTTTTACAGTGATGATTCTCATATTGTATTGTTTGCAAATCTGATGAAGTTTAAAACAGACTTTTGCAAAACAGGTATATATATGAATGTATTCATCGTGTGCCACAACCATTTTATTTCTGTTCAACAGACAAACGGACATTAGTGCTGCGTCGCAGAAACAAGCAGACGGTCGCACTTGTCCGCAAACAATCTGATGCGGCTTGTCCTAGTGAAAACACGCTGAAAAGTCGACTACGGTAACTGTCCATGAGGGTATAGCCGGAGAGGTTATGAGTTCACGCCAGAGTACGTCGAAAAGAGGCGTTTTCAACCGCTACAGAATGCTCTGTGATCCATTCGTTGGCTACTTTTCACACTCAGTGTATAACCACACTTGAAGGAAAGGCCACACAAATCTCATGATTTAAGTAACAAATTGTTAGGTTATTTTTATGTACGGGTTTGTGTAATGTGTATTTACTCATCGTGTTACATTAAAGTGTAAATTCTGTAAGCGGTGTCAAGTAGTGTAAATTATGGGCATTTTGTAGTACTTCAAAAAAATTCTAAACGTTCTTTGGTTAATTGTGTACGACAAGGCAAATAAAGGGCAAAGACACAAACTTAAAGGCAAAGGTTCTTGCATTTTGTTTATACCTTGCTTAATAAGTGGTGGATGTTGGTCTTGTTCACCGTCAACGCTGACGTTCGTCACGAAATCCAATACCTGTATTCTTTCTTGTCTAATAGAATATCGTCTTGTCTAATAGAATATAACATTTTTGTAGTTACAATGTTGAACGGCAGAAGCTTTCAGGCAAAACCTGCTCGCAAATGTACTTCTTGTAAATAGCAAAATAAACAACGTCAGATCCTGGCGTTAACCGAACAGGATTCAGAGTGAGTAATAACGATCTGGACGCAAAACACCCCACGACTATGTTTTTCTTTCTAGTATCTTCGGTACATTAAGAAAGATATACTAGCAAAATTACTTTCAGTGCTCGAACAAAAATTAGGTAGCATTCATTTTTAAATTGTACTAAAGTCGTGTTTGTTAGCCGTGCTCAATGAACGCACATCGTGCAGAAGGTCAAGAGTTTCTCATTAGAATGAGTCATTTCTCTTTAAGCTGATTGCAAACCCGTAGACACAACATACAGCAAACAACACAAAGTCTGTTTCATTTGAAATTTTTCCTACTGCAATTATCTTAAACAATTTTGTAAACAGTGGTTTGGCGTGTTATGACTGTCTCAAATCCATGGTTACCCGTTGATCATTTTTTTACTAATTAATAAATTAATTTTTTAATAATTAATAAAATAATTACCGGCACTTTTTCTATGCCGGGTCTAGATTTTAATAGTGGCGTATCTATTTCGCCTTTGGGAGGGGTCCGGTTGAGTCGGCTTCATACGAAAGAAAAAACAAACAGAGATGAATCAACGTTACTATTTTTAAAGTAGTTGAAAATGTGTGATAATATCTTGAAATTAATCCAGTTAAAGTAAACGGCAATGACTCAATAAAAATTTGCGTTAATGAAATATTGTTTAGAAGATACTCAATAACTTAACTGAATTCCTATATTTCATATTTCAAAAGTATACGGAAACCTTGTGTAATAAACCAGTTTGTATATTTAAAAGATACAGTAGGCCTACCGTTTACCAAATTGTAAAAGCTTAAGAGCATGATAATGTCTTTCAGCCGCCAGCTAAACGCAACACTATTATGGTTACGTATAATGTAATTTGTTTTTGTTGCGATGGGTACGGAAGCTTCACCGCCGACAGCAGCCGATCGTTGCTGTTCCTTCTCGAGCTTCTTTCGTTCCCAACGATCTATACTACTGGATCGCGCTTGTGTGGAGTGGAGGTGCGGAGCAAACGGTCTACCTGCTATCCACACCATCTGGCTGTCCACTGCAACAAGTGTGCATACTGTGCATACCGCATATCATAGTGTCACAATTACGCACACATGCAATTACGTGCGTTTTGCTTCGACATACTACTTCTTGTTCTGTGATATCACTAAAAATATATTTTCAGTAGATTGTTAAAATATTTAACCAACATGCCCGTCCACTGTGCAGCCTACAATTGTACGAAGAGACATCAGAAAAGCAGCGAAGAAAATGTATCTTGTAACTTTAGAAGAGGAAGATATTTCAGAGACTTGTAACTTTGAAAAGGTGCTCTGTGACTTGATGGGGAATCAGAGTTCTACATATTACAAAGATAATATTTTATTTTATATAAGTGGATTTATTGTAAGAAAAATTGACAGCAAAATCAAGTGTTTGGAATGGAGTAACGTACTGTTGGCTGACGTTAGCAGAGCTTGACAGGGAACTGGAGTCTTTTAAACTGAAAATGGTAATCCGATGGAATTAAGGGAATGCGTGGAATGAAGACTTCTTCCCCCTGACCACATCCAGTGAATATTGTTGCTTCTATGACGTTGTTGTGCAACGATTCAATCTGCAGCCTAGTACCGTTACAAAGCTTAGGCGGTACCAGGTTTCGTAGCAGCATTATTGGAGCTCCAACTTTAAGGCAAAGATTGTGCGGTGGAATGCCTGGAGGATTAACCGTGTGCAAGAACTCTACTGGGTAATGGACCGCATCTTCTACTTCCACCACAGAGTCCACGGATTGGTACTGGACAATCTCAGTTGGCAGTTTTTCCAATAATGTGTTATTGCTATTTGCAGCAGTGTCATTCTTTTGAGTAAGGATAGCTCTTTCTTTCAGCCAAGATACATCTTTCCAAGAAAAAATTAGTTAAATCTGGGTAAATTTTTTCAGCCAACGTTGTCAAGTCGCATACAACTTCACATAAGTCTTTTGTAATATTGACTTTGCCATTTTCTTCAGGTAGATTTCCATTACCGATCTGTAAAAGTAAACTTGAAAACTCGTCTGCTTTTAAACTGCCTTTAAGATGCACCCGCATGTTGACTCTCAAGGAACGAACTTGGACTTTAGGCCACAGGACAGAACTCTTTAGACAGGCTTTAACTTCATCTGCTCGAGTTCCCCTAGGTACAACAGGTAAAGTCTGTCTGAAGTCTCCGGCCATTAGAAGTGTGACTCCACCCATCAGGTTTTTATTGCTTCTAATGTCCTGCAGAGTTCTATCCAAAGCTTCAATTCCTCCCTTGTGAGCCATGGTGCACTCGTCCCAAATTATCAACTTACAATCCTTAAGTACCTTCGCTGTGTCGCTTTGTTTTGATATGTTGCAAAATGGGGCCTCAGAGTGGTTTAAGTTGAGAGGCAGTTTGAAGGCAGAATGAGCTGTCCTCCCTCCATCCAACAACGTTGCTGCTATACCTGACGAAGCCACAGTATAGCAATTTTCCTATCTTGTCTTACCGTGGCTAATATTAAATTAATCAAAAAGGGTTTCCCTGTACCACCTGGTGCGTCAAGGAAAGATAGTTGTCCAGCCTCTGATTCAATGCTCGCAATTACTTCATTGTAGACATTTTTCTGCTCGTCGTTCAGTTTAGGCACGTTTTCAGCAACCAATTCAGATAGATGGACCGTGTTGTAAGAGAGTTCTTTCAGGTACTCGCGGTTGACTGCAGAACTGTTGGGCTCTTGAATTGGAGAAGGAAGACCGAGTTGTTGGAGGGATTGATTGGACATTGAAGAGACTAAGTTTTCTAATGAATGTAGGCATTTGTTGTAAATGATGTTGTTCCGTAGTTCAAGCTCTAAGCCCGAACATTCATACTCCATCTGTCTCTTGAAGTCCTCTGACATACTGTCTCTGTGTTTCTCCCACAGCACTAAGGGATCCGCTGCTTGACAAAACACCAAAATGACAGCGAACAGTTGTCTGATTTTCTGTGGTGACTCCGACAGAGCAGCTTCCTCCAAGGTGATGTCCCAATGATTGTCATCTTGAAGTAAACCCAACGCTCTGCAGGCAGACTGATAAGTGGAGTGAACTATGCCAGATACCCTCTTAAGATCATTAAAACTCGTAGGCCCTTTAACTTCATGAAGGAGGAGACGTAGGTAGTAACAGTCTGCATTGTTAGGGTGTACAGTATAAACCCGACCGAGCACTTGATCTTTTTTACTCCTGGATGTCCGGGAACGGCTTTGCCTTGTTTCCGCCGACTAATCTTATTGTTTTTACAGGTGTAGTAAGCAGGGACTTCACTGTAGATAATGGTTCTGGCAAAATTGTCTGATTTGCATAGTTCAAAGAATGCCAGTAGAGTGGTTTTGGGTGGATTTTGAACTTTGTCTTGAACGTTTCCGGGATTAAAATAAATTCTCTGTCCATTTTCAAGGTGTACAGCCAAATGCATTACGGGAGGATATCTTTCATGGATTGGGAAGCAAAATATACGCCATGCCGCTTCGGAACTACTTATGTAACGGCCTGCTTCATATTTGGACACTTCGTCCCACTCATTTTCCAACACAAAAGTTGCTTGATCACTGCCCTTTTTCACGTATTTGCAAATATACTTTATCGATTTGACAGAGTTACACAACTCGACATTGATATGTGACAAAACGGTACGTGACAGAACAGGATTATACGGTACCACCCACCGACTGTCTAGGTCTACTCCATTGATGTTGACTGTAAAACCACCATCAGCAGGAGACCTTCGACGGTACTGGGGGTACCCATCGTCAGCAGTTTGGGTTTCTTTAGATAAGGGACGTGGATATCTTTTGGAGCATGAGCCGTTAACCATGCAGGGCGAGTTCCTGTTTAAGCTTCCGCAAGGGCCATGAATCATTGTCGACTTAATAATTTCATGAAGTTCAGGGTCAGGTACCTCTGCGCTTATGACACTGTCAGTTTGGTCGGCCATGATCCTGTCCTGCAGCCATAGCAAGATGTGTGCGTGAGGCAAGCCACGCTTCTGCCACTCCACAGTATACATGTAACACCTACTTTGACAGAAAATGGAACCTTTAGTTAAAAGATGAATAAGTTTTTTAACTTTCGAATGAAACACTCGAGCTATGATGTCATGTCTGTCTTGAGGCTTTTGTCTGTCTCTTAAGGCAGCTCCAATTTCAGACCATTTCAGGTTACATGTAAATGTGATAAACAAATCAGGACGACCATAGTGACGAACATATGTCATGGCGTCCTGAGTTCTCTCGTGCATAGCGGTGCCCACCAGTAAAACTGGATGGTAACACGACCCTCTTTCACATATCTGAAACGTTAGCATCCCCCTTACACATGGCGTCTTTAAGATGAACACAGTTTTCCGCTCGGAGCTTACTCTGGTTGAATCTTATAAAGTTAATCCTTTCTGTCTCTATCTTGGCATACATATCAACCAAAAACTGTTTGAAAAGGCTACGATACAGCAATAGGTAACTTTCTTCACCTTGTCTTTCCATTATTCTGTAAGCGTAGAAGTCTGAAGCGGAAACTGTTTTCGTGAGAGATGCTTTAGATATTGGATCATATTGTGGAATATTGATAGAGTAGCCGTCTTCTCCACGGCAGAACATAAGAGGGTACTGGAGAGCGTCGTATGCACGATGAGTTTCGCTGATCCGTACCAACTTTGTGTCTCTGCTGTGAAGAATTATGTCTCTCTTTTCAAACTCCTGTCCCACAATAACCAAAGCTACCTCGCTTGTTGCTGGCGCGTTGTAACGACCCCTATGTTCAACTGCAGGCTTCCTGTCTGCATGAATAACAACTTTGAACTCCTGCCCCTCCGGAACATTTTCCATTGCGGTTTTAAAATCTCGTATGTAGGGATTGTTATCATGCAGACATTTTTGAAGTTGGCCAACTAACCAAGGCTTAACCACAGTAAAGATGTTGGATCTGATTTCTGTTTCTTTTTCATCGTTTCCAACAAAATAAATTTGTAGAAAAGAGGAGTCTTGCTGGGGAGAAGGTAACAAACTTCCTATTCTATGGTAAACCTGCCCTTGGACCTTAAAAGTTGGCATGAAATTTCCTTCGTGCACCTCTTTAGCTCCAAATGAAGTCATTTGAAAACATCCGTTATACTTTCTGGTATTTGATAAAAAATGCTGAGACTGACGGTGACTGTAAGTAAGAAGACTATGGAGCGGCTCAGGAAGCTGTTGAGTAGAAGGAAGACGAACCTTGCCATTGGTGCAGCATAAGCCAGGGCTCTCTTCTTTCCACTTTTTCGCATGGCATCACTTGCATTCAATGTGGTGACCAAGATAAACAACCTTGTCATTATTGTAGTCTGTACTACGGTCATATTTAAATATTGATAAAGACTTTGTTTTCCATGGGATCAGTTGCCTCTTCTCAGTGTACCTTCGAACAGCTTCCTGATTAACTTCCGGATGTTTCTTTGAGTATCTAGAAACTGAACCCCTGTTAACGTCAGGGTTTGCCTTGTTGTATCTTTTAACAGCCTCTCTACGAACTTCAGGATTTTTGCTATTGTATTTTCTTACGGACTCCCTATTTTTGTGTCTTTTGATTCTGTCATTAACTTTTGAACGTCGATTTTTTTCTTCTTTTCGAAATTAGGTCAGTAGGGGGCGTCACACAACGGTTCTGGATATCACGTTTAGCAAATAAATAAGTGGTATATCATCCTCGGATTGGTCTTGGGCAGTTTGCTCGACAACGAATTTTTGTAGGCTCTCAGTATCAAGCGAGGTGCAGATGGGACGGTTAACAACAGTAAGTGGTATATCATCGTCGGATTGGTCTTGGGCAGTTTGCTCTAAAACGATTTTTTCTAGGCTCTCAGTACCAAGCGAGGTGCAGATGGGACGGTTAACAACAGTTGATGTATGAGGAGGAATGTATTGAGGACTAAGAGGTTCAAAGTGGGCATTCATCATGGGTCCAGAACACTTGAATCGCAATATGGGCTTTCCCTCCTCATACTCATCAGGCTGTACAATCACCTCACCATCACGATACACCACCAGATGGTAAGGGTATATTTCGGCAGCAGCCTTGAATTTCACAGTGGGTGGCATATGTGGTGTACAGAGACATGTGAGCACGGTATTCAGCCAAACTTCTATAAATGTTACCACACGCCATCATTGTATGCTCCTCAAACCGTTGCCAGTTGTTACAAATGTACTGTACAACGCTTGTTCGCACTTGAGACGCATGGGAGACAGTACCGTACATGAGGTAAGACAGGGAGTAAAAGAAGCACGACCCATCTGCACCCACAGGCACAATACGGTGAGGTACCATGATCCCATCAACTTCAATTTGTTCCATCATGAATTAGGGATATAGAATTTATATAAAAAGCAGAAAAGAAAGCCTATTTAAAACAAACTAAAACAAAATTATTCTCTTCTTAACAAAAACTGTAAGAGCAACAACGGCGGTAGAACAAAACCCTATTGAATAAAGTGGAACCTACACTGCAAAAATAAGAAAAATATTCAAACTTGACAAATAAACTAAAAAATAAGATACAAACTAATAAAACAAATGTAAAAAGTAGAAAAGAAAGTCTATTTAAAACAAACTAAAACAAAATTATTCTCTTCTTAACAAAAACTGTAAGAGCAACAACGGCGGTAGAACAAAAACCTATTGAATGAAGTGGAATCTACACTGCAAAAATAAGAAAAATAGTCAAACTTGACAAATAAACTAAAAAATAAGATACAAACTAATAAAACAAACAGAAAAACTAGAAAAGAAAGCTTATTTAAAACAAACTAAAACAAAATTATTCTCTTCTTAACAAAAACTGTAAGAGCAACAACGGCGGTAGAACAAAAACCTATTTAATAAAGTGGAATCTACACTGCAAAAATAAGAAAAATAGTCAAACTTGGAAACTTGACAAATAAACTAAAAAATAAGATACAAACTAATAAAAAATCAAGAATATCCAATGCTCAAACTAAAACTAACAAAATAATCGTCTTAAACAAAGTAGCAGGAGTGTGCAGTGGCAGTGTAGCGACTGAACTGAACCGAACAAAGCAGCATTCTGGCCTGTTATCAGTGGCCTTTAGACTGAACCCCATGACGCAAGTGTGTCTGAGTTGTGTCCAGACCAGACTAAACATAACAACTCTTTATGGACTACATTGCAACGTAAACAAATATGTTACGTAAATTGTGTGATAGTACTTCTGGGAACACGTTCTTATCGCAGGAATGCATAAAATTCATGTGTTCATAAGTAATTAATATTTATTTAAGACAATAGTTAATATATCGTATAATATTGTTTTCTAGCGACAAATGTTTTCTATATATTTATTACGCTCCTTTTACAACTTTGAATCAATCTATTCGGAAATATTTTCTTTGTAGGCCCTGTTGTTCTTGAGATACACTGATGACTAAGTGAGTAAGTGGTATTTAGCAAATATATTATAGATTTCTTTAGGGTAGTTTTCATTAAAATTATTTAAGATTGACCTTTGTGTTCTTTAAAAGAGGGTTAATTTAACTTGTAGAACAAATTTCATGTTTCTATCTCATCTAGAAGCTGCCTAACAGTTGTCACGTTTTAACTGTCATGTATTCCTTGTGAGAATATTCGGTCACTTTGACCCCTCCAAAATCCCCCTAAAATTTTGAATTTTGTGAAACCCCGTCTTATTGCATATCTACAGTATCGAGTGAATATTTATGTAAAGTTTCATCTTTCTAGGCCTTGTCATTGTTGGGATACAGTGATGAGTGAGTGAGTGAGTATGAGAATAATCGGTCACTTTGACCCTTCCAAAACCCACCTTAAATTTTGAATTTTGTCAAACCCCGTGTTATTGCACATCTACAGTATCTATTGAATATCTATGTAAAGTTTCATCTTTCTAGGCCTTGTCATTGTTGAGATACAGTGATGAGTGAGTGAGTGGGCTTTGGCAATATATTATAGATGAATATGACAGTTACCGGCATATGTAGGCCTATCATAAGTATCACAAAAGCGAAATTAGAATCCCTATTGCACTGTTAAATAGATCAGATAGATTACATACGCGGCGCACAATTTGATAATTCACTTTATAAATATTAGTTTGTGCAAATAATTTTGTAGATAATCTAGCATCAGCGCATTTAGTTTATTTAATTGTAAGTTGTAAATAATTAATTGTAAGTTGTTAAGAATGTAATATACAAAAATTATGTACTGTAGTAACGTAATTACCAGTTACCGGCATATCATATGTATCACAAAAGCGAAATTAGAATCCCTATTCTATTGTTAAAAAGATCAGACAGATTACATACGCGGCGCACAATTTGAGAATTTAGTTTATAAATATTAATTTGTGCAAATAATTTTGTAGATAATCTAGCATAAGCCCATTTAGTTTTAAGTTTATTTGAGTTAATTGTAAGTTGTAAATAATTAATTGTAAGTTGTTAAGAATGTAATATACAAAAATTATGTACTGTAGTAAAGTAATTATAATGAATATGTCGAAATGCAAACATTATGATGGTCAATAACATGTACATAATAAAAATTAAAAACACATTTAAAATAATAATTAGGAATTGTTTCTGTTGTATTTTTCATCATCCCGTTGGTAAAATTTCTTATCTTTATTCCTTAAGAAATTTATTCTTTTAGTACTTTTCCTTTAATAAGGAAAGCGCAATGATAAAACAATTCAGTGTTGTCATGCGCTGCTCAAGTTCCAGCAGCGAGCGACGACAGCCAGGTGGTGGGGAGAGCTGAACGAGCAGGACCGTTTTGTTAGCACGGACAGCGCGATCCACTAGTATAGATCGTTGTTCGTTCCCGATACTTTCTTGCTCGCTCGGCATTTTGTCGTTTCTTGATCTGAGCCTTCTCGCTGCTGCTTTTCCATTGTCGAACGCTGTTTTAGTCAGTCGCCACGTTATGGTTACTAAATACCAGCAGCAGTGTATTTCACTACAACACAAAACAAACCTTTATTTACAAAATCCCAATGACATTATGTATCGGTGTTATATCTTCACATTCCTGCGGTGAGTAATTAAATATAAAGAGGAAGTAGATTTGCATTTACGTTGCAGTACAGACAAATATTTTAATGAATGGATGCAGGATCGTTAGCTGAATCACATACGAAGACAACCATTAACTAGAGACAATAACCTATCTACAGCTATACAGTGTTGTTTGCTTGTTAGGTCTTTAATCTGCGACGTTAGCATGTTAGCGGTCGCGGTTTTAGTTAACTATTTGCGGCTGGTAATTGTGCTAACACTGGATTATAAACATTCAGGACGCTTTATAAATCTGGTTTAATTGTTTGCAGTGATATTATTTTTAACACATTATATATATTGCGACGTATCAAAACAAACCTTTACTTACAACAATCCCAATGACGTCATGCAATAATGACGTCACGCAATGATGACGTCATACAGCGTGACGGTAAATAAAATGTTACAGAAAGTTTCAAACGATGTCCAGCTAAAATACATTATCATGTCAAAAAATAGTTAATACCATATCAGAGTACACAGCTGAAAAACTAATGAAATAATCTAATAATTAAGAGGTTTACATAATTTGTCAACTTTTTTCGGCTCTCTGTGGTAGAGGCTGTCCGGTCCCTTTCGTCCCTCCCTGTATATACGACCCCGGATTTTAACAAACGTTTTTACGTTTTTGAGGACATAATGCTTTCTGCATATTAAGATTCACAAACCTAATCGTATCATTTATATACATACCTTCCTTTATACACTAGAGCTTATCATCCAGAAGTCCATCACTGTTAGTCATAGTTGCTTCTCAAGATCTTCTACGCTTCTTCGCCAAATAGAACAATAATTTTTATAGCGTTTTACATGTTTTTTTTTTACATTATTCGTAACATTTATTCCACAGTATTAAGTACACCTGTGGTAGTGTCACTTTCTATTTGCCTGGTCAGTAATGAATTTCTTAATTTTTACCAAATTTGGAATAAATGGGTTTTAAAATAGTTGTAAGTCAGCACTTAGTTCAATAACACTTTCTATCTGTAGTCCATCTGTAGGTCTTTTTCTAGTTCCCGCGACTAAGAAAAAGTCTGCAGACTACAAATGGTTTTCTTAAACTAAAAACGAATATTAAGTGTTACATTTAACTAATAAAATTCTTTTAATATTTTTCAGGTATCACTGACCTTATCAGAACAAGTGTGGGAAGGCGAAGATGTTAAAAAACTATTCAAAGATATGAAGGAAAAAGAGAAAGATTTTTTTGACGACATTTCATTTGATGACATAAACGAATACATGCGAGATAAACTGAACTTAATACTGACATATTTACGAAAGAATCCGGAAAGCATCAGCAAAAATGAAGACAAAGTGAGGAAAGTGAAGAAGAACACCGCTCAGAACGGAATCGCAGAGAGCAGAACTGATGACAGATCGACGGATGGAAACGAAAGCGAGGAAGACGACGACGATGTGAAGGAGAGAAAAAAGGAGAATATACAAGTTTCGTCGAATTTTGATGGCGACTGTCGTTTCAGTAAAAACGGCGAAGTATCGTGTGATTATTCTTCACAAGATGATATTTCTTGTGAAGAATGCTCACAAGTAGGAGTCAGTGGAGAAATTAGTACAGCTCAGTTAGATCAAGATAAAGGCCAAGGTACAAACAATGTTATGTTGTCAGATGACCAAACTGTACTTGATAGCGACGTTGAGACTTTAGAAATTACAAAATCTTCAAGGAATAACATTGGCGTCGACGTAGAGCGTAAGGAAGATTATACAGCTTTGGATGTGAATGAGGAGATTGTGGATAAAGGAAACGTTTCGTCCAATGGCTCAATTACTGCTGAAAAAACAGCTGAAGACGATGTAAATTTGACACCATCTTTAGACAATGATAAGTCTTTAGAAAGCTCTTCGAATGTTGACTCAGAAATTGACCCCGAGACTGTCTTAGGTACAAAAAGTGAAAGTCATATTTACTATCCTGCAGACTTGAATAATTCCGATTCCAGAATAAATAAAGAAGATTTCAAGTCTTCCGAAACGCCAGAAGTTGTTGATGTTAATGATTCTGAGGAAACATTAGAAGAAAATTTAAGAGAAAGCTTAACAAACGGAATCCCAGTTCAGTCACCAGGATGGAACACATTTTCGGACGGGCTTGGTGACATGACAAATAGTACAATAGATGTTACTGATAACATAACAGAAGCAAATATAGACACCGAGTCTGAGAAAGACGTAGGTTTTGTTGGTAAAAAGAGATATAAAATTGACAAACAAGAGTATGAATATAAACGTAAGACATACAGAGTATTTAAAGGTCCGGGCGAAGCATACGGACACGTACATATTGCAGGTAGTGCTCACGGTAAGACCGAAGATACGTTATCCACTGAAGGTGATGTTTCTGAAACGCCAACAGATGAACCTATAGAAACCACGGATGATTCTGACAACACATTGTACGGCGAAGAATATATTTTGTCTAATTCCGAGAGTAATTTACAAAGTAACGTTGATGACTCAACTTTGGACTCATCCGCATCTGAAGACGATACAGTTGTCCAGCAGAATGGACATGTGTCGCTTGAAGACACCATACGTGAAATAGAGGAAAAAATTATCTCCAGTGTCGCTAAAGTTCCTGAAAAGATTCTCGACACTTTCGTAGATTACAAGAATTTATATCATTTACCTGTCTCGCCAGCTGATTCAGAAAACCTAAATTCAGTGAAGAAATTAAAGTACAAAGATATAATAGACACCATACAAGACGATGTTATTCAAGGAAAAAAGTTATTAGATACGATATCTATAAAAACGTTTCTGATTAAGTACATATCTGATAAATTAGATAAGCATTTTACGGACAAATTGAAACTGTATCTGAAATCTAAAGATGACGAAGTTACAGTAAATGCACGTGACAAAGGAACGAGTGAGATTGTAGCGAACCTAAACCAGGATGTATTTTCCACCTTGATGGACGCATTTCTATTGTTCTATGACCAACAGAGTAATCCGGACACAGTTCTACCTGCTGAAGACGTTATTTCTGAAAATCGTTTCAAATCAAACGGAAACACGATCCAGTACAGTAACGTACAAGTAAAGACATCCGAATCAGACGGAGCTCCTGAAATCAAGTTGAGTAAGAAAATATATGGCTACAAGAAACTAAGAGATAATGATCGTTCAGGCTTATCTGACTCCGATAAAAACCGCTTAGCAAGCCAAAGTGAAGAACAGCAGGAATATATAGCGGATAAAGAATATGATCCAAATTCTGAAGAAGAAATCTTACATCATTCGGCAGCAAGTAAAGATGAGTATTTAGACGATACAGAGGAACAGCAGCAAATTGATGAAGATACGTCATCGGAAGACGTCAGCAAAGCGTCCGTTCAGAGTCTAGAAGAGAAGAATGTAGTTTCAGGTAGAGATGAGTTATAGTGTTGAAAAAACGGTCGAACAATTTTTTGAAAAGTTCGTTAACGATGCATAATTGAAACTTTATATTGTTAAATAGTGTAATAATTCTGTAGGCCTACTTGTGTAATTGAGTGGGCCTAACCTTTAATTGTGTAATAATATTTAGTACAGGATTATAGAACTTTATACGACTCAATGCTTAAACACTATGATAATTTTAAAAGAGTGAATTTGTAAGTGCTCTTTATATAAATACGTTTTCCAGTGTCAGTTACGTAAGTCTAAAGCATCAGATGTCAGATGTACGTAAATGTATGAGCATTGCTATCTTGTCTTATCATTCAATCCTTTTCATCTTGTCTCTCTGTCCTAAAGATCCCGTTTCCATAGTTTCATTTGCTTTATTCCTTCATGGTCTAGTTATTCCGTATATATGATGTGGCAGCTGTAATTGCGTGCCTCTAAATGACAATACTCTATCTTAGCGATATAACCGAGAGCCCACCCCACAACGTAGTCTGCACAGCGGTACCTAAGTTCCTTCAATTCAATGACATTTTGTTATATTATTATCGAGAAATTTGTATGACGAAAGAAACGGAAGCCGTTTACTCCTTTTAAATTCGTTAAAAAGATAGATTTAATGATATATATAGCAACATGCACAACGGCGTATTATTAGTAGTGGAATTTTGAATAATGCTGAAATATTTTTTGTTTACTAATTATAAATATATTACTACTGACTGGAACATTAATTCTTATTAATAAAAATGTTGAACTTTACCTTGTACCCTGAACTAATTTTTGCCTATTACAAGCTTTGTCAGAGGCTGCCGCTAGGAGCGCTGTCTGTCTTGTTCTTGGTGATGGCGCCGTTGTTCGAAAGATCGATGTTGTGTGTGCGTGGTGTGATATGTTCAAATAGTATCTGTGATTTAAATCGCGTCTATTCGTTTAGGAGGTTGTTTTTATGTTTGTATATTTATAGTTGTTCAAGAGTGTTCAATTTTCGACCTTTTGTGTGTACATGTAGAATTTCCATGTTGCGTTTATGTTTGTGTATGTGTGGCTTGCTTCAATGAGTTGGTTTGCATAGGTAGATTCGGTGGTGGATTATAGTGCCTTTGTGTGTTCAATGTATCTGTGTTTGAAGTTACGTCCTGTCTGACCTATGTAGAATTTGTTACAGCCTGAGCAGTTTAGTTTGTATAGGTAAACCAAATTTGTTTTGTTCTTTGTGTGTGTTTTTGATAGTGTGTGTTCTTTTGTGTCTATTTTTTTTTAATTATTCTGTTTTTGTCTGTGGATTCAATTTAAAAAAATTGGCAAAAGGCAACTTAATAAAAAAAGTTACTTATACAAATTTTAATAACTTTGAACAAACATAACAACAGTATAATTCCTAAACTAGAAAACACCAAAACAGCGTACAATTAATAAACGTTCAGTGCACAACAACGGTAGGCCTATATTACAAAACAAACTTATCTTAAAAATAGTACACGTAAAGATTTCACTGCTCAGTAAGCAATCAATTCATAACTGTTGTACACATTAATTACTTATTTTTTGCAACAATGAAGTACGTGAGACTTCAAAGAAATAACGACGTCTACATTCGTAAACATTCGGTTAAACTCGGATGCGATGTGCTGTGAACTGTTAGCACAACAGGTAGACCACACAGGCGGTTACAGGCGTGTAGAAGGATACTGGTCAACCAATCAGCATCCATTACATTACATTGTCGTCACTATGTTTGATTCACGGCTACATATGCAACCTCACATAGAGTTTCTTGGACAGCCAGCTAGCGTAATACAATACTGCTACCGTTCAGAGCAAAGTTCTTTTGTGTACCACCTCTATATCACAAATGTGAAACTAAAAATATTTGGTAATACTAAGTGTAAGGTATTTGCATTAACTTGTGTGCTATAATACCAGAAACCACTGTATGTCTTACTCTGGTGTTTTATTATTTGTTATTAATTGTATTCATCTGAGTATAGGCTACCTGTCCATTCCATATATATTCGATGCCTTTTTCACTTCATACTTCTTGTAATCTCCTCGTTATTAATACGTCTGTCTTCCTTGACAGCCCAAAGCTCCTTGGGTGGAAGTTCAACTAGGCAGTCCGCAGACCACAGCCTATGTTAAGTCCATTTTAGTCGCAATATACTTGTTCTTATATTACAAAGATATGGTGAAGATGCTGCAAGAGTTGAAACATATGTGTGGCGCCAACAGAACTCTAAAATCAAGAAGTAAAACACACACCTGTAGTTGTACACTGTAGTGGCCCCACATTTTCTTATGGATTAGAGAATTGGACTTTAACGAAATTCCAGACCAATAGCATTCAAGCAGCCAAAATGAGATTTCTCTAGCAGGTGGCACGATACTCTCTTCAAGATTGCAAAAGAAATATCTATGAACGGCAGGAACTGAATACAATGCAAATGGATGATTGCCGCAAAATTTGCTGCAATAATTTTGTTTGCAATAATTTGTTGAAATTATTTGTTATAATTTCAAACAGCTATGAAATTATAAACCAAAGAAACAGAGAGGTGTGGGACGTCCGAGGATGTGTTGGGGTTAGCAGCTTTAGTCTAGTTTCTTGGGACCGGAACAATCCGTTTCTTTTTTTTTATATTTTTAATAAAATAAAAAAGTAATTATAAAAAAAATACAATAAAAAATATAAAAAATTGAATTATAAGTACCATTAATAAAAACAGTATGTGTAAGTATATAAAAATACATCACATTATCATTAATCCACTTCTTGTTTAATCCTTCCTGAAAAAGATGGGGATTTAGTTTTTTCTGTTTACTCATTCACCCCGCTTTAGGTTCGACATGATATTATAAAATATTCCAAGTTTCCTATTTTTCTTTTATTTAACATACATAGCCATTATACTTTTGTATTATTATTCATATAAATTATTATTCTAGTTTAATATTCTACTTATTAACTTTGTTTAATCTTAATGAAACACCCATTGTTTTATGTTATTATAAACAAAGATTCAGTTTAGAGCTAGAAAAGAAAACTAGTTTCAAATAAAGACGAATTAAGTCACTGAAGAAGAAAATGCACGTAACAAAGTTGAATTTCCTAAATTTTCTATAACTGAACTTTACGTTGTTGAGTAATGTCTATATACGTGAATGTCAAATTGTGTAATACTATTGAGTACAGTGCATTATAAACTAAATAAAACTCGATTCCTAAAGACTATAATATAATCAAAAAGCGCTTTTTATAACCTCACATTGTATAAATATGGTTCTTAGATAATTGCCTCAAGTCACTGGCCGATATATGGGTTAATTACTTTGTCAATAACCCAATTGTTCGTACGCCTGCTTACGTTCTTTCTGGATTTCCAATTTACTATTGCTGTGTGTGTGTGTGTGTGTGTGTGTGTGTGTGTGTTTTTAATAGGTGGTCACTCTAGCGCTTCCTCGGACGTCCCATACCTCTTCGTCCCGTCGGCTTATAGTTCCCTAGTTGTTTTGGTGATGCGGCAGTCATCCATTCAGCAAAGATGTTCACACCAATTCAGCCGATACTGGGCAATCCTGTTGAGTATACTCATAATATTCAGTTCCAACCGTATATCTGTATTTCTTCTATGATCATGGAGAGTATACCCTGCCACGTGACAGAGAAATCTCATTTCAGCCGCTTGGATACGACTTGCCTGGCCTTTCGTTAAAGTTCAGTTCTCAGACCCATAAAAAAGTGTGGGAAGGGCCATCACCTTGTAGAATTTTAGGCGTGTTTTTCCACTTGCTGACTTAAACGTTTGCCTGATGGTCCCGCACATAAGGTTAATAAATTTAAATATAAAATATAATATGTAAATTTATAAATATTATATTTAAAGTAATGTGTATTTTATTTACAAATAAAATAGCACAACAAAACACATGTTAACAGAATTTTATGTCAGAATTTTAATATTTTTAATTCTACGGACAGTAGTTTCTAGCCCATATGTACTTATTCATTTGCTTGAAATATCCGTTTTTGCATTAAATATGGTCACTGAATTCCTTTTACTGAGTTTGATTTTACCAGTTATTTTTTGGCTAGCAGTAAAACTATGCCGGCTTAACGAGTTTGACTAAATATACCAGAGAAATATCTATGTATTTGAAAAAACGTAGACCAAGTTCAAAGAACCAAACTGTTCCCATACAAGCTAGAAATATGTCATTAGTTAATTTTTTTTAATTTATATTTTACGCTTCTGTAGTTCTTCTGGAGAGTTTACAAAAGTTAAGAGCAATAATATGTTCAATTTTCATAATATCAACGGTTACGCGTCTGTCACAAGTTGTGTACGTAACAATGAGTGAAATGGAATTACATTCGCAGACAACTACATGCATAAAATACAAACAGCGATGTTTGTGTACGTCAGCATTAAACGACGGTTTACAGTCCATTATACAACGATTCACTGTCTTGTTCAGTTCACATGTCTGATGACAGTTGTCGCATTTGTAATGTTTACATTACATACATCAAAACATTTCTCAGAAGAATATTTTGATTTTAATAGTCAGTGAATAGTGCACAATTTGTGGACTCGCACGTGGTGTTTGTGTGTGTGTGTCAGGGCGCATGCATGTACATTTGAAAAATCTTATCATTGCTCACTGAGTCGTTGATGGTTGGCACGTATTCTGTGAATACTCAATGAACCTGAACTAACGGAACATAGGGTCTCCTGCCAATAAAAGCACTGATTGTGATTTTCGAGAACTACCAAGTGAGCGCATAAAATAAATCTACTATGAGCTCTTGTGTGTGTCTACTACAAACTGTCAATTAAATTTTACATGTGATTAGTTCTTTTTTTAATGATTAATAAAAATAATGCTAATAATAATACCTTTCAGACCTTTCCAGAATTGCGAAAGCCCGCCATTATAACACTGATCAGCCCGGTGATCATGAAGGAGTGAAAACAATGTCCTTTCCAAATTTGGAACCTCTTCTTAAAATTGAACAAAGCATTCTTTGGAAAATATATGGCCCTACGAAAACGGAAGATTTGTACAGGTATATACCCAACAAGTACTAACTATCTGGTGTGAGAAGAAGACGAGAAAAGGGTGGACAGTGGAAAGGAAGGCGGCGCATACTGTGCGAATGAAGGCCTTATGGCAGGTGAAGAATAGGAAATGATATTCGCGTGGTCCATGGCTGGCCTGTTCGTGTAAAAAAAAAATACCTTTTTTAAAAGATGTCAATGATGGGGTATTGATATTAAGCCTACTAGAATGACTGACTTCTTCCTCCACTGCTTGTTTGTAAAGTGACGTTTCGGCTTTTCACACACTGAATAAACACAAAAAACTCACATGAACAGGAACGCCCCAAGGTCAACTGCAAACCCTTTATATAGTCAACCGGAAGACATTCCTAACTGCCCCGTCAACTAACGCCCAAAAGACAGTAACACACGATAACCTACCCCAAAGCCTAAAAGATTTTTCTAAAATTTTCTGATACAACGGAGGCAGATTCCGTTGCAATGATGGAAAACAGTGTGTCGGGTGGTCTTTTAGAGATTCCACAACTGGTAAGTTGTTTATTATTTTTGTTCCTTTGATGTGTATATACTTTAGTAGACTTATGTTTTAACTCTCTGACTATTGTTTATTTTTTGTTTGTGATGGCTTAGTGTTTGTTTTGGCCTGAAGACGGCTACAAATTTGTTGCGTAGCCAAAAAGTCGCTTTACAAAGAAGCAGTGTTTGAAGAAGTCCGTCCTTCTAGTAGGCTTCGTATCAATACCCCATCACGGACGTCTTTTAATAAACGTATTACTGTTATTATTAGTTGTTTAAAAAAAGAACCAATTACGTGTACATTTTGTTTTAGGAGAGCATTTAGTTGACAGTTTGGAGAGTTCCTAGTAGATTTATCTTATGCGCACAAATGTTAGTTCTCGGAAATCACAATCAGTGCTAGCGCACGGGAGGAGACCCTATGTTCCGTTAGTTTACTCATTGAGTATCCACAGAATACGCGATGTGTAAAAAAAAAACAGTGATGGAAGGAGTCTGTTCTTCTATACTCTGGGCCACCTTTTGAACAGACTAAAGCGGAAGTGATGTCGTCGCCTCGTCACACTCGCCTTGGTTGCCAAATGAACCGGCGCGCGATTCAAAGTTGTGCTCTAGCACTATAATACAATACAGCACAGCTGTAACCCACGTGGTCAAGATATTTACAGAGTAAGTGCGGCAGCTCCGCCTTGGCGACAGCATTGCCATAACTCGTGCTAACAGGCGTGCGCCCCCCCTGCCCGTCTCCTACCATCTGACAACACCGTAGGCGCTGCCCCTTTCACCCGCACCTTCCCCTGGCCTACTCCCTCACGCTTTACTCTGCTCAAAAGCTGGGCCGGAGTATAGTAGGCTTAATAATAATACCTGCAGTAAAGACGTTCAAGTATTCTTCAATTCACCTGACCTTGAAGGAGCTGAACATATTTTTTTATAAAAAAAGGTGATTTTAAATTTTCATATATGAAAGGAAAAGCAAAGTAATAGTAGTGGTGATTAACTGCCATTAAGCCTGTGTCGTGTCACACTATGCTACTTCATTGGCCGCTACTAAATAGCTGATACTGCATTTTCTAGTTGTTTCTATGCCACACTGTGTTTAGGTAGCCGCTATTTATTAACGGCTAGTTCAGCAAAGGACGTGGTTTCGTAGTTTGGTTTGATGTTGAAAATTATTGTGCAAAATGTCATCTGTGGGTCTGCGCCGTGAGGCTTTGAGACACCTGTTGCTGATTGGTGTTACAGAGCTTTGTAAGGAGTTGCTGAGTAACATAAGGAATAAACAGAAACACATGTAGGTTTGGGAATGGTTAGGTAAAAGGGGAAAACTGAGTATTTTAACAGCACTAATAATAGAGTTGGTGATTAAGGACCCCTCCCCCCATCGTACCACAACATCACGCAGTTACCCTTACCAAAGTTTCAGGGGTTGGTAGACTAAGTGTCACCAAACTAAATTCGGTTTCAATACGTCTTCCGTCGTGCACGTCTTTTTAGATTTTTCAATTGTATTCAGTTCATTACGATAAGTACCAAGGAGTGTTTTAATTTTCTTTTTTAAAACATCTTCCTTTGCTGGTAATTAGGGAAGTTCCGCTCATCTAGCAACCGAGTGAAAGCAGTTTCTCGCGTCGCGTTTCAAATACTCTACGACGTAATGTACCACAGACAATCATGTTTTCTATAAATGTTAAGGAATGTAATTATTTCATCACTCGACCACTGCAATAAATCGCTTATTGTAAATGTAGAAATAGAAACACTCAATAGGCACAGTAGAGCAAAACCAGAACAAACGCCGAGACAAGCAATTGGTGACAATCTAGACGCTGCTTCACTGCTACTGCACTGGCACACTGGGCGACTAGGGCGCTGCTCGGTATAACTTGACAACAAACAAAAGAACCCTCGGCTAGTTGGATTCGCGCACTTGCGTCTGCCAGTTCTGACGCGACGATTGGAAATCCGTAATCTGGAGACGTGGTGGTGGCACTGGAGGGGCGAGCGGAGGTTCAGCACTTCTCTACAGAATGCGAATGTTTCATACAAGCGTCTGACTAAATAAAATATAATATTTCATGCAAATTTGTATATAATAAAAATAATATATTTTTTTATAATATATACATAATATATTATGTATTTGACAATGTACACAGATTTTTCCTATTTTTGATAGTTAATTATCTGTTCATATTGTTACTGAACGAGATTCTGCGTGTGAATATGAGGTTTTTAATATTTCGTGTATTTAATTTAATTCGGAGCTTAAATGTCATGTGGGGTTCAAAACCTATTTGAAACATCTATTAAATATATAAACCTAAAATATTACTAAACCTAAAATTATAAAATACTATTAAGCATATAGTTAAATGGAACTATTTACGATTGCCTAGCTGTAAACCATATTTTAAAGAAATATACGGCTCCAATAAGCGCACACACAGAGGACATAATATGAACAAAACGAAATAATACATGCAAAACACTCGCTTATGAAGGATAAGGATTAACTCATAAGAGGCAGTATAACATATCTGTCATTCTCGTATCTCATCTGCGATCTCACCATCGTCTTCCTGATTACTGCTGTCATCCTCGGACTCAGATTCAGATTCAGATGAGCTGACATCACTCACAGAAATAATAAAGCTATCAATGGCGTCAGCAATGAGGACATCTTTGGATATATCTTCTATCTTGCGTACGTGCTCGCAACATTTTTTCCATTTGGACTCTGAATATTCCGAAAATGCTTGCTCGCAAAGTCTACGCTTCACTTCTAGGGAGTCTGACACAGATTCACCCACTCTACCTTTGATGTCTGCCCACACCAACTCAATAGGATTGAGGTCTCCGTGATAGGGCGGCAGACGTAAAACACTGTGACCGGCATTGGTAAACATTTTATCAATTTTGTAGGTCTTCTCACTAGGAACACTTTTTATTAACATCAGCAATTCCGCTTTGGTCAAACTACCTTCAAATTGGATGTTGTTGTGCGTAAGCCAATCAACTATGTCTTTTTTGAGCGACGATATTGTTGGCTTCCTTTTCTCTTGTACGCTGTGATAATTAGCATTGTCTAATACTATCACACTGCTTGGACTTAAGTTCGGTAGCAGTTGCCTTTCCACCCAGGTTGAAAAATTGGTAAAGTTCATGTCGTCATGGTAGTCCCCTGTTTTTTGCTTTGATTTGAATATCAATAAGGCGTTGTTTATAAAGCCTTCCTCTCCCCCGGCATGCACAACAATAATGCGAGGACCTTCCTATAGCTTGTAATTTTCCCAGCTCTGTATCAGATTGCCAGCATGATGGGACAGAGTGAGTAGAATGAACGAATGTTTCATCTAAATACACTATTTTCCGACCATCCTGTCTGTACTGACGAATTTGTCTGAGGTACCTTCCCCTCCATGCCACGATATCAGGTTTTTCTATCAACAGCTTTCGAGAACTACGGCACCTTGTCACCGGAACCCCATCTCTTTCAATATCCTTCGAAGATACTCTCTGCTACAGTCAAGTATATTTTCTGATTTTAACACTCTGTTCAATTTATTCAATGTAGGTACAGTTTTTTCATCACGTAAAATTCACTTATTTTCCTACGTACCACACCTTTCGTGAAGTCGTCTGTTTCGATCCTTTTCTTATGGACTGTTTTCTTGCCATCAGGTGTAGAAAACTGCAGACGACCCTTGGCCATAGACGTCTTCCCTTCCGCTATTACACGCTTCACCAGTGACTTTGAAACTCCCATTGCTTCACTTGTTGAAGCCACAACATTATAATTAAGTTTATTAATGGTTTTCTGTTCTCGTAGGTGAGCAGCTACGTTATAGACTATTTCTCTGGCTTGTCCCCTTAATGGCCGTCCAGATTTGCTAACAGACTTCAAGAAGCAGCCATAACTAAACTCAAATGACACTGTCACTAGAATAACATGCTACACAACACTATATACATAAACACATTTACCAATAAAGTACACGCTACACGATAAGGGATTATAGGACTACAACTAACAACTAAAGAAAGAAAGAAAGAAAATGTGTATAAAACCGACAAAACAACAAGAGCGCGCGAAAACTGATACAGAAGTGGCAACAAAACTCTTGTGTCACCGCGTCTTTACGATGTGCACAGTACAGTGGTCAGACAGCATGTGACCCCCTCCACCACTCCTCTATGACGTCACACATCCACTCGGAGAGAATGTGCGGGGAAGTGGGCTTTGCCCAGGTTCTTTTGATCGTTGCACCTTTATAGTGGCTAGTGAGTCATCTGACCTCAAGGTCGGGTACTGGCTACTTTGTAGCGGCAAAAGATGAACACTTCCAATTTCTCTAGATACTGATTTTTTACTCGCCGGTGAGCGTCAGTAGCTGCTGCTAACTATGTTACACTGGGCTACTTAGTAGCCGCTACCCGAGACTGTGTACACAGTCTTTAGTGTTGAGATTGAGATGTACGTAGCTATATGGTTTGCGACAGGGAGAGGTGAACACTTGATATCACTAGCATAGTGCACTGGCTTACCTAGAATGTGGCCTTGACGGGGGGGGGGGGCTTTAATGTGGCTGAGAAACGTGAGATAACATGCTGAAATCAATCCCATTAAAGTAAACGGTAACACCACAATAAACATATGCGTTAGTGAAACATTGTTTAGAAGACACTGACTGCATTGATTTCCCTATATTTCAGATTTAAAACGTACACGCAATTTCTGTGTAATAAACCTGTTTGAATATTTCAAAAAATGTTACTCGCTGAAAAACACAGCTTACAAAAATAATAAAAGTGCCTACTTTAGACACTAACAAAATTTCATAAACTGTTTTCGACCCTCTGGGGACTCACGTCGCGTTTATGTCCACACCAATAAATACCTTCCTGGCGTAGTGCCAATTTTGTAATGGAACGCCAAACTTTTCATTTATTACAGGGGAGACGAATATAGTAAAATGTATTTCTCTTTCAGCACACACTGTCAAACCAGAGACCTGTTATACAAGTAATGAAGTAGTATTAAGTTCTTGTTTGAATTTCCTTAACACATTAGTAGATACAGTCGCTTTTGCCATTTTAGTTTTCGGCTGGCATAGCTGTTCTTGTTTGAAATTACGCAAAAAAGTAGTTTTTAAAAAAAGAAGTATTTTGCAACAGCTAGCCTTTGTCATCAGGGATTGCTGAATATTCTGCCTAATTCATTCTACGTTCTTGCTATAGCTTGGAAAGATGTCGGCCAGCTGTTAACAGTTATAAATAACTATTTGTCTCCGTCTGTCAGTGTAGTTCCGTTGTTGATATGTCTCTGAACATCATTACCGATGTCTATACGGAAAACAGAACGACGTTGACTGGATAGGTTGACTCCATTGACGGCTATGAATACAATTTGTTGCATGCATACAACTTTGGACTCAGAATGGTAATGTTATCTTACTTACGGTACAAACTCATTGGTGTCGGGAAGTCCTACTCAATTAAGAACATATCCATGTAAGAATGTATCCGTATTATCGTTACGACGCTCTCACTGATTGTCGTATTGTACAGTGGAAAATAAAAATAGACACCAATCAAGTCACTAATCATCAACTTTAATTATCACAATTAATAATTTGTTATCAACAAGTTATCCAACAAGATTAGTCTCGTGCAATAATTCAATATATATATATATATATATATACGCAATAATAATGTCAAGAATAAGAATTCAACACTAACTATAACACAATAACACTTCACTTCGACAAACATTCGATCCGCGGTGAGGAAATCGCTCACTGTCAACTGATCAAGAAAGCCAGCCACTGTCCCTTATATACGTAGTACATGTATTCTAGAATCTTTCCATCCTTAACTGCACGCTACTTAATCCATAATCCGAGTATTCTCCAGAGGACTCTGAAATGTACTTGAGTCCGGCCTTGACTGAAACACACACCTGCTCGGCTGGCGAAGGGACGGGTGGCGGATGTCAGACAATCATGTTTTCTATAAATGTTAAGGAATGTAATTATTTCACCACTCGACCACTGTAATAAATCGCTTATTGTAAATGTAGAAGTAGAAACACTCAATAGGCACTGTAGAGCAAAACCGGAACAAACGCCGAGACAAGCAATTGGTGACAATGGAGACGCTGCTTCACTGCTACTGCACTGGCACACTGGGCGACTAGGGCGCTGCTCGGTAGCGGCTAGTGAGTCATCTGACCTCAAGGTCGGGTACTGGCTACTTTGTAGCGGCAAAAGATGAACACTTCCAATTTCTCTAGATACTGATTTTTACTCGCCGGCGAGCGGCAGTAGCTGCTGCTAACTATGTTACACTGGGCTACTTAGTAGCCGCTACCCGAGACTGTGTAGTGTGACACAGTCTTTAGTGTTGAGATTGAGATGTACGTAGGTATATCCTACCTACGTACAAACCATGTTGTTCGATTGGTTTCTCGTTACAATATTATCCCATGAAAAGTTTCCGAATGCAATAATTCTGGCCAAGGAAATGCTAAAACTGAATACAAAAACAGTCCCTCGTTTATAGATAATATACAGAGTGTCCCATGAGGAATGGGATACACTTTAGAGATGCATTCTACAGGCTGAAATAAAGAAGAAATTTCATGTAAATATAGGTCCAAAAACGCTTCGCTTTCGATTTATGGGTTGCAAGAATTGCATCTTGATTTCTGTTCCAAGCCCTACTTAAGTCCTTGGACCTTAAATTGAAGGGTAAATTTTCTCGTTTTATATTGTTTTTGACCTGTAAAATTATGAAAACGGTAGACCCAGAACTGTATATTGCGTAGTTTTATAGAACCGTTTCGTAAAATGTCATTTCTTTATCGTTTCGTAAATCTCAAAAAAATTAGTGTCAAAAACTAAACTTTTTTAGGTTTGATGTGAACTCGTTTACAGTATTTCCGTAATGTAATTTGTAACCGGAATATTTTATAGGGAGTAGGCCTAATATGGATTACCATGCGCTATCCACAAAAATGCATACAGTAATGCTGAACACCGTTACGCTGACATAGATCGTGTTCCATGAGGAATGGGACACATTCAGGTATGTATTCTACAGGCTGAAATAAAGAAGGAATTTCATATAGTAATTTGTAAAGTACGCCTATAATGTAACTTCTTAAGCCTATATTACTAAATGCATAAAAATATAATCAGTGTATTCGTATAAATTATTAGGTTTTCGCCGAGTTTATATGCCCGTTTTAGGGTGCCGAGAACTCGAAAAAATTGAAAATCAGTGATAAACAACGGTCGCAGGAAGTCTATATCAGCATCAGATTGTTTTTCATCTCCCATGTATACGATGCAGTTCTAATTTACATATTGGGTCAGACGTGTATAACGTCACTAAACATTCAATTTATTATGAAGTGAATGTTAATTGGTAGCAAAGAGATAAAGTGTAATTTCCGAAGCTATTAGCTGCAGTGAGTTCGATCCCGGTCCCATGTGCAGGTAACTGTTATAGTTTCCTCTAAAAGCTGTAATACCCAGGTGACCGTAATAAGCGTCGCGACGCCGTTACTTTAAGTTTTATCGGTAGTAGAGGGAAAATGCTGGTCCTGACTCACTTTCACTTTCTATCAGCTGGACCACAGCATCCGCGACTTTTTCGCTGATCTGTGTCAAGATCCGCGACTTTTTCGCGTATCTGGACCACAGCATCCGCGTTATTTTCTTATATGCCGCCTTTCGCGAGCCTAGATCACTTTCACTTTCTACTGGACCACAGCATCCGCGACTTTTTCGCTGATCTGTGTCAAGATCCGCGACTTTTTCGCGTATCTGGACCACAGCATCCGCGAATATAATTTTTTATTTTTTTATATGCCGCCTTTCGCGAGCTTAGATCACTTTCACTTTCTATCACTTGATGCATTATAGTGTATATATTAAATATATGATCAGGGTTACCAACCTTGCATGAGTTCAAATTTGTTGTGTGTTATAATGTATATTAAATCTATATGATCAGGTTTACCAACATATGGTGGGGGGTTCCGACTTGATGCATTATAGTGTATATATTAAATATATGATCAGGGTTACCAACCTTGCATGAGTTCAAATTTGTTGTGTGTTATAATGTATATTAAATCTATATGATCAGGTGTACCAACCTCTGTATTATTATTATAGTGTATAGATATTTTATATGAGCAGGGTTGTCAACATTTTCTGTGGCGGGGGGGAGGGAAATTCAAATATGTGTTATATAGTGTATATATTAAAATATATGATCAGGGTTACCAATCTTACATTATTGTGTGCGTATAGAGCAGATCTACCAACATTTTTTTCTCTTCTGTAGTGGGAAATTCAAACTATATGATCATAATTGTTACTCTCTCTCTCTCACATTTGAATGTAAGTAAAACTATCTCTCTTGTTGTCAAACGTTATGTTCAAGCCGTTTTCTCCTCTCCCTCTATCTCTCTTTCTCTCTCTCTCTCACTGTGTACATTGAGTAAATAATTTTAGCTCTCTCTCTCTCTCTCTCTCTCTCTCTCTCTCTCTCTCTCTCTCTCTCTCTCTCTCTCTCTCTCTCTCTCTCTCTCTGGTCAGTACCGCGCGCATGTATATGAAATTAGAAAGTTTATATTAATTCGACAAATATTAACGCCCTCTCTCTCTCTCGCTCGCAGACGTAGGAAGCAATTCCTAGTTTATAATGTAATTACCTGTGCGTGTATGTCTCTCTTTCGCATAAAAAAATCTCCTTGAAGTAAGGTATTTTCAAAAGTTTTGTGTACACATACAAATCGCTATCGGACGATGTACGTGCTGCTCACACACACACATTGTGTATGTCTCTCTCTCGCTGCAAACGTTGACAAGAATTCCCTTATTCAAAGCGATTACGTTGTCACAGTACACAAACTTAAATATGCCTTACAGACCATTGTAATTTTAAAAATTAATTTTTCATTAATTAAATATATATATCGTAAACAATGAAATAATAGTATTTCGTAATTGTAAGATTTTTAATAAAACAATTATTAGTTTAAATAATAATTTTCATGATTGTAAGCAAAAGTTTTGTGTGCACACACATTGTGTATGTCTCTCTTTCGTTGCAAACGTTGACAAGAATTCCCTTATTCAAAGCGATTTGTATGTGCACACGAACTTAAATATGGTTTACAGACCATTGTAATTTTAAAAATTCATTTTTGTAGACGTCGGAAGAAATTCCTAGTTTATAATGTAATTACCTATGTGTGTGCTGTTACAGACGACAAATCCATACGTTAACAGCTTCACAGTAAATGTTAGCCTATTGTGTGTGTGTGCTATGTAAATTGTTTGTACATCAATGAATAATATAATCGTGATAGTTTTAATGTAATGCGTATCGTGTATTGCTGCTGCTGCTGCTGCTGCTGCTGCTGCAAACGTCGGTAGAAATTCCCCATCTCTCTCTCTCTCGCTCGCAGACGTCGGAAGAAATTCCTAGTAGTTTGCAAGGATGAGACGTAGGGTAATCCGATGTGTCAAAAACGTGTAGGTCCTTCTTCATATCTGCATACGCGCTGACAGTAATTATGTGAACTTCAAAGGGTTCAAATGTTTCAAAATAAAAAATATATAAAACAAAAATACAGAATATATGAAATGTATATTTACAAATAAAAAAAAAATATTACATATTATCAAACAATGGCACATAATATTCATCCACCCAATCCTCTATAAATCTACCATAATTAACCCCCCAGCATGATCGTTAATAAACCTCGTGTAAATATTTGCTAAGTCTTTATTTTTTTTAATTTCTGTTTCAGTATGAGACTGGCAATCGGTGCGATGTTGTTGTAATAGCTCTCTGTTGCGTACCACCTCAGTCGCTCGCCTTTCTAACCAATCTGAGGCGTAACTTTCAAAACAGTCAACGGGAGACATACTTGTCTGAAACAAAGACATTCTCAGTGTTTTATCACACACGTACAAACACATTGCGGTCTCTCTCTCTCTCTCTCTCTCACTCTCTCTCTCTCTCTCACTCACACACACACACACGTACAAACACTTTAGCGAGCACGAAGTTCCCATATTTTGTGTCTACATTTGTTAAGACCACGATGGGATATTTTTTTATTCACCATCAATTCTGACCACTTGATATTGCGTAAACGTGTTTGCTCTACCTAAATATCTTCACACAATAAAGGCCACGCCTCGGTCATTACGAATAATGTTTATACAAAAGTTATATTTTAATATATGAAACAGGAATAGTCATGCATATTAGAGTTTACCTTAGTTTTTCATAAAGTATTATTTTAATAATTGATGGCTTACATTTTATGTACGTACAGTATCTATTTATCGACGTATAAATTGTAGTAGCAATAATAATAATAAGTGATATTTACAATGAAATTATTTTCAAATAAAAATGATGTTGGGTCGACAACCTTTTTGTTTTTAAGACTATAACAAGAATGAGACCTGGATCAACTCTCTCTCCCCCCCTCTCTCTCACACACACACACACACACACACACACACACACACACACATTTAGTATGAATGGACGCGTCTTTGTTAGTAAAATGTAACGCTGTAATCATTAATAGCGTTGTGATGGGGTCGACTGCATGTGATGTTTGTAAAAATTGTTTACGCATTTTAGGTATGGTTTATCTATTTAATACGCGTAATTTTAACTAATCTGTCTTGGAGTATAACCTTTTTTTCCTTATTTTCTACAGATAACAGTTACTTTGATCAGAAACATTACCAGAGAACAACGTCCTCCTAAAGATAAATTTACCAGAGCTCAAAACAGTACAAAGTCATACTTTTGGTGAAGAAAATCACGTCAACAACAACAAAAGTTGTTGGTGTTTCAACAACTACAAACAATAATTAATTTTCTTACACTAGTAAACATTTTGTTGTAATTGTTTCAATTAAAGGAAACATATATATTCGTTGAGAAAAACTGTTGTGGGTGGACGAAACATGTGTCTGAATTAATAAATTTTCTCTCTGCATAGCAGTTGTAAAAGTAGTCATATACATTATGTGCTATATATATATACAAAAGGCTTCCAACGTGTTTGTCATTTCAATTAATTTGTACCGCGCTCTAATTGTGTAAAAATAACTGTACCGCTCCATACAACTGAGAATAAATCCGTACACACACACACACACACACACACACAACGATGTTTCTGCTTATTTGAACAAGTCCTGTATTAAATGCAATTGTTAGTGTTTTAATATGAACAATTTTACGTTTAAATAAAATCTGCACATACATTAAAAATATGTTCAATAGTAAAACCTAAGACAAAGCATTAAATAAAACATACAATCAGTATTAATGATATAAATATTACTGTTTTATTAATTTAAAATACTATATAATTGCTTACGATTGACAAATAAGAGAAAAGACATACTTTACGGAATTTCTTGAAATTTTTGCAGTTAGTCTTCTGCTCATGTGTACTGGCAGCCTGTTTGGGTACAGTTAACTATTTAAATTCAATGTTCTTGTTGTTAACCTTCTGCTCGTGTCCCTCTCGTTTACTGGCAGTATGTTTGGCTACAGTTAACCATTTAAGTTCAATGTTCTGAGAAGTATTCATCTTCTTGTTCCTATAATAACAGTACCTGCTTCAGTACTATTGCGACAGTACAAATAAGTGATGTACTGAGCATGAAATATAAAAATTTAAATTTACTTAATAAACTGTAAATAATTAATAATATATTAGAAATAAGCATGCTATGGATTGCAAGCTTGACTCAGACAAAAATATGAACAGGTGTTTCGACCTGAATCAACGTGCACACACACACAAATGTAACTGAAAGTGTGTACACCAGTATTTTGCTAGTGTGTGTGAACGCAGGTCTCTGCAGGCAAGTTTGCCACCCCAGTATGAATAATTGCACAATGACTGTTTTTCCGTAATTATTCATAAACTAGAATTAAGAATTAAAATCCAAAAGCACCATAAAATGTAAATAAATTTAATAAATACTGTGTGCGAAAACCACGCGAAAGTGACACGCCGTACAAGTGCAATAGTGAAATAACTGTGTACAAATCAAAAGGGTTAAGTTGCAATGTCCAAAATTACAATGAACATGTGTTGTAAAATTAGTTATAAGATAAGTATAAAAAAATACTTACAGGACTCTGCAATTCGCAGAAATATAAAAAATAGTGAATTTGACAAAGAGTGGGGGAACTGACGCCAAAGACAGTTTCTAACATGTCGATTTTGTATCACTGAAGGGTGTCGACCAAGACATGGGTATAAATAGGACACGCAAGCTTCAGTGGTTCTCTTTCTTGAATCATCCACGATGCAGCGGGAGCTTATTCCCGTCAGCACGGCATAGTTATTAATATTTTATAAGCAGTTTAAATTGCCAGTTATGTACAAATACGTAACCAAGCTATAAGACAAACATTGTAATTAATAACATCACTACTGAAGACGTTCCATAGCGATACGACGCTGGACAAGAGAAGAAGTTCCATAGCGATACGACGCTGGACAAGAGAAGAAGTTCTATAGCGATACGACGCTGGACAAGAGAAGCAGTTCCATAGCGATACGACGCTGGACAAGAGGAGAAGAGAGACAGCCGACGCTGGAGGCGAGACGAAGATGAACACCGATGGAACAAAAATGATCGAGTATGATTGACGACAATAAGGTGATAGACAACTTATTCATATCTTAATCATACACAGTATACAAAGACAGTTAAAGACATTAATATTTTATTTAAAAATAAGAGTAATATTTCTTGTATAGTAGAGTTAAAAATCATAGATGTTTTAGAAATACGATTAACGTAACAAGAGCTCAAATTAATATGATATAAAATGATTACAAAGAATATAAATAAAAACAATTAGTATTTGAGAAAACAGTACTGAGAAGTAATAACTATTAATCTTTTGAGTACGTACCATATATAGAAAAAAGATTTAAAAATTGATTTTGAAACATATTAATAGACTGAGTAGTCTAAAAATGAGATTTTTCTTTTATATACTATTTAGTAGCATAGAATGTTTAGTTAGTAAGGATGTATATATCTTAAGCCTTACGGCATTATAACAAATAATAACTAATGTTTTTTAAATCGAAGTCAGTGCCATGTGCACATATTTTTTTTTATAGTATCAAATAAATTTTAATTACTGTTTCAAGTTTTGTAGAGTTCTTATTGCAGATACACCTGACCCCCTATTTAAATGTTATATGTTTAAAGAATTTGTCAATCTTGAACGTGAGACCGTTCACACCTATTTATGTATATGTAACGTTGTTTAAATTTGGTGCTCCAAGATCGAAGGACTCCACAAATTTAAATTAAATTAAATTTGCCAAATTGTCACGTTATATAAATTTGTCGCCCTAGACGTGAGGCACGAGATGCCTAAATTACCGTACAAAAATTTGTATACATACAATATAATATTATGCAAATTTTGCATGGTTGTAATGTTGCACTGTATATATTATGTGCTATATATATACATAAGGGCTTTCAAATCTAATTGTGTAAGAATAACTCTACCGTTACATACAACTGAGAATAAATCCGTACAAACATACACACACGCACACACTTAGCAATGTTTTTACTTATTTGAACAAGTCATGTATTAAATTCAATAAATAATGCACTTGATAATGTTTTAATGTGAATAATTTTCCGTTTAAATAAAATCTGTACATAAAATAAAATTATGTTCACTTTAAGAAATAAAAACTGCACAGTATGTTTCTTTGATTGCGGCCGAAACATCAGACATTCCCGTCTGTATTTCAGTTAGTTATAGTTTTCCACTATGTTTAGCTAATAGTCAACCAGTTGAAAGTTTTTGGAAATTTGATAACCCTGAAGGCACGACGAGGAATCTATTCGTCTAAGCGTACATTTATTATGTAAATCATCTCTTTTTCAGTCATCTACGTATGTGCATTTGAATTATTTGCGCATGCACATAACAGCTTTTTTAGTACAGTTGCACACACATCGACGCTCGCACTATATATATATATATATATATATATATATATATAACCGGTGAACTTCACAACAGCGTCTTACTTACAACTCGAATCTATATAACGTTCTGTTTCTGTTTCAGATAATAATAATAGATTGAATATAAAAAGACTGTGTATGAATACAAAGAAATATCAAACACAACAGATCAATTATTTGAGTGAACATGATTGTGTATGTGAGCTACTGAGATCTAATTGTGTGTAAGAATAACTGTACCGCCACATACAACTGAGAATAAATCCGTACAGACATACACACACACGCACACACTTAGCGATGTTTTCACTTATTTGAACAAGCCATGTATTAAATTCAATAAATAATGCACTTGATAATGTTTTAATGTGAATAATTTTTCGTTTAAATATTTCCAACAACTATGTTGATTAGAAGTGCTGTAATTTCAATAAAATTCAATAAATAATGCACTTGGTAATGTTTTAATGTGAATAATTTTACGTTTAAATATTTCCAACAACTATGTTGATTAGAAGTGCTGTAATTTCAATAACAATGTTCGCTTATTAACGTATTCAAATCTTTTTACTCACCTCTTAAATGTTGATGTACGCAATTATCGATTTCACAATGAGGTATGAAGGCTAATTGCATTCTTCACGTATATATATTGTTGTATCTTACAACGGTAGGTAGGAGTAGCTTAGCGTGTTCGTTTTGAAAGTCGATGTAAGTCATTGTCCGCAGTGGAAACTTTCAGAAGTTAGCGATACTGAAAGTATTTTCGTACATTAGCCAAAATTAGGAAAACAATCGAATCGACAAACATTATGAATTCCGTTCGTGGGAAGAGTGTAATTTCATAATATTATTTGTATATATAGACATTTTACAAAATCATACACACAGTGGAATGCTTTCAGAAATTTGCGATACTGAAAGTATTTTCATACATTAGTCATTGCATTCATTCCCATTGTCCGTCTGTAAATATTTCATTCGGTTAGTATCATTTGTATGTCAAGAAACATAATAGAAAAAAAAAAAAAACTGCACAGTATGTTTCTTTGATTGCGGACGAAACATTAGACATCTCGTCTGTATTTCAGTTAGTTATAGTTTTCCACTATGTTTTTAGCTAATGGTCAACCAGTTGAAAGATTTTGGAAATTTGATAACCCTAAAGGCACGACGCAGAATCTATTGGTCTAAGTAAGCGTACATTTATTATGTAAATCATCTCTTTTTCAGTCATCTACGTATGTGCATTTGAATTATTTGCGCATGCGCATAACAGCTTTTTTAGTACAGTTGCACACACATCGACGCTTGCACTATATATATATATATATAACCTGGGAACTTCGCAGGTGAAGAAATTAATTTCTATTTTTCATCTGTAACGACATGCGTGTATAATTTTAATTTATTTCACTATACACCTCTGAACCTATGTGTAATTATTTTGTAAACTGCGTTACCTATGGCGGAACTGTTGCAGCAAACGTTAACACTAGAACGATTATATTATTATTATTCAGTGATATATACATACAATTTACTTATTAAACACTTCAAGGATTGGATTTCTACTTGTCATTTGTAACGATATACATACAATTACATTAAACCTGTACAATGGACGCAGAGAGAGAGAGTGGACACACATGTAAGTAGCTCGATACTCAGTGACAACACACACACACACACACACACACACACACACACACACACACACACACACACACACAGTTAATATTTGTCAAATATATAACAACGAGTGAGAGAGAGAGAGAGAGAGAGAGAGAGAGAGGAGGGGTCATCGACCGTGATGGAAAAGCTTTCCCTCACTGCTTAAAGCTTTAAGAAGTTAGCTATACTGAAAGTATTTTCGTTGTGCTATTGTCTGGCGGTCTGGGGTTATGCGTGTGCGTAGGGAAGGTCTTCATATGCTTTAGCTGCCTTTGCTCACTGGACAAAATATAAATATTCGCTGGCAGATAATTTCATAAAAAAATAAGAAACGTAAAAGATATACGCTGACTTTACCGCAACCACGTCTATTTAGATAAACGGCTCGGAAGAAAAAATAATTCTTCACAAAGCAGAACAACAACTACAGTCTCAAATAAATATATTTTAAAAAAGATAAATATACATTAGATGGAAATGTTTCCTCTTTGAAACACAAAAAGAACTTGGGAATCGTGTTTCTTTCCTAGATGCTGTCAACACGATTAAAAGTAAAATTTTAATAACAAAGTTTTCACTGTACTTTACCAAGGATGGTAATATTTTTTTTCTAGTGCCTAATTGTTTAAACTAAAAAAAACGTACAATCTTTATTACTTTTACAAGTATAGCTTGAACGTAACACTTACACACAGGCGTTAGGTTGAATGCAGCCTCAGGTTCTTGTAGTCTATCGTTTATCTTATAAATGTAATATATATGTGTCCACATCCTCTTTTGACATTGTATGATTTTAATAAAAACAGATATCGGATTTAAATAATAATTTCGTGCTTGCAATATACAATCCATGTACACAAACTTAAAATATAGTTTACTCACCATTGTAATACAAGAAGTCATTGACACGAATTTACACTGGTTTAGCATAGCTACTTACATTCAAATGTGAGAGAGAGGGAGAGAGAGAGAGAGAGAGAGAGCGAGAGAGAGAGAGAGAGTGAGAGACTGCAATGTGTCTGTATAAAGTCGTGTCAATGACCTCTTGTATTACAATGGTTTAGCATAGTTACTTACTGAAGGCTTGCACGCTTTAAATTCAGCTATACCTAAAATATATCTTCAATTAGAAGTGTAGTATAAAAAGTACAGTAAGAATATATTTTCAGAAATTGTAATTTGATCACACACACACACACACCATACACACACGCACACACACATGTATTAAATTCAATAAATAATGCGCTTGATAATTTTTACGTTTAAATAAAATCTGTACACTTACCAAAAACTTGCGAACGTTGTCCACACACACGTACCCTTAAATGACGGACGTTGTATGCACACTGAAGGCTTACACGCTTAAAATTCAGCTATACCTAAAATATATCTGTAGCCTATACATCAGACTGCATGTATCTCTCATTAGCAATCTAACGTTACGACGACAGCATAACGATAATGAAAGCCATACATTATCGTTTGCTAACGTTTGTATTTTGT
This sequence comes from Magicicada septendecula, assembly GCA_034769895.1. Lineage (NCBI taxonomy): Eukaryota > Metazoa > Arthropoda > Insecta > Hemiptera > Cicadidae > Magicicada > Magicicada septendecula. Next base: position 318,264,707 of record CM068375.1, read on the forward strand.
CTAAGCTATGTTAACTTCACACACACACACACACACACACACACACACACACACACACACACACACACACACACACACACACACACACACACACACACACACATCATTAGCAATCTAACGTTACGACGACGACATGTTAAATATCAAATTCAGTCTACTTACGTTTCACGTTAGGTTAAAATGCAAACACACACACACACACACACACACACACACACACACACACACACGTGTATGATATTTAAATTATTATTTAAATAACATACACACGTGTAGTGTTTAGGTCATCAGTCCATGACGCAACGGGAGTGATAAGTCCAATTGGGTTTTTTACACGTTATGTGTTAGGTTAAAATGCAGTCCATTCACGTTCATGTTAGGTTAAATAACATACACACGTGTAGTGTTTAGGTCATCAGTACATGACGCAACGGGAGTGATAGGTCCAATTAGGTTTGTTACACGTTGTGTGTTAGGTTAAAATGCAGTCCATTCACGTTCATGTTAGGTTAAATAACATACACACGTGTAGTGTTTAGGTCATCAGTACATGACGCAACTGGAGTGATAGGTCCAATTAGGTTTGTTACACGTTGTGTGTTATGTTAAAATGCAAACAAACACACACACACACACACACACACACGTGTATGTTATTTAAATTATTATTTAAATAACATACACACGTGTTAGGCTACAGCCTAACACGTGTGTGTGTGTGTGTGTGTGCGTGTGTGTTTGTTTGCATTTTAACCTAACATGAACGTGAATGGACTGCATTTTAACCTAACACACAACGTGTAACAAACCTAATTGGACCTATCACTCCCGTTGCGTCATGTACTGATGACCTAAACACTACACGTGTGTATGTTATTTAAATTATACACGTGTGTGTGTGTGTGTGTGTGTGTGTGTGTGTGTGTGTGTGTGTTTGCATTTTAACCTAACGTGAAACGTAAGTAGACTGAATTTGATATTTAACATGTCGTCGTCGTAACGTTAGATTGCTAATGATGTGTGTGTGTGTGTGTGTGTGTGTGTGTGTGTGTGTGTGTGTGTGTGTGTGTGTGAAGTTAACATAGCTTAGACAAAATACAAACGTTAGCAAACGATAATGTATGGCTTTCATTATCGTTATGCTGTCGTCGTAACGTTAGATTGCTAATGACAGATACATGCAGTCTGATGTATAGGCTACAGATATATTTTAGGTATAGCTGAATTTTAAGCGTGTAAGCCTTCAGTGTGCATACAACGTCCGTCATTTAAGGGTACGTGTGTGTGGACAACGTTCACAAGTTTTTGGTAAGTGTACAGATTTTATTTAAACGTAAAAATTATCAAGCGCATTATTTATTGAATTTAATACATGTGTGTGTGTGTGTGTGATCAAATTACAATTTCTGAAAATATATTCTTTCTGTACTTTTTATATTACACTTCTAATTGAAGATATATTTTAGGTATAGCTGAATTTAAAGCGTGCAAGCCTTCAGTAAGTAACTATGCTAAACCATTGTAATACAAGAGGTCATTGACACGACTTTATACTGACACATTGCAGTCTCTCACTCTCTCTCTCTCTCTCGCTCTCTCTCTCTCTCTCTCCCTCTCTCTCACATTTGAATGTAAGTAGCTATGCTAAACCAGTGTAAATTCGTGTCAATGACTTCTTGTATTACAATGGTCAGTAAACTATATTTTAAGTTTGTGTACATGGATTGTATATTGCAAGCACGAAATTATTATTTAAATCCGATATCTGTTTTTATTAAAATCATACAATGTCAAAAGAGGATGTGGACACATATACATTACATTTATAAGATAAACGATAGACTACAAGAACCTGAGGCTGCATTCAACATAACGCCTGTGTGTATGTGTTACGTTCAAGCTATACTCGTAAAAGTAATAAAGATTGTACGTTTTTTTTTTAATTTAAACGATTAGGCACTAGAAAAAAAATATTACCATCCTTGTTAAAGTACAGTGAAAACTTTGTTATTAAAATTTTACTTTTAATCGTGTTGACAGCATCTAGGGAAGAAACACGATTCCCAAGTTCTTTTTGTGTTTCAAAGAGGAAACATTTCCATCTAATGTATATTTATCTTTTTTAAAATATATTTATTTGAGACTGTAGTTGTTGTTCTGCTTTGTGAAGAATTATTTTTTCTTCCGAGCCGTTTATCTAAATAGACGTGGTTGCGGTAAAGTCAGCGTATATCTTTTACGTTTCTTATTTTTTTATGAAATTATCTGCCAGCGAATATTTATATTTTGTCCAGTGAGCAAAGGGAGCTAAAGCATATGAAGACCTTCCCTACGCACACGCATAGCCCCAGACCGCCAGACAATAGCACAACGAAAATACTTTCAGTATAGCTAACTTCTTAAAGCTTTAAGCAGTGAGGGAAAGCTTTTCCATCACGGTCGATGACCCCTCCTCTCTCTCTCTCTCTCTCTCTCTCTCTCTCTCTCTCACTCTCTCTCTGTCACTCGTTGTTATATATTTGACAAATATTAACTGTGTGTGTGTGTGTGTGTGTGTGTGTGTGTGTGGTTGTCACTGAGTATCGAGCTACTTACATGTGTGTCCACTCTCTCTCTCTCTCTCTCTCTCCCTCTGCGTCCATTGTACAGGTTTAATGTAATTGTATGTATATCGTTACAAATGACAAGTAGAAATCCAATCCTTGAAGTGTTTAATAAGTAAATTGTATGTATATATCACTGAATAATAATAATATAATCGTTCTAGTGTTAACGTTTGCTGCAACAGTTCCTCCATAGGTAACGCAGTTTACAAAATAATTACACATAGGTTCAGAGGTGTATAGTGAAATAAATTAAAATTATACACGCATGTCGTTACAGATGAAAAATAGAAATTAATTTCTTCACCTGCGAAGTTCCCAGGTTATATATATATAGTGCAAGCGTCGATGTGTGTGCAACTGTACTAAAAAAGCTGTTATGCGCATGCGCAAATAATTCAAATGCACATACGTAGATGACTGAAAAAGAGATGATTTACATAATAAATGTACGCTTACTTAGACCAATAGATTCTGCGTCGTGCCTTTAGGGTTATCAAATTTCCAAAATCTTTCAACTGGTTGACCATTAGCCAAAAACATAGTGGAAAACTATAACTAACTGAAATACAGACGAGATGTCTAATGTTTCGTCCGCAATCAAAGAAACATACTGTGCAGTTTTTTTTTTTTTCTATTATGTTTCTTGACATACAAATAATACTAACCGAATGAAATATTTACAGACGGACAATGGGAATGAATGCAATGACTAATGTATGAAAATACTTTCAGTATCGCAAATTTCTGAAAGCATTCCACTGTGTGTATGATTTTGTAAAATGTCTATATATACAAATAATATTATGAAATTACACTCTTCCCACGAACGGAATTCATAATGTTTGTCGATTCGATTGTTTTCCTAATTTTGGCTAATGTACGAAAATACTTTCAGTATCGCTAACTTCTGAAAGTTTCCACTGCGGACAATGACTTACATCGACTTTCAAAACGAACACGCTAAGCTACTCCTACCTACCGTTGTAAGATACAACAATATATATACGTGAAGAATGCAATTAGCCTTCATACCTCATTGTGAAATCGATAATTGCGTACATCAACATTTAAGAGGTGAGTAAAAAGATTTGAATACGTTAATAAGCGAACATTGTTATTGAAATTACAGCACTTCTCATCAACATATTTGTTGGAAATTTTTAAACGTAAAATTATTCACATTAAAACATTATCAAGTGCATTATTTATTGAATTTAATACATGGCTTGTTCAAATAAGTAAAAACATCGCTAAGTGTGTGCGTGTGTGTGTATGTCTGTACGGATTTATTCTCAGTTGTATGTGGCGGTACAGTTATTCTTACACACAATTAGATCTCAGCAGCTCACATACACAATCATGTTCACTCAAATAATTGATCTGTTGTGTTTGATATTTCTTTGTATTCATACACAGTCTTTTTATATTCAATCTATTATTATTATCTGAAACAGAAACAGAACGTTATATAGATTCGAGTTGTAAGTAAGACGCTGTTGTGAAGTTCACCGGTTATATATATATATATATAGTGCGAGCGTCGATGTGTGTGCAACTGTACTAAAAAAGCTGTTATGTGCATGCGCAAATAATTCAAATGCACATACGTAGATGACTGAAAAAGAGATGATTTACATAATAAATGCACGCTTAGACCAATAGATTCCTCGTCGTGCCTTCAGGGTTATCAAATTTCCAAAAACTTTCAACTGGTTGACTATTAGCTAAACATAGTGGAAAACTATAACTAACTGAAATACAGACGGGAATGTCTGATGTTTCGCCCGCAATCAAAGAAACATACTGTGCAGTTTTTATTTCTTAAAGTGAACATAATTTTATTGTATGTACAGATTTTATTTAAACGGAAAATTATTCACATTAAAACATTATCAAGTGCATTATTTATTGAATTTAATACATGACTTGTTCAAATAAGTAAAAACATCGCTAAGTGTGTGCGTGTGTGTATGTTTGTACGGATTTATTCTCAGTTGTATGTGACGGTACACTTATTCTTACACAATTAGATTTGAAAGCCCTTATGTATATATAGCACATAATATATATAGTACTGAAGCAGGTACAGTTATTACAGGAACAAGAAGATGAATACTTCTCAGAACATTGAACTTAAATGGTTAACTGTAGCCAAACATACTGCCAGTAAACGAGAGGGACACGAGCAGAAGGTTAACAACAAGAACATTGAATTTAAATGGTTAACTGTACCCAAACAGGCTGCCAGTACACACGAGCAGAAGACTAACTGCAAAAATTTCAAGAAATTCCGTAAAGTATGTCTTTTCTCTTATTTGTCAATCGTAAGCAATTATATAGTATTTTAAATTAATAAAACAGTAATATTTATATCATTAATACTGATTGTATGTGTTATTTAATGCTTTGTCTTAGATTTTACTATTGAACATAATTTTAATGTATGTGCAGATTTTATTTAAACGTAAAATTATTCACATTAAAACATTAACAACTGCATTTAATACAGGACTTGTTCAAATAAGCAGAAACATCGTTGTGTGTGTGTGTGTGTGTGTGTGTGTGTGTACGGATTTATTCTCAGTTGTATGGAGCGGTACAGTTATTTTTACACAATTAGAGCGCGGTACAAATTGGTTGAAATGACAAACACGTTGGAAGCCTTTTGTATATATATATAGCACATAATGTATATGACTACTTTTACAACTGCTATGCAGAGAGAAAATTTATTAATTCAGACACATGTTTCGTCCACCCACAACAGATTTTCTCAACGAATATATATGTTTCCTTTAATTGAAACAATTACAACAAAATGTTTACTAGTGTTAGAAAATTAATTATTGTTTGTAGCTGTTGAAACACAAACAACTTTTGTTGTTGTTGACGTGATTTTCTTCACCAAAAGTATGACTTTGTACTGTTTTGAGCTCTGGTAAATTTATCTTTAGGAGGACGTTGTTCTCTGGTAATGTTTCTGATCAAAGCAACTGTTATCTGTAGAAAAAAAGGAAAAGAAGGTTATCCTCCAAGACAGATTAGTTAAAATTACGCGTATTAAATAGATAAACCATACCTAAAATGCGTAAACAATTTTTACAAACATCACATGCAGTCGACCCCATCACAACGCTATTAATGATTACAGCGTTACATTTTACTAACAAAGACGCGTCTATTCATACTAAATGAGTGTGTGTGTGTGTGAGAGAGAGAGAGAGAGAGAGAGAGAGAGAGAGAGAGAGAGAGAGGGGGAGAGAGAGTTGATCCAGGTCTCATTCTTGTTATAGTCTTAAAAACAAAAAGGTTGTCGAACCAACATCATTTTTATTTGAAAATAGTTTCATTGTAAATATCACTTCTTATTATTATTGCTACTACAATTTATATGTCGATAAGTAGTTACTGTACGTACATAAAATGTAAGCCATCAATTATTAAAATAATACTTTATGAAAAACTAAGGTAAACTCTAATATGCATGATTATTCCTGTTTCATATATTAAAATATAACTTTTGTATAAACATTATTTGTAATGACCGAGGCGTGGCCTTTATTGTGTGAAGATATTTAGGTAGAGCAAACACGTTTACGCAATATCAAGTGGTCAGAATTGATGGTGAATAAAAAAATATCCCATCGTGGTCTTAACAAATGTAGACACAAAATATGGGAACTTCGTGCTCGCTAAAGTGTTTGTACGTGTGTGTGTGTGTGTGAGTGAGAGAGAGAGAGAGAGAGAGAGAGAGAGAGAGAGAGAGAGAGAGAGAGAGAGAGAGAGAGAGAGAGAGAGAGAGAGAGAGAGAGAGAGAGACCGCAATGTGTTTGTACGTGTGTGATAAAACACTGAGAATGTCTTTGTTTCAGACAAGTATGTCTCCCGTTGACTGTTTTGAAAGGTACGCCTCACATTGGTTAGAAAGGCGAGCGACTGAGGTGGTACGCAACAGGGAGCTATTACAACAACATCGCACCGATTGCCAGTCTCATACTGAAACAGAAATTTAAAAAAATAAAGACTTAGCAAATATTTACACGAGGTTTATTAACGATCATGCTGGGGGGGTTAATTATGGTAGATTTATAGAGGATTGGGTGGATGAATATTATGTGCCATTGTTTGATAATATGTAATATTTTTTTTATTTGTAAATATACATTTCATATATTCTGTATTTTTGTTTTATATATTTTTTATTTTGAAACATTTGAACCCTTTGAAGTTCACATAATTACTGTCAGCGCGTATGCAGATATGAAGAAGGACCTACACGTTTTTGACACATCGGATTACCCTACGTCTCATCCTTGCAAACTACTAGGAATTTCTTCCGACGTCTGCGAGCGAGAGAGAGAGAGATGGGGAATTTCTACCGACGTTTGCAGCAGCAGCAGCAGCAGCAGCAGCAGCAATACACGATACGCATTACATTAAAACTATCACGATTATATTATTCATTGATGTACAAACAATTTACATAGCACACACACACAATAGGCTAACATTTACTGTGAAGCTGTTAACGTATGGATTTGTCGTCTGTAACAGCACACACATAGGTAATTACATTATAAACTAGGAATTTCTTCCGACGTCTACAAAAATGAATTTTTAAAATTACAATGGTCTGTAAACCATATTTAAGTTCGTGTGCACATACAAATCGCTTTGAATAAGGGAATTCTTGTCAACGTTTGCAACGAAAGAGAGACATACACAATGTGTGTGCACACAAAACTTTTGCTTACAATCATGAAAATTATTATTTAAACTAATAATTGTTTTATTAAAAATCTTACAATTACGAAATACTATTATTTCATTGTTTACGATATATATATTTAATTAATGAAAAATTAATTTTTAAAATTACAATGGTCTGTAAGGCATATTTAAGTTTGTGTACTGTGACAACGTAATCGCTTTGAATAAGGGAATTCTTGTCAACGTTTGCAGCGAGAGAGAGACATACACAATGTGTGTGTGTGAGCAGCACGTACATCGTCCGATAGCGATTTGTGTGTACACAAAACTTTTGAAAATACCTTACTTCAAGGAGATTTTTTTATGCGAAAGAGAGACATACACGCACAGGTAATTACATTATAAACTAGAAATTGCTTCCGACGTCTGCGAGCGACAGAGAGAGAGGGCGTTAATATTTGTCGAATTAATATAAACTTTCTAATTTCATATACATGCGCGCGGTACTGACCAGAGAGAGAGAGAGAGAGAGAGGGAGAGAGAGAGAGAGAGAGAGAGAGCTAAAATTATTTACTCAATGTACACAGTGAGAGAGAGAGAGAAAGAGAGAGAGAGGGAGAGGAGAAAACGGCTTGAACATAACGTTTGACAACAAGAGAGATAGTTTTACTTACATTCAAATGTGAGAGAGAGAGAGAGAGAGAGAGAGAGTAACAATTATGATCAAACAGTTTGAATTTCCCACTACAGAAGAGAAAAATTGTTGGTAGATCTGCTCTATACGCACACAATAATGTAAGATTGGTAACCCTGATCATATATTTTAATATATACACTATATAACACATATTTGAATTTCCCTCCCCCCCCGCCACAGAAAATGTTGACAACCCTGCTCATATAAAATATCTATACACTATAATAATAATACAGAGGTTGGTACACCTGATCATATAGATTTAATATACATTATAACACACAACAAATTTGAACTCATGCAAGGTTGGTAACCCTGATCATATATTTAATATATACACTATAATGCATCAAGTGATAGAAAGTGAAAGTGATCTAAGCTCGCGAAAGGGGGCATATAAAAAAATAAAAAATTATATTCGCGGATGCTGTGGTCCAGATACGCGAAAAAGTCGCGGATCTTGACACAGATCAGCGAAAAAGTCGCGAATGCTGTGGTCCAGTAGAAAGTGAAAGTGATCTAGGCTCGCGAAAGGCGGCATATAAAAAATAACGCGGATGCTGTGGTCCAGATACGCGAAAAAGTCGCGGATCTTGACACAGATCAGCGAAAAAGTCGCGGATGCTGTGGTCCAGCTGATAGAAAGTGAAAGTGAGTCAGGACCAGCATTTTCCCTCTACTACCGGTGTTTATGCCACAACTAAACTCTATATGTACGGCTGACAATTAAATGTTCTTGGATTATTAATTTATAAATTTGATCGTATAAATCTAGTATTAATCTCCACTCGTTTGAAAATAATTGAATTCAGTAAAGCTGACAAGCAAAACTTGAATTATAAGCACAATCACTATGTACTGTGCAAGACAATTGACGGTCGTAGAAGAATAAGGGTTTATTCGACCGTTTAGAGATTTAGACTATGCTAATGATATACGTTTGCTCTATCTCATCGTGGCAGGCGTGGAGGAAACAATGCAAAGTTTGTAATACCAAACTCAGTAAGTGGGTCTAAAGAATTCAAAAACAAAAATAAAACAGCATCGCTTAACAAATTTAAACATTGAATCAATGTGCATAATCTATTGAGACTGTCATGGAGCTTGTTTAGCCTACCTAGGAGACACTGTTTGCGATTCTGAGAGAAGATTCTCCAGGAAGCCGTTTAGCTTGTTGAAGATCAACTGGAAATCCACGCTATACTCCAGGAAAACGAGCTTGTTTTTTCAGCCACAGGATGAAATTTGTTCTGTTATATGTCCGTAAGGCTTTAAAAGTTACAAAAAACATTACAAAAAAAATCTGATCTTTGCAAGACAGATCTCTACGAAGAACATCGGACATTTTCTTCACACCTACTGTAATATGGTGTTTGTGGTGAAGTCATTAGCGCAGAACTTTGGGTTAGAACAAAACTAGAAACCGGTTGAAGACGACATTCAAAAAAGAAACAAGATTTGGCTGTGTCTGTATCATACCCTCAGAATAATGATGGACGACGTCTCGGGACAAGTCACTGAAAGATAACCATAAGATTCTCGTGCAAGATGAAGACAGAGGATCGCTCGGGAAAGCACAGTTCTTCAGAAGACAATGATGATGGGGAGAATTGTCATCATCTGGATCAGACGAACACGACTTGTGAAGTCCCCACGTGACGCGAGAGAACAACAGGCTTCGGTTTAGTTGTTGGCTGGTCGGTTGCGTGAAGGATGTTCGGAAGTCCTCTTCATTTGATTATGTATATGTAGTTATTGTTGAACGTTTTTAGTGCCTTTCACGACGTTGTATACAAACATAAAACACAAAGCACACTAATACCTGAACAAATACAAGTAAATATAAAAGTAACAGATTTTAAAACGCTATGAATTGAGAAAAGACCAAAAAACAAGTTTCAACAAAATCAATTGATTTACGTAGTCAACAAAAAAATAGATACTTCACCAGGATGAAGAATCGAAGTAGCTTATGAAGAGCATTTTGGACACCGTTCGAGACATTCTCTGCTTAAGTTAAAGAGAAATTATTTTCCTTGTATATTTGTACAGTATCAATTTTCTAGTGTGTCAGGACCAGAATCCATTGATACTGTTTTAAGTATAGATTTGGTAAGTAAAGCTAGGAGACTAAGCAATGTGCTTCCGGCAATAGCTTACCATTTGGTATTTTTGACCAGACCAGGTCTGATATTCCTGTGACAAAGTAATCAACAAAATCCACTCCAAATTTTTTAAGTTCTTCTGACCTTGGTTTTTTTACGCGAAACGAACTTGAAATCTGTCGATAACAAACAACCAAGGGGGCATTTTACCTGATAAGTTTTGTCAGTATTGATACCAGCATTTGATCCGTCGTAATCGTGTTTCAGATAATTTTTGTACGAGTGTCATTCAATAATTTAAAGAGACAAACATTTGTAGAGGAAAAAAGATTTTTAAACGGAGTACAATAATTTCAGAACTAAAAGTTGGCATGTCTTTGATGTGTTCTGATGAGTTATTTCACTAAAATTGTTTTGTTTATATCCTCCAGTTCTCACTTAGTAATGGCAAGTCCTGTTAAAGTTGGAATTAGTTGCAGAAAATGCAGAGATCCGTTTTCTCTTTTGGCTTTCTGAACGTGACAAACCGGTTACAATTTACTCTCATATTGCAAAACAAAACGGAAAAAGCTATGTGAAACGCAAAAAATGTTATAAGTGGTTAGAACAGTTTAAAAATGGTCGACAATTAGTGACTGGCGAGCTCCGTTCTGGACGTTTATTTGAGACTTTAACTCTTTGTAATTTTTTATAAGATCGGGGGTCAATGAACAGTGGATTGTTCGCACTGCAGCTTGGGTGTAGAATGCAAACTTTCTGAATTTCTGCACAAAGAAGTCATTTGCTACTATAATAACAACCGTCCACATACAGAGCTTAGTTAACATGTAAGCTCATCAATAAATTTTCTTGGGGGACTCTACTCTACCTTATCTTCCCTAGAGTCCAGACTTGGTCCTTGTTTTTTTTTACTTACTTGGTCCACTAAAGGAGACGTTACGTCATACACAGTTTTATGTCAAGGACGGGGTCAGAGAAAATATCCTAAACTGGCTGCGACATCAACGTAACGCTTATACAGAGATGAGACAAATCTACTAATGTTGCTGTGGATTTGTTGAAAAGTAACAAAATTGTCATATTGATTAAATAAACCGTTTTTTCTCTACAGCTATTTGTCTCTTTAGTTACTGGATAACCCTAGTGTTTGTTCGTTAGGTGTATTCACAGTTAATAAAGACGTCCGCGTCAGTTGTATCACACATGCTGGGTAGCAAAAAGTGTTCTGTTTCAGCAGCGATATTACAGGTTCAGCCTTTAACAACTCCCTTCCCTTACGAATTGCTAATTCTGTGTTTCAGCTGCGTCTACGTCTACTTTAATTTTGGCTATCTTTGTTTCTTCCACATTAAAACATATTTTGGCTTTATCTAAAAATGAAACTTTTACTTGTTAACTTACTGTTTTTTCTTCTCGTCGAACGCGTTTCGGCGTCGTATTCGCCTTCTTCAGCTTAGAGACAGACTGCCAGTATTTAGTAACGGTTGTTGTATGGAAGGTGTAGTGGGGGTGGTGCGTGGAGGAAGGGGATTGGCGCAGGGATTCAAATTAATGTTTGTTTTTTGTATAATTGTGTTAAAAAGTGTATGTGATTTATATTGTAATTGGTCGTTAAGTATGTTGTTTGGTTGTGTTGTGTGGTGTTTGTATATTTCGTATTGTTCATATTTTGGCGTTCTATGCACAATCCTGTGCCATGTTGCATGGGTTTCTTCCGCTAACCATCGATAATGATGGCGGATGTTTTTATTCCCACCATCCTAATAAGCAGAAAAACAATAATAATTAAAATTTAATTGTTTACTTCAAATAACAACAAAATTGTAAAAAGAACGTAGCCTACAATATACATTTGATTATTTCATAAAAACTAACTGATTTCGTTGAAACAGGACCATCGTAAATAAACTTACTCGTCAAATTGGCTGCGAAAAACATATCCATTAGTAAACAACAACGTTATTACGAAAACAAAAAAGTTCATCGTTTGTCAGTTATTTAGACTGGTGAATTTTCTGACCCGTATCTGTACGATTAAGTGCATTGAATAAAAACATAATTCATATTTTAAGTAAAAAAGTCAATTTAAAATTGACACCAATGTTTTTGGAATATAAACAATTTCAAGTGCTGAAATTTTAGAAAAAGTATTTTAAATGTTACTTTTGCTACGAATGTGTTGGACAATTTGTAGACTAGATTGTCACTGTTGATTTATTCTTTTGAATAAATATAATTTAAAAATTCTTAACAACAACTTGTGTGTTCATCTTTTATTCTACAATTTTGAAATAGTATTTGTAAATCTCATTTCTGCGCATTGCAAAAGTCTTGATCTGCGAATTTCGCTTTCCGTCATAACCTATCCTTTGCTTTCTGCTTCATTTTCCAGTGATTATATATAATACATTATATACCTTTTCATACCTTAATGACCTGGTTTTACAATTGTGGATTTTGAGAATTCAGAAATAAAAAATATATATTTTTCGTGGTCAAGTCACTAGCAGGGAACTTTGGACAAGAAAAAACTAAAAAACCTGTTGAAAAAAATTCAAAAGGACTTGGCTCGGCCAATACCCTTAAAAACCGGTATCAAACCGGTTACCCATACACGGTTAACGATATGTTTTATCCATACACGGTGTTATGGGGAAACGTTTTGTGATTTAGAAATATTTGTAAAGTTTCCTTTAAAACATTGTAACTTTGCTTGTTTGTTTGATACACTGAGTATTATTGGATTCAAATATGCACTGATAGGTAAAGTTTAATTAAAAAAAAAGAAAAACAAAGCTACTTTATCAGTTTATGTGAAAAAATTGTTTATAATGGTATAGACATAGTTGAAGAAATTAAAAAAATTAAAAACTGTTCACATACTATGAGTAGTAATCATGTTTACTACAAATAATTATTATTATTAACAATATTAAATACGTAAGAACATAATTAAATACCTGATTGAATATCTTCAGTCATGTTTAAAGAGATGTCATTTTCTATAGAGTTGGAAGGGTAGGCCAACCTACACTGGGAAGTGTTGGTACAGTGGATAGGGTAATAGACTCTGGTGTAGAGGCCTAAGTTCGACGCCGTTTCTTCTGCTCCCGGCTTTTTCCTGAAGATTTTCTGCGACCAACGCAATCCGGATTGGCTTGTCGTTTGTCTCGCTTGCCCCGAACATTGTCTCGCGATTTCTCGTCGAACAGGGGATACTGTCACCAGCATGGCAGGTGGTAGCGTGTCTATTCTCATGGCTTGGAGGCTGATTTCCGCGTTACTTACGAATGCATTAGCATCTGATTGCTCTTCCCCATGTTTGTCGTCGTTTTGGGATTGACTTAGGCCTTTTCCTTCCTCTTTGTTCTCATAACGGCGATCTTTTTTCCTGTTCTTACCACTTACATTATGACGATCTTCCTCTTTGTTCTCTCCACTACTCTGATTGCGATCATCTTTAGGGAGTTTTTCCAAGGGCCTGTCTATCGATTTGTTATTACTATCAGAGATTTCACGGTGGGAAGGATGGCTTTCATGGTTGCGTTCTTCTTTCCTGTCCTTGTTGATGGCGCGATTATGTTCATAATAACGATATACTCCTTTGTTCTCTTTGCTGGCTTGGTGACGCTCGTGCTTATGATGATGGTGTTTGTGGAAACGCTGTTCACAGTTACACTGGCGCTCGCCGCTCTGTGGGCTGACCGTCTGGTCGAGAGGCAGGACTGTCCTAATAACGAGAATCAGGTCTGGTTGACCTGACCTGGTTGACGGCTAGTTTTTAATAACTAGCCGTCTAGCTCTTCGTCGTCTGATCGAGGATCCTCTTCGTCGTCCCTATCAGACTGCTTGTCGTCGTTCTCGCCTTCATCTTCGTCACGATTCGGTTCCTCTCATTCGTCTTCGTTGCTTCCGTGGCTAACTTCATATGACGCAGACAACCGGAAAGAATGATATAAATGGTTTTTTTTAAGGTTGTTTTCTAACAGTTGCAAGTCGTTTTTGACGTTCCGTAGTCGTTTGCCGTAGTTTACTCTAACCTGTTGAAATGAAAATTTTCGTTGAAAAATAAGCCTGCAGTAATTATTATACGTTGTGCATGTTACTTAAAAAAACAAACAGCAAGTAACAATTAAGTAATAAATAAAAAGTAGTGTTTTTTTTTTTTGGCAATAGTAATTCCGAGACTGTAACTAGCCTACCTGAACAGTAAACTAACCGATAGCAACGATATGATGGTGATATGATGCAGGAGATAAGAAGTAGATCTTTGATGGGTAGCAAGGCATTCTCTTCGCTCAAATGGTATATGTGCTTCACGTTGGTTAAACGCAAATCTGTTCATACTTATAATATACAGTAGGCTACATTTATAGAACCTGGCGTATCATTTGAATGCAAAACTTGGACTTTATGAAAAAGTCTGAGGAGACGTGGACATACCGTATGTAACGCCGAATAAATATTTTGTTCCTGTTAAGACAATGTGAGCGGTTGCATCAAGTCCATACACGTACTGGGGAAACTGTATGCAAAACCCATCTTAATACACAATATTATGTTACAAAGACCAACCAACGATGGGCAGGGCGTCTAGAGCGAATGAGTGGGTGAGCGGTTGCATCAAGTCCATGCACGTACTGGGGAAACTGTATGCAAAACCCATCTTAATACACAATATTATGTTACAAAGACCAACCAACGATGGGCAGGGCGTCTAGAGCGAATGAGTGGCAGTCGACTACCTAACAAATAACGAAGAAACCGATGACGGCTACCAGACTACGGGGATGACCGAGGAGTTGATGAAAAATGTTCTGCAAAATGTTGGGTCTCCTGGGAGTGTGAAAATGGCCAGCGGCCGCAAGAGATCTGGTTCGTTGGAGTCGAAGGTTAAATGAGGTAAAGGCTCAGCACGAGCTGTAGTTCCGTTGGAAGAAGAAGAGTGCCTGTCTACTAAAGTTAAGATGGACGCTGGAAAGGTCGGAAAGTTCACTTTCTCCATTGTATGCTTTATATTAATCCAAAACGATAGTTACGTGACGTTGAATCCGGGCTCCAAGTGTCTTTCGAGCGCTTCTGTATGGCACAGCGTAAAGAAAACAGTCTTTATCTTCGTGGAAGGTAAATGGACGACTTGAAATTTTTCACGGGAGATCGACTACGAATTTGTACTACTTTACCGCACAACACAAAGGTTCAAAACTTCGCGCTTCTGTAAATTGCAATGTGTAACATTTCTGGAATATCACATAGGATGAATGCGACTTCACGGCAACCGTGCGGCAGAAACCATCAATTTTGTAACCGTTCAGCCGCAATCACTAATTTCACATTACCGACACGAAAATTTAATAACATAAACGGTATGTTGCTAGAATTATCTGGGAAAAATGTTTAATTGCCTGCCAAGAGAAATAGGAGAATCTGATTTGATAAATAATTTTCACCAAAAATAAACCCACTGGATGTTGAAAGAAGATATCTTTTTTTACCAAAGTACTGAGTTTCCCTATGCGGACTTCAGACTGTTTTTTTTTCTCCATTAAACAATTTGTTTGCAGGATTATTAAACATACATACTGTGGCGTTACATTTTAAACATGTTTGTATATGTCTACATATGTGTCTAAAACACTGTATCATGTTGTTATTGTTCGGAGAAATTCACTTAAACAAAATGGCAGGAATCGATTCTGTGGTTGATTTGTTTATTTGTATGATTCAAGAGGCATTTGTGTTAACAATGGGATTGCGTGTTATTAAAATAGTATCTATTTCTTAGAATTTCTATTTTTACCGCATGTAAAACATTAAAGCTGCATAGTTCTTTAACACTATTTATACAGTTCCATATATCTTGAAAATTGTGCGTTATAATGATCAAAATTTTGTTATGTTACCGAATATAAATCACACAAATAAAACACGCTCAGTTTATATGCTGCCAAACTACGTGTATGACGTGAATGCCGATCTGACGATGAGCTGAGAAGCTTGAAAGCGCTAATCAGAATAATTTTTCTATAGTGGTGTGCAACAGTAACAATTCTGTTTGTGATTATAACCACTAACACAACTTTCTTCATTAAATTACGTGTAGTTTGATTTACTTGCGCCCGTACGTTTAAGTTTCACTAATCTATATATATAAAAGAGAAATACCACTGACTCACTGATTCATCACGAAATCTCCGAAACTATAACACCTAGAAACTTGAAATTTGGCATGTAGGTTCCTTATGTGATGTAGGTATCCGCTAAGAAGGGATTTTTGGAAATTCGACCTTTAAAGGGGGAAAAAGGGGGGAGTTTGCCTGACTGACTGACATGGAATCAACGTAGAGCAAAAACTACTGAATGGATATCAATGAAACTTTAAACATAGCTTCATCATAGGTCTTAGGTGCTCACTAAGAAACGATTTTAAAAACTTTCACTCCTAAGGGGCAAACCCCCCCTTCATTTTATGTATGTACCTATGTATGTATGTTCCACATCTCCTCCTAAACCACTGGACCGATTTCAACCAAACTTGGCACAAATATATTACGCGACGGGAGAACCAACATAGGATAGGTGATTTTTCGATGGGGTCCTTTGGGGGGTTCTTTGGGGTCTTCTACATCTCCTCCTAAACCACTGGACCAATTTCAACCAAACTTGGCACAAATATTTTACGCAACGGGAGAACCAACTTAGGATAGGTGTTTTCTTTGATGGGGTCCTTTGGGGGTTCTTTGGGGTCTTCCACATCTCCTCCTAAACCACTGGACCGATTTCCACCAAACTTGGCACAAATATTTTACGCAACGGGAGAACCAACATAGGATAGGTGTTTTCTTCGATGGGGTCCTTCGGGGGGTCCTTTGGGGTCTTCCACATCTCCTCCTAAACCACTGGACCGATTTCAACCAAACATGGCACAAATATTTTACGCAACGGGAGAACCAACATAGGATAAGTGTTTTTTTCGATACGATCCTCTGGGGGGTCCTTTGGGTTTTAAAAACACTATTAGATCTGGTTACTATGGCAACCCAATAGAATAGATTCTGGTTACCATAGCATCGGTGGAAGTCTCCCGCGTAGGAAATAGCGCGGGAGTCGTCCGACGGGCCTTCCCCGGAGTTCATCCACGGAACCCGGGGAGTCTTAGGACGGATCCCGCGAAAGACGGCGGGGCCAGAGTCCACGATTCTTATAAATAAAGATATAGGTTATGATATCAAAGGTGGTGTATGCATCTTAAGAAACTTCTTAATAGTGTGTAATTCGGAGTTGTTTCAGTTTGAATTTAAAAGTGGATAAGTTAAGATCGAAGTAAGTTATAAGCGAGTATAAAAAAGAAAGTTTTGATAGCGAATGTATTCAGATCATAGTGTTCAGACAATATAAATGCACTTGCTTCAGTTTGAATTTAAAAATTGATAAGCTGAAATCTATAGAGGTATTGTATTGTTAGAATAAGTTTAGGAGACACTAATTTAACAAGTGCCTTATTTCAACATTAACACAATGAATTATAAAACGACAGTTAAATACGCAGCGCGTGCAAGTACTGTAGACATTTTATTGAAAACTAATTTAGCTGTTCGCCCTCTCCCAGAGTTAGAAATCGAGCAGGAGCATCACGCGCAACAGAATTCTTCTCCAGATATAAGAATACAGTTTATGACATGTTCTTAAACAGGTGCGCTACAGAGTATTCCTCGAGTGAGAATGCGAACGTAACAATATAAGGAAGATTATACAATATACAAGTAGGCCTAATATAACGTTAGAACAAGAATAGGTGCCTATGAGCCTATGAATAAATTAAGAACCCGAGCAACGCTGGGTAAATCGGCTAGATATAGATATCTATACAAGCCAAATACCACTGACTGACTCACTGATCACGATATCTCTGAAACCACAGAATGGATATCAATGAATCTTTGAACATAGCTTCATCATAGGTCTTAGGTGCTCACTAAGAAACGGTTTTAAAAACTTTCACTCCTAAGGGGCAAAAAACCAAATACCTAGATTTATCGCGGGAATTGCATACTTGGTAAATGAAGTGGTTGACATCTCAGTTTACTGGAAACCCCGAATACATTTAGTCCTGAGTTTTTAATCATTGTTTTAAATTGAAAAAAACTTCGTTGTTTGCAGGTTCTTATAGTCGAGAAAATTTCGAAGTTCAATTAATTAATAAATGTATGTCCTTTTTTTCTCGGAAACGGCTCTAACGATTTTCTCGAAATAAATAATAAATATCTGTTGCTATGAATGTAAATAAACAAACTAATAGTTGAGAATTTGTACAAACTATCTAATCCTATACTATTAAGCGAGCAATAATTGTACAATTACGTACAACGTGAAACTCCGTAGCCAAGCACGGGTATTTTGCTAGTACAGAATAGTATCTAAAATAATTATAATGCATTCAAAAGCACTATATTTGAATTTTGTTGAAGCCGCTTTATGAGTATGTGTAAACATTTGTGATTCAACATAATTATCTAATAAAGATAAGCGTTAATAGTTTTAATAGTTAAATTACCAGCGTTACAGAAGCAATCAGCAGTGTGAATGAAAGACGTCTTCCAATCATGGTGTGGTAACTCAGTATTCTTGTTCAGCATTTACGCTGAAGCTTACAAAGTTTGTCCTGTATCGTGGAACTAGTAAATCTACAAACGGAAAATAACACACTCAATCAAACGTAAATAACGAATTGCATTAAGATACGACTCATGATAACGGAAGGCTACATCTGTGCACAACAAACGCATTAAACTGTCATAAGTATTAAATTAATTTGACAACAAATAAATAAAAAATTGATACAACTCTATTATCTAATTAAGCGCAACTGTAATTAGAGGATGATTAATCCGAAAACAAAGTTAAACAGAAATTCTTTTCATAATTCACGCGTTAGATTATACGGTATCTGTAAATCGATTGTTCTTCATAGTACTGCACAATCTGCGTTTCTTTTCTCCGCAATCACATACATCAATAAAGCTATTTTTGCCTTTTGTTATTTTGTTTGTTTGAATAATCATTCGTAGTTCTTAATCCAGTTAATTTATCTTAAAGTATTGTAGTCGGTTTATTGCTATTAATTAATTTAAAAAAAACTTTGTTATACTTGTTTATTAGTTAATAAAAATTTGTTGTATAGAGTAACCTAGCTGAAACGTACGTTGGAATAACAGGCATGATATAGGTTTTTAACTGAAATCAGGACATTATGACTGATGTAGGATAGTGAAAAACTGAGAAAAAAGAAACTATGAAATACCTGAAATTACATAGCATACACCCACGGGCTTAAAAGAGGGATAGGGGGGCACCCGTCCTCCCAATATTTTTCTAGAAGTTTAAATCTTGAATGGCTTTTTAGTCAGATAATTTTTTATTTTTTTACTCATATTATCAGTTGAATAAAAATATTAATTTAAATTAAACGCCATTGATGGTTTAATTTGAAGCCCAGTGATTTATTTTTTTTGTATTATTATATAGAGGTGACAGGCAGTGGCTCCAAAGTGAACAGAAGCGTATACATCCTGTGCTACAAATTGAAGTCATCCAGATACATCCAGGAGAATAATAGAACTGTAGCAGGTCTTTATAAATCAGTTGAACACATCATTCATGGGCTGAATGCGTTTAGGACGAATGACAATTTGTCATCAATATTTATTGAATGTAATGATAAGCTTCCTGAGCTTAGTTTCAAGGCTTGGTACTAGGGCTTCAAAATCGAATTTTCAATCATCCTGGTGTGAAGAAACAGTTTTTGCTAGAAAAACATTCTTTTGAAAAAGGAAGGATGTGAATCATTAACCTCTTGTAAAGAAACTGACGCATCATTGTTTAAAGTGGAAATAGAACTTTTCTACAAAGGCACAAGGTGACATAGTTACATGATGTGAGAGTAGCCTTGATCTCGACAAATAAAGAAGTCACAGATCTTTTGATCATTTCAGGAATGTATAAAGTTTGGTTGCTCTTCTGTTTATGTGCCCAGCATTTAGTTGTAAGGCAGAAAGAAGCTTCAGGGCTCTTTAGAAACTAAAGACGTATCTTGGGTCAACTGTGACCCAGACAAGGCTCGCCCATTTAACACTAAGCTATGTCTATAAAAAAGTATTGAACGACATCCACAATAAATGTATAGCCAAACTATTTACTTCTAATGTTGATGCTAAGAGAAATGTGTTTGGAACTTTTTATTTTAGTCAATGCTAACAATATTTTGAATTATTTTTGAACTGCTTAATGGTTTTATTGCCACAATTTGAACTGTTTTAATGGTGTTTAATACTTATAGGTACACGTTTACATTAATATTGATAAATATACAAATATTGGATTTCTCACCTAATCATAATCTAGTGAATTAATTCAGTCTTTAAAATTACCTGACAATGTAAAAATACATTATAAGTTATAATGTATACAAGAGTATATCAGTTATATTAGTAATATTAATAGATTAAAATAATTAAAATATATATTAGAGAGTGACCTTAGTCTTTTAAAAATATTATCATACATCAAGTAGGCTATTCAATATTACTATAAGGTTTCGTCGCCCCAATAATTGGGCACTGTTGACGCCCATTCACACATGCCTATTCTGAAAAGAGACACTCACTTTGGGTTGACGTAACGTCGTTGCTATGTTACGCCGTGGATCTCCCAACGCTCCAACACTTAAATAATTGCTCAGGTTGAGGAGATTACATCTGCACCGGCCGTACGTATTCTGTATATAGGATAAAACAGTAGAAAAACGGTGAAAACTTTATTTCTTTTTAAAGACAGCGCGTGAAGCAACTAAACATTCCAGTGTTGCTGTTGGAAGTGATTCCAGTCCTTTTTCAGATGGTGACCCCGTCCGACTGCACTGTGTAAAAACATCTTACCTTATAAACCCAAGTGCCAACCTAATGATATTTAATATAAACAGAGTAATTATTTACTCACGTTTACAAGAAATCAAGTTTATTGTCAACAAAAATACACATGTAAAAAGATTAGTAAATAAATAATTTTTTACGTTATCAGTCGTGTTTTAAAAAACCATTACTTTTAATTCCTGTGCTGCTGTTATTTCTGTGGCGGGGGTGTGTGGTGGATTTTGAAACGTAGGTGGAGTAGGGTGAGTTCTTTGGGAAGGTCGAGTGGGAGAGGTTGGACTAGTTGGTCGGGTGACGGGTGTCGGTGTACAAGCCCAAGGGTAACGCCGTTTCTTCTGTTTCCGGCTTTCTACTGAAGACTTCCCGCAAACTTCACAATCGGGCTTCCCTCATGTTCTTTCTCGTTCCATTTCCATTATGCCGATCTTCCTCCTTGTTCTCTCCACTGCTATGACTGCGACCATCTACAGGGAGTTCTTCCAAGGGTATGTCTACCGGTTTCTAATCACTGTCATCGTCTTCACGGCGAGAACGTTGGCTTCCATAGTTGCGTTCTTTTTCCTTGTCTTTGTTGATGCTGCTATGATGTTCAAGGTCATGATATACTTCTTTGTCCTGTCTTGTAACGCTAGTGGTTATGATGTTGGTGTTTAGGGAAGCGCCGTTCACAGTTATAGTGGCGCCCGTCGCAATTTGGGTTGTCGTTTGGACGTGAACAAGGCTGACCGCCAGGGCGAGTATCATTTCGTCGTCCTTATCAGACGGCTGGGCGTCGTCGTCGGCTCTGTCTTCATCACGATTCGCTTCTTCTATTTTATCTTCATTGGTTTCGTGACTCTTCATATAAAGCATAAAACAGAAAGGAACGATATAAATGGTTTCTTTAAAATCGCTTTCTAGCATTTTTAAGTCGTTTGGCAAGTGTGGCATTTACTTCGTACAAAGTTAGGCTATTCTGTTATGGATATCAAATGTACTAACTGGTATTAGATAAATCAATTTTTTGTATCATTAAGTATATCACTAGTCTACAATTAGCCCCTCCTGTTTTGTTGAAGGCTTTTTCTACAGAACACTTAGAAAAAGTCGTGACTTATAACAAATAAAATAAAAATTTCCTTGCATATAAAAGTAATAAGTGATTTTATCTATTGTTTATTTCTAGTTCAAAAGGAATAAAAAACAAAGTTTATTGCTTATGATATTGTATAAATATAAGTTCTAAAACTACGTAATAATTTTGAATGCATATTTTACCTTCTACTAACGAATTAGTAAAGTATTATTCACCCAGATACTGAATTTTCTTATGTAGACTCTCCGTCGGACTGTAATAATTTTTTTTAAACAATTTGATACTGGATTTTTAAACATAATTGCTGTGTTATTACATTTTGACGTGCTTTTTCTTGTTTTAAAATATTTTACTATATGTGTTTGTTTATTTTTTGTATGTCAGTTTACTTTAAAGAAATTACAGAATTGATTCTGTGGTAGTTTTGTGTATTTGTATGATTCAGATCGTGAAAGAAGTGTTTTGTTTCCTATTCATTGAATTATCAAACAGGATTGTACAATCTATAGGCCCGAGGTAATCTAAACGGAGTACTTATCTATGTAGGATATATGTAGGATTATGTATACGGAGCACGTATGCAGTGACGATTCCTTGACTACGTCAGGTCAAACGGTTATTTTCTTTCGAGTCTCCTGTTTTACAAGGTTTGATTAAAAAGTTCATACATTTCTTGTTTATTTTAAAAATTATGCCTTCATTCATCGAAATTTACACTGCATACTTCAAAGTAGTCTCAGTCTAATGTAACACGATTAATCCAGCCATTTTGCGTTGTATAGAATATTTCAAGCATGCACTTTTTAGTACAGCCTTGAGCTCGGTTAGCGATTTTCGTTTAACGTCTTTAACGGTCACAAAACGTTGTCCTTCCGTGGAAATTGTCAGTTTTGGAATGAGGAAAGATCGCGTTAGGACACATCTGGTCAATACGGCAGTTTCCGTGTCATCATTTTGACGTTCTCTTTTGCCTGGTCTAAGAACATTCGTAACAACCAATGACGTGCGTCCAAGCGCATTATCGGACTGCAATTTTCATAAATTATTCTTCCGTAAATCTGGCCGTTTTCTACAAACAGCTTCATACAAATGGCGTAAAATGTCCGAATAGTACTCTTTATTTACCACTGCGCCTATCGAAGGAATTTCGTGGGACACAAAACCATAATCTTCATCTGACAAACACGATCTTCAACTGATTTACGGTAGCCTTTGAAGCTTATAAACCGCTAGTTCACAAGCAGCAGTCTCGGCAGAAGCCTTTTGAACACGTTTATCACGACAGAGGAGTTTATCTCACAGCTTACAAAAAGTTTAATCCATGTTTTCAATCTTGCATTGTAGAATAACAACAAAAAATCGCGTAATACACTTAAGGACAACTTACTCAATTAGCTGTGAAATCTAAACTATGCAACAATAGAGCTAAAATTTTAGACGATCGTCACTAACATGTGTACCAAGATCACACAACAACACTTTTTTAATCGGACACTTGTAGAAGTGGAAATTACAAAATTACATTAACTTTTTAAGTATTATGAAATGTAATGTATCTTTTTCATTTAATACTATTAAATATATAAAACTAATCAGTGCATTCTTATAAATTATTGTTTCCGGAGAATTCATTTACCCGCTTCAGGGTGCCGGAAACCCAAAAATTTGTGAGCTACTGATAAACAACGCTCGCAGAAGTTTATACTTGCACACTCAGTTTTCCATCCCACATGTATACGATACAATTGTATTTTATCCACTAGGTCAGACGTGTATGGCTTCACTAAATCAGTTTTATTATGGAATAGGTACCAAAAAAATAAAGCGTAGTTTCCGAAGCTATTAACTATAGCGAGTTCGATCCCATCTGCAGGTAACGGTTTCTTCTAAAAGCTCAAATACTCAGGTGAACGTAATATGCGTCGCGACGCCGTTACTTTAACTTTATCGGTGTTTTTGCGACAACTAAACTCTATATTTACGACTGATAATTAAATTCTCGTGTAGTATTAATATTATTTTATCATATAATTCTTGTTCTGATTGCCTTATGCTTGGAAATAATTGAATTCAGTAAATCTCACAAGCGAAAATTATTGCTCTTTTAGAAGTTGAATAATAAGCACAATTTGTTGTTTTGTTTGAATTATCAAATGACTACGCCCTACGCAAAAGAACTGACGATTGTAGAGGAGCAAAAGTTTATTCGACCGATTACAAGATCTAGACTGTGATAATGATAAGTGCTGCCTGTGTCTCAACGTGGCAGAGATAAAGGAAAAAATAAATTGTGTTTGTAATGGCAAACTCGGTAAATAGGTCTAAAGATAATCGCAAAAAAAAGAAACAGCTCCTAAAAAATTAGAAATACGCATACGAAGTCCATCGAGGTAATCACAGAATTTGTTTACTTTTAATATGAATAGATCAGGTTGAGGGTTCGCGATGTTGAGGGTCTTGCTAAGATATCGTTTAGCATGATGAAAATCGTCAAGAAATCTAGAAATCCGCACTCTACACCAGAAAAAATGACCTTGTATTTTCAACTCTTGAAACAAATTTGCCCTGTTATATGGCAGTAAGATATGGAAAGTTGCAGAAACTATTTCAAGAAAAAATTATATCTTAGTAAACAGATGTCTACGAAAAATATCGGACTTTTCTTGGCTGCACCTAAAGTAATGTGATGTTTGTAATCAAATCACTAGCAAAGAAGTTTGGAAAGGAAACGATCTAGAAACCGGTTTAAAAGTAATCAGAAACGATCGATTCCGTAAGTAAAACATGGGAGACTGAGCGACGTGTGAGGTATTTTGACAGTTGCCCATGGTCGATAGCCGCCCGGTAACACAACAAAATCAACAAACTCTTGTTAAGCTCTTCTGACCTTACTTTTTGTAAATTGATTCGTCACAATCGTGTCTCAGATAATTTTTGAATTAGTTCGGTTAGGTTTCTTTACTGTCAATAAAGACATCTATTATATCTAAATAGACTGCTGGCTAGCAACAAGTGTTGTGTTTCAACACCAATATTACAGGTTTTTCAAGGCTATTACTCTTTTCAAGGATGTAGCCTCTAACAACTCCCTGGATTGCTTACTCTCTGTGTACAACTGCGTTCTTGTTGCGTTCTTTGGTGCAATGTGCAATGTTAATTGAATTTCTGTTATTAATCGATAATGATGATGTCTGGTTGCTTTCCTTCCTACCATTGTAATGAGTGCAAAAACAATAGTAGTTAAAATTAAAATAGTAATTTGAAATTACACATAATAATAAACAGAACGTATAGTACACTTCTAAAAGTTTCATAAAACACCATTTGTATTCTGTAAGAGAACTGTCTGAGACTACTCTTTTTCATGTACTGACAATGTCAACTTATTATAGTGAAACAGAACCACCGTAAATGGCTGAAAAACATATACAATTATGGACAACGAAATTAAACATTTTGTTTATTATTTTTTTGTTTCAACTTGCACATTTTCTGTCCCGTATCCGTAGGCCTACACTAAAGTCTGCTGACTCAAATCATATTTATTTTTAAGTAAAAAAGCCCACTTAAAATTGACAGAAAAGCCTTAGGACATAACCATTGTTACATGATTAAATTGAAGAAAAATTTATTTGAAAAATTAAGTTTATTACAAATGAGTTGAACAATTTTGTTAATAAATAGACAAAAACTACAACAATCGATTTTCATGAACATCTTACTTATTTTTTTGAACGTACAACAACTTATTTAACGAATAGAATGTCAAAGTTCCTAACAACACCATCAATGTTAAGTTTTCTCTAAAATAATCTTCATAAAGTTCACTTTCCGCACATTGTAAATGTCTTGATCTGCGAATTTCGCTTTTCACTTTGCTCTTTCGTTTGTTTTCTTCTTCAGTTCTCTCTTCGTCTTCTTCAGTTCTTCATATAACACAATTTTTGAACAAGTTAGTGAACTTATCTTACAATCGTGGAACTTCATAAGCTATGAAAAATATATGTATCTGTTATTTGAAAATGTTTTGTGTAAAGTGTTATTAATGAGAATATAACTTTACGTGATTGTTTGATATACTCAGTAGGCCTACTATGCACCGGATGAATAAGTTTAATTAAAGAAACAAAAGAAAAGGAGCAACTTCTCACATTTTTATGCAAATATTGTTTAATTAACATGGCAGAGAAATAAAAATGTGACATTTTTAAGAAATCAAAAAATTAAAAATAGTTTATACAGTACGAGCATTGGCCACATTTACTACGAAATAGGTATTTTTAATAATAATTAATGTGTAACAACGTTAATAAATAACTTATTGAAAGTTTTAAGACACATTTAAAGAATCATCATTTTTAAGCTATTTCTATGGCTTTAGAATAAGTTCAGAATAGGAATAGGTCACTCACGACCGGTATCATAACTGTTGAAAGTAAGATCTGGGGTATTGGATGTGGTCTACTATAGTTATCATTCTGAAAGATGTTGTTCTCAGACGTTTCGGCTTCAATTCTGAAGGCCACCTTAAGTTAAAAACAGTTTTTAATACAACTGACAAGGTGTTCTTTAGTATCCACAATACTTAAGTAAAAACCGCGTTTCACTGAAGCCGAAACGCCCAGAACTCCAGAGTTGAGGCCGAAACGTCTGAGAAAAACGTGTTTCAGAACGATAAATATAATAGGTCACGGCTCAATAGTCGCAGTCTTAATTTCAAACAAGTATTAATACCAATTTTATTCGATTATCGTAGCTTGTGTTACTGGTGTTTCTGTAGCTGGAGTTGGTGTAGTCTGAGGACGAGTCGGTCTAGTTGGACGGGTGACGGGTGACGGCGTAGACGCGCAAGGGCGACGCCGTCTCTTCTGCTCCCGGCTTTCTCCTGAAGACTTCCCGTGATCGTCGCAATCGGGCTTGCCTCGTGCTTTGTCTCGGTTGCCGCGACCTTTGTCACTAGACTTCTCGCCAAACAGGGATAAAATGTCACGACGATGACGGCTGTAAGCGTGTCTATACTCGGGACGATGATGCTGATGATGGTCATGTTCATGATGGCTCTTCAGTTCTCGATTCTCATGATGTTGAGGTCTTCGTTCCGCCTTACGTATGGCTGAGGGAGCTTCCGGTTGCTCATCATTGTCGTCATCATCATCGTGGCGGGATCGACTTTGGTCTTCTTCCTCACCGCTGCCACGACGGCTATCTTCCTCCTTTTCATCTTCGCTGCCGTGACGGCGATCTTCTTCCTTGTTCTCTCCGCTGCCGTGATGGCGATCTGCCTCCTGGTTCTCTCCACTTCCACGTCGCCGATCTTCCTCATTGTGCTGCTTACTGCGGTGACGGCGATCATCTTCCTTTTTTTCTTTATTGTCACGACGAGCATCTTCATGCCGTTTTTCCGATGGTCTGTCTACCGGTTCGTTATCACTATTATCGTCTTCACTGTTGTGTTTTTCTTTCTCCTCGCTGCTGCCATGGCGTTCTTGATGACGATTTTCTTGTCTGTCCTCTTCGCTGCTTCGGTGACGCTCGTGACTATGATGATGGTGTTTGTGGGAACGCCGCTCACAGCTGCAGTGGTGTTCGTCGCTTTCTGGACGAGAATCATCCTGGTCGTCGTCGTCGTCGTCGTCTTTATCAGACGGCTTGTTGTCGTCTGGTTCGGGACCAGGCTTGTCGTCGTCTGGTTGAGGACCAGGCTCGTCGTCGTCTGGTTCGGGACCAGGTTTGTCATCATCTGGCTGAGGATCATCATCTTCGTCCTTATCAGATGATTGGTCGTCGTCGTCGTCGTCGTCGTCGTCGCTGTTGCCTTCATCTTCGTCACGATTCGGTTCCTCTCGATCGTCTTCGCTGCTTCCGTGACTGTCTTCATGTGATGCAAATCGGAACGAACGATGTAAATCGTTTTCTTTAAAATTGCTTTCTAGCATTTTTAAGTCGTTCTTGTTGTTCCATAGTCGTCTGCCGTAGTTTACTTTAACCTGTTAAAAAAAAATTTTTGTTAATAAATGAACCTTTTATATTGTAAACGTTATTCTATGCGCAATGAAACAAATAACAAGCAAATAAGTAATGCATAACGTAGTTCGTTGGTTTTTTGACAAATAAAAGTTTTGAAATTTTAACTACATGGGAAGCTAAACGATAAGAATTACATGATGTAGGGCATAAGAATTATAACTTTAAATAGTAAAGGTATACAACGTTGAAAACGACCTGCGCAGAACAAACATTTTTTACAATTTAGGACATTTATAGGAGAAAGTCACGTGATGCTAGGCAACGACTCTGTGTGGAAGGAATCACTCACTTGCCGAACACTGAGTGCATGGAAGGGGCAGTAAGACAGAAAAAGTGGGAAAGGGAGGATCACTACTTCTCTATCCCGCGCGTACTGAATTCGGTGATGGATTTTTCAGAGTTATCAGGCTATAGTAAAGTATTTTATTTACTCAAATTCTGTGTAGGTACTAATCCAACTTATACTATACAAATAAGATAACAATAGGCCTACCTGTTGTAACATTTTGATACAAAACGTGATATGTGGACGCTTAAAAGCAAGTCTGAAGTAACACTGGGCATATTTTAACTCCGAATATTGTAAAATCTTTCCTCCAATTTAAGATACGTCGGGTATTGCGTCGGGTTCAAACATATGGAAGTGTATAAAACACCGAACACTGTAGACGATGTTAGGCTACAGCGTCTAAGATGGCAGGATATGTAGAGCGAATAGTGGTACTACTAACCAGAAAATAATTACGGACGGTTGATAGACACTAGTCTACGGGGAAGACCGAGAACTTACTGGCGGAGGCAATGTTCATTGAAATGTTGAGAGTCTCCTACGGGTGAGAACTGGTGAACGGGCGGGCGAAAGAGATCCGAAGGAAAGATGAAAGGAGGTCTATTTCCACAGATACAAAGAAACGAAGAGTGTCCTGTCTACTGAAGTAAAGATTGACGTGAAAACGGTGGAAAGGTCACGTGTTGTCAGTTGAATACCCCACTGTAAGGTTTTCCACTAATCCAAAATAATAGTTATAGCAGGTCGCATGCAGGATAAGGCTCTTTAAGTGTATTAAGCAGGAATTCAGCGTTCATGTCTGGCCCAACGTAAAGAAAACAATCTTTACCTTCGTGGCATAAACACGGACGACTTCGAGTTCTCTACGCCAGAGATCACAAGACCTTCTACCTCGAAAGTTTTACTACATTATTAAGCAGCAAAGTGCCTCGCAAACTTCGCGCACCTGTAGCTTATATTCTGTAACAGTTCTGAAATAGGGTGAATGCGACTTCACGCCAACCGTGCTGCAGAGGCATTAATTTCTTAACCATTTACCACAATAGGATTTTTTCATGAGTTTCATATTACCGATATGACAATGTAATTAGATAAACGTTTTTATCCCCTCCTTATTTGAAACAAAAATATATTAATAACTGCAAAGAGAAATTTCTGATATCTAATTTCAGAAGTAATTTTAAAAACCTAACGCTTTAGATGTTTTAAGAAAATTGCATTAAATATATATTTCAGTAGTAAACTCTTTCAGATTCAAGTGTTATTTTTAAAAATATTAAATTGTTATTATTTATTATATTAAGCAAGATCTGTGTAAACATAAAAATAAATAAATTTTATTATCATTATTCCAATAATTGTCATTATTAATGTGTATACATTTGTTAAATGGAATCTGCAAAAACTCTGGATTGCAGATATCAACAATTAAAACCAAGGTGATGGATTTTTATGGAACTGATCCCGTACGCGCAAAAATTATTACAGATGGTACTGTCCTGGAACAAGTTAGCAGGTTTTAATACCTGGGCTACAGTGTGTCTCATAATGCAAGCAACGATGTGGTGCATACGTTGCATAAGTTCAACCTTATGTGCGGGACCATCAGGCGAACCCTTAAGTCAGCGGGTAAGGAAACACGCCTAAAATTCTACAAGGTGATGGCTCTTCTCAAACTTCTTTATGGGTCTGAGAATTGGACTTTAAGGAAAGGGCAGAGGCATTCAAGCGGCTGAAATGAGTTTTCTCTGGCACGTGGGAGGGTATACTCTCCATGATCATAGAAGAAACACAGATATACGGCAGGAACTGAATATTATGAGTATACTCGACAGGATCGCTCAGTATCGGTTGAGTTGGTGGGCACATCTTTGCCGAATGGACGACTGCCGCATCCCCAAACAACTATGGAACTATAAGCCGAGGGGACGGAGAGGAGTGGGACATCCGAGGAAGCGGTGGAGTGACCGGTTGTAATATTTGCCTATTTGAGACCGGAACAAACCATTCTTGGTTTAAACCTTGTGGAGGATGATGATGATAATCATTATTCCTTATCGGTATTTGCTCATAGACTCGTATGTATGTGTACAATGACTTCATAAGGAGCTTGCTTACCACAAGTAGCCGCCTAGTCAATAAATATGCTTTGAAGTAGACATTAAGGGTTATTTATTCTTTCGTTAATTTTCTATTTCTTTAAAATAATAGCGAAACGACGAGTCACTGTGTAGCTTGGTGTAAATAAATGCAATATGGTATTATAGAGATTGAATACTCAACAAATATGCATAGTTTGGTTTTGTCTAATATATATGGCAATGAAATTATTCCCATTGTTTTCTTTTTACTATTGTCTAAATGACAATGCTTTACTGTGTATCTCTCACGCAAAAATTACTCTGTTCTGGAAAGTTGCTATTCTGGGTAATGGTATTAAATGTTTCTATTAGGTAAAGTCACTTTACGTGAAACTAGTACACGACTACTCATCTACGGGTTTCTGCTAAATAAAGGTCAGAATAGGTCAATTAACATATTTGAAATAAAATAATTTATTCTTTATGTACAAAACTGGTAAATACGTTTAGCATAGCGTTTAATTTTAGTATGAAAGGAATAAAAAATAATAGTTCAATAACATATGGTGTTATGTAGTTGAAACGTCAAATCCAAGCAATACATTGGTATAGACATAAATTACAAACACTTTTCAGTAACCTATTTTTCACAGAGACACTGTGTTTCCTTTTGGGACGTCAGATTGTATTTTACCTTTCTGTTATTTAAATACATTTTTTACACGAGTTTTAAGCATACTAGCTATGACGTTACATTTTAACATGTATGTATTGTTTTACAATATTGTATTATGTTTATATTTGATTAAAATTAGTTACTTTAAAAGAATAACAGGAATCAATTTTTTGGTTGATTTGTCTAATTATATGATTCGAAAGGCTTTGGAGTTAATAATGGAACTGCATATCGTTACTTTCCAAATAACCGTACCTATACTAATTATTGATATTTGGATTGTGCAATAGTTGGCGAATGTAGTAAATTTAGCATATAATATCAGTTAAATAATAGAAATCGTTAAAATATATTTGATTATGTTTTAAAATAACTTGCGAAATATTGCAATCGTTTTGCGTCTTCATGTTCTTTATAAAAAAGGTTTCTAGTCATAATTTCAATATGCGCATGTGACGTCAAAAGTTGTCGTTGTTAGGGGAACATGCAAACTAAAATTACATCCGAAAACCAACATGCCTATTTCGAATAATACTTGCTTTTTTTGTGTAACCCTTGTAAAAACAACGAACTTAAGTAAGGCAGGTTGCTAAAGGGAAACCCCTTGCAGGTTACTATAAACGTCTCTTTTTGTGTGGCAAAACTCGCTTTGAACAGTAAATTTTAGTTTTTTTTTTTTGTTTTTTTTAATGCCGATATCTATATGTGATTGTTGTTTTTTCTGTTTCCGTTCTACATCTACATTTTTATATTTATGTATACGGTTACAATAATGTCCGTAAAGAGTTAATAAAATATATTCTGTTTTAATCGCAACGCTTTGCTAAAAAGTAATATTTTGTTCTCAAGGCTAGGTTTGTTAGATTAGGTTTAAATATAATCCCATAGTAATGAAATAGATTTATATATGTTCAGCATGTTTACGAATGAATAAAAAAACACTTTAATGTTAAAACAATACTTACCTCAGTTTGTTTTTAGTTGTTTTTTTTCGTGTTGAGATTGTCACCAAGTGCTAGCGTGTTACAATCATAGTGTTCACTTATAAAGAGTTATATTCTGTCAACCATGTGTTTTGTTTACTTAAAACAGTAAATTATAAACCCCAAACATTCTTACCTAACCTCACGCATTACTACATTGAGTATTTGTTAACAATAAAAGTATTTAAAATTGATAGGTTTCTTCTTCTTGTTCTTTTTTTCAGTGTAGTGTATACTATCGTATACTCAAAACTTTGAAAACGTAGTGTAGTACAG
The DNA here is from genome assembly GCA_034769895.1 of Magicicada septendecula. Classification (NCBI taxonomy): domain Eukaryota; kingdom Metazoa; phylum Arthropoda; class Insecta; order Hemiptera; family Cicadidae; genus Magicicada; species Magicicada septendecula. The sequence goes on from CM068375.1 coordinate 318,297,160, forward strand.
TTATCGGGAATGTACTCAATATTCATTAGATATTCTATTTCTAATATTAGGCCTACAATGTTTAAAATGTTTGCTATGTCACCGCCTATAAATAATAAAAGTAAAGTACGTGGATAAATACGTGGCTAAGTCCGTGAATAAATAATGAAATTCAGTTTATACTGTTTAATTCCCTGTCAGTTTAATTCCCTGTGGCATTAAGTACAGGGGCCCCTACATTTTTGCTTTTCACTTATATACGTACAATATTATTTCAAAACAATTGACTTGCTTTCAAACAGACCATATTTGATTTTAGCGAAAGGGCTTTCCATTGTTCAGAACAGTGTGTGTGTGAAAATTTTTGTGTTAATATAAATATATACTATTAATTAATGAATAAATATGATAGACGTATTACCAGCGTTATAGAAAGAACCAGCAGTATGAGTAAGAGTCGTCTTCCAACCATGGTATGGTAAATCACTCTTCTTGTTCACCACCTAAACTGAAGCTCACAAAGTTTATTCCGTATCTTATATACACTATTGGAGCTAGTCGTAAATCTTCAAACTGAAAATAACACACAATATTGTTTTTGCACTCAAATGTAAATACCGAACTGAATTGAGATAAGACTCGTGATAACGGGAGGCTGCATCTGTGTAAAACGAATTCGTTAATGTATTATGCTATAAGGATTAAATTAATTTTGTGATAAATAAATTTAAAATTATTAACATTTTATTACATAAGGTCAGTGCAATTGTAAGAATCATTGAAAAGAATGAAAGTATATTATATAAGAAAACCGATTTGACCTGATCTATCCAATCTTGAATGGTCCGAAAACAAAGTTAAGCACAAAATCCTTTCACAATGTCACGCGCTCGATTATACGGTAGTTATAAATCGATTGTTTTTCAGAGTATTGCACAAGCTGTTTGCGCAAGTGTTTTGTCCGGTTTTCCCAGACACACGCACGTCTTTAAAGCTATTGTTGTCTTTTATGTTTAAATAAACTGTTAAAGTTCTTAACACAGTTAATCGATTGTAAAGTATTGTGATCGTTTTATTGCTATTAATTAATATGTTGGAAATTTTGTTATTCGTATTTTTTAATTAGTTTTTTGTGCTGAGTGACGAAATTGTAATAACCGGCAAAATGTAAGTTTTTAAGTGAAAATTACAACAGAATAATTAATGTAGAAGCATTAAAGCTTTTGACTGTGAAGTGTATGTAATTGAATAGCATACGCCTATCGTGGAAAACAGAACACTCGCCCTGGGTCGCTCCGAGTAACGTTATTTCTCCCAGAGATATATAGGCCTACCTCAATACGTCCGCGAACACGAATTAGCAGTAGCAAAACAAGAAGATAACACATCCCTAACGAAACACGCAAAACAAACAGGACACACTTTTAATTTCAAAAACACAAAAATCTTGGCACGAACCAACTATAAGGTCAGACAGTACAGGGAGGCCAACGACAGAAACATATATACAAAACTAGCGAGAACTTGGAAATTCATAACTCACAGTTCACAATTTAACAAACACCATATGGCCAAACCGACACACTAACCCTCACACGATAAAAATCACAAGAGAAGCAAGATATAAAACGCGCACCGTAGTTAAATCAACATCAGTACGCCTTGAAAATGTTCCGGGATTACGGGACGAAACGTCGGCAATATAAGCATCACATACATGGATATACCCAAAAGCCTGCTACAACAGATATTCATCGTGAAAGCCTTCGCACGAACACGCACACACACACACACACACATATTGTGTAAATACTGTACACCTAAAAATTGTCAATTTACACGTTATTTTCCGTAGTGTGCAATATATAAACACATTTTTTGAGATGCAGTGATGCAGTTAACTTACGGTTACCGAAGTGACCGTGCGAGGGCAACGTATTCCATCAGTCGGATGTGACATATAAAAATAAACACACCTAACTGACACACCAAAATGATCGTGCGTAGGCGGCTTAAGGTGTGTATGCAGCCGATTTTTTAGAAAATGTTATACTCACGTAAACACGGTGAATCATGCTCATACAGTCTCAGCATACCTGAAACAGACAATACACAATTAGTATCCGGATGAGATTTTATAAAATAAAATTTATTAAAGAAGGTATAATACTTAGGTTCTGTTTTATGAAGTTAGTTTTGGGATAAAATATTTTTTCTTTTGTTAGTTGCGATCTTAAAAGTTAGAATGTTCCTTCCATCGTGGAGAAACTTTAATTAAAACAAGTCTTCATTCTGTAAACAAAAACGGAAAGCACACTACGGAAAATAACGTGTAAATTGACAATTTTTAGGTGTACAGTATTTACACAATTATCACTCTGTTAAATTAGATAAAACAGACAAACCTATACTTAAGATAAAAAGTATGTGAGAAAAGTAGCCGTAATACCTAATTACGATGACGTGTCTTCTGAAATTTGAAGCCGTTGCATGCGTAAATAATTGGACAGAGAAAGAGACAGCAGTTTCACTCATTCTCGTTTTAAAATGTCCTGCGGCAGGACTACTACAGAAAGTGCCACCTGACAGTCAAACCGCCCTAAGTCGAACTGATTAAAACTTCAGAATTACGGTATGGCGATAAACATTTGCGAGACGTGTACTACGCTCAGATGAGAATAAGGCGACAGCATTCCGGGGAGAGTCTTCAAGAGTTTGAAGGAAGCACGACAGACTTATTCGATTGGTTTATCGCGAAACACCAGAAGATTTTTGAATCAGGTTTGCTGTTCAGACATTTGGTGATGGCATCGGAGATTGTGAACTTCAGTAAGTGATACGAATTGCAAGACACCGAAATAGCTTAGAAGCTCTTGTCCCCCCCCCCATACGTTTGGAGCTGCCACGTCAGCGTCCCGATATATTAATGGGTTTACATCATCGTACTATAGTTAGGAGATCCCAGTATCACGTTGCCGTTACGATGGATGGAGGAAAACAATGTTGCCGGAGAAACAATTCAGAAATTGAAGAGCGCCACAACGATTTAAACGATGGGAGAGGGACAGAAGACCAAAGTGTTACAACTGTGGAAAGTGTGATCATCTACAGTCAGACTGTTGGGAAAATAAAATACCTAGAGAAGGGTGTGATGGCACCAATTGGAGAAATAAAGCTCTAGAACAGCACGCAGTTTCCACGCTGGAATACCAGTAGAAACTTTATTGTTAATAGATTTGCGGAAGGTAAACCAACATCATTTACAGTTGACACGGACACAACAGTATCCATTGTGGGCCCTGAATTATTCAGCACCGGTCAGCTGCAATTTAGTTCTTTTACAATACAGATTGTGACTGGAAGCTCCGTCAATGTGTTACGTACGTGAACGCCAGGGTCTTCTCCAGTTTAGCCACTAAATGCTTGTTGCAGACATTGTCGATGAAGTGATTCTTGGCACGGTCATTATGAATGCCTACGGATTCGTTATAGACTTGCGAGAGAATTTCCTAAGGGTTAGTCAACAGAAGATAAAGCTTTGCATTTCTTAAATAACAGGATCCGCCAACCATTTGATTAAGCAAGTGACATTAGCTGAGGAAGAAGTCAAAAAATGGAAGAATAACAAGCAGTGGAAGTACCAATGTGTATAACGACAAAAGAAGTGATTGGAAAGCCAACTATGGGTGTCGAGGAAAGGCTTTAGCGTGTTCCTGAATTAATAAAAACGCCCGGGGGAAACGTTGATAAAGATGAAGTTACGCAAGAGGTTTTTGACAAGAACCAATCAGACTTGGACCAGCTAATGGCGTATAGGTCATCAGTAAACGACGCAACCGGAGTGATTCCAGCAAAACTAGTGGTTGAGAGGAAGATTCAAGTCTTCACGGTGACTTGATGTTGGGTTCATCTGAGACTCAGTCCAAAGAACCACAGAACTATTCCTCGCAATTAGAAAACCAACTGCGAAAATGAATGGCTTGATAAGGTAACGGCTGAAGATAGCCAGTGATAAAATGAAAATTCGGTATGAAATTCGCAGCAATAGTGTTGGTTTTCAACAAGGAGATCAGGTTTGGCTGTAGAACCAAAAGCGCCTTCGTGGTCGCTCACGTAAACTTCAGACTAACTGGGAAGGAACTTACACTGTAAAAAAAAGAATCAACGATGTTGTCTATCGGATTCAACAGGAAGGACAGCGAAAATTCAAGGTCGTCCACTTTTATCGTCTGGAAGGGACGGTTTGCCGGTTCCCTACAAACAGCCTTAACGGAACCGGGAACAGCAGAAATCGAGCATGCGCATTACGCGCAAAAGATTCTTCTCGAGGTATAAGAATACGTTTTATGACAGATTCTTAAGCAGGTTGCGCTGCAAATCGAAGTAAGATATAAGCGAGCATAAAAATCAATTCCTTGATAGCGCGTGAAATCAGATTATAGTATTCGGTCAATATTATCAGCGTATATACTTTAGCGTTGTTATCTGGTGATGCCTAGAAGGAAAAGAAAGTCCATCGGTCAAATTCAACCGAAAGCAAACAAAGCCAAGCTTTTGAGAGCAGACGAAACAGATGATCAACGACAGCAACGGCTTCAGGACATGTGGAAACGTGCCAGAACATCCCGGGCGGCTGAATCTGAGGATCAACGCCAACGTCGTTTTCAAGAAATGCGGGAGCATGATAGCACATAGCGGGCGGCTGACTCTGTGAATCAACGCGAACGTCGTCTTCAAGAAATGCGGGAACATGCTAGCACATCCCGGGCGACTGAATCTGAGAATCAACGCAGAGGTCGTCTTCGAGAAATGCGGGAACATGCTAGCACATCCCGGGCAGCTGAATCTGTGGATCAACGCGAACGTCGTCATCAAGAAATGTGGGAACATGCTAGCAAATCCTGGGCGGCTGAATCTGTGGACCAACGTGAACGTCGTCTTCAAGAAATGCGGGAACATGCTAGCACATTCCTGGCAGCTGAATCTGTGGATCAACGCGAACGTCGTCATCAAGAAATGTGGGAACATGCTAGCTCATCGTGGGCCACTAAATCGGAGGACCAACATGAATGTCGTCTTCAAGACATCCGGGAACACGCTAGCAAATCCTGGGCGGCTGAATCTGTGGACCAACGTGAACGTCGTCTTCAAGAAATCCGGGAACACGCTAGCTCATCGTGGGCCACTAAATCGGAGGACCAACATGAACGTCGTATTCAAGAAATGCGGGAACATGCTAGCACATCCCGGGCCACTGAATCAGATGACCAACGTGAACGCCGTCTTCAAGAAATCCTGGAACACACTAGCTCATCGTGGGCCACTAAATCGGAGGACCAACATGAACGTCGTATTCAAGAAATGCGGGAAAATGCTAGCACATCCCGGGCCACTGAATCGGAGTACCAACATGAACGTCGTCTTCAAGAAATCCGGGAACACGCTAGCTCATCGTGGGCCACTAAATCGGAGGACCAACATGAACGTCGTCTTCAAGAAATCCGGGAATACGCTAGCAAATCCTGGGCGGCTGAATCTGTGGACCAACATGAACGTCGTCTTCAAGAAATCCGGGAATACGCTAGCAAATCCTGGGCGGCTGAATCTGTGGACCAACGTGAACGTCGTCTTCAAGAAATCCGGGAACACGCTAGCTCATCGTGGGCCACTAAATCGGAGGACTAACATGAACGTCGTATTCAAGAGATGCGGGAACATGCTAACACATCCCGGGCCACTGAATCGGATGAACAACGTGAACGCCGTCTTCAAGAAATCCGGGAACACGCTAGCTCATCGTGGGCCACTAAATCGGAGGACCAACATGAACGTCGTATTCAAGAAATGCGGGAACATGCTAGCACATCCCGGGCCACTGAATCGGAGGACTAACATGAACGTCGTCTTCAAGAAATCCGGGAACACGCTAGCTCATCGTGGGCCACTAAATCGGAGGACCAACGTAAACGTCGTCTTCAAGAAATCCGGAGACACGCTAGTTCATCGTGGGCCGCCACTAAATCTGTGGACCAACATGAACGTCGTATTCAAGAAATGCGGGAACATTCTAGCACATCCCGGGCCACTGAATCTGAGGACCAACATGAACGCCGTCTTCAAGAAATCCGGGAACACGCTAGCTCATCCCGGGCCACTAAATCTGTGGACCAACATGAACGTCGTATTCAAGAAATGCGGGAACATTCTAGCACATCCCGGGCCACTAAATCGGAGGACCAACGTGAACGTCGTCTTCAAGTAAAACAAAACGCCGTGAACGCCGAAACTACGCATATAATCATATTTTAAACTCTCGACAGCTATTTCATCAGTTTATCGTTGATACGTACGCTAAAATTGAGTCTGAGTGTCTTCTTTTCATAAGACTTAACCAAAAAAAGCTTCGGAGTGAAGAATATATTCATTTAAGAGACGCCATTGCGAGTGAGAGAAAAGTCGACGATATTGGGAAAATGATGCTTTTGCCCGCCACTTTTACAGGATGTCCCAGGCAAATGCATGAGTACGCACAAGATGCTATGAACTACGTCAGATCATACGGACGTCCTGACCTGTTTATTACATTTACATGTAATCCAGCTTAGCCAGAATTAAAGGAAGAACTAACTCATAGGTAAACATCAAATGATCGTCATGACTTATTAGTCAGAGTTTTTCGACAAAAACAACAAAAGTTAATCAATGTATTGACCAAGAACCACGTCTTTGGATAAACCAGATGTTGGATGTATTCTATTGAGTGGCAGAAAAGAGGACTTCTGCATTCTCATAACTTAGTCTGGATGAAAGAAAAAATTCATCCCACCCAAATTGACGATGTTATTTCTGCAGAGTTTCCAAATTCAGAAGTAGATCAAGTTCTTTTGGATGTAGTAAAAAAACGTGGTACACGGGCCATGTGGAAACATTAACCAGAATGCACCTTGCATGAAAGACGAGAGATGTAGCAAGAAATATCTTAGACAATTGATTAAGGAGACACAAACTGGGGATGACGGCTACCCCAAGTATAGGATAAGGGGTCCAGAAGATGATGGATACACAGTTAAGTGTTCGAGGCGAGGAAATCGAGATCGACAACAAGTGGGTATTTCCGTACTCACCTCTGCTTTCTAAAATGTTCCAGGCTCACATAAATGTTGAGTACTGTAATTCACTAAAATCCATAAAGTACATATGCAAATATATCAACAAGGGCAGTGATATGGCTGTCTTTGGTTTGACGAAGGCCAGTGAGCATGATGAGATATCAAATTATCAGTTGGGACGATATATAAGCCGCAACGAGGCAGTTTGGCAAATACTGAGATTTCCCATTCATGAGAGGCAGCCTACAGTCCTTCATCTGAACATACACTTAGAGAATGGTAAAAGAGTCTACTTCACAAGAGAAAAAGCACAAGCAGTTGCTGCTGATCCGCCCAGGACAACTTTGACAGCCTTCTTTCAGTTATGTCAACAGGATGCATTTGCAAGGACATTGTTATATTCGGAAGTTCCTCGCTACTATACCTGGGATTCTGGAAGGAATGTTTTTTCCAAAAGAAAAAAAGGAGTACCTGTTTTGGGCAGTGACGTTGTTGCAAGTAAGGCTTTAAGGCGTGTCTACACCACTGTTCACCCGAATAATGCCGAATGTTTTTCTTAAGAATGATGCTCCATACAGTCCGGGGACCAGCTTCTTACGAAATGCTTAAAACTGTGAATAGTGAAGTATGCAACACCTTCAGGGAAGCCTGTCAAAAAATGGATTTGCTGGAAGACAATGAACACTGGAGCAAATCACTGTCCGGAGCAACGTTAACGTCATCTCCTGAGCAAATACAAAATTTGTTTGCAATTATCTTGACTACCTCCAATCTATCTAATCCCAGAATTTTGTGGGAGAAATACCGCGAAACCATGAGTGAAGACATCCTTGCCAGACTTCGCCGAAACTACGTCAAAGATAACATACAATTTTCTGCAGAAATATTTAACGAAGTTCTCATTATACTAGAGCACAAATGTCTATCGATTTGTAGCAAACCTTTGCTACAGTTTGGGGTACCAGCTCCGGAAAGAAACTCTGACAACGCAAATAATGCAGATCTTCTCCGTGAAAGAAATTACAATACCACAGAATTGAAAAAATTTATTGAATCCAATAAACCACTATTGATGGGTGATCAAAGGAAAGCTTATGACGGCATCAAGGAATGTCTCATCAGAGAAAAAGGAGGTATCATTTTCCTAGACGCTCTAGGAGGAACTGGTAAAACTTTTTTGATAAATGAAGAAAGTTGTGTTAGTGGTTGAAATCATAAGCAGAATGATCACTGTTGCACACCATTATATAAAAATTATCCCGATTAGCGCTTTCAATCTTCACAGCTCATCGTGAGATCGGAATTGAAACAAATCACCTGAAAACAACCCCTTGACCCCCATCTCACCCCACCCTGCTCACACACAACAAGCTATAATTCAAATGTCTCTTCCCCACCCCCTGAGCCCTGTCCCTCCATCTGGACAGTTACATATTTTTCTAGCAAATTCCTTGTGTTTCTGTGTTGTGTGTGTGTGTGTGTGTGTGTGTGTGTGTGTGTGTGTGTGTGTGTGTGTGTGTGTGTGTGTGTGTGTGTGTGTGTGTGTGTGTGTGTGTGTGTGTGTGTGTGTGTGTGTAAATTCCTTTTAAACCTACCCGTCTTTCTTTCCACACAGATGGGTCAGTCACACACCCTTATTTTAAAACATCCAATTAGTACTATGCAATTTAATTCTTAATCTTATCTATCTGTCTTCTATCATTTACTTCTTAATTATGTTATAAAATATTTCTTCATTATCAAATTTAATTTTAGTGTTAATTAAATTGTCTAACCCTTTTTCTCTTTCTTTCAATATTTCTAACTCCTCCCTAAGCTTCCTTTCAACTGTGTTATTTACTACTTTTACAATTTCGTAGTCTTCCAAAGGATTAACAAACTTATGGTTGTCTTCTATAAAATGTCTTGCATATAACGAATTGGTTGTTCTATTACCTTCTCCACGTTTGTGGTCAGACAACATGCATATGAATTTGTCCTCCTGTTTCACCTAGGTACACTTTGTTGCAGTCTCTACATTTTACAAGTAAGTACCAGTCAAGGATAAAACAAATGATGAAACAGATAACATTTATAGAAGAAAATAAGAAAAAGTATTTATTAGAAAGTAATCCAACTTTTAAAAGTCAGGTTAAGATACATAAAGAAGGAAAACCAATTAGACCGATTGTTTCTTTTATTAATGCACCTATTTATAAATTATCAAAGGAAGTTAACAGAATACTGAAAGAGAAATATAAATTTGGGACAAAATACAGCATAGAGAATAATGTAAAATTGATAGAAAAATTAGAAAATATTAGAATTAATGTAAATACAAAATTGATATCACTGGATGTTAAGGACATGATTACCAATATCGCAGTAAATAAAGCTATTAAGTTAATAAAAGATAATAATATGGGAGAAAACAGGTATAAAAAGCAGTTCATTAAAGTAATTAACGCTTAATGAAGAAATTTGTGTTAGTGGTTGAAATCACAATCAGAATAATCACTGTTGCACACCACTATATAAAAATTATCCCGATTAGCGCTTTCAAGCTTCACAGCCCATCGTCAGATCGGAATAGCTTGAAAGGCTATTCCGATCTGACGATTGGCTGTGTAGCTTGAAAGCGCTAATCGGGATAATTTTTATATAGTGGTGTGCAACAGTGATCATTCTGATTAAAGTAATTAAAGAATGTGTAAATCAGAACTATTTTAGGTTTAATAAGTTTTATATACAGAAAAAAGGTTTACCTATGGGGTCTTCATTATCCCCTATTCTTGCAGAAATATACATGAATGATTTTGAAAAGCAATTAATAAGTTCCACTAAGTATAAAGACAATATAAAGTTATGGACTAGATACGTTGAGGCTGTATTAGTAATTTGGGAAGGAAGCATAGAAGAAGTGCATGAATTTATAAATGAGGTAAATAATAAGGATAAAAACTTACAAATTAAAGAAGAGATAGGAGGTAAGAAAATAAATTACTTAGATTTAAACATAGAAATTGAAGATAATGAGAAACTACAGTTTGTGATATTTAGGAAAGAATCGTATTCTGATATAATTATACCAAGAGAGTCTTACCACCCTTATAGATATAAAATGGCGGCAGTCAATTCATTTTGTTATAGAGCTCAGAAATGTTTAAAAGAGACCAAATCAAAAGATAGAGAGTTAAAAACGATAAAGGGAATTGTAAGGAAAAATAATTATAACACCAACATAGTGGATAAAGTTATGAAAAGAGTTAACATACAAAAAGCTAAAATAGAACCAGAACAAAAGAATTATGCAGAGTCATTGACATACATAGGTTCACATACTAGAAAAAAAATAAAATGTTTTAATAAGTACGGAGCAGATATAGCTATTAAAAAATGTGAAACGGTATTTGATAAGATAAGGAATAAAAATATAGAAAAAATCCCAGTATTACAGAAAAAAGGAATTTATAAATTAAAATATAGAGACTGCAACAAAGTGTACCTAGGTGAAACAGGACGAAAATTCGTGTGCAGGTTGTCTGACCACAAACGTGGAGAAGGTAATAGAACAACCAATTCGTTATATGCAAGACATTTCATAGAAGACAACCATAAGTTTGTTAATCCTTTGGAAGACTACGAAATTGTAAAAGTAGTAAATAACACAGTTGAAAGGAAACTTAGGGAGGATTTAGAAATATTGAAAGAAAGAGAAAAAGGATTAGACAATTTAATTAACAGTAAAATTAAATTTGATAATGAAGAAATATTTTATAACATAATTAAGAAGTAAATGATAGAGGACAGATAGATAAGATTAAGAATTAAATTGCATAGGACTAATTAGGTGTTTTTAAAATAAGGGTGTGTGACTGGCACACATGTGTGGATGAGAAAGACTAGGTTTAAAAGGAATGCACACACACACACACACAACACTGAAACATAAGGAATTTGCTAGAAAAATATGTAACTGTCCAGATGGTGGGACAGAGCTGAGGGTGGGGAAGGGACATTGAATTATAGCTTGTTGTGTGTAAGCAGGGTGGGGTGAGGGGTTTGTTTTTAGGCGATTTGTTTAAATTCCGATCTGACGATGAGCTGTGAACCTTGAAAGCGCTAATCGGGATAATTTTTATATAGTGGTGTAAAACAGTGATCATTCTGCTTGTTTTTTGATTAATTTGATCTTCGACGAAATTCGATCAAAAAATGACGTAGCACTTGAGATGGCTTCCTCTGGCATAGCGACTACTCTCCTGAATGGTGGACGGACGGCGCACTCGGCATTAAAACTGCCTCTAAAAGTAAATATGGAAAATACCCTGTTTGCAATATTAGCAAAACAAGTGCCCAGGCAACGGTGCTACGAATGTGCAAAATTAGTGTGGGATGAATGTACAATGGCCTATAAGGAATCCCTAGAACTCCTTGACAGGACTCAGCGGGACCTGAGAAAGAATGATCAGTTGCTGGGAGGATCTCTGCTGGTTCTTACTGGTGACTTTCGACAAACTCTTCCAGCCATACCGAAATCAACTCCGGCGGATGAACTCAATGCTTGCCTGAAAACTTCGTCTCTGTGGAAGTTTGTTAAAAGATTCACATTAAAAACAAACATGAGAGTTCGGCTCTTTGGAGATGAGACGGCCCAACATTTTGCAGATAAACTTCTACAAATCGGTGAAGGCACATTTTCGACTGAATAAAACGGCGAAATTAGTTTTCCACATGATTTTTGCACTCTGGTTGCAACGGTTGAAGAACTGATCGACAAAATTTATCCAGGTATACCTGAAAATTACAGAATACACGAATGGTTATGCGAAAGAGCCATTCTTGCAGCTAAAAACGATGCCGTGCACGAGTCGAACAGCCGAATTCAAAATATGATACCAGGCCGAGTCACTGAGTACAAATCTATAGATACAGAAGTGGACGCTGATGACGCAGTGAATTTCCCCATAGAATTTCTGAACTCACTAGACCCTACTGGAATGCCACCACATTAAAATCGGTTCTGTTATCCTGCTGTTACGTAATTTAGGCCCACCGAAACTTTGCAACGGTACCAGACTCAGGGTGAAAAGACTTTTAGCTAACGTCATAGAAGCCACAATCTTAACAGGCAAAGAAAAAGGTGAGGACGTATTCATTCCTCGAATACCATTGATCCCAACTGATATGCCCTTCAGTTTCAAGCGATTGCAATTCCCTGTGCGACTTGCTTTTCCCATCACAATTAACAAGGCGCAGGGGCAATCAATCAAGTGGTGTGGTGTTCACCTAGAATCCCCGTGTTTTTCTCACGGACAGCTCTATTTAGCGTGCTCCAGAGTTGGCTCACAAAAACACCTCTTTATTAGAGCTCCAGTAGGTAAAACGAGAAATATCGTTTACAGGCAACCATTGCGATATACCTTGTCGTTGCACCCTTAAATTTATTGTTGTATTGTATTTTGAAAATTGTATTATTGCATATCGTATATTTGTATAAGTTATTGTTTTTGTACTTTTGTGTAAGTTTCAAATACATGTTTCTTTTCAAACTACACGCATTTTCATTTAAACAAGAACTATTGTAATATTCTATTCAAATTGTTGCAATGTTGTATAACAAACTATTGCAGTATTCAAGCTACATTTGAAAAATTTAAATTTAAAATAGCATGGAAAAGAGGTTTATTTTTCGCCGCTGAAAGTTAGTGATAATTTTTGAAAAAGAAATGTATGAGAATATGAATAAATTATGAACCCGAACAACGGCTAAATCGGCTAGTAGTAGGCCTATAATAAATAACTAGGAATCTGCGCGCATGAAGGAACATGCTTTCACGTCAGATCAACGTGAACTTCTGCACTTGGCTTCACAGTCAAAAACAGGATACCCTATACTAAAGCCGCCTATGCACTAACCATCCCCGCTGGACATTATGACGGACAGCAAGTCAGAAACGAGAGTGCGTAGCTTTGACATCCTTCCGCACGTCGTGTATTTTTTGAAGGATGTGCACGACGAAAAATGAGTCCAGCAGGACCATCAGCTGAAGCCGCACGACGTGCGGATGGTTCGTGTGTAGTGTTGACGGATGTCAAGGAATCGTACATCGTGCATGTTTGATCATGCGTACGCTTGCTGTCTATCAAATCGTCATTTTCGAGCAAGTACAGTACATGTTTATAGACCACATTCGTTTAATAAATGTTTACTGTTTAATTTTAGTTACATTCATTCTTTAGTTATATTTAATAAGTAATGATCCAGATAAAGTTTCAGTTTGATAGTTAGTTTAGTTTATTCTTCATTTACATAATACATTCAAATATAATTAACAGTTATTATTTTTAATATAGTTAGTATTCATTTGTTTTAATTACAATTCATAATGGGGCGTGAAATAACATCAAAATTTATAGACAAATATAAATTAAATAGATGTCTGTGGGACGTATCCTATCAACGAGAACGTCTGGCACGCTGGAAGAGTTGCACGACAGTATGGTGCATACATCCATTACCGACGTCGGGCATGCCGGAGAACGGCGATGGTTAGTGCGTGACCGGCTTAAGTGAGCAGTATACGAATCTTTTAGACAGTGTGTACCACACGCTGTATGTAAAAATTATCATGTCACTAGCTGTAAATGTATTCGGATGGTAGGCCTATTTGTAGTTATTCTCCTTGATCGCAAGAGTGTTACTATTACAAATAAATTACTGAAATGAATTATGAGACGGAAGAATAGAGGTGAAATACGGAGTATCTATGGATACGTTGGTGGTTTTGAAACGTTTCCTAAGAAATGTTTAAATTGATAACATGCAGAAAAGGGAAACATTTCGTCAAAAAAGTGATGGTAAGCCGCAACGGAAACAGCAAATCAAGAGGAAAATAAATAAGAATAGAGATAATTTACGATAAACGGCCAAACTCAATGTAAAGTGCTACTGTCTCAGTCTCTCCTTCTCTCTTTCCCCCAAATCACTCCCCCAGTATAATCTCGGAGCAATCTACTAATTACATAGAATAGATAGATAGATAGTTGTCTGTATGCTACTACAGTAGATAGAGTTAATGTTTCTTGCGTCTATCGTATGTCCACTTAACACAGTTCTCTCAATTAAAAGAAACTAAAAAAGAAAAAAAAATCGGAAGTGGTGCGGAAATATACTGTAGAATCAGACAGGGAAAAATAAAATTTAATTAATATTTTTTTATTTGTAAGTTAACGCAGACTACAAAACAACGTGTTGTGTACTGTGAAGTGAGTAGAAATATAAACTGAAAAATATATATAGGGAAAGGGAGAGAGAGAGAGAGAGAGAGAGAGAGAGAGAGAGAGAGAGAGAGAGAGAGAGAGAGAGAGAGAGAGAAGTCATGCGTTAGGGAGGGAATGAGTTAGCTCTGGGTATATACATAGCAGATTTTTACATTAAAAGATTTAAAAAACAGAATTTCGAATTGTTTGTAAGTATAATGTTTAATATCTTACCAAATAACGTTGTGTCATTAAGATAATTAATAAGAAAGCTAACTTTGACTTATGTTCAACAATGGTACATACGCCACGCCGAACCTACCTTCTCCCTTGCATATTCACAACCAGTCAAGCAAATTATTTGTTTTATTTAAATTGGAAAAGGGTTTTGTGTGATGCGGCGATGGGAGAGCTCATCTTATGAGCGTCATGGAAAGTGGCGAGTGCTGCCAGTGACCAATGCACATGGTCGCCAGCACCTCGCGCTCACTTTAGCAGTAATTTTCATGCGCGAATTGGTGCCCCTTTCAACTGTGATTTTACTATTAGAAAACAGTATCGACAGCAATAAAAGTAATCGCCGAGTATAGTTTGCCATTTATAGTTATAGTTATAGTCATGATTATAGTTACTAAGCGGCATTATATTTGTCAGTGGTACAGTTGATTGTTTACGGTTGCCACGTTCGCTGCTTACAACGCCCCCAACAGAATATTAAGTGCCTCAACTGAAACTGGTTATTCCTAAAAAGTTAAATCCCAAAACCAAAATAAAATTTAAACTGTTTTCTGCAACTTTTCATGTAAAAAATGTTTAACTGACTCAAAAATATGTAGCTTCCTTACGTAATACCTTCATATCAATTTCGGTTTTTGTACAATAAAAGTATTCCACCGTGTGTTAGCAAAATAAAAAGAAATTATTTCATCATTCATCATTCATCATTCATTCCACGGCGCTATTGTCCTTGCAAAATCTCGGCCTCTGCAGCAACGAGTTTCCAGTCTTTCCAGTGTTGTACCCGTTTTCGACACCTTATAATTAAGTTCACTTAACGAATTGTTTTACTGTAGTATTCCCTTTAATACAGGCACCGGAAAGTTATTAACTATACGTACGTAGAAAGCTGAAGGACAGGGCGAATGGCGTCTGCCGAGTAAAGTAATAATGCACAGTAAGGAAACGAAAAGATTTCCATTTAATTCCGATAATCGAAAAGTTTTGTCAGTAGAAAATTATGAACATACAGCAACTCTGTAGTGTGTTAGAACAGAGGAAAACAAATATTTAACGCTTATTATACTTTTACAAATTGTTTATTGCTTAAAAATTACAAAATTTATAAATTTCATTACATATGATATTGTCTTTTCTACTTTAACTCTTTTGTAAATTTACAGGTTTTATTATTACGTATGAAATAAAATATTTAAAAAAGTTTTTAAATTAGGAAATGAATAAATTGAACAAAACACATTTTCGAAAGAAATCCTGCGGGTCTCTAAAAAAATGGAATTTATAAAAAGTTGCTGCTAGTTAATCTCAAGCAAATACTAGCGTAGGAACTAAAAGAAAACGAGCAAAAATTTATTAAAAATAAGAGCACATGGCATTATTGAAGTACTGTTGCTGGTTAATCGCAAGTGGTAAAGTCACTTTGTGAGAGTAGGAAGTCTTCGAATATACAAAGTGTCATAGTGGAACCCGAAGACAGAAAGAGTCTACAGTAACCAAAAAAGTTGATCAGGTATCGATGTACGATACAACGTAGAAAAAAAGACTGGTGGAGACGCAGAAAATGCTGATTAAATATTGACAGCAATACTTTTGAAGGCCTAATACGTTGTATTAACTCCTTTCCTTTCTTCTGTTTTAATAAAGAGGCACATTTAGAAGAGATACCAAAAGTAACTTGATTCCTCAGCCTATTAAACTAGACAATTTACGCAATTGTTTATATTTACTTACTAGAATGATTAGGTTATAATTATTGACATCAATAAAAATGCCAACATTACTGGTAGGCCTATAGTTTAAATAAAATGAAAAAATGAAATACAGTATTGATACAGTTATTTATGTTAACTATTTAGTTGTACTGTAGTTAATATGAACAATAGTCTTCATTTTTTAATTTTTTTAAGATTATAATTGAATTATTATAACAAAATTGATTAGGGGTGATCGTTTTAACCCTTTTAGACAGTACTGGCAAAGCAACAGAATTACATTTTATTTATTTTTTGCTGCATTGGCTTGAGATAACGTTGTCAACCATCTCATTAAATGATACAAAAGTGGTACAGACAATGACGTTTCCGTTTTGTATGGATCAGAAATAACACACCAAATCTGCTGCAACAGGATACATACGTATAATTTGATTATTTTTCTGAAAATACATGCCACATACTTTTAAACGCTAGATTACTTCCACGGTAGTATTTGACGAGGATATGTCAATTGGAATGTATTGCTGTGTGCTATAAGTTCTAAATTACGGTTGTAGGAATATCAGTAGTAATAGTTGTAGTGTCTACAGCAGTAGATGAGACGGATGTAGAAACTTCACTTGGCGTAGACGGCTGTGAACTTGAACCAGTTTGGTCACTGGTCTGGGTCGGTGCCACTGAAGTGGATGGCTGCGAGCTGAAACTGGGTTGGACAGTGGTCTGGGTTGAAGTGGACTGAACAGTTGACGGCTGTGAACTGGAACTAGGTTGGAGAGTGGTTTGGGTTGAAGTGGACTGAACAGGGGTCTGCGTTTCTGTGGACTGAACAGTGGACGGCTGTGAACTGGAACTAGGTTGGGGAGTGGTTTCGGTTGAAGTGGACTGAACAGTGGACGGCTGTGAACTAGAGCTAGGTTGGGGAGTGGTCTGGGTTGACGTGGACTGAACAGTGGACGGCTGTGAACTGGAACTAGGTTGGGGAGTGGTCTGGGTTGAAGTGGACTGAACAGTGGACGGCTGTGAACTAGAACTAGGTTGGAGAGTGGTTTGGGTTGAAGTGGACTGAACAGTTGACGGCTGTGAACTGGAACTAGGTTGGGGAGTGGTCTGGGTTGACGTGGACTGAACAGTGGACGGCTGTGAACTGGAACTAGGTTGGGGAGTGGTCTGGGTTGACGTGGACTGAACAGTGGACGGCTGTGAGCTGGAACTGGGTTGGATAGTAGTCTGTGATGAAGTGGACTGAACAGTGGACGGCTGTGAACTAGAACTAGGTTGAACAGTTGTTTGGGTTGAAGTGGGCTGAACAGTGGTCTGCGATGAAGTGGACTGAACAGTTGACGGCTGTGAACTGGAGCTAGGTCGGGCAGTGGTCTGTGTTGGTACGGAGGTCTGAGTGACTATGGGCGTCGTCGTGGTTGGTGCCCGCGTCGTCGACCTCCGCGTTGTTCTGGTCGGCCGCCGTGTTGTCGTTGGGCGTCGCGTAGTGCGCTCCCGACTCTCGTCCGACGAACAGTCGTCATCGTCATCGCGGTCGTCGCTGTGATCACATTTGTCCTCTTTGCTCTTATCCTTCTTTCTCTTGTCCTCTTTGCTGACGCTGCCGTGTTTCTTTTTATCGGGCTTACGTTTCTTCTTATCTTTATCGTCGCTGTCATCGTGTCTCGCCTCTGAAGGGTTTTTGGCTTTACTTTCATCGTCGTCATCGTCATCATCGTCACTATCCCTACGGCGTCGTCTCCTGGCTTGTGTAATGTCGCCGTCGTCATTCAATGTGTCAACGTCACGACGGTCGTCTTCGCGAGATTCCAATACCGGTTGCAGGCGACTGACACGTTTGTCGGTAATACTGCTGGTCAACTTTTGATAATCGCCTCCGTGATCGTACGAGGGCCTTCCGTTGCTTACTTCCACCTAAAACAGAATGTTTACAGTTACTTTCGTTTGTAACTTCAAGATGTTTATAAAATAAAACAAAATTATTAGAATAATTCCCCCCTTAAAATTAGTATAGTATTTAAAATAAATTTCAAATTATTACCTAATATAGTAATGATCTATAGGACAATGAACCGTATTTTTAGAAACAATGTACGTCGAGATACAAAATTAAAGTTCTATAAAGTTATAGCAGTTCTGTACTGTTCTTGGGTGTGAATTACCGACAACAATCAAGAAGCAAAACAGTAAAATATAGACCTCGGAAATGGCGTTCTTAAGAGGAGTTAAAAGGTGTTCTAAACTTGACCGTATAAATATTGAGGCCAT
Organism: Magicicada septendecula; assembly: GCA_034769895.1. Classification (NCBI taxonomy): domain Eukaryota; kingdom Metazoa; phylum Arthropoda; class Insecta; order Hemiptera; family Cicadidae; genus Magicicada; species Magicicada septendecula. The sequence continues at coordinate 318,315,710 of CM068375.1, forward strand.
TAGAGAAGAGTTACACGTTTTTAAATTGAATGAAAAATTAAAAGTTTACAAACAATGTTGGAAAGAACACTTATAAAGAATGTCAGATTCCAGACTGGCCAAAAAAGTCTGGAAATACAAACCTACAGGACACAGGTTTGTGGCTCGAGGACATGAAGGGATGGCTGGAGGATCTTTAAATGCGTAACAGGCAGCACCTTGCCTGTGCCGTGTTGTGAAGAAGATGATGATGATATAGTAGCGACCGTGAATTAAGAAAGGACGAAAACTTTAAGAGATTCGTTTGTTAAATAGACACGGTTCTGAAAAACATTCATGTTGACTTTTGCAGAATAGTTTTCGTCATAAGTAGTGCCTGCGTATGGGCGAGTATTTTTTGAAGGAATGTGTATGATTGAGTGCACGCGCGAGCGCGCGAGTGTGTGAATTAGGCCTTTATAATTATTAATTAAGAATATTATTTTTATTTTATTATTATTATTATTATTATTGTATGAATTATTTCTTTATTGATCGTATAGCCTACAGGTCCTGACGATGATATTATGTTTTACTGAAACGTCGACACAGATGTTTTAAAGTTTTATATGGTCAATAACTAAAGCTCAATAATCGTTGCGACATTAGGGACTGTCAAAAATATGCTATTGTGAAGAGACCTCTGTCTCACAGTGTTTAGACAATTTCAAGTATTGCATTACAAACACAAATAAGATTACAATTGAGTATAAGATAAACGTATCCATCGAAAAATTTCTCCTAAAATTAAATATCTTCACTGATGAAAACACAAGCTTATATAATATTAAAGAAAATAAAATAAAAGTTTAAGATGAAATAAATTTTATATGTAATCAACACAGGTAAATATTAGGCTTTGAACCATATAAATAAAATAAACATTTTAAATACAAAAATTTTAATATTTAATTGACCGTTGTTTTACAGATTTTCCTTCGCCAATATGATTGACGTTAATGTCAATTGTCCTCAATAAAATTTACAATTCTACTTACTACAAATGGCAAAGTTTATGTACCTTTTTTTAAATGTAAATTGCACTGTTAATTAATTGTTATTAGTAATAATAAATATGATTATGACGATGACTTTAATTTTATAAAGTTGATTAACGTTAATTAGCTTATAAAGAACATAACAAAAGGAAACTCTTCTAAGTGTCTTACAATTTTTAGAATCATAACATTAGAATTAGAATTATTTAGTGGTATTTTTTTAACACTTAAAGGTAGATAAAACTCATAAAACTTTGCTATAGCCTTTGTTTTGCTTCCCAAAAAAGATTCAAAAACGTTTGAAAATTTCCTCAAATTTATACATAATATAGTTCAAACAGATTAAATAAAATAAAATTACGATTTGAAAAGCATATAAATGTATACGTATACAAACACGCACACAATTCATTAAAATTATCAAATTTAAATAATATAAAATCAATTTAAAGTGTGCCTACACGTAGGGAATAGTAAATATCTGAGAAAGTAATAATATTTAAAATATAAAAATAACTACGTGTTAAGAGAAGAACAAATTCAAAATATGATAAATACTTAGAAATTCAATAACAGATGTTTAATAAACTCATACAACACGATTGATACAAAACATTTGATACAATACATCTGAACACACCAAGTTATGAAAGTGAGTCTATATCACTGTATAAAAGCAACTGATCAACCTAAACTTACCAGATATAAAACGAAAATATACCATCTCTGGCATTGTTGAACATTTTAAAATGTTCACATTATATGCAGATTGTAACGTAAAAGGTGTCCTCACTATACATATTTGAATTCTATGCATCAGTGTAAGTAAAAGTGTTCGTATAAAAATAAATTTAAAAATATATTGTTTCCGTTTGGTTGCCGATTTTTTTGTTTTTTAAGAAAAATTCTATATCTCAAGAAGAGATTGAAGTATCTTAATAAAAGCTGGTAAACACGTTTTTTATTAACATCCTTCAATAAACAAAAACACGGTTATTTTGTTATCTCAAATTTCAAAAATAGCGGCCACTTTAATACTTTGTCCACCAAGAGCTCTGTAAATTTTAATTTGACCAGATAACGGTTTATTACATAAAATGTTCACCACTTTATTGTAATTTCAACGGAATTTTGTTAACTTAAATCCGATAGAAAAGAAGCGAGTTATGATGAAAAACAAACTACATATAAATTCTGGTTACTTCATTCTTTTTGTGTTGGACTTCAACAAACCACTTCCTAATCCAGAATAGGAAAAATTTATTTAAAGTTATTACTAATTATTTTAACTAACTCTGTAACAATAAATTACAACAATGTAAAGGATCGATTTTCCACGAAATGTGCAACTTTTGTCACATTTACCATGTATGGTTCTATCATGTCGTGGCACTTGGAAAATTTATAAGGTAGAAGGTGTGTTCACAGGACTTCTCCAGCTTTCACCACAGTACAGTGGTCACTTACGTATACCACCTCACGTTAGCGTTACTCGATTTCACTGAAGATGCCAGTGGATGGCACTGCCGGAAAGTCTGGTTTTGTAATAAACTTTTCACCACGGCCAAACTGCCCGGGAAGTAATTTTAACCAAATATTCAGTATTGCTTCTTCAGATCTAAAGTTTTCTTTACAAATACAAAGTAGAGGCTAGACGAATAATGAGGTGTTCCCAGATCTATGTTTATATCAAGCTTTTGTCTTATATTTATGTATAGAATTTAAATGTGTCTGGTGACATATTTTATGATTCACTCTAAAATGTAATAAATTATATATTTAAATTTAAAAATATTTATATTAAATTATTTGTTGATAATACATTACTATACGATAATGATACATTAATAATATATCATTTATTATATAGCCTATATATTTTCTTTTTTTTACTTGAGACATGTTTGAAACGTTAAGTATTATGCTCATAATGAGCCATATCGATTTTAAGTCTGGTGAAGTAGCTGTTTGCTGGATGATTTCTGCTACTTTTTTTTGGCTGTTTTTGGTTGATTGGAATATTTCTTGTGACTGAACATTCCTTCTATTTGTTCAGATGTTAATTTGTTTTTGTTTTATAATTACAGTTTTGCTAAATTTTCATTAGGGTGCCTTTCTGTTGTACGTGATTTGACAGTTACATGTTGGTGTCTGGAAATTCATTTTTCGTGTTTGTTACGTGTGTATCTAAATTGTGATTGTAAATGATTTTTGTATACAATTACATGGTCGGTATACTGCTTTCTTCAATTGTTTTTTGTCTTGCCTTTGTAAAATAGTTTGTTGAGCCTAATTTGCATGTTTCAATTAAGAAATAACATTCTGAGTGTACACCATTATGTAAAAATAATTATTTACTTAATCATGAAAAGAAGTGTAGAAAACAGTGTTTATGATTGTTGTACTTTATAAAGTACTATATTTTGCATTACGTTTAATTTAATATAGGCCTATGGGTGTGTAACATACATACACAAGCCTTTTAATACATATATATTGTTGACATCTTAATATATCTGAAATATAGAGGGGACACTTGGACTATGAAAATTATACCCAACCAAATAACGAAAGATTAGCGTTTTTAATAATCGTTTTAAGAGTCATAAATTATGAAGGCATTAATATTCTTTAAGGAAAAGTTAGCTCAACAAGACTTGGAAGGTTAAACAGCAAGACAAGCGACTTTAAAATATTTTTTAAGAAAATTTAGATTTCTGTAATTCAAGAAGCTGACATGAACAGTTTCCTTGAACACAGTATAGCACACGTTACTTAATGTAAAATTAAGACACAAACATATACTGTAAAAATAGTAAAGATTAGATACAATGTGTAATTTAATTTAAGGTCTTATTTCATTGATGAAAAATGATAATTCTTTCAGTAGATGTAATCGAATATTATTATTATTATTATATTTTATCAATAATTTTATAATTATGTTATTATAATATTATTCGAAATTTTGAAATCTCATTAAATATTAGTATTTTGATAATAATAAACAGAAAAAACCGTTGTGAAGACATTTTCAATTTTGGAAACTAAATTTTTATTACAATATTTTAAAGTCATAAACCATAAAAACAAAACAATAAATTAAACAAAAAAAATAGGTATTGAGTTTATTTTTGTCAAAGTGTTTTGTATATATACTTCTGTGTGTTTGTTAAAAAATTGTTTAATATGTATTCTGATGAAATACGAAAACATATAAATTGTGACATGTTTTGTAGATAGTAATGTCCGGTGTTAAGATACGTTAGTAGCTTCTACATTTGTTTTATAAATTGCTAATTTTGATTAAACATTACACTACAACTTGTGAAACGTATAAACAATGATGTCTGGTAATTACTAAAAAATAAATGTCTTTTATAGTGCCACAGCTATTATCTAAACAGTCAGAAAATTAAATTCAAAGTTAATTTGTATTAAATATGTACTTTAAGCAATGACTGTGCTCTTAATTTTTGTTATGAAAATTTACAGGTAGCTGTCGTAAAACGTATCTTAGACTATATATAATATTCTCAGTATAAAATGTAAGTTAACTGAATGTCTTACCAGTATTAAGGAGGCAAGCAATAGTGCCACGAGGTATCGTGTGTAATCCATTTTTAACGTGTCTGGTGTTGGTCCCAAGAATAGTGATTGACTGACTAGCGATGCCTTCTTGATCGCTTATATATACATGTAATAGTGATTGTGAACCATCGTTAAGAACAATGACTAAATCCGTTATTTTCGTAAGGAAACCATAAAACCGCAAAAGTAAACAGGATTAAGATAAGTTTCTAATTATGTGGAAGCTCATTCCGACAAAGTATTTAAACAAGATTAAAGGAGATAAACACAACGCTCTTACAAATGAGGAAACAAAAATTACGCAAAGATTATAGAATTGAAAAACCAATTAATTTTATTGATTTAAGCATTAGTTAATTAAACCAATAGTTATTTGAATACCCCACTGTAGGCAATTTACAAGAAATTCTCCATCTTTCGACCTACTTATAAACATTAGCTTTAAATTCACTTGAAATCGAATAATAATTTGGTACGTTTTAGACAGACATTTCCTTATAGACGTTTTACAACCTTCTAAGTCCTACTTATCTTTCTTCTTACATTAAAATATTTTTAAATGTTATGACTGGAAAAATACAACATTAAAAAATTATTTCATTGGAAATTGGCGATAGCGAATTTAAACCCTCATTAACAAAAGTTTTTGTCATAGATGTAGTTTTGTTCCACGTAATCTCAAGAGAATAATTAACCTCTTCACAAATAAGCAAACTTTTTAACTTAATTTACAAATTTATTAAATAATAATTAATTAAATAATCAACTTAAATAATTATGTATGCTTTTGTATTTAAATAATTACCATGACAGGAGGTCCTATCCGCTGTGGCGAGGTGGGGGTTAGGTTCTTCGTCAAGCAGGCGCTACTACTAATGTTAATTTTGTTTTCCACCTTCTGTTGTAGTCATAAGAATTGCCAATGCTCGTTACCAATGTAATAGGTTGAACTCTTCAGTCTGCGTTGCTGAGTTGCGAGCTGAAGACTATGGAGACAATGGAAAAGAATGTGCGAACAGCCGCAGTTTTGTAAAATTTCATTCGGTTACCGTTCTAGTGTTGATTTGTGTACCTTCTTTAGTCAAGTTCCCGTGTTAAGCGTTTTATTTCTGTATTTCATTCAGCCTTGGTTAGCAAGCGAAAAGTTTCACCGTGCTGCTACTCTCTTGGCCCGATTTTTGTGTACTGTAGTAGTCTAGTCTGGAAACCTTGGTGATCGTGCTTTGTATTTCTCAGGTCGTAAGTGATATACCTCTTACCGGCTTTTCATATATCGTCCGTTATAATAAAAGATTCACACCGACGAACGTGTTTTCAAGTAAAGTTGCAGTCTGGTCTATAAACGCTTTCAGAACTGACTTTTGGGATGAGGACATGAGACAAAGTGTAGTAGAGTCAGCGTCCCCGACTGAGGACATGAGACAAAGTGTAGTAGAGTCAGCGTCCCCGACTGAGGACATTAGACAAAGTGTAGTAGAGTCAGCGTCCCCGACTGAGGACATGAGACAAAGTGTTGTAGAGTCAGCGTCCCCGACGTCTCGCCATATGAGATTCATTTTCTTCACTATGACAGTTTTAAAAAGCTAGTAGGTAATTCTTTTCATTAAACATTAAAAGTATAGCCACATTGAGGAATGAAAAAAATGTTTCTCCGTGCATTCAGGTATGTTTGAATATAGAGCAAAATCACATAGTACAATATCGTCTTTATGTAAGGTATTTTGATAGTTATAGCGTGGATAGCAAATTTTTATATAGATAGACTGAACCAACAGTTTAGCAGCTGCTTTCAAATATCTTTTACAGTAGGGGAAGTTTTCAAAAGATATTTTTAGTTTCTTCAGCGTTATACCGAAGATACTTTCTACTTCTTAACACATCATTGGATGTTTCTGTATTTCAGGTGCGAAGGTTTCTGTTGTACGTGTTGAAACAATGACTCATATTGCTCTCTTATATTAATAAGTTATTCTTTCTTCTTTCTAACATGTAAGAATGATTATATTGATTTTCTACAAGCTAACCAATTTAAACCTTTCATTTTCAAGTCTATCTGCTTGCTATTTAATTGTACAACGAAAATCAGATGTGAATTGACATCACAAAAAGTGAAGTAATGTCCAGTCAGTTAGATAGTGAACAACACTGATTACTTTGTTTTACATCATAACTACGCAGTGATGTGATTGTTATTTGGGAGTATTGTTTCATTATTAGTGGTTTGCAGTTGTGTTAAAATGAGTTCTATTTGGCGCGACTGCACCATGGAAGAAATGCGAGAAGGGATTCGTTTACTAATTTCAAGGGGCGGAGGGTAAAGCCCACAGACATTATACGTAGACCGGAATAGCAATATAGAGACGATTACTTCAGTTATAGCAAGATGTACTAGTAGATCAGTCGCTTTAAAATTTAACGGGATTTCTCTCTAATGAACAAGTCAAAGGCCGTAGATGTATTTCCACACAGCCTTACAACTTCCTAAACGTGTGATTTTGCTTCACAAAAACGCAAGATCTTATACGGCCAGAAAAGTTCTGGTTCCAAGATGCTAAACTACCCACTGCACAGTACTGACTTGTCTCCGCATGTTTTATTTTTTTGGTCTACTAAAATAAGAACCGCAAGGTAATCATTTTCTTGGATAGAGAGCTTATAGAAATTGTGTAATATAGATTGAACACGAGATTGGAAATTTCTTTCAGGAAACAATTCAGAAACTAGTTAAGAGATTGGATAAGTGCAAATTAGGTGGAAAAATAACACAAGTTCCACGTATTAAAGACTAAATGATTTCATCAACATCATCATCACCACTCCAAGTATTAGGCCCTAGACCTGTTCGGAACCCATCTCCTCCTCGGTCTACCGACATCTCTGTACCCAGCCACGGATAGGTGGATATCAGCCATGCGGTTCAGTGTTCACACCGTTTCCTTCTGTTGTCTTCAAACTTCTAGTGCAACGGTACGAACGTTTAATTCGCGTCTAATATCCTCGTTCCTTTTCCTTGCGTTGCTCCTCGTTCAAGGAGAACAAGCTTGCGTCGCTCTTCGAAATTTCATTTTAGCTGAATGAATCCTCTATATGTCCCTTTTACCATATGCCCATGTCTCACTAGCGCACAGGAATTAGCGAACAGCCGCAGTTTTGTAAAATTTAATTCGGTTACCCTTCCGTGTTTCATTTTTCAGGTACCTATGAATCGTTCCACAGATACGTCTAAATTTTATTAGCTTATTATCCCAATCCCAATCCCAATCCCAATTAGAAATTTCACAACCCAGGTAATTAAAATGCTTTACGATTTAGTTATTTACTTAAACTAAATTATTTTATTTATTTTGCAATTTATACTCGTGTGTTACTTCTAATTTAGTTTTCTGTCAACATAAACTGCCAAGTACTTCAAGCATAATGCTCTAGGAATTTATGTTTATAATAGGTTTATAAAGACTGGGTAAAATTGTTCATTTCTTATGGTGAAAGTGGCATGCTGATATTTAGCACTTTACCAATTGTTTACACTAAACATTGGTTTAGTAGAGAGTTCATCGAAATTAATAATAGTAACAATAATAATGACTCCTTTTCAGTATAGGAGTCAGCCAGGATAGAGTAGTGCCTTGTCTAAGCAGTTCAGCATACAAAGGTAGCAGCGTATCCAGCACCTTTATTACCCAAGAATATTATCCCAGATATTCACAGACTGAGTCGACATGGGAGCTAAAAACCGTATCTCCATTGTATGGTGCATCACGCAGTCGAACTTGGAATACCTAGATCATAGAATCACGCTCACACCAAACCGTTTACTAATCCTCTATCAATATAAATTATTAAATTATATGCCAAATATCATATTGATAAGACTTCAGTTAATCGTAGTGAACGATTATGTAAATTTAAACTATAGGCCTATATTTACGAAACACTTAATTGGAAAAAGAGGGTTCATTGAGTGTAATGATTTACAAAGTATGCAGTACATTGCAAATACCGTATAACGTAAAAATTGTACTCTCAACAATTTTACGGGGACAAAGTTATGTTGTACCCATAGAGAAATATAAATTCGTAGAAAGCGGGGAGAAAATAAAACTAAAACTACCGATTAGAGCGGTGGTACTGCAAAGTAATACGTATTAAAATGTTGTAGTAAGGGCGGTAGTTGTTCATAAAGACGACCTTGAGTTGACGCCTGTAAGACGGCTAAAATATGAAAAAGTAACATAGCGGACCAACCGTCATAAAATTGTATTATTTTCAAGGGTGTCAGAAGGCTGCCCTAAGATTGTAAAAAGTTAAGTGCATCTAACAAAGGAACCGTTAGATTAGACAGAGAGAGATGAGAGCGAGATGGAGGTAGACGCTAAGTTTTCCCACTACGTTTACACGCGCAAATAATTGACGAATAACGGAAAGCGCAATTTTTTACGTGGGACGTTTTCACTAGACAGATTGGGTAAATTTGAAATTAGCGGTGTCAGACCAATCGGCCTGTATTTTGTAGATAGTTGGTGAGGGTAGTTCGAAGCAATGTATAAAAAACGAAGTGGTAGGAAGTTAAGTTAGTCTACGGAGAGAATACATTAAATGACTTGTATCTAGTGTGTTAAGAAATTTGTTGATAATTTAAATATACTTCAATAGCAACGACAAGTCAGTTACGGTAACACGATATTGAGCATTGTGGAAGCTATATACTATAAACACTTAATAATCGTTTACAAGAATAATGTTCAGAGAAATTAGAGAAGATAAATTAAAATCGAGAAACATATCCAAGTTTTACTTAATACAGCATCAATCGTTGAATGTCGAAATACATCGCGAAATCTAATGTGTTAGACATCACAGTACGGAGCAGTCGGTCGAGATTTGTTATCAATCCGGTGTTGGACGCACTTAGCTTTAATAAGAATATACTGTGTTTTCAACAAGTGTATTAGTATACGCACCTGTGTAGTTACCACTAAGTTATCTAAGTGAATGGTGTAATACCTGTGAAACCAGTGTATAAAGTAGTGCAAAACTAACAAGGATAACTGCTCAACGATCAACGTCGGACGACCAGCCTGGAACCTGTAGAATTGATGACATCGCATCGCAGAATGAAATCAACATACAAGTAACTAATAAAATGAACACTCATTTTACTATTGCCTAATAAATTTAAATGTATGTAAATCATATTTGGTGACTCAATAAGTCAAAGAATCCATAGCCAAGAAATAAGCGCGAACAAATTTTATAGCAAAATTATTAAAAGCAATGATCTACAAATTTTGTAATATGTAAATACAAAGTAGTTATTAAAAAACTTAATTAATAACAGTCAACTGTGTTTATTTATTACTGGCGCCCTGGGATAATCCTTAAGAGTCGGTACACTGAAGTAAGTGTGACATTCTGTTGCTGATAATTAGTATGTTATAAATATTAAGATTGTCGTTGAGTAAATTAGCTTAATAAACTCTTACTTTGCACATACTCGTATGCACATGCTCGTAGGCCAAGTGTAGTATGTATAATAGTAACGTGAAATTTTATTAAGGCCTATTTAAAGTGTATTACAACCGAAATCAAATTTTCTGGGTTAACTCTATGAAACAATCAACTAATGACCAAAAACTTTAAGACATTGTATAGGAAAAAAGAAAAAAAAATCAAAGACTTATATCTCCAAAATAAATAAATTACCAAACAGACGACAAAGTAGGTATTCAGTAAACAGTAAAATCTGTTATAATCTATGCGCCCGAGACTAAGGCGATGTGAATGAAGGAAAAACGGCCGACCCAAGTAGATTTGGAAACACAAAACAATATCCAGAAAGCTGTTACCATACAAGTGATTGAGCAACAGTTTTATGTATTTTTCGCCAACATTTAACACGACTGCGGGCAAAAGCGCACACAAATTCCTGTTATTATAATACCGGCAAACAGATTTATCAAAGATTTTATGCCTCATTTCCCCGACATTCATCATTAACCTATACCGAACGCATTAACAAAATATTCAGCCTCATTTAAATACACGCACACTAACGACCATTCCACTTCACTCCCCTCCCGGAAAGAAAAAACTTTCAGGCAACTCTACATAACATTATTGATTATGTGTTTGAGTATACACTGTAGTTAAAGTGTTTTACATTAATCTCTGTTGTTATCTTTTACATGGCTTAGCCTACTTTTGTATATGCTTTAAGAATCCAGAAAATAAAATAAGACAATTATTCTGCAGAAACAGGCATACACGTACACTTATCCGTCTATAGGGCCTACTTATTTTATTTCCAGTAACTTTTGAAGTGTCTTGAAGTATACCGTATTACCTACAAGATGCCTGACAAAAATGAGATTTTTGGTAACCTATAGTAAAAAAAGGTTTCGTGACCATACCTACTTCATTGTACACAATTTAAAAATATGTATCTCGACTATTTCGGCAAAATTTATTGCTATCGTATGGCACAATATACGGGCGATACGAATTAAAAATTAAGAGTTGTGCAGGAGATCACAGTGAAACTTCTTTCTTTTATGACATTATCCCTTACACATTGTTAGGTTTATTTTTTTCATAGTTGAAAGATGCATACAAGATGTGTTGGTAAAAGGTGTAATGGAAATACAAGACTTAATTTATAAAAGTAATTGTTAGAAACAGTGAAGCCGACGTCACATTTACACCATTGTGCAAATTAATCAATAAGGTAAAAATTTGTTGTGTTTTGTTGGTTACACTGTTCGTTGTTGTCATTCTGTTTCCCTGAGCTCAAATATTTTGGGAGATTGCTGCTTGGGTGATTCTATGTATTTGTGTAGTTACGCAAATGTTGTTAGTAATTATTGTTTATAGTTGTACTGTATTTACTGTTCATATTAATAGATATAATGCCACGAAAGGGGCAAGCTATTGTAACGTATATATAGAAAAACTCATTTTTGTGAAGCGTCCTTTAGACAGTTCTGTATACCTACTACAAGACACTCCAAAATTTACAACAAGAATGTGTGTGTGTCTACAAAATTTCTGGAGCCTTAAAACATAAAAACATCCACAATAGTTAGCCTTTTAAATGTTAATAAAAATTAACGTAAAACACTTTACAGTTATGCAAACTCATAATGACTAATTTTATTTTACGTTAGCTGAAAGTTTTTTTTTAATTGGGGGAGAGATAGGGCGGAATTATCGTTATTCGGCATGTGTTTAAATAGGGGTGAATATTTTGGTAATGTGTTTGGCATAGGTTAATGATGAATGAAGGGGAAATGAGGCATAAAATCTTTGATAAATCTGTTTGCCGGTGTTGTAATAACACGAATTTGTGTGTTTTTTCTCGCAGTCGGAATAAATGTTGGCAAAAAATTATATAATACTGTAGCACGATCACTCGTATTGAAAACACATTATAGATATCGTTTACTATTTTCAAATCTACTTGGCTTTTCCTTGACATCGTCGTAGTCTCGGACGTATATAGTAAAAGAGCTTTCACCTGTTTATTTAATACCTACTTTCACGTCTGTTTAGTAATTTGTTTATCTTAAGGATACATGTCTTTAGACCAAAGCAAACAGTGCTGCCCTCTCTGTAATCGGGAGGGAAATAAATATTTCCCTTCGCTTTTTAACTTCCCTTATATAACGAAGAAAATAATCAAGTATATTCGAGAAAGAAAAATTTGTAATTAGTTGTTTGTAGTTACGTTGTAAAGTCAAGATAAATTAAGTGGTAGAAAGAAAAACGATAAAACAACTTGTTGATCAAAAAGAGAAATAGGATTACTTGATCAAATGGAGCAGATAACCTGGCACCTGAGTAGGGATGTCCATGACAAGTCGCGATCTACCTATCAAGATACTCTACATAAAGTAAACTTTTTTACGTTATAATAAGTTTTCATAATGTAATAAAACATCCCTGAATGGATGAAGAAACATTTGTTTCATTCCTCAATGTGGATGTATTTTTAATGTTTAATGAAAGAATCTATAATTGAAATTACCTTAGTGGAAGAAAGGCATCTCGGATGGCGTGCCGATGGGTACACCGACGCCACTACACTTTGTCTCATGTCCTCATCACGAAAGTCAGTTCTAAAAGCGTTTATAGACCATACGGCTGTTTTAGAATGTGGCGACATAACGCGGCACAAACTTGAAACACTTTGTCGGTGTGAACGTTTTATTATAACGTACGATATCTGAACAACCGATAAGAAGTTTATCATTTACGACCTGAGAAATACGAAGGACAAGCGCAAGGTTTCCAGACCAGATTACTACACAAAAAGCTGGCCAAATTAGTAGCAGCAAGATGGTGTTCACAGTGAAACTCTTCATTTGCTAACCAAGGCTAAATAAAATAGAAAAATAAAACGCGTAACATCCTAAGTGGATCAAAGAACTTTTACAAATCAGCACAAGAAGTTATTCGTCCAGACTTCGAGTTCTTCCTGGTAACGATCATTGCCGCTGCTTACGCCGATGGCAAAAGGTGAAAAACAAATCTAATATTAGAACTAGCTACTGCTTGATGAGAAATCCCCCGCCAGTGTATAGTAACCCCTGACACGGCAGCATAAGACATTACTTGTCAGTAGGAGACCCGTCGAGAATGCATTTAAAAGAGCATTTATAAGACCCGTGTATAAGAGCGTTTATAAACCAGACCACGATTTCAGTAAGTGACTATATAAAATGATATAAATTTTAAACAGAGTTGTTGGTATGAATTTTTATTATAACTTACGCTATCTAAAATTTGGTAAGAGGTTTACATTTACGACGGGACGAATAGGAAGCACGGGGCAAGGTTTCCTGACAAAACTACTACAGTACAGAAAGAGTGAGCAAAATGAGTAGCAACAGGAGGCCATTCACATCGAAACTTTTTGCTTGCTAACCAAGGTTGAACGTAATAGATAGACTAAATAAAACTTTTAACACCCGAAAACCCCAAGGAAGGTTTTGATGGCCGAAACTCCATAATTGATGGTTATCCAAAATGCCTTTATGCTTTAAAAATTTTAGATTTTTAAGACAAAATGACATAATAATATAATGATTATTAAATTTGTCTGTCCTCTCGTTACTTAGACTTTTAGCTACTCACGCTGCAGCAAACTCATCCAAAATCTAGATTAATATTATGTCAGCTCAGAATTTCGCTTACACGTTATCAATAAAAAAACGTTTATTCAGTTTTATCCCTGCTTTTTGTATGTAAGGCTGTAAAGATTCATACCAAGTAATTAAATTACTTTTTCGTTTTTGAAGATAATAAAAATCATGGCAATTGATAAATTTGACATTTTATTTTGCTCTTGAAATAATTTTCTTTTTACATTTACGTTTATTACAGGCGGGGTATCTATACTTAAAAGTGAGGGGAATGGGCAAAAACATGAGTTAAATTTTAAGCCTTAAAATTATTTAATATTTAATTAATATTAATACCTGATGATGAACTGGGAAGCTCGAAAGCGCTAATCGGTATAATTTTTCTATAGTGGTGTGCAACAGTGTTAATTCTGTTTAAAAATTATTAACATTAAAGTTGCACATTGTCTTATATTTTGTGTTGTCTATAATAAACTCCCAAAATCAATTATGTAACTTTGTCAGTTATATGTTTACATTAAAAAATTATATATTTTTTTTAAGTGTGGCAACTTACTCTTACTTCTCTTAACATTGGATTCTTAAAATAATTACCACAAAGTCCTTTAAGCTTTATAACTCCTTACTTTTATTTAAATGACACATAATAGTGCTTGTATTATACAATTGAGTTATTAGTGTAAATGACAAAGTTACGCTTAACTATTGAACTTATGATTTACTGTGTAAGAGTTTAAGGCAAAAAAATCAAACATGCCTGTGAGTAATGTGAAAATTGTTTATGTACTACAAATAAAGCATTTATTAAAGGAAAGATTTATTATGTGGTCCTCTAGTAAAGGAAAACGGTTCTCTGATTTCACCTACAGTTGTCGCGTCTTGTGATGTTGGCAACGCAGTAGCAGGCAAACACATACGACGTCATACGCTGAGCATTTGGGAACTGGCATAAGCAGCTGTCGTTCATAGCTTACCATAACGTACATAGATTTTGTCCAATAACACAATAAAGTTGATTTCATATTATATATATATATATGTGTGTGTGTGTGTGTGTGTGTGTGTGTGTGTGTGTGTGTGTGTGTGTGTGTGTGTGTGTGTGTATTTTAATATCAGTGTTACAAATTTATAAAGGAAGCTTGAATTTTTTTAAACGAAGTGCTAAGTATACTTAGTTTCTTGCCGCAAAACTATTTTGCTGACAACGGTTTTCAGAAATCAAAAAAAGAGTGCTGGAGATGAGGATAGAAGTGTCTGGATACCATTCCAGAATGTCTGAATGGAGACGGCGGAAATGTGTCACATAAGCGACACGAACAACTCAAAATAGTGTCCATGAACAAACCTATTATGCAGTAGTTTAATGGTTTTCTATAAAAAATGAGAAACAATGTTATTCTGCATGCAATAATTCGTATTTTTCGTGCAAATAACCTTGAATCACACGTAGTACAAAAGGTGTCAATTTCAAGTGACACTTATACGCTTGATATGTCAAATGCGTGGAAGCTTTTTATCCCGTCCGATTGGCTGGAGTCCTTCAGTTGACACTTCAACCGGTGGAGGTGACTTTGTTGTTGTTGGAGCAGTGTGACGTTGTTTAGTTGTTGTGTGCCGTGCTTTGGGTGTTGTGTGGCGACGCTTTGGTGTTGTGTGACGTGGTTTGGGTTTGCGTGTTGTGTGGCAAGGCTTCGGTGATGTGTGGCGTGGTTTGGGTTTGCCTGTTGTGTGGTGAGGCTTCGGTGTTGTGTGACGTGGTTTGGGTTTGCGTGTTGTGTGGTGATGCTTCGGCGTTGTGTGACGTGGTTTAGGAGTTTTATGCGTAGGTTTCGTCGTTGTGTGCTGAGGTTTTGGAGATG
This sequence comes from Magicicada septendecula, assembly GCA_034769895.1. NCBI lineage: Eukaryota > Metazoa > Arthropoda > Insecta > Hemiptera > Cicadidae > Magicicada > Magicicada septendecula. Next base: position 318,331,316 of record CM068375.1, read on the forward strand.
ATGTTGTCGTCGCCAAAGTTGGCTTTGGTTTCGGTGACGCTGTCGTTGTCACAGTATGCCGAGGTTTTACTGGTGTTGTTACTGTCACTGTATGGCGAGATGTTATGGATGATGACGTTGTTGGCTCTGTGCGTGGAGGTCTTGGTGCCGTCGTTGTAGTTGACACTGTTGGCAGAGGCTTTGATGACGTTGTTGGCTCTGTGCGCGGAGGTCTTGTTGCCGTCGTTGTAGTTGACACTGTTGGCCGAGGCTTTGATGACGTTGTTGGCTCTGTGCGTGGAGGTCTTGGTGCCGTCGTTGTAGTTGACACTGTTGGCCGAGGCTTTGATGACGTTGTTGGCCCTGTGCGTGGAGGTCTTGGTGCCGTCGTTGTAGTTGACACTGTTGGCAGAGGCTTTGATGACGTTGTTGGCTCTGTGCGTGGAGGTCTTGGTGCCGTCGTTGTAGTTGACACTGTTGGCCGAGGCTTTGATGACTTTGTTGGCTCTGTGCGTGGAGGTCTTGGTGCCGTCGTTGTAGTTGACACTGTTGGCCGAGGCTTTGATGACGTTGTTGGCTTTGTGCGTGGAGGTCTTGGTGCCATCGTGGTATTTGACACTGTTGGCCGAGGCTTTGATGACGTTGATATCGTTGTCATAGTCTTCGGCGTTGACGGTGGTTGAGTGCCAGGTGCTGCGGTTGGTGCTGGCGCCGGGCTAGGTGGAGATGTTGGTGGAACTGGTTTTGGTCCGGGAGGAGCTGTTCGTGGTGGGGCAGGTGGAGGTGTTGTTGGAACTGGTTTCGGCCTGGGAGGAACTGTTGGTGGTGGTCCAGGGGGCGGTGGTGGTGGTGGTGGTGGTGGTGCAGGTGGAGCTGGAGCTGGAGGAGGTGGGCCCGTAACTGGCGCTGGTGGCGGTGGTGGTGGAGGTGGCGCAGGTGGTGCTGGAGGTGGAGCCGTAACTGGCGCAGGTGCGGGCGGTGGCGGAGGCGGCGCGGGTGGAGCTGGAGGCGGCGGTGGTGGTGGTGCAGGTGGAGCTGGAGCTGGAGGAGGTGGGCCCGTAACTGGCGCTGGTGGCGGTGGTGGTGGAGGTGGCGCAGGTGGTGCTGGAGGTGGAGGAGGTGGAGCCGTAACTGGCGCAGATGCGGGCGGTGGCGGTGGCGGTGGCGGTGGCGGAGGCGGCGCGGGTGGAGCTGGAGGCGGTGGCGGCGGCGGCGGCGGCGGCGGCGGCGGCGGTGGAACTGGGGCTGGTGCGGGCGGTGGTGGAGCCGGTGCTGGTGGTGCTGGAGGCACTGGAGGAGCCGGTACTGGTGGTGCCGGTGGAGGTGGAGGATCTTCTTTACTATCTTCTTCCTTATTTTCCAGACTGCTACGATCGTTAAGGATTATGTTATTATCGTAGCGATTATCGTCATTATCATGCGGTGACCGTGTTGGAGATATGGTTTTCGCATGGCCAAGTGAATGGCGATTCGCATTTTTATAGTAATGTCCACTCACGTGCTTAAAATAGTTGCCTCTTTTCGAGAAACTGCTACCATAAGACACTTCAACCTGCAAAGACAGTTACAGACTTAGAAACACAAAGTAAATGTGTAATAAACAAACGGTAAGACAGATTTCGTAATTTACATTATTCGGTTAGTATGGCTCCAAAAATTAGTGATACTGAGCAATCTAAGGAAAAAAATAAATAGTTTCTAAGGTAAACTCCAAAATAGATATTAAAACCGATGACGTTAATCAACTCAGGAGAATCAAATTAAAACGTGAATTATATCTGAGTATAAGAAAATACATGTATCAAGTTTTAACATACTACAAAGCTCGAGATAAACTGATCATGTAGTAAGAATTAAATAAAATTGAACCCCATAGGGGACATCACAAGGGAGAAGGATGGACAAAACCCAGAGTGCTGATCAGGAAAAAATGAGAGAAAGTTGTCGCAGTAGTGCACGGGACTTGGGATTAAGGGTTTGGAAAAGGTGCAGTAGAGACAAAAATTGAAAGCCCAATTCTGAGTCTAGCGTCGTAGTAGTAGTAGTAGTAGTAGTAGTAGTAGTAGTCGTAGTAGTAGTAGTAGCAGCAGCAGGAGCAGCAGGAGTAGTAGTAGTAATAGTAGTAGTAGTATTAGTAGTAGTAGTAGTAGTAGTAGTAGTAGTAGTAGTAGTAGTAGTAGTAGTAGTAGTAGTAGTAGTACGGTTTAGCGGTACAGAGATACAATGAATCTGATGTGTGACGAAACCAATTTCCTTCCTTTATAAGAGAAAGAAATGCTACAAATTTTTCGGTAGAAATTTTTTTTATGTGATGAGTTTTACTATAGAAAAATGTTTTAGGTAATAGTAGAACGCTCTCCATTTTTAAGATTAAAAAACGGCACCCGAAATATGAAAATTAATCTCCTTTAATAAAGTAATCATTAAATTTCAGTAGTTACAACAACACACAAGAAAGGGATGTGACAATGTTATTTTTTTAGAAAGAATATTGTGTAAATGATGGATTTCTCCATTAGCCTATTAAGCCATTTGTTTACGTAAAGTATTCTCTAGTTGAGAATTATTTTGAAAGTGTAAAGTGCACAAAGGACTTCCCTAATACTCTTCTGTTATGAATAATCGTTTACTACTTTAAATTATAATACAAAAAATATTTTCGTCATACAACTTACAGTCCATTCTTTAAATTGAATAAAATTTTCGTTTTAATTTTTGTGCAATGAAAATAAAATTTACAAGACAATATTATGTACAATGAAAAATTCATACTACACAATTTTCAGAAAATTAATTAAAAATGGTGGGCATTCATGGACAAACTATTTGGTAGCATAAACAAATGTAAAAATAGTAACAATATGTATATACAAAAATTATGTAAACAAATTAGTAATTTATATTAATAATGTAATTTAATAAATTTAATTTTTTCGTTTTATTTATTATAATGTAATTTATTTAGCTTTATGTTATTTAATAGTATTTAATTTAATTTAAATTAAATTAAAGTAAACCGATATGTGCTATGAAAAATGAATCAGTTTCAAGTAAAACTGTAAAACATAAAAACATTTTACTTGCAGTAGAAACTATAATTTTGATAATATAAGTACAGTATATGTAATCAATAATGTAACACATAAAAAATTGGTTTAAAAATGATATGACTAAATAGTGTTTATATATAATTTTACATATCCATCATTTTCTGTATAGGCCTATGTAACTCGAAAGTTTCTTGCAGTAAGCATATAGTTTCTTCTACAAATAGTAAAATATGTTTTTGTCGTTTCAATTACCTGACGTATGATTGAATAAAACAAATCAGTATCATCAGAGCTATGTAAATGTAAATGAAATCATATAAATTGAAACGACAAAAACATAGTACACTACTTGCAGAAGAAACTATATTAAATAATATACATAATATTATAATTATATATGTTAATAATGCCTTGAAATAAATACACTGTAAGTAGGTTTATTTTCATCTGACGCACGTTTCACATAAATTATTCTGTAACTTCAGAGGTTTGTTTGAATTTTAATTGAATGTTTCGCTTACAATATAATTAACGGCCAATCGATTTCACTTCGATTGTATTTTCGATTGTAGTAATGTTTATGTAGTCAGATTTTTATTATATATTTAATATTTTATTTTATTATTACTCTAATAAATGTATGATTTCAAATAAATCGTCTTGTTTGGTTTTTATTTGAATTTGTTTTATAATTAGTAGATTATTATTATTATTGTGTTTGTAAATATTAAGGTTTCCCAGATAACCATTTTGTTAAATTTTTGTACGTTTTTAATTTATTTGATATTTTGAATGTCTGGAAATTTATGTTTAAATATATGTTAAACAGTGTTTGGCAAAGCTGACTACATACACATTACAACAATCCAAAATAGAATCGAATTAAAATTGATCTTCCGTTAACTATATTGTGAGCGAAACATTCAATTACAATTGAAACAAACCTCTGAAGATACAGAATAATTTCTGTGAAACGTGCGTCAGGTGAAAATAAACCTACTTGCAATGTATTTTTTTGACGATATTGCATGGGAGACCCGCAGGAAACTCAACGAGATACTTACAAAGGAATAATATATATTAGTATATATATTATAAATTAATTATATTTTATATTATTTACGCAATACAGCCAAGAGATGTGTTACATAAATTAGTTCAGTTTGTCACTTTTACTTATAGATATTTGAATTGAATTAGAATGAATTAAATTCCATACAATTGACTTGACAACACTACAAGTGAGAGGACACGTCACTTACCAAAGCAGGTAAAACAACGAACGCCCAGACGACTAAATAAATGTGATTCATTGCTTTGTCTGTCTCCGCAGGGCAGAAGAAACTGACACCTGCTCACGACGTTTGGGTAAATATATCTTAACAAACGTGCACGTACACACGCGCACACACTCAAGCTTATATTATTGTATTCTAAATAAATAAAATTTTGTTTCTATTGAAAACCTAGTTTGGTTCTCTGTATGATTGACCAACATGTAACAATCACATTTTTTCAGAGGCAATTTTTTCTTATCAATTCGGTAGTAGAATTATTAAAAACAATAGAGTCGAGTAGTTTTTCCAATTAAAAGAAAGATAAACTACCTGTTGATTGTACTTAATCTCGCTTTGTTAACGAGTACTCTCACACCGGACGAATGCACTGAAGAGTAAAACGTTCCAAATCGAATTCCTGTCGCTCTTATGTCAATCATGTCAAACATTCTAAGCTTATTTCTCCGAATACTTGATCGACAAATTGCAATTTACAACGAATTTAATAAATATACAGTAAATAATTCATCTTAACAGTTTTTTCTCAGCAATTGAAGGTAAATAATATTGTTAGTTCAAAAAAAAAAAAAAGAAAAATCCATACACTACTTAACTGAAAAATCTAAAATTCACTGATTAAATTTATTGACAAATCTACTCTTTGTAACGGAAAAAAAAACAATGGGGAGTAGATAGATAAAGGTTTTGGGAATTCAATGAAAGCCCCTAGAAATTTCCGACTTGGCTAAAAAGCGTATCACTGCGTCCTGTTATAAGTCTGGGCAGGTTTGTTTGGGAACCCACGTTTCCAGTTTAACACAAACTATCTGTGACACGTAATTTACTTGACAAACGTAGTAGCATACTGTACTAAAACGAGGTTTGTCAGTTCATGCTTCCCATAGCTCAAGTGTCAAAACCACTAAGAACTGAATGCAACAAATTGTCATTGCCGCTGTCATTAAAACCAACTGACGTTACCGAAAAACTCTGTGAGCCGAAATAAAAATGGTTAAAAAGAAACCCAAGTCAAAGAGAACAACGTACACTGGATGCATTGATTTTATGCAGCTCAATATTTTATTACTAACAAAAGAAAACTGCCTCAAATTTTCACAAAGTTTCTAATTAATACAGTTGCCCCTGAATCTACTTTGACGCGTCTAAAAAATTATTCAATCAATACAACCAACTTGGACAGACTAACTGGCCCAGCAACATAGACCCACGTATAGATGTAGATAAGGTGGTAAAGTTTGGCAGGATGTTCGTAAAACACTTTGTTTAGAGGTTAGTATAAATATTACTTATACTGTAATATTCAAAAAGAATTAATTCTATTTGGCTGCAGAAATGTTTTTTAGTGATGCTGGATTATAATATTTATTTCCGTCACTTTTTTTTAACTTTACCTGCTACAGAGGAAGGATTTTCTGATGCGATTAAAATTTCTGAACGTTTCTCCATTGTTGACATTAAACCGTACATAAGTAGAATAAAATTATATTTTGACTTGCAAAAAAGTTAACAAAAACTATGTTTTTTCCTCATAAAAATATGAGTAATTATTAACAATAATTCTGCGCATCACTCAGTTTTGTTTGTTATTTTTAACAAATGTAACACAAAACTAAAAACGTTTCAAAAAGCATTTTTACACAACTTGATTGTTTCACAATTTATTCGTAACCCTTGGCAATTGTTTCAACATATTAGCTATTCTCAAAGAGCTGCTAAGGACAACTAAATACAAAGAATAGTTGAGAGGTCGAACATGTGTTAAGGGTGTGTATATGGATATGGGTTTGCACGATGGAGGGGGTAAAGTAGCTAGTAGGGAAGATTAAGTGACTGTAAAAACTATGTATGATAGGAATGAAAATTCTAAAACTAACAAAATTTAATAACAGCTTTTACAAAGAAGACACAAGAAATTCTATCTGTTCACTGGTAACAATTTTGTTAGCTTTAATTGCTTTCGTAATTTCTAAAATTTCTAATAAATCAATTGTTTACCTTTTTCTATGTTATGCAGTAGTATTAAGTTTTTTGTGTATACAAAGTTGTTGTATTTAAACAATGATCTGTAAAACCTGTATTTGCTGTAATATTTTAAATCGGTTCCTTATGTTCAGAAATGTGATGTTTCAGAGCACTGGCACACTGCCCAATAGAAATAGCATTGCATTCTGCACAGTATAACTGATAAATTCCATTTTTCTCTAGTATGTTTGATTTTTTTAATTGTTTGCAAATAATAAAAAAGATTGCGTGTATTTACTGATACCATGTTAAAACCACTCTTGAATAGTCGAATTTACAAATGTAACAACTCTCTTTCAAAATAATATTTATTTATACAATAAGCACTCCTAGGAAAGCTACGTTCCAAAAATTCACCACTAATACGAATTACATACAGAAACCTCAATAATGTAGTTATACAAAATTGATATGTATCTAATCTCTCAAAGCTACATTAATTTTAACACTAAAACTTTCACGGCTGAAAGGAACTTCATTAAAATTATTTTCCTGTTTATTGGACCGTGGTCCTCTTTTTCTTATAAAGCCAGACTTTCCGACTGCAGTTTTGACAGTAATCTTCAGTGAGTCTTCTGTTTACCGTCCAACTGCTCCGGCGAGTGCGTAACGTCTTCATCCGGCGGAGGAGTAGGACGGTTAATCGAACCCCCACTGAAGATAACTGCCACAGCTTCAGTTGAAAGGGCTAGCGCTATAAGAAGAGGACCAAGGGCCAACAACTCGGAAAATAGTTTTGCTGAAGACCGTTAATTATTAAATATAGCATATGGGAACACAGTTTTGTTACCTTACTCAGTACGATTTAAATTTATGAGAATGGTATTATTGTTATTAAATTTGTAAAAATGTGGATTAGTACGTAAGAAATAACACAATCACTTAATGTAAAATCTAGAATGTTGTCTTCGACGTTTTTAAGTTTATATAAAGTATAAAACCTAATAATCAGGCTGAAAAGTTCACAATATTAAAATTGTGATAGACTTCCGAGCGGAATATGGTATTAACTTACGTGCGTTTAACAATATCGTAATTTTTGTCTTTGCCTGAATTTATTTTTTAAACTCAAATATAAATTTTTACACTAACTATTTGGTCTTTCGTTTTGTTCTTAAGACTCTTACTACGTTTCAAGAAAGAACTATTGGCCATAAAAACTAACAAACGTTAAATCTTTTAAACAAAACTATAATGTTTAAAGCAGGGTTAACAATCTCCTTTTGTATAAGAGTCTGTATTTGTTGAGCGGTAAGAACTTTGTCTCTTGGCAAAATGAGTGACAGAGTGAGTTATATCAGTTGCCTGTAGTTTGTTAAACTTATCGTGAATGGTGAAAAGCTTTGATTATATTTTTGTTAATCTGTCTCTAATTGTGGACAAATTTTCTGTTTCACTAGTTTGCAAATAGATGGACTCTGTATAACGTTTAAAAAAGGAAATTAATGTGGATTGTTTAGTGTCATTTAAAGGCTTCACGAATACATGGAAAAGTTGCATATAGCGGATGGATGATCAAATGTATACCAAAGAAAATACTGAGGGGAGAGGTCTATAAAACTGAGAGAGAGGTCGACCTATGATAAGATGGTTGGCCGATATGCTGGAAGATTTCAGAAGGATGGATATGAGGAGTTACGCTGAGATGGCAACGGATAGGAGACGTTAGAATAGATTAGTTTTAGAAACCAGGACTCACGTTAAGTTATAATTGTGAAGAAGAAGAAGAAGAAGAAGAAGAAGAAGAAGAAGAAGAAGAAGAAGAAGAAGAAGAAGAAGAAGAAGAAGAAGACGTAACATTTAACAAGACGTAGCTAAAAGTAGGCATTCTCAGTGTCAAAAATAATTCTCAACGACCTAGTCCATAGGATAAGCAACACAGTATTACTTGACGAGAGAAATATAACTTTATATATGGATGAACCATATGGGGCATTGAATTCGAAGGCTGAACGTTCCTCATTCGTTTTGAGTAAATTAAAAAAAACTTTGTTTGGGTAAATTTAAACTATAATTTTAAAAGACAAGGGTAATGTATTAGCGTAAGCGTAGGGAAGAATGTAAAAGAATGACAAGAATGTACGCTAAAATTGTTTATTTGATAATGCATTTTATTCACGCCAATTGTGCAAATATTATATGTATATTTAGATTTAAACAGAATTTTTGTACTTCAAACTGTCATTCACTAATTGTTACAGAACTCTAATTGTAAATTTATTACTCGAAATACTTTTCTAGCCCTGTCAAATCTCTAACTCGATTTGATTGACACGTGTTAATTTTAATTCATTTCATTTATTAATAATCGATTATTAAAAAAAAACATTATATTTTATTGTTAGATTATCACCAAGTGTTACGTCACCAATCACGTGAGAACCAGCTGGCGGAAAACAAACACTCGACAGGACCAGTAGCGACACAACATTCAGTTACCACTTCCCGAGAGGTCAGTGCTTGTTACGGTTACTGGGCTGGGTTAGGAGATTGCTGTTAACGGTGAGAGATTCAGTAGGTAGTAATTTCGATGTAGTTCGCAACTATTAACAATTTTGTTATTACGGTAATGTAATATCATTGTCCTTAAGGGGACAGGGCCGTGAAAAGTTAAAAAAAAATCAATTTTTAGTTTTTAGCATTAAAACATTCTCTTTTTCTTCTTGTTTGAAATTATATATATAAATATAAATATATATATATATTATAACAGCACCAAATATCAATTATTTGGGGTTATATGTCAACTGTATACTAGAACCATGTTTAAATAAATTTAATAGTCAAAACTCCATTTGCATGTAGTAGCGATGAAAATAATGCTTTGTAAAACGACGCATACGTGGCCGTTATGTAATCAGCTCGCTGTAGAAGGAAGAGCCACACCCAAACTGTTAATTATTAATATCTCGGAAACTAATAAATTAAGGCGAAATCCAAGATAGCCAAAATGTTTGCCGAAATATTAATAATAACGTGTGCAAATTTTACGCAATATAATTAACAAATAAAAGAATTAATTAATTTAATTGAATAACGTCTGTAAAAATAGAGCTACATTAATGAGTTTTTAATATGTTATAGATATAATAATTCCCAAGAGATTGTATATTTTAGATTTAGCACAACTTAGTTTGCAACCAAGATATTGCAAAATAAAACTATCACAGGAAATCCGGACCGACAATTTAGTTCCGCCTGGGTAATAATATTAGTAATATTATTAATTCTCCGCCTGTGGGAAACTGACTTCATTCTCACGGACTGAGGGAATTCAAATTTTGTGTAGTAGGGAGAGTGTGTCAGCCAATCAAATCATTTGACGAAATCCCGACCAGCGCGGTGTTTTGGGGCTGAACCATCACTCTACTGCCAGTATTTGCGAAGTACGGACGTAATTCTTCGATCGTCTCGTAACCATAGTTGTGAAGATTCATCAGAAGACTCTACGTGGTCGACACACATAATTACGAACATAGTAAATACAGATCAACTGTACAACTCGTAATTATTGCGTCAAGTCGAGATACTCTTCATTACAACAACCAACCTTATTGTGTACTACAAGCTGTGGTCATAAGCACGCAAGAGATCCACCAGACTACAAGACCAGACTTCAAGAATACGACAGAGAGGCCGTCTAAATCATTGGTGAACCAGCTGACGATCAGAGCTACCACTCGAACGAGACACACACACACACGCTGACGTGCGACGTGCGAATCGACGAGGGACGTAAACCAGTTCCAGTAGAAAGCCGTAGACGTTAAAATATTCAACAAACAGCAGGAGAGGAGAGTGTTGCCGAATTCTGAACTCAACGACCGAATCCAGGACGCTTCAAGCAGATTACTATCTCTAGCAGATCGGACCAAATCAGCGAGGGACCATTTGGAGCAGCTCTACCATCCACTTCAATAACAGGAAAGCAAAATCAACTTATTTATTTTTCAACATCAAATTTTCTATCTTTTCCAATTAAAAGCATTGTAATTTTAAACAGTTCAGGTGCCATACAAAAATCAAAGACTCTAGTAAATAAGAATAAATTCATTGTGATAATCTGTATAGCAGTGTAAGTCATTAGTAAGTTATAATTAAGAATCAATAGAAATAATACAAAAGCGCTATACAAATCTTAACAAACAAGCTAATTATTAGTTCATACTGCAGTATAACAGAGTCAAATCACTAGAAAATGAAATGACGTGAACTGCACTGTCACGCATAATTTATTTTAGAACTTATTCAATTAACTTCAGAGTTTTTATATTTTATTTTTATTAACATTTAAATTCAATTTATTTAAAGCAATTTAATTAAATTAAATTAATTAATTAATTAAATTTTTACTTGCAATTAACTTGACAAATAACGAGTTTAATTTCTTTTCAATTATCAACCAATTGAAAAACATTAGTCAAAACCGATTCATTGTTTAGACTGTAAGGATAATTGATAATATAATAACCATTTTATTCTTGTGTGTTATTGGAGTAATAAACAACGTTTTATTACCCCATATTGCATTGTTTTATTGTTGTACGACAAAGCCTACCAGTCTCACAAAACTCTTCCCCTTTAAATTAACTTATTTTGTGTGTTGTTGCCATAAATTGGAGATTACAAACTTGCGAAATTCAAATCCAAAATCCACACGCCCTAGTCGGAAGAAACCGCAAGATCGGACAGCAGGTAGGTACTCATACACAACACAACACCACAACAACGCATATAAGTAGAGTTGCAATATATATATATATATAAATATACTAACCAGTGTTTTTCATATCGTCTTATATCTTTATTTCATGTGAAGTCACTCAGTGCGATGTCATTAACCTACTTCAAACAAAAATGTCGATATTTTATAATAATATTATTAGCTATAAAATAAGGATTCTGGAAGCAAACAAGAGTGTTTTGGAAAGAAGTAAAGAAAACAGAGTAAAGAAAAAGGAGCTAAAAAGGAAGGGAGATGAGAATAATGATAAAGAAGTGTATAGTGCAGGTGCATTTGAATAAAACATTACACAACTTTAAACGCGATTTTCTGTAACTCCATATTTTTCATGTTTAGGTGCACATAACTTTGTACTGGAACATGCTATGGACTTGAATTTTTTTATTATGTTTGCTTCATAAAATTTACTATAATAGACCAACAATTTTGTATGATACTTTATGTAAATATTTGGTTCGTTTTCAAAAAGAAGTAAAAATTTTGTTTTTTAAGCACTATATTTTGAAAAATCACCTTACGTATTCTTTTATCAGTACATGTTTTTATTTAATTAGGTCTAGGGTATGCTTTTATATATTTATCTTCCAGCAGGAATAAATTTCATAAAAATATTTTTAATGGTTTTTATAATATGTGAACCTAACTGATAAATGACACTTCCATTTAATTACCATGGGACAGGCCTTCACAACCTGGTCCCCTTAACTGTGGCTGATATTAATTTGTAACAGACAGAACGTACGCAACTGAGTAAGGTTTTGAGCTACTGCTAAAGCGTTGTGTCTACAGTAATCTGTCTGGTGCCTGCTCTCCTCTTTGTTGCAGAACATTGGTTAAATGTAGATCCGTGTGTGTCTATATTAATATGCTATTCTTTACATGCCTTATTTATACATTTTAGAAGGTGTATAAATGATTTATCTGTAAATAACGTAACTGTGTTTTCAGACAGTTCTATAAAATTTGTCATCACTACGGATTTAGTGACCATTTATTTATTCTTCTTCTAACTTATTAAATTTAGCACTACCACGTTTACATATTTATATTCTAGCAATATAATACTTATTGTATTTAACAACCAATTAGATAAACTGTTATTTTTAATTAGTTGAATGTTTATGCAAAACGTCTCTGAATATCAGTAATAATCTTTATACACTTTTCCAAAACGGAACAATAAAATATTCTTAAGCTTTTACGGCCGGCGTCCTAATTATATGGACTACATCCAGGGCTATCAGGCCGTGGTCTTCTGTTGTTTAGCACAGACGTTCCATTGTAGGTCATCTTCAGTGTTTAAAGGACAGCAAAGGCTGACGGACTGTACCAGCCTCTCCCACGTTTTCATTCCCAGCAGAGAGTAGATTTAGGAATGAATTAGCGCAAAAGTAGGAATCTTAAAAAGTCCGGAAAATACATGTCAATGAAGTCACTGCGGAACCGTCAGTAAACATCACAGATGGCGTTCAACGTCAATATCTAATATTCCACATGCGTTAACTAAGCTGGTAGAGTACAAGGGTTTTCGATTGTCCACGTGAACGTGAAGACGAACATAGTGAGCAAATTAAATGTCTCCGCAGTAGCGGTAAAGTACCTCTGCCCGGGTGACTCATGGTAGCCATCTCCCGAGACACAAACAATACTGTACCTGTCAGTGAGCGGTGACAATTTCCGCCCCTCGGACATACGTTTCCATAACTTAAATAATTTTGATATAATGTTGTTAATGGTAGTTAATAGAATAGTGTATTAAGATTGGTGGAACAGAATCGTTATTCCTCAGCTGAAAACTATTTTTACTTATTGAAACCAATCCGCTGATAATCGGGTGTTTACTGTAAAACATGATTACTGTCTATGTCTGAAGAAAACCACCATATGAAGAAAATAAGTGCGGTTGCATTGTTGACATTAAACAGAGTGTACAATTGAAGGAGTCTGTAATCCAATTAGTGCTCTTGGAAGTGTGTGAAAGCGCATCATACCATTAGTGTCCCTTATAATTATTGAAATGTTAGTGGGTCACAATGTGTCTTTTCAGTATAACTATATAACGTAAATTTAAAATATATTAATTTTAATTTATTCTACCAAATTAATCATTCTTCATTTGACGTTACCGGTGAACTTCAACTTGAGTTATCCTCATTAATTTACTTATTACTTCACTTGGAGAATACCACCGTTTGGTGGTAGTCGAAACGTCGTCGGATATTACCATCGATTTGGGTGTTCGGAATAATATAGACCTATGAAAAATTAAATATTGTTTATGTTTAACAATTGTTCTTTAGAACGTTCATGTTTTTGTTATACTAGTAAATTTTCCAGACTTTTCTTCTACATTAGTTGACCTTTTTCAATAACAAAACTTTGTCCACGAAGGTAGGTAATGAACACAATAAACAAAATGATTTTCTGTACAATCACGTGTATTTCCGGTAGAAAATTATAATTTTTGCATTAACATTCATACTAGGTCACACGTACAATTCAGTCCACTCTTGAGATTAAAATGTGTACATTCCTTATATATGCGGATAAATCTACTGAATAAGAATGCTTTACGATTTGCTTCAATATTACAAAGCCGACTAGTTGACGATGACGTTGGCGGCGGTGATGACGTTTGCGGAGGTTCTCAAGGTGCTAATGTTGTCGAAGGCACGGCCGTTGGCGGCGGTGAGCTGGATGGAGCTGGTTCGGGGCTAGTCGGTGGAGGTGGTGGAGCAGAAGACGGAGCTGGTTCAGGACTAGTAGCTGGAGGTGGCGCAGCAGAAGATGGAGCTGGTTCAGGACTAGTCGCTGGAGGTGGTGCAGCAGAAGTCGGAGCTGGTTCAGTACTAGGAGGTGGCGGTGGAGGTGAAGATGGAGTTGGTTCAGGACTAGGAGGTGGTGGAGGAGGTGAAGATGGTCCAGGAGTAGAGGGTGGTGGAGGAGGCGGAGCAGGTGAAGATGGCGCTGGTCCAGGACTAGGGGATGGTGGTGGAGGTGGAGACGGACCTGGTCCAGGGCTAGGTGGCGGCGGTGGTGGTGGAGCAGGTCCAGGACCAGGTGATGGTGGTGGTGGTCCAGGTGGAGGTGGTGGCGGAGCAGGTCCAGGGCCAGGTGGCGGTGGTGGCGGGGCAGGTGGAGGAGGTGGTGGAGCTGGTCCAGGACCTGGTGGAGGTGGAGGGCCAGGCGGAGGAGGTGGGCCAGGTGGTGGAGCTGGTCCAGGGCCCGGTGGTGGCGCTGGTCCAGGGCCCGGTGGTGGTGCTGGTCCAGGACCCGGAGGTGGTGCTGGCCCAGGTCCCGGTGGCGGAGCTGGTCCAGGGCCTGGAGGTGGAACAGGTCCAGGTCCCGGTGGCGGAGCTGGTCCAGGGCCTGGAGGTGGTGCTGGTCCAGGCCCCGGTGGTGGCGCTGGTCCAGGACCCGGTGGTGGAGCTGGTCTAGGACCCGGTGGTGGTGCAGGCCCAGGGCCTGGAGGTGGAGCTGGTCGAGGACCTGGCGGAGGAGCTGGTCGAGGGCCTGAAGGTGGTGCTGGTCGAGGGCCTGGAGGTGGAGCAGGTCCAGGACCTGGCGGAGGAACTGGTCCAGGTCCCGGTGGCGGAGCTGGTCCAGGGTCTGGAGGTGGTGCTGGTCCAGGGCCTGGAGGTGGAGCAGGTCCAGGACCTGGCGGAGGAGCTGGTCCAGGTCCCGGTGGCGGAGCTGGTCCAGGGCCCGGTGGTGGCGCTGGGCCAGGTCCCGGTGGTGGAGCTGGTCCAGGGCCTGGAGCTGGAGCTGGAGGATCTTCTTCACTTTCGTCCTCTTCGCTTTCCTTAGATATCGAATCATCGTCGTCAATATAACGATGAGACCTAGCAGGATCTATGGGTTTATCATAATATTCCCGGTCTTTCCTATTTCCATGGTCATGTTTATTCACGTGTTTGAAGTGACTGTCTCTCTTCCATAAACTCTTTCCGTAAGATACTTCTACCTGCAAGCACAGTAAATTTTCAAGATTACCCTAATACTCTTCACGTTTTTTGCCTAAACGATAAATTATAAATGTTAAATCACACAATAGTTATTTTATAAAAAATTTTAATAATTAAATGAATAGGCTAATTTACGTTAAAGTAAATATCACGTAAACATTGTTTTAATAACTATATAATGTGATTTAAAAACCAAATTATTAATAAACATAATTTATAATTTAATAAATATAATTTTGATTATATTTAGGTCTACAGATTGGAATAATATTTTAATTCACATGGTTTTTCAGTGTATAACATTAGCATTTTTTGTTCATAGATATTATTGAGACTGTTACACGGTGCACGATTTTTGTCAGCGGTGTTTAGAAAGTTTTTTTGCTTCTGAAAACCGTGTAACTTCATAAAGTAGACAGTAAGGCCACTGGTGTCAGCGTTACTCATAATTTTAAAGACAACGTTTATTGGTTATATTATAATGGTTTTTTAGTGTTAAATGTCTTAGCAGACAATCGGAGGCCAGCTTGCAGATTTTAGACTGAAGGTAGCACAAGGAATGAATGTTGCCAAAAGTTATCGACTCAAACAGCCTCAACAGCCCTCCGCGACGTACGTACAGCGTATAGCTCTAAAGACCCCTCCACAAAGCAACATACATACGTGACATAGGAAACTACTCGACAAACAACAATTTATGCACAAACACGAGCAGACAAAAGTAACTCGGTTATTATGTTTGCAATGTCTTGAAAGGTCTTATGGGATGTCCACTATCGAATGCGTTTGAAAGACGCAAAGGGGAAATTCAAGGGGAAATTTGTGTAGAAAATTTAGACACAATAAGTACAAAGTGCTTGATCAGGTATAGCCACACGTGGCATAGATGCCTGACGGGACTTTGGCCCAGAAAGTTGTTTTACTAGACGACAGCAACGACGTAGCCCCAGGAGGTTGTGGAAGGGGGACGTATTTTTTGATAAGTTGAAGGAAAGCGGCTTGCAGCGAGGCAGAGGCGTATTTACGGGGGGGGGGGGACCGGACTCACATATTAGAGGTTCGAAAATTTAACGAGTTTTGTGAATCTCTGAATTTTTAGGCTGTTGTATTATTTTTTCACCAGTGTACGCTAATATAATAGTAACTCTTTTTTAAATATACAAACAGGTTTATTACACGGCATTAGCGTATACGTCTGGAATATGAAAATGAATATAGGAAAATGAATTCAGTCAATAAATATTTTGTTAACAATCTTCAATAAAGCGTATTTTTATCGTGTTATTACTTTAATGGGACTAATTTTAGCTACTGTAGAGACAGTATAGTTAAATATTCTTAACTTGAGTTTTCTTTTGTATGAAGTCGACCCGACCCAGGACACCCCCTTCGAGGGCAAATTCCAGACACGCCACTGCAGCGAGGTGATCAAAACGGCAGAATCCTGTGACGTGCAGGTCGGCAGTAGTTTGCAAGCATTTGCACAAGAGGCACTACTAAATTTCATGGAACAGAACTTTTGTGAGTCGATTAATATTTTTAAAGGTTTTTTACCCTGAAAAAATTGTCAGTTGTCTCCAAGAAAATTGTTGTATACCTAACAAATTGAAGTCGAAAAGCAATTTTTTAGCTCTGGCATAAATTTACTTTGTTACATTGCCGATAAACAAATAAGCTACACATTTGAAACACTATTTGAAAAATATTTAATTCTGAAAAATAATTTTGTAAGTATAGTTAATGAAATAAGAGCTGAGAAAATTTGCTTTTATTTAAAACAAATAAACAAAAACGTGATAGAAAATTGTATTAAATTTATATTTGAATTAAACTTTTTTAATTTTAAATTAAAATATTCTGACATAGAAAAATGTTTAGATGAAATATACAGAAAAATTTTAACAAAATAAATTTAAACATTCCTATATTTTATTTGATTTAAACAAAAAATCATATTACATCCTGACAATTATGAGTAATAAATTTAATTCTGTGCTTCCTTCAATAAATTAATCACTACTTTCATTTTACGTCATAGTAAGGCTAACGTAGCCAGTCTAACTGCCAAACTATTTCGGTGGCATCAAAACGATCAGTCATTGTTATTACTTATTAGTTTTGTTACTACAGTGTTTTACACATCAAGAAACAGGTACTTTTTCATTTGAAACTATAACATTATTGTCTTCTACGTTTCACCTGTTTTATTCAAATTTCTTAAAATGACTTTTTCCGATTTACGTAAGCTTAAATACATTTTCTCACAATTTAACGGTCAACAAAATTAGTTTACAATTTTATTCATTTATAGGCAGTTAGAAAGCAAATTTACGCCACACCAAAAATTATATTTTTCGATTTCAATCTTTTAGGATTTAAAACAATTTTCTCGAAAAACCACTAAAGATTCAATTGTAGGTTCCACTAAAGAAGTTTAGGTCACAAATATATAATATCACCAATTGTACCCCAAACTTTGAATTCCATAAGCTTCAGCGTAGCCTCTTTTTTTGCTCGTGCAGAAAAGATGACTTATTTTTTCACTAACCGTAACTTGAAAAAAAGCATATACTGACCCATGTTTGTATTTTTTCCTTTATTTTTATTGTTTATTTATGTTAAGAACATATCCTAAAATTAGTTTCAATCATTCTTCGTGAAACACTCTGAATGCAAACATAAAACACAAAAAACGAAATACCCCGACAAATTCTAATACTTAAAAACTTGTCGAAATTTTTGATACGATAAATATCGGAAGCATTTGCAAAGGCACTGTAAATAAACATTTGCAGTGTATTGTTTACGTTACACTGTAAAATTTTCTCGTAAAATTGTGACGTGTATATAGTTGCGGTATGTACTGCTAAATTAGAATTTAGATATTTATATATAAGAGGCATTTTCGTGTTCAACTTAAAGTGTTTGTTTTTTGTTCGGCCTATATAAGCTTTTTGCAATGTGTGATTCTAATTTCGTAAATCTCACTATTTAATGCTGTCGTGGTATTACTTTTGCACGTGTTAATTACTTCTTTGTATATTATTCTTTTTTTCTATATGCTTTATACTGCCTGTAAATTTTCACTAGTTTGTAATTCTCTTCACGTTGATGTTTACAAATGTGATTGCTGCCAACTATATTATCTTATTAATGCTGTGCAATTTGTTAGATATATAAATTTCGTTTTATTATTTGTTTATTGTATATTTATTTACAGCTTCTTTTAAATTACTGTATTTTCTTTTAGTTATATTGATTATTTTTAATGGTATTTAATATATTAAAATCAAAAGTGTGTTAAATTGTGTAATTTTCTGTTTCTGTTATGGTAGACAGTTTTGAGTCGTTGGGAATAGTTATGCTAATGGTGGTTGATTTTCACTACTTAAGGTGTTTTGAGGTTGTCTAAGTGAAGTAACCGTGTGTTTAAGTAACAGGTGGATGGACCACGTGTTAATAAAGATGAAGGAACACTTATAAAAGCGAATTTATAATGGATCATTATTTAAAAATGAAAGAAGTTGGGTAGATCAATGAATTGCAACGGACCAAACAGTCCAACGCTTGCGGGAAAAGGAGCAGAGAAAAACCACAAAAGTTTTCTAAGTTATTTAACTAGCTTAAAGTTATCAATCGTTATCTAACACAACGTTTATTACTGAATTTCATATAAAATACTATAGTTGGAAAACGATAGATAAAAGGCAAAATAATAGTGCAGGTAGACGCTTTTGATTATCTTGGATGCCAAACATCTCCCACATCAGAATGTGATGGTGAAGTTAAACATAATAGACTTAAAAATATTGTGAACTAATGAAAATAAACTTAAAATATTAAGCAAATAAAGAAACTAAACTGAAGTTATACAATCTAGTGCCAGTACCCGCGGCGTTGTATTATAATGACACTCCGGTACTTAAGTAACATCCGTAGAAATGAAATTCCTCAGAGCTGTAATAGCTTGCCACGTTAACAGACAGAATAAGTAACAAAAATATAAGACAAAAATTACAAATTTTTAATTTGAAAAATAAAGTCAATCAATAAAAATTCAACTGATTCAATCAGTTAGAAAGAATGCAACAAGTCTGTCTTCCCCGAAACGCCCTGAACTACAAGCGTAGAGGTCAGTGAAGCAGAAGACAACATGGTTCCCGGCACAGTGTAGCCAAGTAAGTAAAGAAAAAGAAGAAGAAGAAGAAGAAGAAGAAGAAGAAGAAGAAGAAGAAGAAGAAGAAGAAGAAGAAGAAGAAGAAGAAGAAGAAGAAGAAGAAGAAGAAGATAATTATTATGATGAGGAAGAAATTTTATGAAAAAAAACAACAGAAAATAATTTAGCGTAGTTTCATTGTCCATCTGCTTCCCAGTCCCCTTCCCAGTCACCTCTGGTCAGCGACGGGGACCCCCTATCTTTCTATAGAACACACATTCGCCCATTTCAGACGACTATGTTCTTATGTTTTACTCCTATTGATCAGAGTTAATGTGTGAAAGTAATAACTAGAAGAACACTACGCTAATATTTCGTTGTATATACCTAACAAGCCTTGGCGGTAAGTTAACGTGGAAAAAGAGCAAAAAAGGAATTAGTGGTGCATAAGCTTCAGTAAACGCTATTGGCTTGTAAAAAGAAATTACCCAATCCCAATATACAATACAGTAATGATACACAACAGATTGTAACAGTCTACACTCATGCCATTCAGCTTTTTAGATATGCAAGACAGTATCATTTAAAAAAATATAAACCTTTACATGACGGAGTACTAATAGAGTAAACGTGTATTAACTTAGAGCAAGAAAATTAAAACAGAGTTTATAATACAGCAAACATTTCACCCGTATTGGAACAGCACGAACAGCTATAAAATGAATAAAGCCGCTGCTCTATAAATATACCTCAAATTTAAAACTAAAATATCATATGATAAAGTATGATTCACACTTTTTTGTGAACATATGTCTTGGATTCTAAAACGTCCACAGTTAAAAGCATGGTGGCTGAGCTCTGAAATTTGGTCGTATAAAAGAATGTAAAAAATATCGTGGGTCCAACGTGTTACCAATGGACACGTTGACAAGACCAAACAGTGGAAGGAAACTAATAGCGCCATTGTATGTGAGAAGATTGATAATCTGGGACATCTATTGCGTGGTGAGAAACACAAGTTATATTGACGCACAAAACGTTTGTTGTTCTGACTCGACACCATAAAAAAGCTGATTGAAACAAGAACGGCTAAACACTTAAAAAGCCTAACAGACGATCGGTCAAGCTCTAGTGTAGTAATGGCCAAAGTACGAGGGACTTGCAAGGCACATTGGACATTGGCGTTCATCGTAACATTGGTATTGGCATTGCAATGATCAACAAGTTTGCTGCTAAACATGAAAATGGTGTCCACCAAAACGTAAACTCCTTGGCAGTAGCAGCCTTAATACAGGACTAGGCCTTTTGAATCGGACTAATGTAATTGCAACAGACTGCCGATTGCAGTGCCACTGTTGTGAGTAAACAAGGCAAGTAATAACTTTAACACACTGTTCTGCAGTATTTAGATTTTAGGTACATACGCCAATTCATAAAACTCTGGGGAAAAGTGCAAAAAGATACAGAATTGAAATTTTATAAAGTAATACCGGGACCAGTATTAATGTACGGAAGTGATTGTGAACAGTGGCCCAAAATCAAAGAAAACGAATTCAAGCTGCTGAAATGAAATTCTTAAGGAGAGTCAAAGGATGCACCCTAAGAGATCACATAAGAAATGCAGACAGAAGGGTAAGAGCTGAATATATACTTGATAAACGATAAAATTAAACAAAGTAAAGCAAACTAGATACAACACGTAAATAGAATGGGTGGCCCAAGAATACCAAAAAAGGCAATCCCGAGTAAGCCTCTTAGACAACAAGATAAATGCAGTCTAAGAAAAAGGTGGCTGTGAAGACGGAATAAGCTGCAAGCATAATGCTTGAAGTGAAGAAGGAGAAGAAGAAGAAGAAGAAATTATGAACTTGAATGAGACGTAAATTAATGGTTGGTTTTCATTCCATAATTAATGGAATAAATACAATACATTTACGCCAGCTTTGCCGTCCTTTATTGCTAAGATTCTAGCTGCCGCTTTGCACTAAACAAGACCTTTGGGTCTCAACACCATTATCAAACCCAATACAACCTTGAGGTGATTACACCAAAAGATATCGCTCAACACGAAGCAACGGCTAACAGTTCGCCAACAATAAAGTTTGAGTCATGAAAACCCTAAAATTAAATTACTTCCTAATTACCAACTTTTGCACTATAAACATTAAAATATTATATAATGTTGCTATGAAGACAAAATAATATAACTTACCAAAGCAAAGGCGCAGATAAACGCCCATAAAATTAAGTATTTGTGATTCATCTTGTTGCCTGTCTCCAAAGAGCAGACGAGACTGACACCAGTTGCCAAAATTTGGATACTTATACCCCAAGAAATTAACACGAAAACGCACCGACACACGTGCGCACACAATCTAGTCGATATTATTGTCATTGCCGGTGGTAAACAAATAAAAAAAGTTAATTTTTATTGGACGTATTATTTTGGTCTGATTATGACGTCTGTGAAATCCCGAGGAGTGCCAATCAAAGGTGTTTTTTGTACTCGGTTCCAAGAAAAGGTGAGTTAAAAGTGCGGTCAAGTGGCTTTCTTGACGTAAAACGAGATAAACTGACTATTCAATCGTTCATTGTTGTCCCCGAGTACCGTCAGGAGCGCTTAAATATACATTCGTACCGCTCTTCAATTACAGGGTTTGTCAATCAAATCAGTGACTTAAAAAACAACTTAATTGATATCTGATAGATAAAACGTAGATTAAACATAAAGAAGAATTAGATAAACAAATGTACAATGGTGTTTGAAAAACGGGTAAATATTTCTTTCAAAGTACAGTAAAAATCGTTTATGAAAATGTTGAAGTGTTTTGAAATGTTTATCGTTATATCCGACAACTTAAATATTCTAAAAGCAGACATAATTGAAAACGATATTTCTGTCAAAGAAATTAAATCAAAAATTCAAAGTCAGCCAAAGATAAATTGGTATTCACTTGGTACATTTCAAAAACATTTCTTATCGGTGAACCTGCACTTTCTAACGGCTATAGACGACATTAATAAAGTAATATTTTCGATATTCATAATCGACACTGGATTAGTTGAATCACTTATAAAGAATATACAATTATTAGATCTCCTTATTATTGACGTCAAGATATAAGAAGGAAGCTGCCTGTTCCTGCAGTCGTTTCTCCCTTCGTCGACCACAGACTGATGTCCCACAGGCCTATTTACACATATTTTTGCCAAGCCTTGAAGATGACGTTATTTCTAAATGTCATTTCCTTGTCGTATGCACTACTTTAATCTGCCATCCAACTTAGAAACTGGTAAGTCTTGCCTTGAATATGTTCATACATTATTAGTCTAGTCCATTATGTTGTTTTCTCCCGGTATGGACCGCGTCAAAAATGTCTTGTATGACAACGTTTCATTCATATTAAAATGAGAATGCTCGGGTCATATAGACCTAAGGATACTCATTGTAATATGAGTGAAACGTTGTCATACACATGAGCGCTATGACATTTTTGACGCGATCCATACCAGAAAAAGACTGGAAAAACATAATGGACAAATAGACACCGGCTGGGGAAGCTTACATGAGATTATATGTATTTGAGTCGTTTAGCGACAATTCTTCCCAAGGCAATCCCCACCCCCCTCATGAATTGCTGCTGGACAATTGCTCCTCGGACGGGTCTGAGATTCCAGTCTTCAGAGTACTTACTACGGTGATTTTCACTTTCTTTAATTTTGTGTGTTCTGCGTACAATATTGCCAGAGAGGAAGGAAGTAGTATACGTTCTTCACTATCGCTACAATGTTTGGCTTTATAAACCATATTTTCTTCCTTGCGAGTAGCTGAATCAATTAGAATTTGGACAATTATATATAGTATTTGTATAAATAGTAATAGGCGTTTCGGATCGGATCATATACTATTACTGATATATATATATATATATATATATATATATAATTTGTGATGATTTGTTCAATTTGTTTCTTCTGCAAGTAGATAAAATTGTATATTCTTTTTAACACCTATGAATTACTGCAAGAAACATCGAGTTACTTATATAGAAAATGATATATATATATATATATATATAATATTTGTATAAAAAACAACTGGCGTTTCAGGCCGGATTGGAGCTTATTTCACATACTGTTACTGGCCAAAAAATTCCAACTTTATTCTGAAGTTTCCTTGCACGGTCTTCAGTACAAAGTACTTAAACTCCGTTTAGGGAAACAATAATCCGTCTACTGTCCAACCACAACAATCGGGAATTGGAAAGAAATAGTTGCTGAAGCTGAACATGTTAAAAAAGGCTACCGGTATCTAGTATTACCAAGTACGACGAGGAAAGTATTTGGGCAATATAAGGAAAAAGGTACATATCAAATTGGTTGCCGGGAACCGCTCACAACTCTCTACTCCAAAACTGGTGAGGTTTATTAAAACTGGTTGTATTATAAATGCCAATTATATAAAAAATAAACGTTAATTAAAGTAAAATAAAAGCAAAAATTAAAAAAATAAACAACAACTGAAAAACTGTCGACGATGAGACAATTCTTACAATAATAACTTTAATTCGGTCTAACTTGTCAAAAGAAATAATGTTTTCTTTGGTCGGCACTAACAGGTATCTAAAAAACACTGAGTGCTTCAAAACTAGGTAGTAACGTAGAGCATTACTAACGCAAACGCAGAATGCTATTTTTTGTTCAAAAAATAAAATTATTTGAAGAAGATGAACTAAGGCAATACTAAGTCCAGTCTGAGTCGAATTTTTATAAGTCGGCAGGAAGCACTTGACGTGGGACCGGACTATAATGCTTTTTAACTCTATTTCAGATTATCGTTTTATAGATTCTTCTTCTTCTTGTTCATCACTCCATAACCTATGCTGGACTGCCTGTTCTAAAAACCATCTTGCCCTAGGACATACCTCATTACGCTAACCTCTGGGACTGTATAACGCAAATCCAGCCATATCTTTAAATATTTGTTAATGTTAAAGAAGTTAACGAGTGATTACATTTTAGATTAAATGTGTAATCGTTCGTTGAGATGAAACACAATTACCTAACGTTCTTGAAAATTCGAGATTGTCTTTAAACACGTTTCTCAACTAGTTTAGCGCACGCAAACGGTGCGTTGCATTCAAGGTCGGGCGTTGATCTAGTCTCCAAATTGTTGCAGCATCTATAACTACGCAAATTATGATCACCGTGCAGCCCGTAAAAAGGAAGATTGCTCTGGAACCTCTGCGGGATTTATATGAGCGTCAGCGGCCGGCTTAGAAGGTTCAGATACACCTGGCGATTTTATGAGTGCGGTTCGCATTAACTGTTGGTGTTTACTGAGAAGTAATTATTCTTTTAATCTGTGAAAAACTGTATTGAAATTGAATTATTGTACAAGAGTGTTTTGTTAATTTCTAACTGCTGTTTATGTCTAATTAAAACTTGTAATCTGTAATTTCATTGGTGTCAGTTATTTTGTTTCCACTATACCCACGACGATCCGGTGGTACTGTCGTAACAGTACATTACGAAAAACAAATAATCATCATCGTCATTATGTGCTAGGATTAAACCATGGATGATTTGTTCCGGTCTCAAACAGTCAAAGTCTAGAGCTGGTCAATCCAGCGCTTCCTCGGACGTCCCACACCTCTTCGTCTCTTCGGCTTATAGTCCGTATTTGTTTGGCAATCCGGCAGTCATCTATTCGGCAAATATGTTCCCAGCCGATGCTAGACAATCCTGTCGAGTATACTCATAATATTCAGTTAATGCCGTATACCTCTGTTTCTTCTATGATCATAGAGAGTATACCCTGACACTTGCCTGAGAAATCTCATTTCTGCCGTTTCGATGCGACTGGAATAGCCTTTCGTTAAAGTCCAAAACTCTCAGATTCATAAAGTAGTTTGGAAAGGGCCATCGCCTTGAAGAATTATAGGCGTGTTTCTTTATTTGCTGACTTAAGAATTAGCCTAATGGTCCTGCACATTAGGTTGAACTTATGCAACTTATTCACAACGTCGTTGCTTGTATTATTATAAGAAACACTGTAGCCCACGTATTAAAAACTACTGACTTGTTCCAGGACAGTACCATCTATAACAATTTTTACTCGTACGAGATAATTTCTACAAAAAGCCATCACCTTGGTCTTAAATATGGATATTTGTATGGATATCCAGAGTCTTTGAAGATTCGATTTAAAAATCCATACCCTTTCCCAACCCGTATACCGAATCCGACAGAATAGCCTGATCGCCCGCAAACAACAAATTATCAATTGTAGAGTGACAAAACATACAGTGCTCTGGAAGATACGTCTGCCAGTTTTGTATGACATCGTGAATATATAAGTTAACAAGAGTAGGTGATAATAGACACCCTTGTTGCACTCCACAATTAATCATGCCAACTCTAGGAGATATTCTCGGTTTCCCCCTCCAAAAAAAAAACAAATAATTTATTTGTAAATATATGGTTTAAATAATTGAAAATATCCTGCTAATTTTTTGTTTAAAACAAGGACGTGCATACTGTTTAACGTCACTGAATCGTTACTTTCTACAAGTGATATTTATGCAATTTATTTTTTTATCTGCAACGTTAACAGACTGACCACCCTTGTTTATACTTAATGTTTAGTGACACTGTTATAGTAAAACCTCTCTGCAAACTGAGCAGAGTCTAAATAAACTTTGTGTTTATTGTAGATGTTTTATGTTGTCGTTTATTGCAAAAAGCAGACGCATATTGAAAGGGTTTTTATAGCAATTAGTCCAGTGTGTAACACTGAATAAAATGATTCTAAGAAAATATATTAAGTTTACGTGTAAATGAGATCATATTCTTGGAAACCTGTTATAAATTGCTGTCTTTGTATTCAGATTAGATATTTTTTTATTCGAATAATTTCATTCACAATGAGATATTGTTCCGAATTAAATTTAACGTTTTTTTGTCAACGACGAAACACGGTTTGAATGACATGTTTTCAGTTACAGGTATTTTTTTATTACTGTACAGCAATCAACAAATTATTATTTAGTTTACAATTCGTTTTACGTCAATAGACGTAGCAATCATGTGACGGAAATCAGCTGATGGGACTCGAACACTTAACAACAGAATAGCGGCACGATATTGAGTCATCACTGGCAGACAGGTGAGCATCTCTTAACGTTTGTGCACTGTACACGTAGGTTGATATTAAAAGTAACAGTATTAATTAATTGCGTAGCATTATCATTATTCTATAATTTTGTACTTAAATTTGTCATTGTTATTGTCTGCATACATCGTTGTTATATGTTACAATTGACAATAATCATCATTTCCTTTCAGCTTTTTTATATGTAGCTCATCTTGCTTATTTATTCTTCAGAACACGCTAAGGTCATCACAGGTGTCTAAGGGTCTAAGGTGTCTGTGTCATACAGGTCCGTGTACAAAATAATATAGCTTATGTATTTACAATTACATGTAAGTCTAATATTGTTATAAGTTACACATTACATTATTGTAAGTGACAAGTTTCATTTTGTACAATTTAACAATTTCACTCTAGTAGTTTGTATTCCGCATACTGCATTTCGTTTTCACCCGTCTTATAGATCACATGTTTCCTCCTCACAGACCGCAATGTATCACTATGGGGTTATATAACATGTTACATGTATCGTTGCTGAAAGCTATAAATCACATGGATCATTGTTATTCGTAACTTATAATATTATTGCTACACATATGCCGTCGCTATAGGTGATTACTATTGTTAAGTACGTATTATTGATGTAGGCCTACTTACTGCTATCGTTTTAAATATGCGATATATTTTCACTTACAATATCATCGTTTTAAGGCATATATTATCAAAACGTTTCGTTATATATGCTAGTGTTGTAAATTAAAATCTTGTACCAGAAATTTACTTGCAGATTTCCATCTAAAAGGTTTTCACCTCAAAACGCGATGGGAAAGTTTAGTTTTACTTCTCATTACTCAAATTCCCGTTGATTCTTTTACTTCTCACCCGATGACCTCACAATCTGATACACAGAACTTTATTCCTTTGTCCAGCTCTTATATTCGTTTCCCTAATATTTTATGCTAATAATGTTTATTAATTCAATTAGAAGAGTAAAATTTAGACATGATTCACGTTTTTTTATTACAATAACATAATATACATTTTGTGTCGAATTACCTAGTTTTTGTGTCTCCAAGCACGGAATCTTGGTTTGTATATCACACTCGTGAATAAATATAGCATTAACAATTAATATTTATTCGTGGAAACAATTATCACAGAAAGCTAGAGAATGTATTTTTGTAATTTTAGCTAACAAACGTTTGCCGCACAATCAAATGCCAACTGAACTTCTAAAAGGTGAAGCTTTAACTGCTGACTAAAGTCAACGGTAGAACCTTCTGCTGAGTAGTGTTTGTCTTTCTGTTACTACCTCTTATGCCACTGTAGATCCATAAATCCTATGCAGGCAAGAAAATACTTTAGGTTATATTAAACATATGAAACTGCTCCGGTCTTTTCGAAATGTTGTACTTCAGGGACCATAAAGTTGGTTTGATACAATAGCAACTTCTAATTTGTATAGCGTTTTTTGGAAACTCTCTCGCAGCACTGCTAAACATTCCGATAGAGATGAATGTTCTAATTTTAAGGGCACAATATTATTTCTCTGTCGGTGAGACAGATTTTAAGTATCTCTCAAAATTTTTTAGTACAATCAATCGTGATTTTATGTCAGTATATTCAACTGATTATTTCATATTTAATATTTTTATTAGTAAAATGAGTAAAATTGAAAACCATTTATACAATTTTTTAAAACAAAAAAAAAACATATTTTCTTAGTTTTGTACATAGTAGGCATACAGAGATTCAACTTGTCTGCAGAATAGGTATCCTTTTATTTGCGTCTTAGAAGGTCTGAAATTTTAAACAAATGTTTTGTTGATCGTATAAAATTTGGAGTTGATGATACAATTAAATTTTGAATTGCCCTTATATAAATTTTACCAACACATTAAGAAGATACGGATACTGTGGACAGAAAAAAGTTCCTGCAAAGTTCAAGCGTATATTTATAAATTGATTAATCAATAATTACAAAACAAATGATGTCACTGAATTAATAACTAAAATCAGCAAAAAGCGTTACTTATAAATATGTTTTATTTTTGTTATTATTTTGCTATTTAAAATTAATTTTATATTATGTTTTGCTTTCCTAAAAAGAATCAAATTATTTGGCTCAAATGCATTAAACAAGAACTTTATTGTTAACGCAGAAGCTAAAATAAAAAATGTTAATGCCAAAAACATAATTTTAATTTAAAAACGTAATAAATTTGCACTCACACAACATTTTTACCACGATCTCTGTCTAAACAAGTTATTCTCTTCTAATATCCCAATAAATTTATTATTCCCCAGAACCCATTCTTTATAAGTTTCTTTTGTCATTCGCTTCCCTCGATACTTGTACTATTCGTTCCTTTTCGGTTTAACTAGTACACTGTCCATCTTGTTAAGGTACACTCTTTTCTCACCAATATACAGTTGTCATTTTTATAAATGAGAATAGGTATGTACCAGTAATTTTATAAGGGATTGTCTTATTCCTGTTTTGATGTGCTTACATTATAAGCAATATTTCCCGTAATTAATTTGGTGTGGCTGTTCTTCTGTTCAATATTCCACTTAACTGTTCTGTAAGGAACTGATCTGTGTGTTTTGCTGCCGTTATAAATAATAATTATCATTTTAAGAATGGATATGCATTCACTCATTGAATGTAGGCCTCTTATCACATGTGGACAACTTACTAAACCCCCTCCTATAGCTTAATCTGGACCTAACTTGGGATTGTTTATCACACTAATTCAGGGTAGACCAGTCTCTGTCACTAGGAATGATCTTCTTGCGGTCCACCCTTCACATTTAAAGAAGTGCTTGGTCACATTGCCCGCGTTGTCCAAGACCACCGGATAGTATAATAGTAATAATACAATCCGGTTTGATCAGTGGTTACTTAATTGGTTGAGTTACTTAGACAGATATGTTATTATGGATCACTCCATAATAAAAATTTTGTTTTAATAATTTACTGTAGCCTATACGTTTCGTCAAATATCCTTTTCCAGCTATTCCTATTTTACACTTATTCTCTCCTTCCTACAACTGTCATACTTTGGCATATCTCATTAAGAGGATCTCTTTGTCTGTCTCCGCTTGGCTCCCAAGTGATGATATTTCCTAAAACTGTTCCTGCTCCCTTTTCCACACGTGTCCGAAATAGCGACATCCTCGAATCTTTATTAGTTTTACTGTATTCTCTTGTTTCAGCGTTTCTTCTGTCTTCTTCAGTATCCATCTTTTTGTATTTTCTTTAAGCCTTGAATCCTTCTTATAATCTTTCTGTTGAACATTCATAAAGTTTATTCACATTTTCTTGGTAAGCACACTGTCTAAGCCTCACACTTTGTCACCGGTCTCAATGCTGCTTTCTATTGACTTCTCATTATTCATTTCTTATTTTTTACTGCTTTCCATGAATAGTTTACATCAAAGGTTGCTTTATTGTCCGACTTATCTCTGCTCTCCCGTCATTATTCTCATCTACTATGATTCCTTCATATTTAAACATTATATTTTTGTATTTCTATTTTTAAGTTATACAGATACGAAAAATTAAATTGAATTTATACACTCAAATTATAAAAATATTTCAGAGTTATTGACTTGACTTCATTTGTACAAACAACTGAACGTTTCGTCTTCTGAACAGAATTACAAAGTTGTTAGTTTTAAAATTTATTAAATTTACCCCGGTCAGAAATTACAGTATTTTAGCCGCCTCAAGATGTAGGAGACAAATCAATTGTTAAACATTCTAGTTTTTGAGTTTTGAGGTAAACAGAATACTGCGACATTAAAACAAAAAATCGTATCGTCCTCAACACTTTATTTTTTCTGGATTTAAATTATCGATTTAAACTATATTTAACAACAGGGTCTTGCCTTGTCCAAAGTCTCAATATTTTGATCACATTTGAACAAAGTTTTTGTGAAAATGTTTTGTGATAATACATTAATTCTTGTGTTACAGGTTTACGTGCTCATGCGATAGGCTTCAGTTTAAGCTTACGCAATACGACCGCCATGTTCAGATCACCGGCTGTACGTAACAACATTTTCCTTCTGCGTGAGGAAGAAGGAAAACTGACATCATCAATAGATGATGGCCAACATTTTCTTCTTGGGACTTAAAGAACCAATAACAAAGATACAACGGCCACTAAGGTCTTCTCTAAGTCATATATTACATACGATTTTCACTCTGCACGCTAGAACATATGTAGAACAATGTTCCGTAGTATATCCATCACTGACACTTTAGACAATCAAAGCAATGTTATGGTTGTTAAAATCTAAAACCACCATTAAACTGACTAAAAATTACTTCTAATACTACACTAGTAAACTGCCTGAGCTCCAGAACTCTCCTATAGTTTGAACAAAATATATTAATTATGATATAAATATTAGTACGATATAATTTTTTAATTGCCAGAGTAATAGTAAAAACGCTGATTACTCTACTACTTTTTTAGTAAAATGACAATTTATAGTCGATAATAATAAACTAAAAATTTTGTACTACTGCTGCGGCTTTTTTAGTTAAAATTGTAACTCTAATTCTAAAATGACAAACACTTTAGTCCTAGTTTTAAAGTTTAGATTTTTTTATAAATATCTATAGGCCTAAATCTGAATCTTTTTATACATATAAACAATTTTAATAATATATAAACCTTTTTGTAAACATAGCGTGAAAACATTTTTAAGGAGATTCAGAACTTGCAAGAAGTGTTGAGGGATATTAATTTTGTCAAATTATTAAAGACACTTAACACTTTGAATAAAGTTTTTCATAACCTGATGTTCTTCACAAACCTTTACCATTTAAGAAAATGACTTCTTTTTTTGACCCGTGGTACCACTAATGTTTAAAACTTTTCAGAAGAGACAATAAATTCGTGTTTGGCCCTTTAACCTCATATTCCGCATGAATTTAACAATTTTTCGCACTTCTGATTACCCTTTGTAAGCTCTCGTCTCCTAATATTTAGAAGTTTTCAAACCTGAACTATATATTCAGCTTTTGGTTAGCAGTAAGCTGTTGGCTGTAATTTTCACGTAGAATTTTTCCAAACATTTTACCACTCATAGTTTTGCTTTCCATTCTTTTATGGGAAAGGGGTCAATCTTTAAAATAGGGTAAAATTATAAAAGTATATGAGCATGTCTGCTAAGTTTTAGGAAAATCAGTTGATGCATTCAAAAGTTGCCTTAAGATATAGAGAGATATGCAGACAAAAGCCAAGCAGTAGAGCTAAAAATAATATCCCCCTACACTCATTTTATTATAAGCTACTATGCTTTATCAATGTGCGATAATGAGAGCACAATAGTCCCAAATGCGGTAGAGAATCATTAAATTACATTTATATGTAAATGAGCATTTCACACCTGGCAAAAAAGAAAGAGTAAGCCTACACTGCGATGCAGATATGCAGACAAGAAAGGAGGAATAGATCAACTAAACAAAATAACAGCAAGGTTAGTAGCCTTCTGTCATATTCACTTCATGGATCTAAAAGTATAGAACATGAATTACAAAATTAAACTAAAAGGTTTATCAGAGATGATAGTTCAGAAAGCTACGGTACAGTAATCGCTGACAACCTTCCTAGTTAGCCTGAACACGTTTTATCAAATTTGAGTTACTACAAAGTTCCTTTTGTTTTATAAAGCTATATATTCCGAAACATCCATCCGTGAAGTGCAAGAAGCTTTTACAGTTAGTGACCTCTTTCGGATCCTGTACACTAGAGACTTTGTTGTTCCAGTCACCACGCTACAAACCTGTTTCTTCATCTCATCGTATAAGTTATTCGTCCACGCTCTTCTTGGTCTCCCCCATTTCCCATCCTCTTGGTGAAGTCAAGTTTAACAACTGCTCATTAGGCATCCATACCATATGGCCAGATCACATACCACCGCTTTGTACTTAAGCTGTCTGAATAGATTAAAATTATAGATTTATAAGACTTCAATTTACCTCTCACGTTCCATAGCCATCAGGCAGTTCAGGACCACACTTTCCAAAATGACAGAGTGAAATATCTCCTTAGTTTGTGAGTTATTTTACCATTCCAAAGGACAGATTTCAGCAGCTCTGTCACCATATCTCCTTGTTTTAATTTACAACTAAAGTTTTTGTAACTTCAGCCATCACTTGACAACTTCACCCCGAGGTACCTAAAAAAAAAAAATCATTATTTCTTGTTCGAATCTAATGCCATAATGCCTCCTTCACCGTCAATAACCAATTGCGCGGTTTTCCACAGTTTATGTCGACGCCCCAAGATACTCATGTAGTTTTTGGGTCATGTAACTGGAGTTCTGTCCGTTTAACGCTATCGCAAATTGACCAGTCGCCAGCAAAAGTGTGTAGAAGTGTAGAGACAGTCGACATTTGTTAAAATGTCCATTTCATTACAGTGTCTTCTCCACCTACTTGAGACTGCGTTAATATAAATCTTAAATACATTTCGTTTTTTGCCTCTGCAAGGTACTGGATCCTGAAAAGTTTTTCCACGAATTGATAAGCCATCATTGTTTACCATTAAAAAAATGGTAGAACTCATAGACATGTGATTACTGTATATTCACAAAAATGAATCGTGTTTGAGGTGCCCAATATGACAACTAGTGCACTTGGGGTACTTCACTGTCGCAGGCATGTATTTGACACACACACACACATACACACACAAACACACGAAGAATATTTAATAAATTTCTTTTATAAGAATTTAAAATCTATTAGTTATCAGTTATTCAAGAATGTTTACCTCAATTACATTTTTTGTAAGATCTGCTGGATATTTTTGAAAATTAATAATACTTACATTTAAAACATATTGAATACATTTGTTTTAGGTAATAGTATGGCCAATTAGACTATTTATGGAATATAATTAGGCAACTAGATATTCAGACTGTTATCACACGTAAACATGCGTTTTACATAGTGTTGGTGTCGTTTATAAATAATTGTAGTTAAATATCAACAATTGGGAATTGGGTCTCGTCTTTAAACTCTTGGATAGTGTTGGTACACAGGTACCATTCTTAAGTTTTCAAAAACAAATAATCTAACTGTGTGAAATCCTGCAATCTTTGAGGACAACTAACGCCATTATTTCGGAAAAGAATTTTGTTTCTGACGTCTTTCTCCACCAAGTCACCGTTCGTTAGTTGCAAAACATGTTGTGTGTTCTTCTTGAATACGCATTTCGTCAGCCCAATTATCAACGAATTCTAGCCGCAAACATTATTTACCATCGTGTGTAACCGTACGCCATTAACTGAACAACCGACCTAGAATTTACACTTTTGCAAACTGTAACTGTAATTACAGGTCAAAGAGAGAACCAACACGGAAAGCCAATGCTATATTTTTTACAGACACGGTTTTCTCGAATTTATGTCTTGTCTGACTGTACTAGTTTATCTGTTAGGCGATTAAGCAAATCGAACTAATTACAGTTTTGCTAACTGTTTATTTTGCAAACCATCAATTTCCGTAACACTTTTCTACTGTGTATTGCTCCGTGACAAAACTGTAACGGCCAAAAGTAAAGATTCGAAACGCAAAATTGCTACCTGGTAAACAATAACCTGACAACACACGGTAGCTCTTATTGGCAATTCTATAATTACAATTTTTAATAAACAATTCTCAACTGTTAACTTAAAAAAAATTTCGGAACAACTGATAGACAAAGAAAATTATTTTCTACCACATGGATTTCATTTAATATAATAATTATAATTTAACAGAATCTTAAATTTACAGAATCGTGCTGATTTTGTTCGACAAATGTAGATGAAGAAGAACCATTAAAGGGGTTGCAATAATGAAATATTATTTCCCGTATAGTTTTGTAATATCTGTTGAATACTACAAAGAAATTAAACATGTATTATGTTTCAATATGGTTGTTTGTAATATCTCTTGAAACGATAATTTTTATCTTCAATTACTAATTTTAACGACGAAGATTTATATTTCTATCTAAATCAAAACCAAATAATATTGTGTTTTGGACACATATAAACACATGTGGTAATTCGTAAGATATTCACGGGTGTAACTCAATTGTTTTCTCTTGATTTGAGCAAAAGTTAATTTACCCAAACAGGTTTTTCTACGATATTTTGGGCAAATCTATCTATGCTGTCGTCCTTCTTCACATTCTAGGACAAGAAGAAAAATTAAAAGCGAGAAGGAGTCAACATTCTGAAGACGAGAAACGCTTGCGTTGTAAAATGTGACAGAAAATAAACGTGAGATTGAGGCCCCAAGAAATAAGAGTGCAGGAAGCAAAAATGTGAGGGGTCAGTATTTACATAAACAGCCAAAAACCTGTTAGGGATGTCACATGAAAAATAATTTTAATCAAAATATAAAATTGGCGTTGGAAAAACATATTTTGGGGAAATTACACAGTTCTTCGACAATATGAAACTGGTGTTTTGAAACAATTGTGAGTTCCCTCAGTGGATAACGAATAAGCAAAATATGAAGAATGTGTTCAGTTTTTGAAATTCTAAAATTGTTAGAAAACAAAGCCTAAATAAATGTCAAAATTTAAAAAAATAATTTTTAATAAGGCTATTAGATTAAAGGAAATTTTAACTCAACCTGAGTATAGTATGTACTCGGAAAATTTGAGGGCACTACCAACTAAAAACGGAAGAGAAATTTTCAAAAAAGCAAGATTCTTAGAGCATTTATAAGATGAAAAATTCATTTAAAGGCAAGAATATTTTTGTTTTGTATATAAAATATTAACACTGATATTTAGCATTTCATTTGCGACGTCTTCACTTTTATACGCATGCAACAACACGTACAAAGGAAACAATTTAAAACAAGACTTAAAGAGGAATGAAGTAGGCCTATGCTCTCGTCTAACGCTAGAATCATATATATAAAGAATTTTACTCATAGGTTTAAAAAGTTAAAATTGATTCATTTGATTATATACAGAAATTAATGTATTTTTTCAAAACAGTGACTAAGTTTTCCAGATCACAGATATCTCTATAAACTGAAAATATTCTGTTAACCTTTAATCTGATCGTAACATTCTAAATAATTATAAGGGCTCTATTTTCTTCCATACCTACACCTCAAACCCTCTAATCCTGTGTAACTCTTTATCCCATTTACTTTATCTTACTTTTTTCCATAGTCAACTATCCACATTCGTATAACAAGACGCAATAAAAATAAAAGTAATACAAAATAATGTAAACACAATTAGAGAAAATTTTCATTGCAAGAACTGTATAATATTATCGTGACAACGTAATCTACAATTTTTAATCTGTAATGACATTGATAATTTTGTATTCCTATCTAGTAAAGATAAAGTATGTCACCGATAATGAGGCAATCTGCAGTTTTTAATGTGTTATGATATAGAAACTTTCGTATCGATATCCGCTGAAGATAAAGTTTAGTGAGGTAGTGAGGCAGCTGTATCACATCCTTTGCAATATGTCTAAGATCTGTTGAGCTGTTCACGATTCGTACGATCGAACCGTTTCCTTTGTGATAAGGATATCTCACATTAAATCATTTATTAAGGTAAGATAACGCTTACAGACGCTCACGATCAAGAGTGTCCACACGACGACGTTGAAAGATGCACGTCATCTCTGTGAGAACGAAAACCAATCTTGTAAAAGACAACTAAACTATACAATAAAAAAGGACATGAAAATTGTTGAACCGGAGAGAGAATAACCTTGCCAGAAAATCTGCCGTATTGAGAGTGCATAGAGATTTGTACATAAGAGACTTTTTGGATGGAGAAGTGTAATGAGCGAGACGATAGCTGCTTTCAAATATCTAAAACTTCAGTGTCCTTATCTCCGTATCTCTTACCCGCCATTTTGCATAGGTTTTAAAACGTAATGAAAACAAGCCGTTTTTAAAAATGACTTCAAATGCACAGGCCTAGGTTTTGTTACCCAGTTCTTCTTCTTCTTCTTCTTCTTCTTCTTCTTCTTCTTCTTCTTCTTCTTCTTCTTCTTCTTCTTCTTCTTCTTCTTCTTCTTCTTCTCCTTTTTCTTCTTTATTTATAAGATTATCGTTTTACGGCCAACTTTACCATCATCATCATCATCATCATAATCATCAATTATCATCATCATCATAATCATTGAGGTTGATCAAGGATTAGGCTCATCCTAAACCTGGTCCGGCACCCACTTCGTTCTCTGTCATCCTACATCTTCCCCACCGATTCATATTTTATTGCTAGCACTGGAATATTATCACCAGCCATTCTTCCCAAATGTTCTCACCACTTTTTTTTTGCTCCTGAGCTATTCCAACAATGGGTGACCCCAAGTTCCGTCCTTATATCCACATTCTTCTTTCTATCAAGAATGGTAAAGCCCAGAGTACTCCTCACAAAACTTCATCTCCGCTGCCTGAATCTTTGTATTGTCTCTATAGGTCATAAATCTGGCTTCATCCCTATAGTCATAATTTCTACGCAAAAGGCTTATCGCTGAAAAAAATCAACGAATTGTCTGCTTCTAGTATAGGTGCAAGGACTATAGTCTACCAATAAAATAAAAAAATATGTGTGTATGTACTCGTAAGACACGTAAATATATAATTTTAAAAACACAAAAGATGGCTTACCTTGATGTACAAAACCATTTAAAATAAGCTACCCTCTACAATATACACCAGCCAAAAAAATAACCCACCCAAAATCGGGTAATTACCTAATCGGTACCATTGCAATACTGCTACATGATATTCCGAGACACACGCCCCAGGCACTGCGGGGTAATAATAACGATGTATGTAACCAACGAACCCAACCTAACATTTTGAGGTTTGTTTCCCCCGTGAAAGAGTCTTGCCCTCCCCTTGTGTCTCAATCGTCAACTCTGTACACAAAACTCGCAATTTCTCTGAAGTTAGTAGTGGCATATGGTCACCCAATTGTTGGTCCCTCTTTTCATCCTCCAGCAAGTGTGATAAGAATAAATTCTAGTACATAATTCTTTGTTACGTGTTGGTGTCTTGGTGGTATTCGTGGACAGCTACTTCTTACCTCATTCAATTACACCTAGTCGCTGGGGAAGACACTTTCCCCCACGGCGTCGAAATCTTACTTTTATTACCTTAGCTAGATGTTTGTACGAAATCTTACTCCAGGTGAGTAAAAGCTCTCAAGAGATTTTAGGGGTATCCCTGTGCGGACTCCTCAGGTAAAGTTCATCTCGGCGATTAATGACTTCTAACACATTTCCTTTTCAATCCTGGTCCTAGAACCACTAAGTTAGTACGAGTGCGCTACTTGCTCCAGTTACTAAGTCATAGCGACCTCTTGCCTTGCGAAGGATTATTGGCATTGCAGTGGCTGATCGTCCCTGGACGGTACCATCTGCCGCGTGATTCGTTGAATGATGGAAGACTAGTCCAACATCTTAGGCTAATTGAATCTCGCAACTCCCATTAGGTCATTCCCACCACTCGCGTCAGGTGGTCGCGTTTCAGAGTTTTGAGTACCAGTTTGTTGAATCGGCAGTTGTATTCTTTGGACAAGGACGTTGAAATACAGCCAAGAGTACAGGGACGTCCAGTCTCCACGTCGCGACGCAACGCAGGAGATTTGTATTATCGCAGGAATGTTCAAGACAATCCATGAAGAAGATTTAGCCAACAACCCTGGCTAATAGACTGTATCTAACAACGTAGCAAGGGATATCTTCTAGGAGACCAAAACAAGGTAACGATCGTTGTTACTAATTAATTTTTGTCGGGAATTTGTATCAGTACTAACCTAAACAATGAATTTATAAAGTACAAAAACGTTGTTCTATTACTCCCCATTCACGTTTAGCTACTTGTGCTCCTGTTCAGCATCTTCAGCTTGAAGGCCATACTTGTACTTTGCGTCCCCACTACACAATCATTTCAATTCTCTCCGGGTTTTCCCTCCATCTTTTCCATTCCGTGGAGCCAGTAATCCCTAAAGGGCGTGTCTTCCGTTGCTGGTAGAGGAATAAGAAGTTTTATCAGTACTGAATGTTTCCTTCCTCTACCAAATGACGAAACACGATTACATACAATAATTATATTCTCAGCAGATTGAACACATTGGAAGTATTACACAGGTGTGGGTTTGTATTAGTATTGACTTTTAGATGTAAGGGATGAAAGGTAAGGTAAACACGTTCCACACACCACCACACCCTGCAGCCTTGTAGCTCGTAGGGAACGGATTGTCAGATACTAAGTAAGGCAAATTAAAAAAGTTGTTCTTGCAGGTTGGAGGCTGATCAATGACCGCAGTAGCTTCTTACTTACTGGAAAACGTATGATACGCTAAAATACCAAGCACTGGGCCTCAAAATGTTGCATAAGTAGCAAGCGGAATGGCATCTATATGAAATTTGATTACTGCGTTATACAGGAAAATTCTGCTATACTTTCAAAACTAATACGCAATTATGATAAGACCATCACAGTTATGTCTAAACTACGAAGGACATAAGGAAGAGAAATAACTTAATAAGCACACACATTTCACACACACACATTATATATATACACGCGCGCGCATACACATTACATGTGGGACGAAATTGACTAAAATTTAAGATCACTGTTCATTAGTAAGGAGCAGGTGACGAGTTTTGATGATTACTTGAAATATAGTGCTTGCTTTTTTAGGCTATACACACAAAATAATGATTTTCCACACATTAAGTACATTAACTAATACGGTAATGTGACGATAATTACTAGTAATTAATGACTTTGCTAACAGATAGAGCTACTTTTGTACCTGACACAACGTAGCTTCATGTGTGCGTTTTGCTACGGTATTTATTACTAGTATTTTGTTTCACATTTTAATTTTAATTCAACAAACATATGTTTGATAGGATTGGTCTACTTTAACCTACAGCTCCTCGAGGAAAAGTATTCAATATAATACAAGGATTATTAAAAAACCAAGTTCTAATTTTCTGGTAAAGAAAATCAAAAATTGTAAACATGATTTCACTGTATTCAACAGTGACATATATGTCATGATATATAGCCTATCACGTTAGCCTAACTATATTATTATTTTCCACATAATCACACAAACCATATATGCAGGTTCTTGAGAAATATTGTCACCATCTTTTTGAGTCTCTTGCTGGCGCCAAGGTAGCTAGCCAAGTGTTGACGCATATAATTAGGTCCTTATTGGTTTTAAAGAGCTGGGTAGCCATTCGACCAATTGTCCCGGTGACCAGACAGCATCGCTGCTCAGTCTCAAGCCGGCGGCCGCCAGGACAACTGGCCAGTCATCCGATATATAAACGTCTATGAATTCCAAGCCATTCGAACACCCCAAATTAATGATATGCGAGACTCAACGCTATGGCGGCGAACTAGATCGACCGCTTGATATCCTTTGGTGATTGTTCTTGACCCTGTAGCACTGGCAGACTTATCGCCCGACTAACCAACACTTCGGGGTACGGTTACGAACGTACCCGGTGCGGATGAGTCGACAATCGGAGCTTAATTTGAAAAACAAAAGCCCCCAGCCCTTAAATACAGGAAAATAATTAAATAATATGCAACCTCAGTAATACTCAGAAGACATCTGAATCAGCCGGTTCGGAATCAAGAAACTCATACCTTATACTTAATTTTAAAGAACAAATTTACCCTTACAACATTTACACTCAATATCTATGAAAATAGGTCTGGGACCCTCCCACAGTGCAGCTCACAATTACAGGACAACGGGCCAGTCATCCGATATATAAACGTCTATGAATTCCGAGCCATTCGAATACGCCAAATTAATGATATGCGAGACTCATCGCTATGGCGGCGAACTAGATCGACCGCTTGATATCCTTTGGTGATTGTTCTTGACCCTGTAGCACTGGCAGCCTTATCGCCCGACTAACCAACACTTCGGGGTACGGTTACGAACGTACCCGGTGCGGATGAGTCGACAATCGGAGCTTAATTTGAAGGGGAAGGAACTACGTAATTTCAAAATGTATAAGCGAAAAATAAGAAATATTTTAACATAAGCAAAGGCTCATAAATAATAATAATAATAATAATATATATTACGTTGATATTAACAACAATAAACTCATGATATTGACAGTACTAGAAAATTACCTGCTCATCATAAGCTGTAAGCAATAACAATATAGGGTTTATTAAGGTCTTTCTTTTAGACCTATTTTTCACTCAACTTATAGCAGTCTTCCATAAGTCTGATTACCTCATATCGCAAACAGTTTTTGTCACATATCCATGGTGCAGTCACTGAAACACTTTAGGTATACAGACTAGACTAAATATTTAAGACAATTAAAAATAGATCCTTGACATTTCAAAATTAATCACAAACGAATTAATACCTTTTTCACCTCACATCACATCAACGATTACGAGACGATCATCAACGGCCTCCTGTTGGTGACGGCGCCGTCGTTCATTAGATCGTTGTTGTCTGCGTGTGGTGTAATATGTTCAAATAGTATTTGTGATTTAAATTGTATCTGTTTGATTCGGATGTTGTTTTGATGCGTTTTCCTGAGTATCGTATATTCCTACTTGTTGAAGAGTGTCTAGTTTGCCGGTTTTAGAGGCAGCCTCTGATAAAGCTCATAACGAGCGAAAGCTAGTTAAGGGAGTAAGGTAAACATTTATTAATTTTTATCAAAAAAAAATTGTGTTCTGCGTCAGAATTATTTTATATAGTAAGGGACAATTTGTCAGTTATTATTACTATTTACATAGTGTTACTTGGACTAAGATATACAAAAAACAGGTTGTATCATTAGAATTATAAAAAAACTGCTCAAAAGTGTAAAAATTGAATTTGGGAAACTTAAATTAAGAATACAATTTTTGAATAAGGTGATTACCCTCTCCCGTTTCCTTCTCAATAAACGACGTTTCTGAGTAGCATTTTGGGGGTTCGACCGGCCAAGGCTCCTTTACATTTTTTCTTTGTTTACATCTAAACTGGTTCGAAACAAGAAATGAATTTATGGTTTCGGTACTTGCAAGATATTTCAATTATAACTTAGTACTTGGATTTTGATTCTTGGTATTTAATTGTGTTAACTGTATTTAAATCTAATTATAGTTTGTTGTTTACAAATTGTGCACAATATTCCATGTACTTTTAGAGGAAAAACGTAGACATTTTAAAGTGTAAAATAAGCAATAATAAACTTAAATTTTATTTTAGAACACATTATTACTGAACATTGTGAAATGACAGGACTGGAGAGACAAAAAGATGGTATATATACATATCTAGTGAAACTGAGAGGGGGTGAGAAAGAGAGGTAGTGGTTAGTGATTATTAAGATAAAATTGTGGAAAGGAATTCAATAGATTTATGAAAGTATAGGGAAAGAAATGGTACAAAATTAACCACGACCAAAAGATCATAGTAGAATTCTGTCATGGAAATTTTGATAAATTGGAATTAAAACCAGAAATCAGTAAGTGTAATAATTTGACTAGTTTATTATTGTTTAAAAAATAGAGTACACTTTCAAAACTTAAAATTTTTATTTAAATAAATTCAGTACATACGTATAAATCTTTATTGACATGCAATATACATGTAATATGCCTATATGAAACAAGCAAATATGGGCAACTGATTTGTTTTTAGCCTTAAAATTACAATTTTATGAAACATTCAAAGTCAAATTATATTCCAAGTAAAAAAAAACATTGATCACACTACTGTTTAGTGTGTTAAATGGAACTGATTTGTGGAGAAGAAAATCAAATTAATGTATTTTTTCAGAAGATAAAAATGCTTTACACAAACACACCAGAAATAAAATTTTTCTAAAATTTTCATAAAAAGGACTACTTTGTCCAATTTCATAAATATACATTATGTACAGGGAGGAAAGGAAACTATTTCACATGGTGATTCTAGGGCTGAAAATAAAATAGTTTTATATAAAGATAAGCACGGACATGTCCTCAAGTTATGGCGTGGTAAAATAGTTTCTCAGCTTTCTGTTCAAAAAATAATGCAATACACAAACACCTTAACAGTGAATAATGAGTATAATTTATTAATACCGTATGTAGTTTGACAATAAATACACAAAAATATTTATAAAAAAATATTTATATATTTAAAAAAAAACTGATGAATAGTACACAAATTTGAGTCAAACGCACAATTTTTATAGTTTGTTGTAAAATAACTTTGTTAGATTTACAAACAAAGTAACTTAATAAACAAAGTTACAAAGTTTGTGTATTGTTTGTTAATAAACAAAGTAACATTTTTAATATTGTTAACAGAAACTGTATTTTTAAGAAAACAAATGTGTATAACGCTAGGTAGAAGCACAAAAGTTTTTAGACTTTAATTGAAAATAAAACCAGGCTGATGATGTAACCATTTTAAATAAATACAAAATTATTGAAATTTGTAGTTGTTTTTAACTAGTGTTGTTTAAATAAATTTACTTAAAACGTTTATTAGCAATTTCACAAAATTATTTTGAACTAAACCTAAACAACTGGTTTGTCACTTCCAGTGTTTTCAACGGTTAAGCCGATTTCTTAAAAACTGAAATTCATACAGCTCTGCGACATCTTTTTGTGTATATTAATTTTTCCTTTCTTCATAAATTGTAACAAGTTCTAAGACTTATTGTATTTAAATTATTTTGTGTTACAAACAGAAAAATTAACAAAATTTTCAACAAGACATATTTGGAGAACTAAGCATTTACGAGCTTATGTTTACATGACATTTATTTATTTCTGGCTCAGAATCTACTTGATAGATAGTGTCCTTTCCTTCCGGACACACTGTGTGCTACATGAAAACATTTTTCAACATTATAAGTTACCACAAAATGATAAAAATAGCGTTTAAAAATAGTAATAATAGCAAAATAAATATTCATCAGAGAGAAAGCTGATTGCTTTTAGAATAAGAAATATGAAAAAAATGTCTATAAA
Source organism: Magicicada septendecula (assembly GCA_034769895.1). Classification (NCBI taxonomy): domain Eukaryota; kingdom Metazoa; phylum Arthropoda; class Insecta; order Hemiptera; family Cicadidae; genus Magicicada; species Magicicada septendecula. Next base: position 318,374,706 of record CM068375.1, read on the forward strand.
GTATTCGCCTCTGTACTTAATACTGTACCATGCTATAATTATAGAGTTTTTAAAAATACATAAAATTTTTTTTTAAAAAAGCAATTAGATTTCTTCTTTGAAACACAGTGTTATCGTATTTTATTAAACGGCGTTTGTAATATTTTAAAAATACAGTCACGTTTTAACCAAAAATATTAATTAATTTTGTTTCTGAAAACAAATTATGTCAGGGTTATTGGGCATTGAGCGATGATTTTGGTCTGCCTCTGTTTACACTTTTCGGCCACCCAACGGAGGAGAACTTCTTGAGCAGATGGAGGTTGCTTTTATCTCCGTTAGGGCTACTTTTGGCTTTCCACCATTTGTCGAGCGTTTTGAAAAGTTTTCTATTAAAGAGAACGCCCGGTAGGTTGAGGTTGAGGAGTCGGCGGTCTTGGTGAGTATGATTGAGGTGGTAGAGTTGGTTTTGGTGACGGTGGCTGCGATGAGATTGTATCTGGTGACGGAGTTGGTTGTAGAGTCGGTTGTGGCGGAGTGGATGTTTGTGGTGGTATAGTTTGTTGTGAAGATGGCGGAAGCGGCGGGACTGTGTGTTGTGTAGGAATTGGTTGTAGAATTGGTGGTGACTGTGGGGATGGTTGTGGAGATGGCGGAGGTGACGAAGGTGTGCGCGGTGAAATAGTTGGTTCTGATGACAAATCAAAGAAATCTACCACGGCTCAATAGTCCGGACAAAAATTATGTTATTAATGACTCCATTCGTGATAGTCCACGAACAAAGTTATGTCTGGAAAGTTTTTTACGACATGTGGGAGTCAAATTTTTCTAGATTTTGTCCTCCTACTTCCGCCCCCGAACTCTCTTTCTAGCTGTAAGGCATTACTATAGAAACGACTCGGTATCTTGTGTAAAATATAACACTAATTTCTCACTCACATACGCACGTATAAAATTTTTACTCGTCAGTCTCATATATTTGAAAAACTTATACATATTTTTACTAATATTTTAACACTGTTGAATGAAGCATGGCATTTCTTCCTTTAAAAGCTACATATCATTTTTTTTAAGTTACTCACGGAAATTCACCGAAGACATTCACTGTTCGTAGGTAAACAACGGGCGGTAAGCAACGGTTACTTTCACAACGGTCTGCGACCTTGCAACAGATTCAACAGGTTTTAGGTATCTGTTAATTAACTGATGACGAGGCTTAGTCGTTGTAGCGTAGCAACAGGTGGAACATGCTGCAATCCGCCACTCGGTGCATTTGGACTCACGTGTCCTAAACATCGACAGAATTAACAGTCTGAAACAAATGATAATGTTACTGAATCGTCAGAAGGACTTAATGTCTGGGATCCATCAGATGATTTCGGTTCTTTTGTAATTGCAGAATTGTTGACGTCTATCAGTGTTTGAGAATCAGCAGTTGATACTGGTAGGTCTGTAACAGAACTCACTTTTAAAACGTCAAAAGCCTGATCTGTTTGTGATATACCTGGTAAAGCTAGTGTTTCTGTACTAAGCTCTTGAGAATTATCTACAAAGTTTTTGTCTGTGATTGTTGTGTCAACTGGGGACTGCGTCAGTAACCAAAACTTTGGTCGTTTAAACGGTGTTGGGGGTGTATGGGGTGAATTCTTTGGTTGTAGAACTTGGAGCGAAGGATACGTTTGAGGTGAAGGGGTCTGTGGTGAGAGTCTGTGTGATATATGGTATTGTTGAGGTGATAGTAGAGGCGGTGGAAGTGTTTGCGGTGAAGTAGTCGGTTGTGGTGACGGTGGTTGCGATGAGGATGTTTGAGGTGGATTTTTTTGTCGTGACGGTGGCGGCGATGGGGATGTTCGTGGCGGAAGACTTGGAATAGGCGGCGGAAATGTGTGTGTGGGGTAGGAGTTGGTTGTGGAGTCGATGATAGCGGTGGGAATGGTTCAGGTGGTACAGTTGTTTGTTGAGATGGTGGAGGCGGCGGGAGTGTATGCGGTGAAGGAGTTGGTTGAGGAGTCGGCGGTATTGGTGAATATGGTTGAGGTGGTAAAGTTGGTTTTGGTGACGGTGGTTGCGATGAGGTTGTATCTGGTGACGGAGTTGGTTGTTGAGTCGGTTGTGGTGGAGTGGATGTTTGTGGTGGTATAGTTGGTTGTGAAGATGGCAAAAGCGGCGGGAGTGTGTGTGGTGTACGAGTTGGTTGTGAAATTGTTGGTGGCTGTGGGGATGGTTGAGTTGGTTGTGGAGATGGCGGAGGTGACGAAGGTTTGTGTAGTTAAATAGTTAGTTGTGATGACGGCGGTGTAGGTGGAAGTCTTTTCTGCGAAGGCGTTGGTTGTGGCGTCGGCGGCGGCGGTTGTGGTTTTGGTGTTGGGTGCGGTGCAGGCGTCTTATGGTCTTCGTGACTATCTTCAGAAGACTTATTTTTTTCATCACTGTCATCGTCGTCATCGTCATCATCATTATCGTCTTCATCACTGCCATCTTCGTCATCACCTTTGTTGCTCTTTCTTTCACGGTCAAGGTGTCCTTTCTTGTTTATGAATTTTTCCAGTGTGCGCGTGTTTCCGTCCTTTAACATTTGATTTACAACCGACCCGTTTAACCGATCCACGCTACGTCTCTTATGTATTGCTTTAGCGTTTGCTCTTTCGTCATCATTATTTTCATAGTTACCGACGCCACAGTTATTTCCTCTCTCATCTTTTGTACGGAAGTTACCGAGTTGTTCACTGTTTGGCACATGCACTCGCTTATCGTATTTAGTGTCCGGTAGTCCCAGTTTCACTGAGACCTTTTTCATTGTCACCTTAATCTCGTTTCCATGAAGGTCGTCGGCGTTCGGTTTAGACCCCTGATTGTTATCTTCAGCTTCAGGCAATCTTGATTTGTCGTTTAGTCTCAATGTAACTCTGTTCTTCGTTAGTTGAAAATGATTTCCCAATGTCGCCCTCCTTGTGCTACTGATACCTGCAAATCATTACACCATTACAGTTAAAAATTCAGTAACCTAAATACCAGAATTATTATTTAAATCCACACTAACACACTCACACACACACATGTATCAGGAATATAGACACATGTATTTATCATAGTATGCGCGCCTGTGTGTGTGGGCGTGTGCGTGTGTGTGTGCGCGCGCGCGTGTGGATAGGTAGATCAGTTGGTTGTGTTATTTCTATGTATGCATTGTTACAACACAAATAAGCCACCCCAGTACCAGGGATAAAAAAGATAATTCTAAAGGTAAATGTACTCCATATTAAATAAAATGATTAAATATAAATAAAATATAAAAACTATGACGCGACAAACGACGACATTACCCAACCCAAGTGATTGACCCAACTACAGGAAACAAAAGAAGAAGGGGAACACGAAAAATAAACAAGAAAAAAAAGGTGATTGACCAAACAAACAGGAACTAACAAAAGTAGGGAAGAAACCAGAACCAAAGAAAACTAAAGACAATTGAAGGAAGTGAATGAATTCCTACAACTAAATAAAATTAAACCAGACGAGAAGGGGAGAACCGAATTAAAATGAAGACAATTGAAAATGAAGAAGATGAAGGAGAAGAAGAAGAAGAGGAAGAATGAAGAGGAAACGAAGTGAAACCAAGAAATAAGAAACACCACATATAAAAGGGAGGAATGGTACGCTCAAATATAGAATATTGTGAATAAACCCAATAATTATCCACTAATGGAAATAAATATTATTGTAAATGAGATAATTTATATACCTGTTTTAAACAAAAACAGTAAAAAGTAACCTAGTAAAGAAAAGTAAACTAACCCAAATATTAGAGTTAGATATAGAAATATATAGCAAAATATCATTAATACTATGTATAAATTTTATAAGGAAAGAAATAGTGAGAAAGAGAAAGAGAAATAATTATGGGATTACCCACTAAAAAACACTTAATATAAACAGTGAAAAAGTGCAATAGTGTAGGTGTAAATACCCCAAAATAGTGAGTGTATCAGTCAGCGATAAACACCAATTAATTAAAGGTGAAAGTGATGAGTGGAAAAAGATATTATAAATAATAAAAAGGTAGTAATAGATAAGAAAACACTTAGTAAATCATTGATGAACCAATAAATGATTTAAGAGTGAGCTTGTAGAAAATTATATAGTTAAGGATAATTAGAAATAGTATTTAAAGTATAGATAAGTAAAGGATATAATGTTATTTAGGGAGAAAGCCCATGTAAAAACAGTTTATGTTAACATGGAATGGAGAAAAGAAGTAGTAATGAAATAAGAATTTAAGTATATGATTAATAAACACCCTATGTTCGAAGGGAAAATAAGTTTAATAAGTTTGAAGGAAGTGATGATATTTCTCACTTAAAAGAATTAAATGAATGTTAAACCAACAGTAACTAATAACTTGAAAAAATTGTTCGTTTTAATGTTATGAATAGGATATGGCTGAAGGAAGCTTACAGCCCATAGGCCTAATTGTTATGTTTTAAATATTAAGATATAGAAAATAATATTGACATGTAATCAGAACACAAACAGACTCCAAACAAAACTCAACCAATTATAATAACAAAATAAAGCCCATCAGGCTGAAACGAAATGTAATTTAAATGAAATAAGTAAAATACCATAATGGCTACTTAGGCCTATGAACATGCCTAACTGTCAGAAAAACACAAATACAAATTATAACAAATTAACAAGGAAATGAACAAATCTAAGGCAAGTAGCTAGCCAGTAATTATGTATAAATCATTTTAAAAAGAAAATATTACTATAAGAGATTAAATTAAAAGAAATATGTAATTATCAAATGCCAGCATAATTAGACAAAAATTAATGTATAATAGAACATGACCTTATGAGGTATTGTTTTAATCTTTGAAAGGAAATAAATACCATAGTGATAATATTTATTACCCAGAAGGGAAGACAGAAGAAGAAAATCAATCAGAAAATATATAATAAATTTGAATAAAAATTTCAAATATAATAGCAATGCTTTTAATCGAGGCCTTAAACAATCGAAGGGTTTCTGTTACCATAGAGTTGGTTACTAATTTTCCGTTAAATTTACTTACTTGTAAAAATGACCCTTGGGCAAGAGGTACGCAAGATTGAGATGACCGAAATTTTATTTTTAAAAAGTTTGAAAAACGTTTAGAAGTCAACAGCATTAACCAGGGACCAGGAGATGAAGAGTTTCAACTATTAACAGATGTCCAGGAACCAAATAAACAAAATTAAATAGCAGAAATTCCCAAGACAAATTAGAAGAAGATGCCAGCAGCCTAAGTCACCCCAAAATTGTTGAATTTCCATTACCCCAGAACAACGACACATCGTAACCTTCTGAACCGATAAGTATCAATTAAATACAATAATGCCCGGAATAAAAGCACTTTAAATATTTCTTACATCAATCAAAAAATTCTCACTATTAAGCAAAATTAATTTTCTTTCAAGGATTGAATAATAATAAACTTACGTAAAACAATTGTTAACTTAGAAATAACCTCGCATTAATGTGCAAAATTTTTAACAAATATTACTACACTGCCGAACAATTTGTAAACACACTTTATACCATTTAAGTACTGATAAGGTACGGTAGTGTACTTTTTTAATGTAACCATATTTTATGTTTTACTTATAATCCAAAGAACTCTAGATTTTGAACAAGTTAATATATAGTGTACAAACAGACGCCATGTCGGCATCAGTATAACTCATTTCAAAATCAATTTCGTCAGCCTAGAGATTTATGTTTCATGTTTTAAGCCGGCGCAATTTTATTGGAAAATAATTTATAATATTTTTGTCACATTGATTAATGACCAAACCACAATTAAAATTACAGTACAGAGTATTACCATTGTTTTATTTCATAGGAAGTTGTATAATATATGTGTGTGTTAGCAATTTCACTTAGCAGACGACTAGCGCTTTTGCCAATTGGGCAATACAGTAATCTGTACAGAGGCGGGAATCATTTGAACGCTCACGCTGTCAACGCTGATAACACCAATCTAACTTGTTAATTCTCAAATTTAATTGTTTTAAAATAAACAATTTGGCGCCACCCGGGCTCGCAACCCCTATGAAATTACAGGTAGGTTGTACTGATAATTATGACCACGCTACGGACTTCGGTAGCGACAATTATTAATGTAACGACAGGTGTGAGACGAACACACCACACTAACACTAAATACACATAAAAACAGGTGTACACATTTTACAGATACGACCGAGTCTTCCACATCGTTACAGCAGATCTCATATTATATGTTTGATGTTAAATATTTAATGTGTTATTGAATATGGGGTATAACACATTATGCGTTTATAAAAACAATAGGTCTACAAGCTCAATTTAGCCACAACTGTGTACACATTAAACCCAGATTTACAAACAGTTAAAACGTTAAACAAATAAAAGAATTAAAAAAAAATTCTTAAAATCAATACACGGGATATTGCAGTTTACAGGGAGACGCAAAAGTCACTTCACAGTTGAATTTGAAAACTACAGGTAAGTAGTAGAACTCGCTCACTATTTCTATCAAAGTACATTTACTGTTACATATATTTACAGATTAGATAAATTTTTAATGATTTAAAAAATTAGAAAACTCTTGATTACTCTGTAACATAACAATTATAGAGCACACAATTATACAATAAACAATAAACAAACATTCATATTTGGGTTAAATTTCCTTTTAGTCCGACATTCTGCTGTCTTTTCACAACATTTACATCATTTTTTTGGGCTCTAGGTTTCCAAAGATTTGAAATTTCTAAAATTTAATACTGCATTTAGATGTTAGATACATTTTTTTAATTTGATTCCTCACGTGACTTTTTGCAGTGTATCAAAATGTCCACCGACTTTTGGGACCCTGACGTCAAATATTTAAAAATTTTTCAAAAGTGAACACTATATTATTCAGGTTGCGATTAAAATCCCCTTTGATTTAGTACCACACAAGGGTGTTTGCAATTTTTAAAAATTTGTACCCCTTCACATTTTTGTCTTTCGCCCACTACTTTTAGGGGGGATCAATCTCAAAAACAACAGCTTTCTGTAGTGCAAAAGTAAGGATACGCATGTCAAGTTTTACAAACGTCGGTTGGTGCGTTCGTAAGCGATTGTGAGACATACTCATAGCCTAATGGATAGACAGATAGACAGACAGATAAAGAGGCAGACAGACAAATACTAAACGGTCAAGTTAAAACTAAGAACTCGCTTTGCTCTCTCAATAATTTTGTTTATTTATTCTTAATAACTGTTGTCTACGATTTGTAATTAAAAATGTGCAAATGGTTTGAATTACGGCTAAACAAACACTCAGTATTTAATTTCGTATTCTTGGAGCGTTCTTTGGCGCCCACATCTCGATACATTAATGAAAGATCCACTTTTTTTTTCAAATTTGTATTGTTAACTTTTCAGTTGTAAAGCAGTTGGATATCGGAATAGTGGATTCGAATTAAAATTACCATATAATTTATTATACACAGACGTTTTTACCACTTAAAAACGTTACATTATTTAAGCCGAAAATATTTCTTTTTAGGTTAACATCTGTGAGATAAAGTGATATGATTTATTAGTTTAAAGACACAGTTCAACAAGGTTAATTACATTTCCACTGAAACTACTGATAAAGTAACATGCTTTCGATAAATTTAAGAGACAAGGCGTATGTTAGAGGAGACTACAATCGATTGCTTACGAGTGCAGTTCGTGAAACCAAATGTGGACTACTAACGCTAATCTGCCGAACACAGAGCGAAGAAGGTACACGTAGGTCCTCTTTGTGCTGTAGCGGAGATACGAAAACCTTGGAACACTTTATGGACTCCTGTTTTACTTTGGCAGAAACTTATAAAAAATTATTGGGGTCTAACAGGCTAGTTTCTAACGTGTTAGTAATTTCCTCTAATGGTAAAATTTCTATGAGCTGATAAATATTTTGTTACAGGCAAAGAAATATAGGGATGAACTATGCACTAAAAATAATAGAAAATGAACAAAAGAAAAGTTTAGTTTAATTTGTGCCTGTAAAATATTTAGCATCTCACCGCTTAATTGTTTAATTTGGTATCAGGACAAAGACAAATTTTTAGTTTATTTAAGGTATCCGCTTAGGATAAACAGTTTTCTCTTTGTTGCTTTTGACTGCTGACGATTTCTCTAGTAATCGAATTACATGATTACAGTGATTAAATTAAATTACTGTTCTATTCTAAACCCCATTATTATACTGTATCAACATTGACCCACTTAATTTCAGATTAAGTAGTCATTAATGTTTGATTCGATTAACTCTTATCTATGATATAATTGAGAAGAATTTTGAATTGCGCTTTATATTATCTGTAATCGTTTATATTAATAATGCAAGTAAACTCTCTACTCCGTGAAACGACTGTGGACACGCTTACTTAGCCTTAGAGAAAATAAAAGGAAAGTAAAACTATATTATAATTTTCCTCCCTTTTAGTCATACAATATTGCTTTAATAACTAATTACTTCATGGGAGGTTTTATAATTTCTGCTTGTATTATCAATATGGTTACTATTATTAATTTATTATATTATGATGATAATATGACGACGACGACGACGATGATGATGATGATGATGGTGATTGTTGTTGTTGTTGTTGTTGTTGTTGTTGTTGTTGTTGTCGTCGTCGTCGTCGTCGATATTGATGGTATTTTATTATTATTATTATTATTATTATTATTATTATTATTATATCTTCTTCGTCACCAACAGATGAGGGAATCGCACAAGATTGTTGCAAGAGCCGACTGGGCAGGATACCTCCCCCTGGATAAAATCGTGGAATAGTGCTTCGAGGAGAGGACATCTGAAACTTTGTGGGACGCTTTGTATATGAAATTCATCTGGCAGACTTGAATACTATTCGTACAGAAAAAAATTAAGAGGGCAGAATCAAGTCGTAGGGTCTAAGAACAATAAGGCTAGACCGACGTACTGTGTCAAACAATTACAGATGTAGTGACCTAAAAGAAAAAATGAAGGTGGTTTTACATGTGGAGTGGGTCGGGTATATGTAATACTCAAATCCATATACCCCGGAAGTATACACCATTCCAGACTTTTTATTATTCACCTACTCTCGTAAAAATAATATAATATTATCATTAATAAACATTAGTGAAGTATCAACCTATCAAGAAAAAAATTACCGCTTTTCTGATTCAAATACTGTAAACACATATCATTGTACTTTGGTTCATTTAAAAAAATTTACTTAGGGCTATATTCGTAACTTCAATTGGATTTTTAGTTGTACTAGTCAAGTGATTTTTGCGCCATTTTATATAACAACATGATTGCAATTAAGTAATTAATGAAACAAATCAAAATGAAAAAACAGACAATTTTCTAAAATATTAATTAATATTAAACATATGTGGTTTGCTGATGACCAAGCAGTAATAGCACAAGATTCTTATGACTGGAATTTATGTTCACCTGACTATACAAGGCATATGAAACGTGGGGATTGAATCTTAATGTAAATAAAACGGAATATCTAGTCGTTAATTCCGATTCCAGATTTGAAGTATTGATTAAAGACAGTACGTCAATGAAACAGGTCGATGAATTTAAATACCTAGGGGGACTAATAACACGGAAAGGCCTAGGAAAAAACAAAATCAAAAAACGAATAGATCAGAGCAGGAAAGTTCTAGGAAGTTTGAACTCTATTTGGTGGGACACACATATTTCGAGAGCCATAAAGATTCATACAGGGTGTCCCAGGAGGAGAGGGAAATAAATTGAGAAATTGTTCTATAGTGTAAAAGAAGAAAAAGTTCATATAAATATATGTGCCCGGAAACGCTTTGTAAGCGAGTTACGGCTAGCGAAATATTTCGCCCGGGTTTCGGTAAATGAAGAATTTCTGAAATTCTGGGAAGTAAATTAAGGGGCGAATTCTCTTGTTTCTTATGGCTTTTGACCTGAAAAATCGAATAAAACAGGTCGCAGAACTGTATCTCCCATAACTTTCATGATATGCGACGTAAAACAGAAAAATCTTTGCCTAAAAACGTATTGTATTGTTTTTAACCAAAATTAGATTTGGTTGATTTTTATTGAATTTATTTACACCATTTTTCTCAGAATTAAATTCTTTACAAGTATTGTTTTTAACTTTTATGCATTTATTAAACATTTAACAAAGTTATTGCACTTCTAACCTAAAAACACCTTTTTTTACGTTTACAGAACGTGACTGGAAAGTTGGTAAATATAGTTAAAAATGTGTTTATTTAATTTGGACCGAACCATCCAAACTATATGTCCAAGGAATCTCAGTCTTTTCCTTCGGAAAGCAGTTTCCAGATATTCCAGATCCCTGTACAGCTCTTATTTGGGTCTATACTTGTACCCATCTTCGGTTTCCTGGGAGCCATAAATTTTTCAAAGAATTCTTCGTTGAATTTTAAGACGACGTTTCAAATTTTGAAATCACATTGTTTCCACTCCATATATGATCACCGGCCTGATCACAGTACTATAATGGCGGACTTACGCACTCCTGGAGGCGTTTCTGGATATGTTTTCCCCAAGATATTTAAAATTGTTACTATATTTTATTTCTCCACACGTAGTGTCCAGGGACGTTTTCGGGAATTTAAATAGGGTGGTCATAATTTCCGATGTTTGTGTAAAATTCTTTTTTTTGTTTTGTTGACAACATGTAACACCTTTAGTAGTTTGAATACTGTCTGCCAGACGAAGAAGGTTTATTACTTAGTAGGCTTACTAGGCTATTCGGTAATCTGAACAAATGTCGACTAACAAACGTAGCCGACTACAGCAAAGTAAAGCATGCAGAACCATAAGGCAAACAGACTTAGCCACATCACACAGTGCTTATGAATGATAGCACAGCGTTTACCGTCGGCAATAAGAACAACAAACCACAGCGCACCATACCTTTGTTTCTTTAAACCTGCAAGCGATGGGTGATTTCTCACAGGTAAATCCTCTATTCGGACTGCTATGCGTCAATGTATTTCGTTCGTGGACGCGTAACGGATAAATCCGACTATCCTTCCTAATGGTAGAGTAAGTCATCATGATGAAACTAATTTTACTATCTACTGGTTTATTTTACAAGTCAGTATTAAGTCACATTACACATAAGTTAAATATTAATTCTCTTTAGTATTGACTCGTTATTGCGGCACTTGCAGCGACTAAGTGTTTGTCATTATCATTTCATTATTAAGAGGTAAATGAAAAAAATATGTCAAATCTTACCTCACTACTATCATTTTAATTAATACTAGGTGGTTGAAACAAGATAATATTAATCTCATGGAACACGCATCAGCATGATAACACATTGGGTGCTAATGCACCTATGCATGTACAGTACGTCATAAGTTTTGCAATTTATTTGCTGAAACTAATTAAGTTTACAATTTCCATCATCAGCATCAGCTTCGAAAATATAAACCATTTTTTCCTCCCTTCGCTGTAGGTGATCTTTTGCTTAGACGCATCTTACGCCACACTGTGGTTTAAAATACTGCGAATCTTATCCTTATGAATCTGGAACACCATCGGTGTGCTGAGGAATATCTGTCGCCAGACAAAAAGAATTTAAATATACCGGTCCCTCTCTTATTTTTTTGATATTGTTTTGGTAACCTACAGTTTTCACAGCATAAAGGCAGTGCGGGATTTAAGATTTTTGAGGCTCTAGCCAAGTTTTCTGAGCTGCCCCCCTCGGCTGCGACTCTGAAGTAATATATGCAGAAGTAATTTGATGTCAGATTAATACTATACACTTTAAAATCAGTAGGCTATTATAAAAAAGCGTGCTTTCATTTAGCAAACGTTTTAAAAATATTAAGAACCATGCAAGAGATTTGAGCAAATTAATTTATTTTTAAGTAGAGTAATTTAACTAAGCTTATTCAGAAATTTAACATAAAAAACGTTTGTAGGCTCTACTAGCCGTATGAATGTTTATGTTCATGTTCATGATGAATACGTTTAGTGTACGGATTTAAGTCTATGTTCATAAAGTTTGTAAACTAATAAATATCAACAAAACGACACGCCGCCCACCACATAAAGCTAAAAACCTTGTTTACATTCAAAACAATTTAAAAACATAACCTCAAAACGCAAACCGTTCGGTCAAAAGCCACATAAACAATGATATCAAACAAGAGTGGTAACACGGTTGGGTAAATTCGGGGGCAATATAGCGGACGTTCAAAATACGCATGCGTAGACTACGTTTCAATGATGCCAACCTCTTAAAGATAAGCGCGCGATACTTGAATAAGAACTGTCTTCCATTTGCACTACTAAGAAAAATTTATTATTTAATTTCAAAAAATCATACTTAAATAAATCACATTGCCTCTTACTTAAAAAAAATACTTCTATTAAAAAAATATATATATATCTGTAGGTTGCGGCCCCCTCTGAACCTAGTGGTAAATCCGGCACTGTATAAAGGCGTATAGCGATCGTTATCTCATAAATGTTCACTGCGGGATCAAATTATTTTTTCAAAAAGTATTCTTCTTAGGCATCAAAGTGACGAAACCTCTGCAAATTACGTACAACGTCGCTACCATAAAAAATATTCAAATTTAAATATCTGTTCAAATAATTTGTCGTAAAGTATAACTTTCTTCGTACAAAGAAATTTCATTGAGGCAGTATTGTTTCATACTTTCTTTGCCACAGTACTGTGGTTGCCAACGACCACCGTGTCAGTTGTGTAGAATCGCTTTATGGCCTCTGCGTAGAATCACTGAAGATGGCCTCCAAAGCTGAGGCGGAAACGTCTGAAAATAAATAATTGAGGATAACAACTTTGGCAGACATAGCCCGGATTGTATTTTCAACTATGTTGACGCCGACCGTGGAAGCCTTTGCAACAGGTACACCTATACGTTTTTGTTTTGAAGGTATAAACGTAAGTTTTCACATTTGTCGACTGAAGACAGCTCTAGCAGTCAACGCGGTAAGTCGGCCTCTTATTCGGCAGACAGTTTCTGATCGCCAGTTAAAGCTTTGTGTCATATGTTTAGTCAGTTAATTTGTAATTAAAGTTACAATTTTCTCAATCTGTTTAATGTTTTATATTAAAGTAATACGATGGTTTAATAATTACAAATATTGCTGGTAACAGTGCGCGCGCGCGCGCACACACACACACAAGAAACCATATTCACCCGTTTTAAAATACGAAATATGTCCTTCAACAGATTTCGATTATATACATTTGGTGATTTTAGATTCTTGTTCATTTTATTCTGTTTTGATTCTTTGTAGTTTGATAGAATTTTCAAACAGGACTGAAGTACGGGAAATAAGTTGCGTCAGGGTTGGCGAAATAACGGGGAATCACAAAGTACAACTGACGAAGTTATTCACCAATAAATTCAAGAAGTTATTTAAAATATCAAGGCGGGTCAGTAGACCAGTGGGTATGGCACCTGGCTACTAATCTAGAGGTCCCGGGTTCGATTCCCGGGCCCGCTCTATAAAAATAAACTTGCGTTTTCAGCCCCCAGGTCGACTCAGCCTGTTGTAAATGAGTAGTTGGGATAACATCCTGGGGATAATAATGGGCGGCTGAAGCGTAATGCTGGCCACACTGCCTTCCTTGTATGCCGTACGTCTCACATTAGGCAGCCTACCCTGCCTACTCCTAAGCCACTTCGGTGGTATACATGGGAGCCATTATTGTTTATTATATAAAATATCATCGAAATTCCGTAATAAATTACCGTAGGTCTATTTCTGTAAAGGTTGCATGTGACAAAATAAGTTTACAAGGAATTGCAAAAATAAAAGGCAGTAGACCTACATTATTTGCGAATTAATAAAATAGGCTTAAGTTAGAATTTTCATAATATTAAATATCACTCAAAGTTTGGAAAATAATCTACGTATTTCAGCATTAATAAATTACGCACCCGCCAGAAAACGAAGACAGAGCTTATTAACCTAGTTTTATCTTTCCACCAAGACACCTTTCTTCTGGCTGGCTTTCTATGTCATGTATGTCATGACCCCTCTAGTGGTTTCTTTACTGAACTATGAACTATGATGTTTTGTTGCTGGATTTTACTTACACATAACGCATTTTAACACGAGCTAAAAATTTTATTTATAAAATTATGTGAGAAGAATCCTGCAAAATTATTCTTATTTGTCGTAAGGAACATGGGAAGTTCAACCTCTTCAAGATAGTCTCATATCCCCTCCGATTAGGAGCTGCTCGTAGATACGCGACTCCTGGCATGTGTCGTGTCTACAGCAAAAATTTTAATTTTGGGTGCTGTTGTAAAGTATTAGGAATCTACAACCAGTCTTCTTTTTTTTGACATTTGATTAATGACGTAGGTATACCACATATAAATATCGGTTTGGAGAACCATACATGACTTCCATGTTCTAAGATTTATATTTAAAATCATTTTCGAAATATTTCCATGAAACTACTTCTTTCTACTTCTTCTTTCAGCCTTAATCACAATACTGTGGTCACTAACCTGTACCACCTCACGTTAAGGCACTCGATTTTCACTGATGATGATAGTCGATGCCACTGCCGAAACGTCTGATTTTGCAGAAAACATTAGACTACGACCAAACAGCCCTGGAAGGAATTTTAACAACAAACTACTTCTTTGTTGCCGATAACGTAGTACACATATAAAAACTTATTTAGTCCCCTTCAAAAATCATTTTCATTTATAGATATTTCACCTACCTTCCTACGATGGATTATTATAACCTTCTTTTAAGGATATTTTATTTATCAAAATTAAGTACTTTACTCTTGTTAAAACATAAAACGTTGCAAGTAAACTACCCCTTCCCCATAATCGATCTTCAGGAAAATTAATAGGCCTTGAGACCTCTACAACTCAGGCACATATGAAAAAATTATTTCATTCTGTTTGAAATTATGGCAGTTACCGTTCGTCATAGAAAAAATTACTCTTGTTAAAACAAAAAACGTTGCTGGTAAACTACCCCTTCCACTTAACCGATCTTTACCAAACTCAATAGGCCATGAATCCTCTATAACTTAGGCACATATGTAAAAACTTATCTGATTCTGTTTCAATTTGCTGCAGTTAACTTTCGCCTAAAAAAAAATTCTACACACAGACAAACAAACACACAAACTTTTCTGAAAATGACTTTTCTTCATGTTTTGATGGTCATACAATCAGAATCAGCCCTTATCTTGAACACGATTTTTTTCGCCATCACCATACTTCCATTTCCTTATGGAACATGGAAGTAAAATTAATACAATTTTTAAGAGGAATGCCTAGGAAATCTACTGATTTTTTATTGGGATACTTAAGATTAATGTAATATTTTTATATTCGTATCATACGAGATATATTTTTGATTGAACAAAAATGAAACATAAACTATATAATAAATAGGTTTTATAATCCTGCTGGTCAGTCAAAACGTGTTGCTCGAAAGTCGCAGAAAAGCGCCGAATGTATTTTCTTTAAATACAACCCTCATTATTCTATATCGGCTTATTTAGAGGAGAGAGTTTTTTCTACGCTTGTGCGCAGTGAACAGTCAACGTGGTATAAAGAGTAGTGTACTGTGGTATTCTTCTTCTGTCCTCAATCCGAAGAATGGTGGGCGGCCATATTCTGAAGTCATCTTTGATTTCCCGGTGTACTGGCTATTCCTTTAAATGTGTGTATCTTCTCAGTCGCACCCCTCCAACTGTTTCATTCACGTAATTATCTCTTGGTCTTACCATAGCAATTATATTAACTTTCCCTTCTAACATGGCAGGAATATAGTTACTTTGTTTGAACGAGTGCACCAATTATCGGCTTTTTCATGACGATTCTTTTCCATAATCTTGTCTTAAATTTGGTAACTTAAATACCTCACTGTTCATTACTCTAGACCTGAGAGTACTAGAAGATGAAACAGGTAAGTTGTGACTTGTCGTAAATAAAGGTAATACTGAACATATTTTCAGGACAAGGAATAAGATATAAAGTGGACGAACGTAGGACAGTTTGAAGAATACGAACTTCCATATGTAAGACACGTGGATGTGTAGAGAACCTCCATATGTGTGGAGGTCTTTAAATACTATGAAGATGTTGGAAAGGGCAACAAAGAATTGCCGACAAAAGTTAAATCGCGAGTAGAGCAGGAAACGGGTGTTGTAACAGCTTTCAGAAGTTCTTCAAATTTTCTTTGGTGGCAAAACACCTTGGCGTATAAGACAATTAGCAAACCAGAGGTCATATATAGTTTTTAAATATGAATATTGACAACAAGGAATAAAAACCTTCCCTTAACACGTGGGAACGGAACGTTTCGCGCAAGATTGTCAAAGCCGTATGTGAGAATAACGAGTGGAGGAAGTGGAGGATATGAACGAATGCTGAGTAAAAGGGATTTTACAATGCGCCGGCCATCGTTAACGACATAAACGTGCGCAGAGCACGATGGCTCGGACACATGGAGAGGATGGGGGAACCAACCAAATAAGTGATGTGCACGAAGAAATAGTAGAGCCGTTCTGTAAGACGCTCGAGGCTGCGAATGCGTACTCTGTGGATGGCTACCTACATAAGTTGGGGATCCGCAATTGGAGCCGTGTGGCGTCAATGGGAAACAAACGGCGGAGATAAATAGTCGACAAGACCCTGGTTCTCAACGGGCTGTAGCACCAATTAATGAAAAAAAAAATAATGTCCCAAACCCTTTCGTGCAACATCCTCCAACACCATGTCTAAAAGCCGTCGATTCGTACTTTGCCCCTTTTCCCGATGTGCATATTTTGTGTCCGTAGAGAACCACAAGAATTTATGAGATTTGTGTTGGTCTAGATTCGAATGCTCCTAGAAGTAATCATCTTTATTATTTATGAAGACCATTTTGGGTGAAACTACGGAAGATTTATTGACAACAGTAGGTACTGCGTCTTCTGAAATTGTGCTGTTCAGATACTTTAAAGTCCTGGACCTGCCCCAACTTAACTCTTCCTACAATTATACCTATCCAAAAAAGTGGGGCGACGTAACTCAGGATCGGTGAAAGCAAAACTGATAACGCGCGCCAGTTTCTATGCTGTCGGCTGGATGAATATTTGTCGAGCCGCCCCCGCAGCGCCATATAAATTTTCTTCCAGTTTAAAGCAAATTACACCCGTCCAGTAAGGAAATATAAGTCAGGAGACAATAATACACAAGGACATAACTGCATGAAAAAACATTTTGGCGTTTGTTTCAGTACTTTCCTGGATACTTGTTATAATATTTATACAGTACGAAGAAATCATTGACGCCAGAATGCAATCATAAACGAATTTTGAATTTCGTATGTTAGAGAATATATAATTTTACTTACAATGTATGATAACAGAGTTATTGACAAAGAACATTAGTTTATAAAACACACGAAAATTTTTTTTATTGTTTGAAAGAAACGGTTTTCTCAGAAACAGTGGAAATATTGTCAAATATCTGTAAACACGAAGATATACTAAAGTAGAATAAGGAAATACAGGTTACATTAAAAAATTAGAAAGCTCATAAATTATAAACCCTTTAAACATTTAGACAACTTTCTTAAAAATAATTCGTAGTTGTTTACAAACCAATAACAACAGTATTCCAAACAATCACTAGATAAGACTACCACACTGTGTAAGCGATAACAACAGCAGTAACGAACATCCTTTTCATTTCGTTATCTCTGACCTAAAGACAGTGTGATTTGGTCAAGTGTTCCAGGTAAATTATGAATAATATCAACACATTTCTTAATAGTTCGACGTTTCTGATTACAGTCTCACTTGTTTTGACCTTGTAGCCAGAGTAATCATAAACAATTCCATTACTTCTATGTTTGTAGAGACTGACCTAAAATATTCACAATTTCCATGGTAATTATATATTTTTTCCTTGACGCTAATCATCTTAAGTGCTTCGAATGATTACTTTTTTGTGGTAATTTTATTAGTCAAATCACTTATTATATATTAACTTCTTCTTCTTCTTCTTATTATTATTAATATTATTATTATAACAATGGAACTAGTGGGTGTGGACGCGTTGAACTAGCAATGCTACCGTCCCTCTAAACACAAAATCCGTGCGGTATGGCTTGGTCCCTTACGGACTGTTGAGCAGAAGTTAAGTTTTTATTATTATTATTATTATTATTATTATTATTATTTTCTTGTATCGGCCATCTAGGACCACATGCCAATTTCAATTATTTATTCTTTGTTCTCTTATTTCTTCAATATTCTTTCTTCTTTTCACTGTGTCTCTTCTTCCTGCCTTCAGGCCACTTTGAGCTGCTACCCTGGACCCCTTCCATTTTTAACACATTTGTCAGAAAAACGTCTCTATCAATTGCTCCTTCTGCGTTTATATTATTTTTTTTATAAATCCTTTTGGACTCCTTTAATCCAACTTGATGTTGATTTCTTCCCCCACAAATATTTGAAGATCTGCTTTGTTAACCTATTGTCGTTCATTCTATATATATATATATATATATATATATATATATATATATATATATATATGTCCAAAAATAAGTTTTCTTTTTCTCATTGTGTCTGTTATACTTTCTGTACTCTGATATGTTTTATCATTACTTCTTAATTTTGATCCTTCTGAAGTTTTTCGTGGGCCTAATATTTTCCTAATAATTCGTCTATCCAATATTTCTAGGTAGTCTAAATTATACTTCAACGCTAGACACTCACTTGCACATAGCCATTCTGGCTTCACTACTGTATTGTAATGCCTTATTTCCGCATTTTTAGATATGCACTTTTATTGTAAATTTCTTCTTCTTCTTCTTCTTCTTCTTCTTCTTCTTCTTCTTCTTCTTCTTCTTCTTCTTCTTCTTCTTCTTCTTCTTCTTCTTCTTCTTCTTCTTCTTCTTCTTATTTTATTATCATCATCATCAGGATCAAAGTCGTTTGCATTCAATGGTATTGTCTTAGAGTCTGTTCGTCTCCACCGAAACCATCTTGCAATGGGCTGCCCACATAGGCTAAATTTTCCCAATCGATTTGTTGTCCACAGATTCTTAATCTACTCTCTGATTTTCCAGTTCAAATTAATTTTTTCAGAGTACAAAGGCGAAATCAATGTATATTGATCATACACAACGCTCGTTTGCGCGCGCATGATACGTGACGATTTTCAAACTTTGTTTTAACATTTGCATTCTACTTTCCCAACTTTATGATTATTTCAATCGTGGTCCTTCAAAATTCTCTAAGACATCCCATTTCTAATAGCTTTTATCATGTCTCCGCGACCTTCTTCTTTTCCTTCTTCCAGGAGAGTTCGCTCTACCAATTCCTTTTGAAATCTATTATTGGTTATACGTCACATTTTTAAATCAATTACGCACTTATCGTGATACGTGTATTCACTCATGGGTATGCATTGATTTTATAATAATTAGAAATTCTTGTGTCTTAGAAAATTAAGTATTTTAACAACTCGTTATTCAGGTGGTCATGTGCACGTTCCAGACCGTACATTTACTAAGTCGTACACACGTACGTAGAATAGATGAAACGCAACTATCACTATGCACCTTGACGAGTATGCTTCGGTTGCGTTGTCGTCCAGGACACTGGAAATCGTGAGGCGTGCAGGTGCCTAACTGCGGAACCCATCCATGTGGGCATCGCATACCGTTGATCCGACCACACCAGTGAAATATTATCAAGTCCTATCAAGTGGTGGAGACACTGAAAGGTCTCGTCCAGAGCATGACAGGCAACAATTTTGGCAAGTAAGCACGAGAAGGTTGGAATTACAGTGACTGCTAATACAAGTAGCAAGGTGAATAATGTGTTATTATCATTTTTGAATGAAATTTTTTTGCCATTTCCATTATACATTTTTTTGCAAAAAAATTAAAAATGGAAAAACTGTAAAATATTATTGGAAAATTAATTTCTGATGGTTATAACAATTAAGACATTGAGGTTAGTAACAAATAACAAATATGGTTATTCATTGAGACAACCAATGAATTAATACATTTGATAGGTCACTTCCAAGTACATTAGATATTTTGGCGTTTAACAAAAGGAAGGTGAAGAGCGAAAATGGAACCTTTACGAGGCAGCACTCAACGGTTGTAAACGGAAAAACAATGTTAGAGACGGGGTGACATTATTAATTTTAGAGTCGATGACGGAAAATAGAACTCTGGTTTACATGCGGCTTTAGTCGTGTTTGGAAAAGAGCAGTCTGATACCGAAACGGTTGTAACATAATTAAGTTTGGGAGGAAATGATAATTTAAGTTCTGGGTGAGACCGGAAAGTTTTATTACTGCTGACAAAAAATTAATTCAACCGTTTGATTTGTACCACGTAGTAGATTACTTCCTGCGCATAGAATCTCAGCATCGAGGCAGTCGACACACCTATATCTGTCTGTTGCTGAACAACGATCCCCCCGAAAAGATATCCGAGAACATGCCTAAGACGATTTAGCTCTTAACTAACTTATTCTCGGTCAGTCAAGACGACTTACCCGCACGACAACTAAGAACACTAGCACACATTTACCTACATTAATGGAGGAGAAACCGTTGGTCGTTTCTAAATTCTGTTCTGGTCAAAGAACGCAACCAGAGAGCTGCTGCCGATAGTCAAAGGCAACGAGCCTAAGATCGGTTTTCAATCAAAGGCTGCCAAACCGCGCAGATTTCAAGGAGTTTCTGGTTGACAACAATAACCCAATGATGATATCCTATTCGGATACTCTCCGAGCAAATATTCATTGCCTCACTCTGGTGTTCAAACGGAACTTCTCGGAGATCTACATGAGTACGTTCAACCCGTAGATCTTGAGAACACACAATTCGAACAGCGATAAGCAGTTATATTGGAGGAATACGATTGTGGAGCGTACAAATTCGACTGAAGCTTAAGCAACCTGCAGAGCAAGCTTACGAATCTACAGGAATTTCGTTATCAACTATGCTGGTGTTCATGTATATTGTGTGCATTAAATAACAGAAGGTATCTCGATGTTCAGTCAGTAACTAGACACCATTTTTTAAATCATTAGTGTCAATATTTCAACTTATTTTAATATCACCGTCAGGATAGTCGTAGGTAAGATGTTATAGGTTAATACCAAAATCACATTACTGTTTTTCTGCTATATCGACGTTTTTGTAATTCTTTCCTTAATGATAACGTTTGACCGTTGACAAAAATGATTTAAGAATTGAATATTCATGTTTAATATGGTAACCAAATCACTTGTACGAATTAATACATTATTTACCTTAAATTATCCGCCGTGTGATTTCTTGTGCTTCGTCTATGACGCGTTTCAGAGCTGATGCTCCATCATCAGATATTAAAAAGGTAAAACTATTACTCTTGCGAGATCGTTAAGAAGTTAAAATGTCAAAATTTGCATATGAACCGTACGCGGATTTGGGTGCGCACCCGTTCAAGTTCATTCTGCCACTGAGCGGTTGCTATCTTATCGTAGCCCCAGCGAGCAGACTCAAGGCGGTATCGTACAATCGGTTGGATACAAAGTTCAGGTGGTCATTAAAGCCCCGCTATTCACAGGACTGCCTAAAATTCATAAACATAACATACCTATCAGACCGCTCGTGAACTTTACCACTGCTCCTGGCTTCAAAACTGCAAAAGCACTAGTTCGTTTGATAAAATATAATTTACAATTACGTAATAATCATAGTATTAAGAACAACAATAATTTTATTAATGATATTAAATCTGTTGAACTACAACCTAACCACAAATTGGCGTTGTTCGACATAACTAATTTATACACGAACATCCCAGTCATAGATACATTACAGATTTTGAGAAACAATTTATCTGACAATAGTTGCATGAACACACAGACGATAAATGAGTTAATTAATTTACTCGAGGTTGTTTTGAAACAAAACTATTTCACTTTTAATGGCTCGTTTTACATTCAAGATGATGGCCTATATATGGGCTCACCCCTCTCCGGCCTACTGGCCGATATTTATTTGAATTATTATGAGAATACTCACTTGTTGAACAATAATATATATGCAAATAAAATAATATTTTATGCACGGTATGTAGACGATACGTTTTTAATTTTTGATGGTACTATAAGACAAATCGAATTATTTAAAAACTGTTTAAATAAAATAAATAGAAACATCCAGTTTACTCTTGAAACAGAGGTTGATAACAAGATAAACTTTCTAGATTTAAACATCACTCGACAGATGAATAAACTAAAGTTCAACATTTATAGGAAACCGACAACCACTGACACCACAATACACGAAGACTCTCATCATCCTCTTTCACATAAAATGGCAGCGTACAATAGTTTCATTCATAGATTATTGACAATTCCTTTCGATGATAATGACTTTCGTGATGAGCTAAATGTCATAAAATATATCGCGGTTGCCAATGGTTACAATAGTTTAACCATTGACAAACTGTTGAGAAAACATGAAAAAAGGATGCTTAAACCCCGAATAAACTACAACACGCAAAAATATTTATATCTACTAATTACACTAGCTTTATGCCTAAGGTTTTGTCTTCTACATTGAATAATAATAGTTTCACTATTTCATTCAGGACTAATAATAAGTTACTGGATATTCTCAAACCGAAAAAACACACGCCTCCAGAAGAAAAAACTGGCATATATAAGTTAACATGCAATTATTGGGATTGCTTCTACATTGGACAGACTGGGAGAGGTTTCCTTAAACGATTTCGAGAACATTTACCTAAGAAAATAAGAAACATTGACAACATCAAATCAAATTACGCCCGACACCTGACTTCACACAATCATAATTACACAGATTTTAGATCCAATTTAATACCGTTACATGTGTGTAAGAAGGGCCGTTTCATGAATGCCTTGGAGGAATTTGAAATTTACAGAGCATATGCAAACCTAAGGAGTCGCGATATCGTGTGAAATGACCACCTGAACTTTGTATCCAACCGATTGTACGATACCGCCTTGAGTCTGCTCGCTGGGGCTACGATAAGGTAACAACCGCTCAGTGGCAGAATGAACTTGAACGGGTGCGCACCCAAATCCGCGTACGGTTCATATGCAAATTTTGACATTTTAACTTCTTAACGATCTCGCAAGAGTGATAGTTTTACCTTTTTAATATCTGATGATGGAGCATAAGCTCTGAAACGCGTCATAGACGAAGCACAAGAAATCACACGGCGGATAATTTAAGGTAAATAATTTATTAAGAATTGAGTCTAGTTAATGTTTGAGCCTTATATAATTTTACCCCTTTATCATTTCACCGTCCGGACAAAGAATATCTGCAGCAAGTGAAGCAGCTTAGTATGAAGGTTCTCTTAAACATGGTACAGATGTTGTCACAGGAAGCCGTTTGGTATCTGCTTTGATAGCCGCGAAGGGCGCGGCAGCAGTCGTGAAATGAGCTAAATCACGACTACTGTACGTGGGGGCAAGAAGACGCGTGAACGGAAATCAGTGATGGACGAGCACAATCTAGAGACGAGAACAGAACAGACATCTGGACTGAGACGGGAGTGCAGTGATACGTAGAGAGACCTGTGGAACTCAAAGACGAGTGTCTCGCGGATTTCGTCGTGTGGAAGACGTCGGTTAACGGAAGAGGCGGAGGCTTCAACGAAGAAGTCGATGTGATTGACAATGAGGTCGCACCGACAACCTTCCTTGCGATTCGGCGGCTGTTATCTTAGGAAGTATCAAAGAACCCTACGCCGCAAGTCATTCCCGACGAGTTGCTACGAGTTTTTTGGGGAGGATTTAATTACGGCTGGCGCCGCCTCTCGCATCCTAGCTTCCACTAGCGCCACTCCAAACAGTCCTCTTCTGTAAGTCCTCTTGCCTTCATTGTATCTTTGACGTCCATTTTCCATGAATGTTTAGGTCTTCCTTTTTTTCTTCTAGAGGGTGGAGTCCATTCCCATATCTTCCTTGGCCATCTCTGATCCGACATTCTTTTCAGGTGTCCGAACCAATTCAGTCTTCTTGCTTCTATTGTTTCTATAATTATAAGGTCGATTCCAATCGCTTGTCTTATCTCTACAATTCTCACTCTATCTAGTCTTGTTACTCTACAGCTACGAGTGACGTAATAAATTTCAAGCTACGATCATATTCTACCTGATCAATTACAAGCTTATGCTCACTTGCTGCTCGCTCGCCCAATTATGCTGTAGGCATTCTTGCTCTTCAGAAAGAAAGCTCTGGAGATTCTCTATCGCAACGTTTTCCAAGCCATGTAGTCCACAACGAGAGGAAAGCAGAGATCATCTCCGATTCCAATCCAGTTACCAATTGTCCTTTTAACTTTTGTGTAAATCTCGCACGGCCGGTGTCAATACTTTCAAAAGTATTTCTAAATACCGGCCTGTTAGGATGTGGTCGGTTGCTGTGAATCGACACCGTGTCGGGAATGTTTCAGATTGTTTCATGTTGCTTCTACCAGAAACAAGTATCGGGTATTGTTCTGGGTAGACCTGCCCCTACATTTTCGCACATTCTGTCGCTTTTCCAATAAGATCCCCTAGGGGGAATCAAAACGTTCCCGACAAGATGTCAATTTACAGCAACCGACCACGACCTAAAAACCCAGTACTTAGAAATAAGTTTGAAAATATTTCTCCTTTTGTTCCTTGCATGATTAGCATTAACTATAAGTACTTAAATTTGTAAGCAAATACTGATAACAGCAAATTATAGTTTTTTATTTGTTGAAACTGAAATACATATCACAGTTGATATGTAAACTTTATTTGTAACGACTTCATTAAATTTGTTTTCTAAATATTTTCTTGCTAACCGCCTATTCTTTATAACTTTCTATTCCGATTTTTGATTTACGTTAACCAGGCGCGCATTTCTCTTTATTTCACTGTTCTGTCAATTTATTATCTTCATCGTTTCCACCGTTTCTTCAAGGTTCATTATAGAACTTGTTTCGTTGTAAACGTTTTCGCTCATTGCTATCACCAGAGCGCCTAGTTTATGGTTTATGTGACTATACGATCAATTCATATTGTTACGACGGTCTCACGGTTAGTATTATAGTACAGTGGGAACAAAACACATGCAGCAGTGAAGTCACTAATTACCAGCTTTTGTTAATCACAACAACAATGTCAAATCATCAAGATTATTCTAATACAATAATTCAAGTTAAATTTGTCCACACGCAACAGTAATGTTAACAATTAGAGTTCCATACTAATTAAAACACAATAATCATTTTCCATTAATCACTGGATCCGCACTCTACAATCTTGCTAGTGTAACTAACACCGGCCGCTATGGCTTACATAGGTCCCGCAGGTGTTCTAGAATAATTTTCCATTCTTTTAGCAGCGTGCCGGCATAGTTTACGTACGCTAAGAGTTCTCGAACTGTCTCGAAGCACTTGCGTGCACGGCGTTGACAGAGACACTGCACCTGCTCGGCTAGCCGAGAAACGCGTAGAACGTTTACGTAACTGCACTTATTGTCGACTTTTCGAGAGCGTTACGTAATTTCGTAGAAATATTAAAAGAATTCAATATGTGAATTTTTGACCATAGTCTATGTGTTACAATTCAAAGTCTACAGCAAAATTCAAATATTTTTAAAAATATAGTATAAAAACAAACATCACAAGTACAGTAGACACTAACATTTACAAGAGATATGAAAGAAATATGAGTGATAAAAGCAATTGTTTACTTACCAAAACTCCTTTATAGATGTAATAAGGAAACTAGGTTGTTGATCGATGTTCTTGAATTTCGTAGAATCTCGTAATTACAGAATAATACATATAATACAAGGCTTAAGACTATTTGATAACGTAAACAATTGTTTATCTTATCTAACATGCAATCAAGAGTGCGTTTTTTTATAGACGGGTCTTGAGGACGCTTCACATTTTATAAATTCGGATTTGCACCGGCATTAAAGACTGTACTCGCTACAAGTTATTTTACAAAGATTTTTTACTTCCATTGTGATGACATATTTATGAGGAGATCACCATAAGGTATTTCACAGTCATAAGATTTGTACGGATGCAGAAAACAATTATCAAAATTGCAGTAAACTTAATTCTACACTGGTCTGTGAAACTTTAAAACTACATGCCTAAATAAAAGGCCAAACAATTCCGTACACATTAACGTGGTAAAGTGCACGAAAGACGATAAAGTTTTTAACTTGTAGTGGCAACAGAGAAAGAGCATTCGTCTACGTACTTACACTGCGTCTACGTACACATTCGTGAACCAACACTGCTAGAATCTATGAAGACGATAGTCGCATCGCTTACCTGTAACAGAAAAAGCAAAACTGAAAACATGCTCGTAGGTCTTAATTCTTAGTGATCTAGTAACCCAATCAATAATAATATATTCTTAAACTGTTCAGTTAAATTCTTATGGAATTTATAATTTAAGGCCGTTTCACACATAAAAATAAACCCAGATTTTCAGAAAATAGTGCATCATATACTTGAATGCAGTGGCTTAACTAAAATTTGACCTGAAGTGGGAGGTCCGGTAGAGTCGGCTTGATACAAAAAAAAAAAAACAAGCTAAGATTAATAAACATTACTATCTTTAACATTGTTGAAAAACGTGTCAGACATCATGAAATCAATCCTTTAAAGTAAACGGTAATAACACAATGAAAATACGCGTTATTGAAACACTGTTTAGAAGACACTTAATGATGACTGAACTGATTTTCCTATATTTTGTATTTCAAACGTATACACAAATATTGTATGATAAACTTGTCTGTATATTTAAAAAGATTGAGTACCGGTACTATATTAGTATACACAGCTGAGAAAATATTACAATAACCTAAAAATTAAAAGTTAACTAAATTCGCCAAATTTTGTCGAATTATAAAAAGTGAACATTATTTCCAGATTGTGGTTAAAGGTAGCTTAATATGATACTACACATTGATTGTAAACATTTTTGCAAAAATGTTAGTGTAGTTTTAAAGTTAGTACCGGAAGAAGAATGCCTAAGACAGATTTTTTTCCCGTCAGGAAGTAGGCGAATAACTTGTTACAAAGGAAATAAATCCACAGTCTACATACATCCATTTCACCCACGCTTTGTAGCCTTTCCTTTTGGTCTAATTGGCATGGACTGGTAAACTTACTTGTACTTCTTGCTATCCGGTATTCTATTCAGATGAGCAATACAACTATTTTTGGTTTCTATAATGTAATCTTAAACATTAAATTTACTATTCTTTTTCCATATCTTCTTGTGCAAATTTAAACAGTTTTAATAATTCATCTTAGATACTTATGTTTATTAAGATATTTCTTCACCATAACCCTAGATTCAGAACTGCAGTACTATTTCGTCATTACATTGATTTCGAGACACTATTTTTACGCTTCCTTTGACAATGCTTGACGAATTGTTCTACATGTAGTCTAAGACATGGCCAAATTAATAAGTGACGTCACAACTAAGGCAGTATTAATGTGACTATAAGGAAAAACAAAAATTGGTTAAAATTACATTATTTAACAATATAATATTATGTATAATTTTCAATCTTACAATAATTTTTAATATTAAAATAAGTATTGCTATACTTTTATTATCTAATATAATTTTATTTCGCATGGTGTTTTAGTAAAACAGACCTCAATTCAAATACTGGAATAATTAGGTAGGACGTGTTATGTTTAATGACTATAAATATTAAATAAAGCGTCGAAATGTACGAGGTAACCTGTAAAGATGATGAACATGCAGACCGGGGAGACTTTTCTACTGCGGAGGCAGATAAAATATCCATTTTTAATAAAACAATATACACATAAGTAGAAACTCAACTATTTATGTTTTTCACTTTCATTTAATATATTTAATGCAATGTATTTTTTGTAAAAATTTATATTATTTGTTTACAAAAGAACCTCGTAATTTAAGTTAAGTCATAAATAAAACGAAAACAAATATAATATATTATATTTATCTAAAGAAAATTTTTACAAAGAAAGTTAACTTTCCTCATGGATACATGTCATACGAGTAGATTGTTTTCAAGAAAGAATTACTTTGAAGCCTTCTGAGGATACTCTGTAATCCCCAATTTAGGCCTACATAAGTTGATGTGAATTACGTACCTCGTTGCACAACAGGCTTCAACAGTGCTGTAAATTTATTACTAATCCCTTCATTCATGCAATCAATGCTTTATCGCTGTGTGGTAATACGTTTCATACAGTCATTATGTGTGTAAGATAATGCCGTCTGTACTACTCCTTGTAAACAATATATACGCAACAAAACCGTTGTTCACTCTTTAGTGCTCACCCTTAATTTAATTTATGAACGGTGTTCACTTTCCTTACTATTCAATTACGGTCTTGCATATTGAAGTGAACACCATCTGTCACTGTCGAAAATTAACAGAAGATTAATTCCAATGTCACTGCACCAAAAATTAGTTGCTTTATTTGCGTGATCAGTGACACTATTTAACATGTTTTTACAGTCACGTTTTTAGATTACAATAAAAAACATGAATTTTAATTGTTACCGGAGCCTTTTCTTGAGAAACCGCCCACTTAAGAAGTCTGTTCATAAGAACTCGCTGGCAGATAAGTCCCAAATGTTGTCATAGTTTTACATATTGTTACGACGGTCTCAAGGATCGTCGTGTTGTTCAGTGGAAACAAAGTACAGACACCAGTGAAATCACTAATTATCAGCTTTAATTAGTTACAAAATAGTAATTTGAAATAAACAAGGTACTTTAATTCAATAATGCAAGTTAAATTTGTCCTTACACAATAATAATGTCAACTAATACAGTGTCGCACTAATTATGACACAATAATAATTTTTAACTAATCCGCAACAATCACTTGATCACAATCACAACAGCGCCAGGTGTAACTAATTTCTAATCCGGTCGCTGTTGCTTACATGTACCACGCAGAAGTTCAAAAATAATTTTCCATACTGCTGACAGCGTGTCAGCATAATTTACGTAGTTAGGAGTGTTCGAACAATCTCAAGCTACTTGAGTATACGACCTTGACAGAGACACTGCACCTGCTCGGCTAGCCGAGAAACGTGTACAATTTTTACGTAACTGCACGTGACGAATTTTTGAGAGCGTTACGTAATTGTCGTAACAATATTAATTTTAATATATGTGTTAGATTACTGTAAGTCTGATAATTATACATCATAATATATTGTTACGACGCTCTCACCGGTCGTCGTATAGTACAGTGGAAACAGTACCTATACAGACACAAATAAGGTCTCTAATAACCAGCTTTAATTAATCACAAATACAGTTTATAATCATCTCGTACAATAATCCAAGCAAAATTGTCCACAAGCAATATTAATTTCAACTGTAAAGAATTCCGCACTAATTATAACACGCACCTGCTGGGCTAGGCGGAGGGATCGGTGGAGGACGCTCTCGGCTGGTCCATTCGTTTCAGTACTGATAAATAATGTAGTGTTAGCCGTTTCTTTCTTTATACGACTACGTTGTAGTTAGTTTCAACACGTATCTCATCCGATGTGTGTCTTCATAGGTGTAGTGTTAGTTGTTCTTATTTCTCCTGACAAACTTTGTTTCTTATTCTGATTGTTTTGCCTTAATACCGGCTGTCGATGGGTAGTGTAACAGAAAATGTTTCCATAATATGGGGACATTGTGAGCGCCATATAAACATTTCGGGGAATAATGTTAAAATAATCTACAATCTTATTATAGCATCTGTTTGACTCCGCGCTGAATTAACATTTTGCTATGTGAAAATAAATAAATAAAGTTTATAGATCTGTGTACGTATTTAAAAACAGAGTAGTATAAATAAAGAGATAAAACGATTGAAGAGATGTCTAGTTTGATGTTATCCGATTTACCCGTGGTAAAATAGAATAAAAATGATATCAACTAAAAAAAAATAGAAAGAATAATCTGTTAATATTAGTTTGACAATTCTCCGAGCCATTAGGCCGTGGTGCATTGCTGCCACATAAAACATACGTTTCAGCCCACCATTGGAGTCCGTCCTCAGTGTAACGATTTGAGCAACGACTGGTACGCTCTTCACCAGTTTTCCACAGTACTGTGGCACAATATTTTGCTGAAGTCGGCATAAGTCCACAGTATCAGTTTTTGCTCAAGTCGTTACACTGGAGACGCTCTCTGATGGTGAGACCGGAAAGTCTGCTTTATGCGACAGCATTGGACTACGGTCTAATACCCGGAGGATTGTCGAACTAATATTACCAGAGTTGACTCCTGCCGTGGAAATCTAAGATACCAACATAAAGAATACTTCAACTTACTGTTCATACTTAGAACGCTGAGTAGAATCGGCATTTTAACTTTTCAGTAGAGTCAAGGTCACACTCCTTTATCACCTTGGTTGTTCCAGATATAACAAGT
This sequence comes from Magicicada septendecula, assembly GCA_034769895.1. NCBI lineage: Eukaryota > Metazoa > Arthropoda > Insecta > Hemiptera > Cicadidae > Magicicada > Magicicada septendecula. Next base: position 318,405,243 of record CM068375.1, read on the forward strand.
AACTGATTTATTTGAGTACAGAACTAACTGTTTTCCAGATTTTTTGTTGTAGTCAGTTAGAAACAAAGAAAATACAGACTTGTTGTTACAAGGCTCGATGGCATATCCTGTATTTGGCCCTGGGGGTGTCTGGTGTCCCGTCGAGTTGAGTCGGCTTCATACAAAAGAAAACGAAATTAAAACTAATCAACATTACTATCTTTAAAGTGTTTGAAAACGTTTAATAACATACTGAAATCAATCTCATTAAAATAAACGGTAATAACACAACAAAAACACGCTTTTCTGAAACACTGTTTGAAAGATACTGACTGAATTAGTTTTCCTATATTTCGTATTTCACACCTATACGGAAAACTGTGTAATAAACTGATTATATATTTACAAAAATGTTACTAGCTGTAAAACATAACTGAAAAAATAATAAAGAAAGCATTAAGAAATTAACAAAATTCCTAAACTTTTTCGATTCTGCGTGGGGGGGGTCTGTGTCCGTTTCCCCTCCCCCGTAAATACACCGCTGCCAAAACTTTTGACGCTTAAAGCTTAGGAAAATGATAAGGTTAGAATGACTTTTCAGGTGCAAGGATGTATTAAGAGAATAGTGACTGCAATAGTATTATTCGTCAAGGCAGTAGACAAAGGTGGATAGGATAAATCAAGAATTTAGAAGACTTGGAGAAGGGCTGTAAATGTGAGTCCAAGGCCCGTCAAGAGCTGGAGCGTCAACTTGTAGATATTGAAAACATTTATTAATATCCTTGTTCGTCGTCCTCAGTTTTATGACCAGCAGACGGTCTAGAGTTAAGCTCTTCTGCGACACAGTGACATCAGTTGTTTTTCATTAATCCTATACTCGACACATATGAAATGGTGATACGTCAGATGTGTTACTATTCACTGTTGAATCTTAGTGATTGTTAAATCGTTGATGGTTACTCAAAATCATAAGTGCTACAGTTTGACTACACTATTTATCTGTGAGTCACGTGTTATTTTGTGTATTGGATTTTTGAGCAATTTAGTAAGCTGTCTCCAAAAGCTTACTAAACGGTCGTCAGCACCTGGGAAAGTATTTGTATTTGTAAAGAATCTTCATTCCCTGGTTATGTCTATAATGTCTAATTCAGTGCTTCTTGTAAAGGTTGATGCTGTAAAGACAATGATTGGACGTCCTTAATTTGTTTTCTGTCGAAAAAATACAATGTCACTGATAAAAGGAAATCTCCACCAACTTCCCGCGTCGGTTTTTGAGCTTTCTAATTTTGCCACCGCGGAAAAAATCCTCACACCTAGAATCGTTGACGAAGCAACAATGAAACATCTGTGTTCGCTAGACTCGGCACGAACAAAACTAATAGGCCACACTGCACATGCCCGAATTCGATCATGTCGACTGCGCCAAAGTTATGCGCAATCGGACCTTATTTCCCGAGTAACCCTCGTATACACTTTCATTTGGTACTTTCCGTGTTATAAATTACATTACTATGAATATGTCCGCAGCAGTTTGGTTTTGCAGTGCAAAATTATAGAGCGTTGTGAGTGTTAAGGTGCATATTTATGATGCTTGATACAAAATCGTAACTTTCTATAATCATGATTTTACCTAATGAATTATGACGACTGAGATGATTGCAATTCGTGATTCATGATTTATGATCTACTGTAATTCCGTAATTAATATGATTTTTGTTGCTTCTTGTATGTGTTTGAAGGTGGTATCGTAACAACAGAGAATGGCGACACTGTTAATTCAACTGCACGTATGTTTATAGACTTATTGTCGTTATGTACAGTGATCCGGGGTCTTCATATTACATTTTATACGATACAAGTATTTCTAAATGATTTCGATATCGTAATTATACAATTTGTACTGTACGTTTCACAAAGAAATGAAGGTAAAAATGGACCGCAACAATGATTGGCAACGTTGTCGATTGTCTCTTGTGAAATGCGTTGTACCATCCAGACGTTAAATTAAATAAACTTTCCGTTCAACATTCGAACGTTTCCAGCTTTCTACACGTTTCCTGGAAAGCGTTATGTGCAAAATTTGAAGTCTTGTTTAATTTCAATATTTCCGCACTAACTTCCTTAAACGTGAACTGAACAGGCTTGGCCCCCATGAAAACATTTGTATTGTAGGAAATGAAACATTATCAAATCTTGTTTAGACGTCATGAGATAGCCTCTCATTGAATTTTGCGCTGAAGTTGAATTCGCAAAATAGTAAGAACGTGTATAATTTGAATCATTAACTATTTTATTCAAATAAGATAAAGAAATTATATAATTGGCAATTAAAGTGAAATCATAATAATTCAATTTTGGTATATTCATTCCAAAATAATTATAATTCGTTTTTTCGTAAGGTACCATTAAAATATCTATACATTTTCTTTTAAATTGTACGTAAAAAAATTCCATGTTCATTTCCATTTAAACGTTTGTAGTAGACCTATACTTATGGGATAAATTAGTATTTCAAATTAGGGTACCATCAATTCTCTCGTAATAAATATCAACTACTTTATTATAAAAATGTTTCAACCACAACACCTACATTGTTAATAAATATTACATAAAATAGAAACAAATTACAGTAAATACTATTATAATACTTATTACTAAATATGATAAAATTTACTAACACAAAAAATACCCACTGGACGCAAATAACGACGAGATTCATTGAATCACACAATCAGTAGGCCTAATACATAGGTGTCTCTCAGAATGCATTAAAGAACTGAATCGAAAAAAAAAATAGCAATCAATCATAAAACCAATTTGAGAAAAACATGACATTAGAAACAGGTACATTAGACACATGCGTTGCTGCAATAATAGATACTTCAACGGGAGCCTGTGATTCTGAACTTGTAGGTACAGGTGGTGCTGCTGAAGTAGACACTTCAACCGGAGCCTGTGATTCAGAGACTGTTGAAGCTGGTGGCGCTGCAGTAGTTGATACTTCAACGGGAGCCTGTGACTCTGAACTAGTAGGTGCACGCGGTGCTGCTGGAGTAGACACTTCAACGGGAGCCTGTGATTCTGAACTTGTAGGTGCAGGGGGTGCTGCTGTGGTAGACACTTCAACCGGACCCTGTGACTCAGAGGCCGTTGGGGCTGGAGGCGCTGCAGTAGTCGATACTTCAACGGGAGCCTGTGATTCTGAAACAGTGGGTGCAGGTGGTGCTGCAGTAGTAGACACTTCAACCTGAGCCTGTGATTCAGAGACTGTTGGAGCTGGCGGTGCTGCCGTAGTAGACACTTCAGCTGGAGCCTGTGATTCTGAACTTGTAGGTGCAGGTGGTGCTGCAGTAGTTGATACTTCAACTGGAGTCTGTGATTCAGAGACTGTTGGAGCTGGTGGTGCTGCAGTAGTTGAGACTTCAACTGGTTCCTGTGATTCAGGAACAGTAGTGTCTGTTTGAGCTGATGAAGTGGAAACCTCAGTTTTTGGGGTCTTTGCCTCAGAACTAGTAGGACCTGACGGTGTTTGTTCTGGTGTAGGTAGAGTTGCGGGTGTTAGTGCTGTTGGAGGTGTTGGCGGTGGTGGGGGAGGAGTATGTGGTTTATGCGTAGGTGGTGCTGGTGGAGTTGGTTTGGTGTGTGGTTTAGGCGGTGTCGGAGGTGGAGGAGTGTGTGTTTTATGTGTAGGTGGTGCTGGTGGAGTAGGATGTGTGTGGGGCTTAGGTGGCGACGGATGCGGTGGCTTTGTGTGTTCCTTTGACTCATGCGACTCGTGGCTATCGTGGCTGTCGTCGTCATCATCATCATCATCATCATGTTTCTTATTGTTGTGACGATGTTTATCATCGCTGCCGTTTTCAGATTTGTGATTCTTGTGCTTCTCAACCGAAGACGACAAAAGGTGTGCGCCCAGTCGGTGAAGACGGGAAGCGAAATAATTATAATTTCCAAGACGCAGTTCTCGTCTCATTTCATTATCATCTTTGTTGTTAACTGTTTCGGTATCTGCCTGACTATAATAACGTGGGACGTTGTCTTCTTTTATTTCGTTGTCCCATAAATAATTCGGCAACGATGTCTCTTGCATCCTTCTTTCTCTCAGAGATTTCTTGAAAGTTTTAAGGTCATTTTCGTTTTCCCATAGCCGACGTCCACAACTTACTTCAATCTGTAAGATAAAAAATTCATATTGATAATGTTGTGGAAAGATGGTATATTAAACTTTGATAATTTTGCTATTGAAATAATGAAAAGAACGTATACTTTTTCTTTCTATGTGTGATATGTATCAAGAGACTATGAGAGATAGATAGAGTGAGTAAAACAGAGATAGACAGAAATTGAAAAAGGGAAGGAGAGTTTGTTTGTTTATGTGTGTGTGTGTGTGTGTGTGTGTGTGAGAGAGAGAGAGAGGTAGAGAGAGAGAGAGAGAGAGAGAGAGAGAGAGAGAGAGAGAGAGAGAGAGAGAGAGAGAGAGAGAGAGAGAGAGAGAGAGAGAGAGAGAGAGAGAGAGAGTGTGTGTGTGTGTGTGTGTGTAATATGTATGAAAGGGACTGACAGGGAGTATTTGTGAGAATACAAAAGAGTTTTGGAATTCTGAGTCAGACAACGAGGGGGGGTTTTGTTCAATGAATAATGGTTATTTTCAATTACTCAATATTTTAAGTATGCTAAAGCATTCATCGTATTGCGCATGAATTTATCCTGGTGTGTTTTTCAATATACAGTTATTTTGTAATTTATAACTATCTAAATTTTTCAGGTATTTTGTTTTTACTATTACGTGTATATATATTAGAGTAAGTTTACATTACTCAATGTGTAAAGTGTATGTCAAATATTACTGAGTGTGTACAATTTATATTTATAAGTTTCAAATTTTATATTTCTAGAGGGATTTACACGAGACGATAGAATAAGAAACGATGTGATAAGATGTCAATTGGGTATATCTTTTGTAAATGCAACAATTGAGAAGGTAAGCTGAGATAGATTGAACATATAGGTAGAATGGAAGCGAACAGGAAACCTCACCAAGTTTTACAATTGCGCCTTAATGGAAAAGAGATGTGGGAAGACCACGGAAAAGATGGCTTGAAAATAGAGATCGGAACAGGTGATGTCTTCTAATCCTGGAATGAAGAAGAAGAAGAAGAAGAAGAAGAAGAAGAAGAAGAAGAAGGAGAAGAAGAAGAAGAAGAAGAAGAAGAAGAAGAAGAAGAAGAAGAAGAAGAAGAAGAAGAAGAAGAAGAAGAAGAAGAAGAAGAAGAAGAAGAAGAAGAAGAAGAAGAAGAAGAAATAAAAAATAAGTATCAGATTTGAAATTGCATTTCCTTGCTGAAGATATCTCTCTACTTTTGATTTTACATATATTATATTTTGATATCATATAATATTTGGAAAAATCAAGACATCGAATTTTACTTACAGCCTAAGAGTCTTCTACCGTCCGTATTTCTTATGCGTAATTCAAAATCATGTTAGCAGTGTTATGTAGTTTACTTAAACATTGATATGGTAAGATTTTTAGGTAAATGTTCCGATAATAAGTAAATGTTTTAAATATTTGTTTAATTACGAATTAACCATATGCATGAATTTTTTTTAAATAATTGGTTCAATTGTATCCAATTATAACTGCCATTTATGAATAATTTCCATTGCATTTCGATTATCCTAGGTCCATCCATTCGTATTTTTAACAAAAGATTTTTCATGAATTAAAAATAAAAATTTTGTTTAGACATGTAATATATTTTAACATGTCTTGAATGTAGTAGTAACAGATTAATAACAGACGACATACTTTAATGCTAAATAAACTACACACACGCAAACACACACACACAAACACACACACACAAACACACACACGTGTGTGTATAATATTGTTAGCTAATAAATATACACAGCTACATAGATATTTATTTTATTGTTATATAAGTTATGAAGAAAATATTTGATTATTTGGTTTTTTTATAGATCTAATATAGGCCTAACGCTTCTGTTCAGTATAATCGAAATTAATATTTTATTTTTATTGTAGAATGTACAGTCTAGATTTTCGTAAAATATAAATTTTGTAAGTAATAAGTTTAATTTATTGGGTTATTTAAACATATTGATATATTTAGTTGAACCCAATTTGAGAAATAGAGATTTCAGCGAGATTTCAAAAGTTTTATTTTACAGGCGAATTTAAGTATGTAAATATTCAACAATAGATAAAGTTGAAACATTTATATTATTACTAGAGTCTACTTACAGTGGCTAGGACTATCAGAATCAACCACAGTGTTACTCGTCTGTAGTCCATCTTGCTGATGCACATAAGACTGTTGACTACCTGCTGGACGCCTCGTCATAAATACAGACAACGACCAACGTAAGAGTTACGTATTAATTGCTGTTATTCCACAAGATATGATTGTCTTTGTGATAACAGCAAACACCTCAATGAGTGTTTTTGCGCGAGTACTCTTGATAAGATTTGTCAAGTGGTAAAAAAAGTTTATTGAACGGAATTTATGTTTCACAAGACAAAGGTGAAATCTATTGTATAGTGTTGAATTTGCGAGTTCTGTTTAATTGTTTGTCAATTATTTCAAGACGTTTTGCGTCACTGCAGATGAAAAATTCCGTTGACGACATTTTATAACTATATTTTTGTAAACATGTGGTGTCTGGAGGTCTGCTACAAGGTCTGCGTAGAGAAAAGGACACTGCGTAAAGATTCTTTTTCCTCCTCCTCCTCCTCCTCCTCCTCCTCATCCTCCTCCTCCTCCTCCTCCTCCTTCTCCTTTTCCGTCTCCTTCTCCTTCTTCTTACCATTCTCCTTCTTCTTCTTCTTCTTCTTCTTCTTCTTCTTCTTCTTCTTCTTCTTCTTCTTCTTCTTCTTCTATTCCTTCTTTTCGTTCTTCATCTTCTCCTTCTTTGTCTTCCTCTTTCCAGTATTTAAGAGTTCTTCGCCTCTTTCCTGTACCAAATTCACTAATCTAGGCAGTACCCGAGATATATTCTTGTTTGACTTGTCAAACCTTTTCTGCGTTTTGGGTGATTGTCTCAAAAATTGCAGTTGTTTTATTTTCACCGGCCTTCTAACGTTTTAGAATTGTCACCTTTCTTCTGTTCTGCACGTTAGGTCTGTTATTCTCTACGCGGCTGGAGAGTTTGCGTTCGTTGCACTGTCTCATCATGATTACTGCTTGTTGCGCGTTGCCGTTACTCGTTGTCTTGTGTTTATCTTCCGTTTGTTACAATGACTGGTCTCGCTTATGTACTGTATACGTCAGTATTGGCCTCGCTGAACTTCTGCTCAGTGAACTCTTTGAGCTCTCGTTAGGAACGGTTTCGTCCTCTTGCACCAGAACTTTTAACAGCTGTATAATAACATGACTCATAATTCAACTAAAGTAATTAGACTAGCGTTTATAATATTTAATTGTGATAAAATATGATTCATGGTAACAGCTTGCTGTAATCATGTGTTGATCTTAAATTTGAAGAGTCGAGAAACCTAAAATAAACCAGCTACTGATATCTACCCTTCACGTGTGCTTGAACCTCCACACGAAAGATAAAAGCAAAATAAAGTGTCAAAAAAAGTTTTGGTTAAAATTTAGTAATGTAAGAACACCAAAGCCACATTACCACATTACTGTGATCTCTAACGTGAACACCCTACTTTAGCGCAAACTCAAATTTTACCTTGAAGATGGTCGTCGATGGCACAGCCGAAACGTTTGCTTTGGATTTTAGCACTGGACCACGCCCAAAAAAGAGCCGGGAAACTCAATTTAACAGCTTTGACTCCGGCCGTGCAAACTTTTAAAGTAATGTAAGTAAAATTAAATAACTACTGTAATTGAAGATGAACATTTTTAACTGATGTATGCTACAAGTTGCCATTCCGTTTCGAAATCGCTTCGTGTTAGGTTTTTTCGCAATTTTTAAGATTATGTCTTCTTAGCGAGTAAGAAGAGATACTCTTCGAATTCTTGGTCAGTTCTGAGTGTATGCAACTCGTTTTAGGATATTATAGTGCAGTAATTTATTTCACGTCACCATAAAAACTCTCTTTAAAAAATAACTTGCTACATGATGTGCCTTAAACAGATGTGCCTATGGCTACACTGTATGTTTCTCGACCGTATCTAATTATTTTCTATTTTATTAAATTTAGTACATTATTATCATCTAAGCACAAATCGACAATTAGAATTTTAATACGTTTCAGATATTTCGTACATACAAACGTTTGCTAGCGCTCCAAAGCCTTTACAGGTAAGTCGATTAATACATAAGTTTAATTTAACAAAATTTGCGCACACTTATGCACTTGCGCATTCCGTAGCGCGATTTTGTTTTTGACGAAATATAGTACCCGCATTATGAAAAGCTTTTATTCATTCGTGGCAAAACAAAGAGGCTAACGTCATTTCATTTATAGCCTCACTAAGACATTGTTTTAAATAAAAAATTAATTCAAAAAATGTAACACTTTCTGCGTTTACAGCTGACAAGAGAAAATTCGTACCAGTTTCTGGTATCTTTTAATTTACAATATTTTACAGTACGATACCTTTATGGGTTAATGACTTTGTTAGATTCTTTATATCTATTAATAAATTTATAACTATTACGTTTCCACACGTAATTTTTTGGTTACAAAAAACAAAAATATCAAAAAAACAATTGGCTTTTCTTTTAAATTGTGTAGTTTTATTAGAAAAATTTAAACCCTTCTCAGTACCCGGCAGAAACCCCGCCCCCAAATTAATAATATATTTGCTGCTCCCAGCTTTAATTATTCTCCAATTCATAATTGCCAAAATACTAGAAAATTGTAGAATTATTTTTATTTATTTTATTCCAAACATCAGAAAATATTCTATACGTTAATTTTGATTGTTAAAACAAAAGAAGACATGGCTCTATATCCCGACGGAATAAACGCCGCCTACCAATTTCAGAGTTGAAAGCTGAAAGGTTATTTTATTTTAAGATCCATCGACCAAGTGGCTGCGTGAAGGTGAAGCTTGAGTAATTCTGGATTGGTAGGCCTATTCTGTGTCACAGGACCAGTGTCTTGCTCGTAGTCGGAAACGCCACATACTATGGTTGTGCACTACAGACAGAGTTGTAATGTTTCACAGATCATTAACCTGATTTCTTTGTGTTAGTAGTGAATGGTGGTTAAACGGTCTCACATAAGGAATTGTCATAGTCCTTTATACTGCTTAGTTATATCCGGTTATTTATAATGCCAAATAAATTTGCTTGGTATTAAATAGAAAAAATATCTAAATATATTTAATAACTGTTTATTTATACATTTCCCTACAATTTACACCAAGTTTTAATAGACTATTTTTAATATGAGTAAAGACCTTTGTTATGTAGTCTTACAATTTATAAAATAAAATAATATGTAATAATATAAAATGAAAAAAATAATAAAATATATCCTTTTCACAGTGTAACGTCTAGAGGAAAACATACGATTGAAGCACTGATATGTGTTTTTCACAATAAAAGCTATAGGATCTTGGAATTATTTAATCCCTTACGTTGTTTATCTGTAACGTGTATAGTTTAAAGTACAAGCTATGTAAAAACTAGGAAATCAGGTTAAAATAACAGGTAAGAATTTAAATTCCGTGTTTGTTTCCGTGTACTTAGAATCACTAGACAGACTCAATTCTCAGTATCGTATCAGAATAGTAAACAACTAGCTGTCACTCTGTCTGCAGTTTTGCAGATTTCAGTGAGCAATGGAAACCCTTATATGTACCCTATTAATAGCTACTTTAAATATTAAACTCGCATAACACATGTCACAATAACATAATCATGTCGCATAACAATAACATGTCCCATAACAATAATCACAATAAGTATTCATAATCTGAATGTATCAAATATCGATCAATCAATTGTATTATCGTTATTCAATAAATTAAGTGGTGGTAACAGATTTGTTTTTTAATGCAAAATTCAATCAATATATTTTTTATATACAGAGAAATAAAAGTATGTAGGGGTGAAAATTACTGCCAGTGGAAAGCAAGAGAAAAAATACAATCTAGAATTAATTTGGGAAAGATAGCAATATCTACATTAAGTAGAATCCTGTTACAGGCAAATTCCTGTTGATAGGCAAATTACAGCAGACACTAAAACCAAATTATTTAAAGCCGATGTTAGAAGTATCACGACTTACCCCTCAGAAGTTTGGACTACTAATACACACACAAGAACAAATTTAATACACACATGACTGCAGAGATGAACTTTTGGAGACGTTCGGCAAGAGTATCCAGACGTGAGAAAATTAGGAATGAAGTCATTACAGACAGAATGAATGTAAAAAATTCAAATGTTCGTTTTATCTAACCAAGAAAATTATAATGGTATGGACACACGAAATGAATGGCACAGGAACGATTGCCAAGGAGAGTTATAGAATGGACACTACCAGGAAGAAGAAAAAGACGAAGGGACGTACCACCTGGGTACAAGAAATTCACACTATATTGAGGGAACAAAAAATTGAAGGAGATTTTTGGATGGACAAGCAGTAGTGGAAGATGAGAATTCAGTCACTTCTGTAAACTTTGGTTCCGGAAAATGTGTAAACATTGTTCACCCGGATCAGTAAATAATTCAAGATATTTAAATTTAAAGTCTTAACAGGAAACTAAGTTAACTAATTTTTATTATTCTACTAAACAAACTTTATTTAAATATAATTAATACACTACCGACTCGGAACAAAAAGTTTTTTATGGGTAAAAACTTGAAAGTTTTACCTTATAGCCTGAACCAGTTTTTGCTTTTAAAAATCTTCTTCAGAGGCTGGCGTCGGGAGCACTGTTCGTCTTGTTCTTGGCGACGGTATCGATTTTTAAAAGATCGAAGTTGTGTGTATCACATCACACCCCACACACATAACATCGATCCTTCAAAATCGATACCGTCGCCAAGAACAAGACGAACAGTGCTCCCAACGCCAACCTCTGAAGAAGCTCTTTAAAAGCAAAAACAGGTTCAGGCGATAAGGGTAAAACTTTCAAGTTTTTACCCATAAAACAATTTGTTTTCTGAGTCGGTAGTGAATTAATTACATTTAGTTAAGTAACGGACACGTAATGGACAACGAAATCCAAGAATGAAATATTATTTGTAATAAGATACAAAGATTGACTTTAATATATGCTACGCCAATTATGTAAAGCTCTAGAATAGTCGGCAGGTGCAGTTAGGTAAAATTTCTACAGGGTTCTCTACTAGCCCAGCGTGAGGCGTCTGTACCAAGGCCGGCCACTCATTCAGCACTTAAGACTGTTTGAGTACTTGTTAACTACGCAAATTATGTTATAATTGTTAACTAATTTTGTTATAATTAGTGCGGAAGTCTAATAGTTGGCATTATTATTGCGTGTGGACAAATTTAACTTGAATTTTTGTATGAGAGTACCTTGTTGATTACAAATTGGTATTTGGTGACTAATTAGTGACTTTATTGGTGTCTGTAATTTGTTTCCACAATACAATACGACGGTCCATGAAACCGACGTAACAATATACAAAAATTTGAATTAATTAAAACCGCAAAACTATTTAATTAAATTTGGTTTTTGCATTTTTTGGTATTTGTAAGTTTAAAAATAGATAAATTGAGTTAGAAATATTTAATGTTTTAAATAACACCGATGTGATTTTATTTATTGGATTACTACATTAAAAGGAATGTTATATTTTAAACATTGTAGAATATTGTAAATAACCTGTTACAAGTACTTTCTTAATGCGCAGGAAAGTATCTATCTAGAAATACCCTACCGACTGAGTATTTTCAGCGTCACATCGCTTATACTATCATATTACCCTAATAACAAATGTCACATCGTGTTGATCACGTTGTATACCAAAAATACATTCACTCCGTTAGGTGGAATGAAGCACTACACGCCCTCGAACATACTTTAACGACGTAACAGCATCTTCTTGCAGATGGTACAAAACGTTACCTCGAAGATAACAAGCTTATTTATGAATTTTATAGTATACGACATCTGTAATAATAAGTGTAAGTTATTAATGTGTTGACGATTTCATCATCCTCCTCTTACGGCGCTACAGCCCGAAGTCGGGCCTTGGACTCCTCTATCCTGACCCTCCACCTCTGTCTATCCGAAGGAAAGGTCTTCAATCCTCGCACTCCCTACATCTCTCTTGGATCCATAGGGACAGTATCCTTCTCATCTCGTTCCTGATGATTACAAACTATGATTATAACACATACACACTTATAAGAAGGTGAAACAATATTTTTTAATTTTAATTCTACGGGGGCTATCCGGAAAGTAACCTCCGTTGCCGCGTATCGAGAGAAGTATTGGGAGAAGTGGCGGGTTTCCTGTGTCGACTCGTAGTTTTTGTATACAAAACACAACTACAAATTCATATTAATTATTTCATCTCACGATACTCTCTCCTCCCTAAGAAGTTAATCTTTATACGTGACGTAGTATTTGAACGTAACCTAATCTAACTTAACATAACCTATTGGATATGCTTAAATCCCACGACCTGGTATTAGCACGGTATTGTAAATATAAGGTACGTTCAACTCACGAACACGCACGTACCAGATCGTCACGCTCTAACACACACACACACACACACACACACACACACACACACACACACACACACACACACACACACACACACACACACACACACACACACACACACACACACACACACACACACAGGCGGAGGCTGTCCGCGCGGGCGTGTGTGGACAACATAAGAGGATGAGGTTTAAAAAACGCTTCTTCTTCTTCTTCTTCTTCTTTAACTTCCTTGTTAGGACTCTGTCTTGTTCTATAACAACGGTCTTACATGCTGTCACACTCCAACTCTTCCTTTGCCGACAAATGCTCTTTGGTGTTTGGTTGACTATCTCTTGCCTTTTTCACTAGCCTTGTGTCATCCATTTTTGACATATGTGTTTATTCCATATTCCTCTTCTTTCCGCAATCCAATAATTAATATATGTTACATTACACGTTTCTCTGATACCATTGTTTGGCAACCTATCGTACCTTGTCTCTCCTAGTGTTGAGTTACGTAATATAATCATTTCTACAGTTTGTCGTTTCCTTTGAGCTGATGCTGTATCCGGCTTGGTGTCTGATGAATAGGATATTACTGGACGTACCGTATTGTGCGTTTTGCTAGGGTAGCTAGTTTCTGCTACTTATATGAGGTATTTATTATTCCATATAAGGTTATTCATGCATCTAGCAATTCTTCTTGCTTCCATCAATTAATGTTCTATTCCTTCGTCTACCTTATTGTTACTTGTAAACCTTATTCCTAAGTAGTATATCTCGTTTACTTGTTCTATTGCTCTGTCATTTATTACAAGCTTACACCTTAATGGGTCATGTGAAATTGTAATTGATTTTGTTTGCTCTTCCACTTTCTTCGTGTTATATTTCTAGCACGCTTTATTAAAATTTTACGCAAATCTTTGTAAGTCATTTTCATTTTCCGCTACTAGAATAACGTCGTCTGCATAACATATAATATTATACACACTTCTAGTTATCTTATGTCTTTTCATATGGTTTATCTCCTTAATAATTTTATCCATAACTACATTGAAGAGTATGGGGACTTAAGGAATTCCTGCCTGTTCTCTTTTGTTACAGGTACACTATCTTATAATTTGCCGTTGGCTTTGGCTTTTACTCTCACTGAAGTGTTTGTGAAGATCTCTTTTATTAGCTCTGTGATGTCGAATGGGACTCCTCGTTGTTGTAAAATGTTTAAGACGTCCGACACTCGGACCCTATTAAATGTAAACCTATCCCCCCTCGGACCCTATTTGTGTCAGACCTATTAGACACAAAATTTGGTTTTCAGAAGTCAATTGCATTTTTTTTTATTTATTGAATTACAAATAATGCATCATTACAACACCTTCCATTGTTAAATTCATGCTCTTTTTCTTCAAAGTTAATATGTTGTAATATCTTGAGCTGCAAAACCTTTGTCATTACCTTAAGTGGTGTGTTCAGTAAAGTGATCCCGGTATTTTGTTGTCAGCCTTTTTAAAAACGGGTATCACTATGCTTGTGTTTCAATCAGATGTCACTCTAGATGATTTAATTATATTGTTAGTTAGTTTAGTTATTTTTGTCTTCTAACGGGTGCCCCCCCACATTTTATAAGTTCATTATTAAAGCCATCTTCACCAGCTGCTTTCCTATTTTTCAGTTTCTGGATTATGTCTATTACCTCTTGTTGGGTCACCACGGTTCCATATACCAATTCTTAAACAGTTCGTCCTTTTCCGTTTAAACATTCAAGAATTCAGGGAAGCGTTCTAACGGAAAACACTGTATTAAAAGTCCAAGAAATTACTTTGAATTAGGTAAACAAAAATTAAATGTAAGTCAGTAAACATACCGATTTTAGAAATGAAGTACTATTTACCTGTCAACACATCTCAAATAAATAGACTGTATTTAAGTAAGATATTTCTGTAGTCTGAGAAAAACGTTTCCAAATAGAAATATTATAATCGCCGATTTAATTACTGTATCTGAAAATTACGCCGTGCGCACATAGGGTTTATATAATCGTTTGGTTGCTTCTGACCTCTTCATTCACGCGTGCACTTACACCCTTGCCTTTATTTCTCTCTAAAGTAATATCTACCTTAGTATTATAGCAGTGTCTGGCTTCGATGAGTCAGCTGGGAGGCTGTAGGATAGGCTTACTTCTGCTTCAGCAATAAATTCCGTAACAGTGATATACGCCTGTTTCTTTATCTTTATAATAACAAGTGGTTATTGTTATCATGATAATTTAATCTATGACGACTGACGAATTTCTTCTATATATAATTACTGAAGTGAATAATGTACAATCAATTATGCGCTGATTGTATATTCAATATACTGTATTGTTAAAGCGGTACACATCAATGATTGTATTATTACTATAATCGAGCATAATATATAACCGGATATATGGAGCACATCAATGGTTGTATTTTTACTATAATCGATTATAATGTATATTCGGGTATACGAGGAATGCGGACAGCAACGTTGCGGACAACAGGAATGTTACGAAGAGTGCGGACAGTGGTACACTCTGAAACCTGAGGAAGGTAGGCAGCGATGGCGCAAATATTTGGCATTCGAAGTGTGTGGACACCACCTTGGAATTTGCGTGGGAGGGGGCAGAGGATAGAGTGAGAAATTTTTCTTTTATACCCGATAAAATTCATTGTTCTGAAGCTCTTTTTTGCGTTTAGACAAATTATTTACCATCACAGTTTTCTAGGCTTTAAACTGGCAAATAAGATATTATTGCCAATAATTTTGTTGTTTAAAATTAGCTTTGAGCGTCTTCTTTATTTTATTACATTTTTTGTGCCTTTTGGTTTTTTATTATGCTTTTAATCTTTTAAGTTTCCAATTTCTTTACCAGTTAAATTTGTAAGTATATAAAAGTTCAACATAGACCTTCTCCAGATTTAGAATGAAAGGAATAGCTTCAAAACGTGATTTCATATTGCTCTTTTCTGTATGTACGGGAATCGCTCTTCCTATCCTTTCGTTCATCTTGATGTAGCCTATTTCTTTTCCTTCTTCTTTCATTCCATGCTCAGTTCTATTTTCATATAATAATGGTAGTGACCTCCGCTTCCATTTTGAAACACTGTACGACATCTTTCACCTTCGGTTTGGGATTCAGAAGAATGCTGTTGGTTTTATGTGTCATCCTTCAACAGCATTGCAATTCTGTGTCATTATTTGGTGGAAAGTCCAGAACGATAAAGTGATTTCTTCATTTTCCAGCCATCGCTCCATTAAATAACAGTAAAAGAAATAGCAAATGAATAATCGTACTTAGGTTTTTGGCATTATGATTAATACCAGACTTCATGTACATGGGGGAAACATGAAATTAATTATATCGTTAAGATATGTGTATGTGCAATGACTGCCATTAAATCTATGCTTCTAGCTACCATAATTTGGTCAACTTCTTATTTGTGCCTGGCTGGCAACTTCTTACCTTCCCAGCGCGCGCGCGTTGGATAATTTAAAAAAAATGTTGTAGGTTTTGGAAGTAATTGTGTGTGTGTGTGTGTGTGTGTGTTTGTGTGTGTATTTTTTGCTACACCTCTTGTGAAAAATTGATGTGTTGCTGAAGTATATTAAGTAATTATAACAAAAATGTAATGAGAAAACATTTATTAAGTTACGGAAAAATGAGTGTTACAAGTAATGTTTTTTTTAATTTTTTAGAATTAATTTTAATTAAGAACCGGGCTTGTTATTTTGATTATTGTTCAATTGACTTGAAGTAGTTACGTGCCATTAAACATCTCTGATGGACACAAAATTCCCGGAACGCTATACTAACAATGCGTCATGTTCAAAAGTCGAAACATGTAATGATAACAGTATCAATTAATTGAAGTAGAACAATTGAAGGTAAGTAAGTGTCTGTCTATGTTGAGTTTAGCAAACGCGTTAAGTGGAGACACTCAAAAACATAAGATTTTATGCTAAGATCTGGCTGCATTAGCGAAACTAATTGAACAGTTAAATAATTGAACAAAAAAAAGTAATTGTAATATAGGCCTATGTAAATTATAAAATAAACTTAATAAGAGTTTTCAGACATAATGACAATCACTCTACACTGGGTAGATAACGTACGTACTTTCACTATTTAAAAAAACAGTTACGCATGAGTTCGAAAAAAAAGTAGAGTTCATTTTAACCAAAATTTATCTGTATTTCCCAGACACACTTTCCATTTACAAGGTTGTCTATGTCTTGACTCGTCTAGTCTAATATCTGTATGGTTTGAATCATGGTTTGTCTTTCCACAGATAACTAATATCTTGGAAAAATAAAAATATCTTACAGATGGCTATTACATAAACAATAACATACTTTAACACGAACTATAGGTTTCATAAAATATTCTTAGGATAACTTTCTGAGTTTTTCAAAATCTCTACAGAAGGTCTCCTTTTCAAAAGACCTTTTAAGGATATAAATTCACAATTCCTAATGATATGAAATTTATTAATTTTTAATTGAACACTACTATTACTGGTTCTTGTTACTCTCTGCAGAGCTTCGGGCTTCTGCAGAGTCAACTGACTTTATTTTGGGCAAGGACTCTGAACTCTTCAAAAGACTTCACTTACTTTTCTGCTCCCATCTGAACATTTTAAGGAAAAATCTTAAATTTCTTAATTACCCTAAAAAAAATGAGGAGGCAAACTTTCAAACTAGTCGTACTAGTTTTATCCCCCGGAACACATCCTAAACATATTGTCTGTCTGAACTTCTTAAAATGGATAACCATGAGTAAAAAATACGTATGCTGCGATAAATGAGAAGGGAAAGAGACAGTGGTACCAAGTTATTCAAGACGCAGTAGTAAATGAAATAATTCATTAGCGAACTGAGTCTTCTTACTCTGCTCGTAAGAACGTAATGTTGTAAAAGTGAAAGAATTCAAGAATGTAACAATGTTCCTACACAGCAAAATAACAAAGTAACAATAGTAATGAAACAACATATTAAAACATGTACAGGTACAAGATTAAAACAAAGTGATGAGGAAATAGGAGCGGGAAGAATATAAACCTCTTTAAAAAACCTGGTCGATCCGGCTCCGGATGGTAACACCCAGTTATAGGCCCCCGCCATAGGGTAACAGGTGACAAATTGTCAACGGTCTCGAGGGGAAAGGAAAAAAACTCCCAACGGCGTAGCAAGCAGACGAGCTTAGGAGTTAGGTATCACAATGAAACTGGTGGCAGGCGTGGCAACCCCACCAATGGAGTTTCTTGCAATCGGTTTGGTAGCACATTCAGGGAGACTTAACCACTTTCAATCGTCTAAACAACAAACGACATAATTGTTTTCACCCTTATACTTGCAAAAAGAAGAAGAAGAAGAAGAAGAAGAAGAAGAAGAAGAAGAAGAAGAAGAAGAAGAAGAAGAAGAAGAAGAAGAAGAAGAAGAAGAAGAAAAGATTACAATAAGAGCAAGAAGTAAAGCATGCGTAACGCCCAGGCCGTCTTTAAGCCCAGACTCAATGGGTACCTAGCCTCATCTCACCAGCTGGCAAAGTCAATCTAATTTATACGCTGTGCCAGCCGAATTCCATTACTCACCTATAATACTGTGCTTAAATGATGTGTCGGTTTTAATGCTTAAACTTACAATCCCACTACACAGTTACAGCTGGACGACACGGTAGTAAAAATGAAAGCAAGAGGTAACGGGACTAAAGGAGGGTTAGGAAAAACAAAGTAAGGGAAAGCAAAGGGGGAGGCATTATCATAACAAATAGTAACAGCTTCCCTTTGTCAATCAAATTAATTTATAAGAATTACACAGTATTGATCAGCATTCGTGAATAGCAGAGTCAATAGCGTAACGCTTACTAGTCTCCAGACAAGGATGTTTGGTTGATGAAACTGTGGGTCTTTCTACGTCGAGTGCCAGTGTCTCACAACTGGAGGTGCTGTGAGAAAGTCTTGTTTGTCTTCCCATTTCTCCACCTGGAGTCTTTGTAGAAACCTTTCCTGGCTTCATAAGCCTTAAATACTTCGTGAGTTGAAATTGTTATTATTTACAAACAGTTTAAGTCTGCTTACAAATCACACCACTTACCTCAGTTTTTTGTATTTTCCTACATTACGACTACCCTGTAGACCATATAAGTATACGACCCTCAGTATAGAGCCCTTTTTCATGAGAAGAAAAGGGTTCATCCATGTATTCCTAATATATTAAATTTTTCAAACATTGGAGACACTTAAACTTACTCCGTATACACTCATTTCAAAGCATATATACTCCTGAGATTCCCTTGACTATTCATAAAACACCCTGGCGAGGTGATTTTACTTACATCCGCCTTTCGCAGATTCCATACAGTAGAATAAGTACCACCATAACTTTAAAAAAATTAATTTTGGTTTCTGGTCTAACTTTATTTCTTAATCTTCTTTGAATCGTTCCACAGATGGGTTTAAATTTACCTGAATTCTTTTGTACGTTTCATTTCAGACCCACGAAATATTACATCCCAAATACTTGCTTAAATCCCGTACCCGTTCCCAACAGTAGTCGTCTAACATAACTTTCATCCGCACTGGGTAACTGCCACGGAATTCCATAATTTTGGTTGAGAGCCAGCTGGTTGTAATTCATTATCCGTTTATTGCAGAAAATTCCGTCATCATCGAGGAATGAATTCACAGAAACGTTATCATTAAGTGTAATTCATTCGTAGCTAAAAGAGGGTTTCAGATTTTGTCATGATTTAAGATGTTGCGTTGTTAAAGTCCATAGCAGTACTTCCTCACTTTTTACATAGTGAGAGACTACTCATTGTTAGCACGCACAATAGTAGTACTTCCTCACTTTTTACATAGTGAGAGACTGCTCATTGTTAGCACGCACAATAATAGTACTTCCTCACTATATACATAATGAGAGACTGCTAATTGTTAGATAACTAGACATCCCCCGATTTGTGCAGGATAGTTAAGATTATAAAACACCGTCTTCAAATATTTCGATGAAAACATTCGGGCGCAAAAATATTCCGAATTTCGGTTTGCGATAAACAAATTATTTACTTCAACTAGACATGATGGATTTTAACCAAAAATACTATCGTTCTTATAAGTACCATATAAAAATTTAATAACTGCAACTTTTCGATCACCAACAAGTCCGTCTTCAGGTGTCTTCAGGTGAGCCGGTACAACTAAATTCAATAACAGAACAAATTTTCTTTCGAAAATGGTAGCAATCGTGAAAACAACGTAAGATAATTAAATGGCAAATCATAAACTGCTGATGCTCAATCGTTCAGTGACCACAAAAAACCAAGCCTTTCTATACTGCACTATTTCCCGTAGATCTATATATTTCTGACAGCCGCAATTACCAAACAACTATGGAATTATAATCCGAAAGAACGGAGAGAGGTGGGGCGTCCGAAGAAGCGTTGGTGTGACCACATCTAGTCTATCTGCTTGGTACTGGAGTAAAACATTTTTTGGTTTAATCCTTGCTGAAGTTGATCTATATATTCCCTTTTGTTGCTTGAAGGACTCCGTCGATCCACCCAGTCCTCTTATCCTTTTCCCCTTCACTTTACCCAGAATCAGATTCTTTTCCAGCAAGCTCTGTCTTCTCATTGCAGGACCAAACTATCGGAGTGTTGACATATTTGACTCTGCAATGAACAATCAGAACGGGAATGAGTAGAACCGGAAGAAAAATCATGAAATCATGACGGTTGCAACACAAAATTTTAAGAACGTCATTTTTTTCCCTTTTGTTCACTAGTCGAGCAGGTTCAGCGTTTCGATTAAGGCCGTACTCATGAAGCCTCTAGACTTTTCGAGCACTTGTAACTATACAAATTATCCCATCAAGTTTCTAACAGAAAGGAAACCTATTCTGGAAAGTCTGTGGAATATAGGGTCTACGGCCAGCTTAGAAGTTAGTACACTTGGCGCTATTGTAGAGTGCGGATCATGTAACTGTTTCGGATTAGCGGAACGTGATTATTGTGTTATAATTAGTGATGCAGAACTCTAATATTTGACATTATAGTTGCGTGTGGACAAATATAACTTGGATTTATTGTATGAGAGTACTTGTTGATTTCAAATTGTTCTTTGTGGTTAATTAAAGCTGGTAATTAGTGGCTTCATTGGTATCTGTATTTTGTTTCCACTGTACAATATGACGATCGGTGAGACGTCGTAACAATATGTTATATTATAAAAAAATACTATTTACGTCGTAATTTATATATTTAATAGACAGCATTTATTTTATTAAAATTAAATATGTTCTTTAAACACATTAATTCATTACATACTAAAATTAAATAAATTTTATTTTTGTTATTATAAAAATTTAATATTAATATAACATTTTAATTAATAATAATATTTTATTTTAATTACTGTTTTGTTATTAATATTTTTAGTGGTTGTTGTAGGCCATTTTAGGGGCCCGTGTCAAGAATACCTTACGCTCAGCTACATGAAATTCTTGGACGGACTGTGTATTGTAATTTATATTTCAATACAATAAATTTTAATTTCCATTAATACAGGGTCCAGCATATATACCTCCCCCATTTGGAGAGGCCACTGGACGAGCGGTGGTGGGGGTACGCCTGTGGAGGGGGTATCGATCGATAGTGGTGTACGTGCCGTTTTCAGTGAGCGCAATGGCTTGGTTTAGTGAGCATCGCACTTTTGTTGTGGAGGAATTTATTCGTAATGGTGGTTCTGTAATTACTACACAGCGTGCATTTCGTATTCAGTTCGCACTTGGCCGACCTGAGTCTGTTCCGGATAGAAATCAATTCATGTTTGGGTATCGAACTTCAGAGCAACAGGTTCAGCATTAAAAGGAAAATCTCCTGGCCAACCTCTGACCGTAACAACGCCGAACAATGTGGGACGTGTGAGAGCTTCCGTCCTGTAATCTCCAAAGCGTTCAGCAGTGAAACACGCAGCTTCCCTGGGCCTGTCTGATCGGAGTGTAAGAAGAATCATGCACAACAATCTCAACATGCATCCCTACAAAATGATGGTTACACAAGAACTAAGCATAAGAGATTTCGAAACTCGCAGAGCTTTGTGTGAAGACATTCTTCAGAACATTCCCCCTAGAGCTGTTGTGATTTTTTCAGACGAGGATCACTTCCACTTGGCAGGCACTGTAAATAAGCAAAATTTTCGGTACTGGGCTGAAGGTAAAGCTCGAGAACTTCACCAGCGGCCACTTCACAGCCCTCATGTTACTGTTTGGTGTGGCGTTGCCGAATTTGGTGTGTGGGGTCCGTACTTTTTTGAAGAAGATGGTCAGACAGTAACGGTTAATTCCAATTGCTACTGTCACATGTTAGAAACTGTCCTCCGGCCCAAGTTTAACCAATTCATTGAGGACCATGAAGGAGAATTCTGGTTCTAACAAGACGGAGCTACAGCCCACACTGCACGGCGTTCTCGAGAAATTCTGAGGGAATTGTTTCCTGGGCGTCTGCTCTCCTTGCACGGTGACATTGCCTGGCTCACAAGGTCGTCAGATTCGACGCCTTGTGAATATTTCCTTTGGGCATATTTAAAGGCACAAGTGTACAAACGTCGCCCTAGGACCATGGAAACTCTTAAGGAGGTATTCACCCAGGAAGTTGCTAACATTCCGCCAGAAATTACACGAAGAGTTATGGAAAACTTTCGGAAACGGCTTCGTCAGTGTGTCAATAATGGAGGCCACCATTTAATGGACATAAATTTTAAAAAACATTAATGTAAAATGGCATAGTGTATGTTATTCATAAATAAAAATATTTTTTCTGTATCTTTCTCTGTTTGTTTGTAATTATCTATTTCAATAGGGGAGGTTTTTATGCCGGATTTATCTAAGGATTACTTACTTGCTTATTTAATCCTTAGCTTTTCTACCTTTCTGTGTAAAGCTATGTTAGAGTTGAGTCATCTGAGGTCGTCTTTTTCCACTTATCCCTCCATTTCTTTCTATCTCCTGCGAGCTCCTTTATTTTCTTCCATTTTTACTCCTCTTCTTTCTGCAGCTGTGCTGGTTTCATCCTTCCAGAGCGTTCTTGGTCGTCCTCTCTTTTTTTTACCTGTTTACCTGGATTCAACCACTTGCTTTACCAGTCTTTCCTCCGCCATCCTCATTACATGTCCCAGCCATCTAAGTTGTGCTACTGTTATTGCTACATGAAAAATAACTAACTTTTTCCTAAATATTTCATTTCGAATTCCATATTTTTTTGTCTTCCCTTCTATTTTTAATTTAATAGATTTTACTAATATAAAATGTTTTAATTTATATTTTATATAATTTTTGTTGTATGCTGACACGGCCGATGTCAATATTATCGAAGTGACTAAAAACCGGGCTGTTAGGCCGTGGTCGGTTGCTGTATAACGTTTCGTATCCCACTCTCGAATATTTTCTTCAGACCGCAAGAAGCTACAGATTGGTGTGAAACCTTTACACAATAGTTCGTTTGGTCCAACGATACTCGATAACTTTTTTTAGTAAGAGCAACCATCAGAATAAGTTTCAGGAATCGTCCGGCCAATATCCGCAGTAATTGTTTCACACCATTCTGTCGCGTTTTGGGGGCCAAAGAAAATACTCTAAGGTGGGATACAAAACGTTGCCGAAGATGTCGCTGTTATACAGCAACCGACCACGGCCTAACAGCCCGGGTTTTAATCATTTTGATTATATATTTTGTCTTATTTGATTATTTTAATAGAAAATAAATCTGTTCCAAACCCTACGGTCTTTTTTATCTGACGATGAGCTGATACTCTGAAAAGCGCTAAACGTCATTACCCACACAGTGGTGTGCAATAGTTCCGCTTTCTATTTGTAGATTTAACTACCAATAAAAGATTATAATGTAAAAATGATTATTTTAAAATAATAGATTCGATAAATAATAAAATTTTATTAGCTCAAAGAAGACGATCACAGGGTGATCGTGGCTAAAACGTTGGGAATATTGAATTACAATCAATGATAATTATCAGCAACAATAAAATTAACATGTTACCACATTTTATGCTAGGAAATCTTAGCTTTATCTAACGTGTGTATAGGCAAACGATAAATCTCCTCTCTCCGTAAAACACTTAAATCAATCATAATCGATAAAATCGATTCAGACAGTAGTGTTATCATTAACAATAAAATTTGGACTGATAAAAAATGCAGTACTGTAACACTTACATTGATGGGACGCACGTAACACAGTTATTTTAGGCAAACCTGAGGATGGCATATGGTCGCGCAGTCGTAAAAAGCCATAGGCTACTTATTGTTTGAGCGTATCGTCTGTGCCAATTCTTTCTTTACTCAACTCATATCCTGATATTTATGATTCTGAGTCTCAGTTTCCGTGGCACAGATATATGTTATCTCCTTAATCAAATGTTAAAATTTAACTAACACGTCAAAATGTATGCATGAATGTTGTACTTCGCTTAAAGCGAAGAAACCCAGTGCGGGCAATACAAATACTAATCTGATTACACAGAAAACAGGAAATCTTGTCTCTATAGCGTTGCTTAACTTGTTGTTAAACAACTGCGTCAATGTATAATTCAAAAAAGGTTTAAAAATAAAATGTTTAATAAAAAAGAAGTAAATATATTAGGTATTTTGTTTTATAAGTAGGCCTAATTATGTAATAATGGCAAGGAAAGGAAATCTCACAACATCTAATTAAAGTTATACAGAGTCTTTATTTAAAGAATAAAACCTTAATTGAAGCAGAAAACCACCAAAAGCTCCTAGAGTTAGCCTGATCAATATTGTGGAGTACAATAAGGCTGTCCATTATCACCTTCTGTTTTTAATTTCTATATTCACGATGTCATGCAAAACTGGCAGATGTGACTTCCAGTGGGTATACATTTGTTAAATCGAATCTGCAACGAATCTGGATTACAAATATGCACACATAAGACCAAGGTTAAGGTTTTTTGTGAAACTGATCCCGTATATGCAAAAATTGTTATAGCCGGTACTGTCCTGGAACAAGTCAGCAATTTTGAATACCCGGGCTGCAGTGTGTTTTACAATAGCCTACAAGCAACAACGTTGTGAATAAGTTATATGTGTTCAATCCTATGTACGGGACCATCAGGCGAACTCTTAAGTCAGCAGGTAAGAAACACGCCTAAAATTTTAAAAGTTGATGGCCACTCCCACAGTTTTTATGGGCATGAGAATCGGCCTTTAACAAAAGGACAGGCCAGTCGTACCCAAGCGGCTGAGTCAGGCACGTGGCAGGTTATACTCTCCGTGATCATAGAAGAAACATAGATATATGGCAGGAACTGAATATTATGAGTATATTCGACAGGATTGCCCAGTATCGACTGTATTGGTGGGAACACCTTTGCCGAATGGATGACTGCCGCATCCCCAAACAACTATGGAACTATAAGCCGAGGGGAGGGAGAGCTGTGGGACGTCCGAGGAAGCACTGGAGTCACCGGCTCTAGACTTTGCCTGTTTGAGACCGGAACAAACCATCCTTGGTTTAATCCTTGCACATAATGATTATGATGAAGTAATTAGGTCATTAGACAATTTAAAATAAATCCAAATAAATCCATAGCTATCAAGTTGCTATTGTTATTTTCATTTACAAATCTAACCACATATAAAGTTTGTAATGTAACATTACAAATTGAATTATGGATATACTTCATTCAGTCTAAAACTCTCACCATCACTAGTATAAAATATTTAATATAAAGTTAGCATTAAATAAGGATTCCAAAATTGAAAACATTCTTTTCTCAAATAAAAAAGTTAGTAACATTTATTTTACAAATTTTGTTCACTTAAAACAATTAAAACCTTCATAAAATTTACAAGTACATTACATAAACATGTAAAACATTTGCATGAGAACTGTTATTTAGTATTGAATACTGTATATGTAAAGATTTTGTAGTAAGACAAAGAAAATGTAGGACGTAACAAGTGCCGAGATTCACGGATTCTCACAACCGAAAGCATTTTGTTTTACGTCGGATTGCATTAAAGCACTGAATTAGTAATCCAAAGTGCACTCAATGCTAAAACCACTTGAAAAGAGACATGAAGCCAGAAAAAGGTGGTGCTGATGTTGACGCATCAACGGGAGCCGGTGATTCTGAAGCAGCAGGTGCAGCTGATGTAGACAAATCAACAGGTGTCTGCGATTCAGAGGCTGTAGGAGCCGGTGGTGCTGCAGTAGTTGATACCTCAACTGGAGCCTGTGATTCTAAAGCAGTAGGAGCAGGTGGTGCTACAGTAGTTGTTACTTCAACTGGAGCCTGTGATTCAGAGACTGTTGGAGCTGGTGGTGCTACAGTAGTTGATACTTCAACGGGAGCCTGTGATTCTGAAGCAGTAGGTGCAGGTGGTGCTACAGTAGTTGTTACTTCAACGGGAGCCTGTGATTCTGAAGCAGTAGGTGCAGGTGGTGCTACAGTAGTTGATACTTCAACTGGAGCCTGTGATTCTGAAGCAGTAGATGCGGGTGGTGCTACAGTAGTTGGTACTTCAATGGGAGCCTGTGATTCAGAGACTGTTGGAGCTGGTGGTGGTTCAGTAGTTGATACTACAACGGGAGCCTGTGTTTCTGAAACAGTTGGTGCGGGTGGTGCAACAGTAGTTGGTACTTCAACGGGAGCCTGTGATTCAGTGACTGTTGGAGCTGGTGGTGCTGCAGTAGTTGATACTTCAACGGGAGCCTGTGATTCTGAAGCAGTAGATGCGGGTGGTGCTACAGTAGTTGATACTTCAATGGGAGCCTGTGATTCAGAGACTGTTGGAGCTGGTGCTGCTGCAGTAGTTGATACTTCAACGGGAGCCTGTGATTCTGAACCAGTAGGTGCGGGTGGTGCTACAGTAGTTGATACTTCAACGGGAGCCTGTGATTCAGAGACTGTTGGAGCTGGTGGTGCTGCAGTAGTTGATACTTCAACGGGAGCCTGTGATTCTGAACCAGTAGGTGCGGGTGGTGCTACAGTAGTTGATACTTCAACGGGAGCCTGTGATTCAGAGACTGTTGGAGCTGGTGGTGCTGCAGTAGTTGATACTTCAACGGGAGCCTGTGATTCTGAACCAGTAGGTGCGGGTGGTGCTACAGTAGTTGATACTTCAACTGGAGCCTGTGATTCAGAGACTGTTGGTGCGGGTGGTGCTGCGGTAGTTGATACTTCAACTGGTTCCTGTGATTCAGAAGTCGTTGGTGCTGCTGAAGTGGAAACATTAGTTGGAGCCTCAGACTCAGAAGTAGTTGGTGCTGATGGTGTTTGTGGTGAAGCAGGTGTTGGTGGTACCGTAGGAGCCGTTTCGGGTGTTGGTGGTGGTTGCGGTGGTGTAGGTGGAGTTGCGGGTGTTGGCGGTGGTGGAGATGGGGGAGGAGTTTGTGGTTTATGCGTAGGTGGTGCTGGTGGAGTTGGTTCGGTGTGTGGTTTAGGCGGTGTCGGAGGTGGGGGAGGAGTGTGTGGTTTATGTGTAGGTGGTGCTGGTGGAGTAGGATGTGTGTGGGGTTTAGGTGATGTCGGGTGCGGTCGCTTCGTGTGTTCCTTTGACTCATGCGACTCGCGACTATCGTGGCTGTCATCATCGTCGTCATCGTCATCGTCGTCGTCGTGTTTTTTCTTGTCGTGACGATGTTTATCGCTGCTGCCGTTTTCGGATTTATGATGCTTGTTCTTCTTAACCGAAGACGAGAAAAGAAGTTCACCCAGTTGGTGCACACGGGGTTCCACATGAGGGTAATATCCAAGACTCTGTATAGGTCTGAATTCATTATCTTCTATGT
The DNA here is from genome assembly GCA_034769895.1 of Magicicada septendecula. Classification (NCBI taxonomy): domain Eukaryota; kingdom Metazoa; phylum Arthropoda; class Insecta; order Hemiptera; family Cicadidae; genus Magicicada; species Magicicada septendecula. The sequence goes on from CM068375.1 coordinate 318,432,702, forward strand.
TGTCGACTGCTGCGGGGTCTGCTTCACTATAATAATGTGGGGCGTTGTCTTCATTTACCTTGTTGTCCCTTAGAGAATTCGTTATCGAAGTCTCTTGCATTCGTCTGTCGCTCAGAAATTTCTGGAAAGTTTCAAGGTCATTTTTGTTTTCCCATAGTCGACGTCCACAACCTTCTTGAATCTGTAAGATAATTATTTCATATTGTTAATTATTGAGTGAAAACGGTATATTAAAATGTGGAAATTTGAAAATCTACTAACGTGTTGCAGTTTGTATTTGTGTGTGCCTTCTTGCGTATATCGTTTATGTAAGAAAGATAAGTGTAGGCCTATAGATAGATATAAGAAGAGTGAAGAATGAGGGAAGAGACAAAGATAGTGATAGGTGAGGAGGAGGTGTATTGGTGGGTGACAGTTTTGGGGAATATTGTATCAGAATTTGGAGAGATGTTATACAGAGGATCAGGATATTGTTCAAATGTTGGTGAACGAATTAATTATCCAAAAGTAATTGTCATATTTCCTATATATATATATATATATATATATATATATTGTATATTTATAATTAGTTTTTCAATATAAAATATTCACACTGTTTCAGATAAAGCTATTTTCTAACAAAAGATTTATATTATTTTGAATATGTTGTTCAAGGTTAATTTAAAATTGTATCGAGTTAATTTAAAAATGTATTTAAACAATAATGTCTATCATCATTTGAGAGAATTATGTGTTTATAGTAAGCATAAATCTGCTTAATTACGTATTATTTTACACGGTAAAATTTAACTTAAAACTGTTTTCTTCAATTTCCATTTTCAATAATATATCGAAAAATTGTCTGACACTACATTATTTTGCAGATACATATAACTCTTCTAACTTTTTTATTAATTTTTCGTACTTTAAATATTCTGAGTTCATTCATTTCAGGTAACAATGAAAGATGTTTTATAACAATAATATATTGTTTAAGAACATTGTGAATTTAAACACGTATTGTATAGTATAATAATAACTGTATTATAATATGAAACACAACAATAAGTAAAAATAACAATAAGTACAACGTGTTAATAAACAATTGATCAATTTCTATAGATTTTAATTAATTGTTTGTTACCAGGTAATTGGTAATGTGTTTATTTTATTATTTTATGCACATTTCATTGAAAATTCATAGCATTTTATAATTGCTTATTTTATAATTCAAACTCTTGTTCGTTTACATATTTACTTAAAACTTTTTATTTTAATATTTAATCTCTGTCCTTCGTATAGTGATGAAAATATGTTAGTATGTATTGTATTAAATAAGTAGTGCATAATGGACATTTTGCATAGAAATTTAAGTAAATTATTATGTTGTAAATCAATATGTGTTCGACTGTTTAATAATAAATTATTTAAGAATATTCAAGCTGTCTCAAATATTATTTTTTCATTTGGAAAATTATTCATGAGAATCCCGTTATGTCGTTCAAGTTTTCAAATTTTATTAACATGTATGTGGTTTGCAATGTTTATTTTTGTGTTATAGAGGTCTGTTCTATGTTTGGCCGTTGTAAATTTCGAAACAGATCACAAAATTCTGTATGCTCAAATAAAGTTGTATTCGGATACGTTATTTAGAGATTTAATTTTTGTAAAGTTATATAAATATTAGTTTTATGGAAATATAATTTTTAATATAATTGACATTTTTTTAATTAAAACGTTTTGCTACCATTATAAGTAATTACAGTATTTTTTAATTTCTATGACATTAATTTCGTTAATAACAATTTATTTCATTTTATTTTAGTTGATACAATTATATTTTTACCGTAAATTGTAATTATATTTCAATTTTGAATTTTGATTAGCATAAACCCTATTTTATAACCATATTTTATTAACATTTTCTAGTAGCTATTATATAAACTTACCGTATATTATCAGACTATTATATTTGACAATAATATTAATGTCATTTAATATTAACTAGAAATAGTTAATGGCATTAATATTTGCTCAACTATTCTTGTATATACTTTATTTTTTATTGTTACTTATAATAAATACAATTTTCGTACAAAAATATATTTTTTAATATTTTTGTAATATAACACTCTTTGATATTATAAACTACCATCATTAGAAATACAAATTAATAAATGTTAAAAATCTATTAATTTAATAATTTGTATTTCTGATAATGATACTTTTTACTACCAAAACAGAGTTACATTCAAAAAATAATAAAAATTATATTCTTGTACAAAAAGTTTTATTTGTTAATAAAAATAATATAAAATATAATTAATGCTTTTTGCATTTTGATTTAATTAACAATTTTCGCTTATTAAGACGAATTATAATCAATTCGTATCAACAATAATATAAATAATTAATACGAAGTGTACATAAACACGTTTTACATATGGTTTGTTAAATTTAAATAATCGTATAGTTCAGTCACTAATGCAATAGCAGGAAATTCCGAGAACGGAATCAACTGAAAAAAATTATTTTGACACAAAAACGATAATTACAACGTGAAGAGGAGACAAAAACATTTGAAGGAAAGCAAATGTATTGAAACATAATGTCAAATAAAATTTAAACAAAACAATTCTAATAATTTCATTATTTTTATTTTCTTCACTTTATATTAAATAATATAAACTAATAATTAATAATAAATCTTAACTAAAAAAATATAAATTAAAGTGGAATTTAAATAGTTTTACGGTCAAAATTTAAATATATACAGTTAATAATAGGTTTAACACTAAGCTCAAAAATATATTGGAGAATAAATATATATTCAACAAAACATAATTTAATAGTAGTTTAATTTAAGCATACAGATCATTACTAGTGTGTACTTACAGTGGCTAGGACGATCAGAATTAACCACAGTGATACTCGTCTGTAGTTCATCTTGCTGATGCACATAAGACTGATGACTACCTGTTGGACGCCTCGTCTTAAATACAGACAACGACGAACGTAAGGATTACGTATTAATTGCTATTATTTTATCGAATTTTTCCCCAAGATATGATGGTTTTGTGATAACAGCGAACCCGCTGTCATTGGTGAGTGTTTATTTACGGGTGTACTCTTGATAAGATTCGTCAAGTGGTCAGAAACAATTTTATTTAACGTAAATTTATGTTTCACAAGAGAAGGAAAAAGTCTATTGTGCACAGATAAATTTTTAGCTTTCTTTGTAATTGTTTACTAATTATGTCAAGTGGTTCTGCGTCATTGGGGGCGAAAAAATTCCATTGCCGATACATTAGACCAGCGTTTTCTTAAATACTAAGCGTCTGGAAGTCTGCTACAAGGTCTACGATAAAACAAGGACAGTGCGTAAAAAAACTTTTATATAATTTTTTTTCTTATTGACCATCATGTTGTCGTCGCTGCCGTCATCATCATCTTCTTCATATTCGTCGTTGTTGACTTCTTCTTCTTCTTCTTCTTCTTCTTCTTCTTCTTCTTCTTCTTCTTCTTCTTCTTCTTCTTCTTCTTCTTCTTCTTCTTCTTCTTCTTCTTCTTCTTCTTCTTCTTCTTCTTTTATCCTGATACTGACAACATCGTCATGATACATGTTAAAGAAAATAGGGGGACCAACTACAATCCTGAAAAGTTCCTAGATTCATTTTAATCAGTTCAGAAAATTCGCTGAATGTCTTGTTTTCGAAAAGCCCACGTCCCATACCCATAGATTAGCAGGAGGGCTACCGTGACTTTACTAAATTTCAACCTGGTCTTTCTTGTTGTTCTGATACGTATCGTTCCGTGTATGGAACTGCCACACATCAGTTAGAATTTGCAAAGTTCATTGTTGGTGTCTCATAGCTGACACCACACACCATAAGGTAAAATGTCGCACCTATTCTATTGGCCGTGTTGCTTATTGACCAATATCTTTCAACGTACTGTCTCTTTCAGTTGCAAGCCACTCACTTTTTTCTTTTTCAGACAAATTATAATTGAACATATAGACTCAAACATTAAAACCAAATTTTAGGCAATTATCTGTTTTTCGTAAGTATATCTGGTCATCCTCAAACAATGTTGTGTTTATACATTTACAGCTTTGTGTGAAACGAATTACGGGATTAACAGCATTCTTCTTCTTCTTCTTCTTCTTCTTCTTCTTCTTCTTCTTCTTCTTCTTCTTCTTCTTCTTCTTCTTCAAGGATTAAGTTATGTAAACCTGTTCCGGCACCCATCTCATCCGCTGTAGAGGCATATTCTACCAATGGCTGTATAGTTCAGTGCCGCTTTCTGCAATCGATCCTCTATCATCCTTTGCACATCATCCCACCATTGTCTTCTGTAAATTGCAGTAATTTTCTTTATGTCTTTTACTTTGAGTTTTGTTCTGATATCTTCATTCGTTATTATATCTTGTAATGTATAGTTCAAAGTATTTTGAAGAAACTGTATTCCTTCGCTTTGAAACTTACCGCTATTCTTTTTTGTCATGACCCACCCCTCACTTGCATAAATCAATGTGGGTATTGCAATTGTCTTATTAAATTTAATTCTTGTGCTTTGTCTTGTTTAGACTCTAAATCCTATCTAGAAAGAGAAGGGTGATGGCAAATCTCCTGCGCCCCAAAACAGGGCCTTTCGGCTAAGGTCCTCCTGGTACGGGGTTGTGCATCAGGCCAGTAACCTATTCATGTAATACTTTGAAATACTTATAGCATCCAAAGCATCCTCGGAGTAAGAACAGGAAACCGTGGCAATAGGACCGTAGCAAAGAATAATGATTCGAATAAGCGGATTTCGGAACAACATTCTTCCATGGTAAAATATTATTATTATACCAATTAAATAAAGTGAGTGGTGAGCAATACAGGGGGAGTGACCCCTGTCGCACTCCTCTGTTGATGGGTATGGATAATAATTAACTATAAATTATCTGTATTCTGTGGCCGGAATCTCCTATGCCGTAACAGGAGTGGGGATTATTTTGACATAATAAAGTTCTACCGTATAAGCTGATCAATTTCTTGGTGTAAAACATTACTTTTCCTTATAATCGGATCACTTCCTTCCTACCATCAATCTTAATAACTGTAAATTATCGTTATTACAAAGTATTTATGCTAGATAAAATATGGTTAATAAAAATCACATTATGACATATGACAAACTGAAGCCAATAACACTATCTCAATCCATGGACAACTGTCCAAAAACAGATAGATATTTGTTACGGGTTAGACGGAAGCTCGGAGTTGTAGTATAAGACCGGTAGCAACTTAGGCCTACGTTTCCAAGGCGTGACTGTCAATAGAACTTGAGAAATGAGTCAGAAAATATTTCGTGCACGAATTTTTTTCTCTTCATTGAATTAACAAAACAGAATTTTACTTCTCTAAGCTAATATGATAAAACTAACTATACGTTTTAACAATTCCCCGATAACACGAGGTTAACTAACCTAACCACACTTAACCACATTAAGTGATCGTTTATTTCATTTTTAACGGTATTACCAATTTTTAATTACACGATTCAAAATATTTAAATTAAGGTAAAGTTGGGAGAGATGACACGTTGGTAGAGATGACACATATGACGTAACGCGACACGTGATGCGCTGAAGGCAAGGCGCACGCCACGTTGCAAACCGGTCGGCAGTTGTGTTACGGTTATACAAGGAACGAGGTTGCATCGTGTCTACATTTCACATTTTTGTTGCTACCACAACGAAGTAAGTTCGGTTATCAGCTGAATTAGTCACTTTTTAAGTACTATCTACCACACTATACAGTATTATTGGCTTGTACTGACTCAAAACGTTAGCTGTAGAGTATTCAAAACATGGAAATACGCAAGTTGTAAAAATGGTGGAGTGTGTCATCTCTCCCACAGCTGCGGGAGAGATGACACATCAATGTAAGGGAGAGATGACAGTGTCGTCTCTCCCTCATTTGTTTATTTTCTAACACTGTATAAAAATATTCTTGCATAGCAGTGCCGTACAATATTTTAAATAATTTTATATATCACAAGTGGTAGCATTCAGAATGCCACGTGTTTACAAAAGGAAAAGTTCTAGAGCAACGACGTATACTGAAGAATCGTTAAGACAGGCTATCGAAGCTGTGGAATCCAAGCAACTAGGAGTCAGAGCTGCAAGTAGAGATTATGGCATACCCTTACGAACTCTTGTTAGAAGAATACAGGCTAATAACTCTGTTATTGGTCCGTTAGGACCTCACTCACACTTAGGTACCGACGCAGAAACAAAACTAGTAGATCATATAAAAAAACTTCAGCAGCGTGGTTTTGCTCCTTCCCGCAGAGATCTCCAAGAAATGGCTTTTTGTCTGGCTGAAAAGCTGGGAGTAAAACATAGGTTTAATACAGAATTGGAACGAGCAGGTACACACTGGTTTCTGTCATTCATGGAACGCCACAAAGACCTTAGTATTCGCATGGCAGAAGGTGTGTCAGTTTACAGAGCAAAAGGGATGAATAGAGAGGACGTTGGTAACTACTTCAAGCAACTGGAAAAACTTCTTACAGAATATAATTTGTTTAATAAACCTGGCCATCTATTTAATATGGACGAAAGTGGTCTCCAGTTGAACAACACACCCGGCAAAGTTGTTGCTGCTAAGGGCACGCGAGATGTGCATCTCGTTACTGCCGCAGAGAAAGGCGAGACTATTACTGTCGTTGCATGCTGTAATGCAGAGGGGAATTTTCTCCCGCCGTTCTGTATTTTCAAAGGCACGTACAAAAAACCGGAGTTTGAAGACGGTATGCCACCTGGATCAAAAGTTGTTATGTCACCTAAGTCGGCTTACATAAATAGTGAACTGTTTTTTAATTGGCTTTCAACACACTTTTTGCCTAGAAAACCATCTGGTAACGTGCTAATATTATTAGACGGGCATACATCCCACCTAAGTGATCCTGAAATTCTAGATTTTGCCCTTCAGAATGATATTGAACTTCTTTGCTTGCCAAGTCATTGTACGCACTATTTACAGCCTTTAGACAGAAGCTTTTTTAAATCTCTCAAGGTATTTTTCTACCAAGCAGCTAATAATTGGATGAAGAATAAGGATAGGGCTACCATATCACGTTTAACTTTCGGCAGACTTCTGAACGAGTCTTGGATCCAGTCAGCTACAATGAAAAATGGTGTTTCCGGATTCAACGCAACGGGTATTTATCCGTTTTGCCCTTCGGCAATTCCCGAACACGCTTTTGCCATATCTGATCAAATACCTTTACTTAGTGGCAACTCAAACCAAGATAAAGAAATTCGTACGTCTACGCCCTCATCATCAATGCAAGAAACACCTGCGACACCTACGTCAATTGCAGTTGACTTCAGTCCACCACGTGAAAACATTGCAGCCAGCAGTGGCACACAAGAAGGATCCAAAGAAACCTATACCCCTACTAAAATTTTAAATCAGATCTCACCCTAACTTACCTGAAAAAAGGAGGCAAAGGGCGAAGCAGTCTGCATCGCACATTACTGCGAAAGACTACATTTTACATTAGAGAAAAATTTACTTCGACAGATAGAAAATAAAAGAAAACATCAAGAAAAAATTAAGAAGAAAATTAAAATTGCCAGAAGAACGATTAGGTATGAACCATCGGAGAGCGAAGAGGACGAGGATGAGGATACCGCCTGCTTAGTTTGTTTTCGCCTTTCTCTCAGAGTAAACCCGGAGAGGAGTGGATACAATGCCAGGATTGCAAGAAGTGGGCTCACACTAAATGTGCTAATAAGCCTGAAAGTTTTTATAGTTGCGTTACCTGTAGTAGTGACCTGGACGAGGCAGATTTTTAGATGAATTTTCTTTAAATTTATGGTTTTATTGTATATAATTATTTTAAAATTATTGACAAGAATATGTTTTTAGTAGTTTTAGGAATTACGTAAGAAAGTGTGACTGATGATTACAAGAAAACTGCTAATTAGGTTAACATTTTTTACTTTAGTTATGTCGTGGTTTGAAGTGAATTTTATATTTCACATTTTCGACAGTTGCGTTTTTAAACATATGTTTGCAAATATTGTAAAAGATGATAAGACAACGAACATGTATATATACACTTACAGTTCTATTAATAAACACTATAACATATTCTGTTTTTCTCCTTTAATTCTCATGTGGCCATCTCTCCCATATCACATGTGTCATCTATCCCATTTGTAGGGGAGAGATGACACTTTCCAGTACAATTTTATACCAATTTCTAAATCTGTATAAAAACAAAAGATTGACAATCTGTGCTAGGAATCTTTAGATAAAATGTAAAACTAAACGTACAGATATTTACATGATAAAAATGTCAATTCTGCAAATAATTAAAAAAAAAAATTTGAATTGTGTGTTATCTCTCCCAACTTTACCCTATTAATACTTTTGGAACGGGAAATAATTCAGCCAACAGGATAAATAAATCGTATATTTAAAATACGTAGGGTTGTAGAAATGAAGAAACAGACATTAAAATATATCTCAGCTGGAGTTAGTTGGAATGGAAGAATAGGGGCTAGTTTCTAGTTTATAGCTTCCAAATAATTCTCGTCTTTTTGTTTTGTGTTACATTTTATTGCAACTATCTGTTTCATTTTTTCAACATTTAGTTTAATTTTTACTTCTAAATTCTTTAAAATTTTTGTCAACTCTATTCGGATTTTGTCAACCTTTTGGTGGAACGTTTGTGTTACGACAAAAATTCTACTAGAAAACCGTTTGCATTAAGTGGTTATAAGATTCGCGTTGCTGTTTCAGTATTTATATCGCTTGTTGCGTCTCTACTGCCGCTTGCTGCTCTAACTGCTTGTTTCTCTGCCTCAATATACTGTTTCAGCAGTTCGTAAATGGCACCCAAGGGTGGGTTCGGAGTTTGTATTAACTGGGAAACCGTTTGCATTAATAGATTATACGTTTAGCCTTGCTGTTTCAGTATTTATATCGCTTGTTAAGTCCCTACTGCCGCTTGCTGCTCTAACTGCTTGTTTCTGTGCCGCAATATACTGTTTCAGCAGTTCGTAAATTGCACCCAAGTGTGGGTTCGGCGTTTGCATTAAATGAGAAACCGTTTGCATTAAGTGATTATAAGTTTGGCATTGCTTTTTCAGTATTTATATCGCTTGTTGCGTTTCTAATGCCGCTTGCTGCTCTATCTGCTTGTTTCTGTGCCGCAATATACTGTTTCAACAGTTCGTAAATGGCACGCAAGTGTGGGTTCGGCGTTTGCATTAACTGGAAAACCGTTTGCATTAAGTGGTTATAAGTTTCGCGTTGCTGTTTCAGTATTTATATCGCTTGTTGCGTCTCTACTGCCGATTGCTGCTCTAACTGCTTGTTTCTGTGCCGCAATATACTGTTTCAGCAGTTCGTAAATGGCACTCAAGGGTGGGTTCGGAGTTTGCATTAACTGGGAAACCGTTTGCATTAAGTGATTATAAGTTTAGCCTTGCTTTTTCAGTATTTATATCGCTTGTTACGTCCGTACTGCCGCTTGCTGCTACAACTGCTTGTTTCTGTGCCGCAATATACTGTTTCAGCAGTTCGTAAATGGCACCCAAGTGTGGGTTCGGCGTTTGCATTAACTGGGAAACCGTTTGCGTTAAGTGATTATAAGTTTCGCGTTGTTGTTTAAGTATTTATATCGCTTGTTGCGTTTCTAATGCCGCTTGCTACTTTAACTGATTGTTTGTCTGCCGCAATATACTGTTTCAGCAGTTTGTAAATGGAACCCAAGTGTGGGTTCGGCGTTTGCATTAACTGGGAAAGCGTTTGCGTTAAGTGATTATAAGCATCGCGTTGCTGTTTCAGTATTTATATCGCTTGTTGCATCTCTAATGCCGCTTGCTGCTGTAACTGCTTGTTTCTGTGGCGCAATATACTGTTTCAGCAGTTCGTAAATGGCACCGAAGGGTGGGTTCGGAGTTTGCATTAACTGGGAAACCGTTTGCATTAAGTGATTATAAGTTTCGCGTTGCTGTTTCAGTATTTATATCGCTTGTTGCGTCTCTACTGCCGATTGCTGCTCTAACTGCTTGTTTCTGTGCCGCAATATACTGTTTCAGCAGTTTGTAAATGGCACACAAGGGTGGGTTCGGAGTTTGCATTAACTGGGAAACCGTTTGCATTAAGTGATTATAAGTTTAGCCTTGCTTTTTCAGTATTTATATCGCTTGTTACGTCCGTACTGCCTCTTGCTGCTCTAACTGCTTTTTTCTGAGCCGCAATATACTGTTTCAGCAGTTCGTAAATGGCACCCAAGTGTAGGTTCGGCGTTTGCATTAACTGGGAAACCGTTTGCGTTAAGTGATTATAAGTTTCGCGTTGCTGTTTCAGTATTTATATCGCTTGTTGCGTTTCTAATGCCGCTTGCTACTTTAACTGATTGTTTGTCTGCCGCAATATACTGTTTCAGCAGTTGGTAAATGGAACCCAAGTGTGGGTTCTGCGTTTGCATTAACTTGGAAAGCGTTTGCGTTAAGTGATTATAAGCATCGCGTTGCTGTGTCAGTATTTATATCGCTTGTTGCATCTCTACTGCCGCTTGCTGCTGTAACTGCTTGTTTCTGTGCCGCAATATACCGTTTCAGCAGTTTGTAAATGGCACCCAAATGCGGATTCGGCGTTTGTATTAACTGGAAAACCGTTTGTATTTGAGTGATTATAAGTTTCGCGTTGCTGTTTCAGTATTTATATCGCTTGTAGCGTCTCTAATACCGCTTGCTGCTCTAACTGCTTGTTTCTGTGCCGAAATATACTGTTTCAGCAGTTCGTAAATGGCACCCAAGTGTGGGTTCGGCGTTTGCATTAAATGGAAAACCGTTTGCATTAAGTGATTATACGTTTCGCATTGCTGTTTCAGTATTTTTATCGCTTGTTGCGTCCCTACTGCCGCTTGGTGCTATATCTGCTTGTTTCTGTGCCGCAATATACTGTTTCAGCAGTTCGTAAATGGCACCCAAGTGTTGGTTCGGCGTTTGCATTAACTGGGAAACCGTTTGCATTAAGTGATTATAAGTTTCGCGTTGCTGTTTCAGTATTTATATCGCTTGTTACGTCCCTACTGCCGCTTGCTGCTCTAACTGCTTGTTTCTGTGCCGCAATATACTGTTTCAGCAGTTCGTAAATGGCACCCAAGTGTGGGTTCGGCGTTCGCATTAACTGGGAAACCGTTTGCATTAAGTGATTATACGTTTCGCGTTGCTGTTTCAGTATTTATATAGCTTGTTGCGTCTGTACTGACGCCAGCTGCTCTATCTGCTTCTTTCTGTGGCGCAATTTACTGTTTCAGCAGTTCGTAAGTGGCACCCAACTGTGGGTTCGGCGTTCGGACTGCGTATCCCCGTGGACTTCACATTGTCTTCTGTCATATCGGTATCCACGGTGCTCTCTGTTATGGTTATTAAACTAATTTTCTTCTTACGTACCTTCAGCTACCTTCAGTAAACTTGTTTTGACTGGTAGCCATTTTAGCACTTTTAACTCACCATTTTTACTGTAGAAAACCACTTTTTAACTTCACAATACCGTACCAATGACGCTTACTTGCGGCATTTCAGAGTAAATGGGGGAAAGTTTGCAGAATCCTATTTGTAATTTGGAAAAATAGTCTAGATAGGTATGGTATAAGAAGGCGATGGTAGTCCTGCTTACTTGGCATCAGAATGTTTGATTTCATAATAAAAAACTGTACTATAGACGTTATCAAAGGCATGTTGAATGCTTAAACACACTGCAGGAGAGTATTCCTTCATGTTAAGTGCTGAATTAATTGTTTAGACAATTATATTGTAAATCACTTTAAATTAAAAAAAATTAGTTAGAAAAGATTACTCTTGACAGAAGCACTATAAAAGCCGAGTCATTAATAGGTGGGAAAACACACCGTGTGCACACAGGGCTTAAATAATATTATATTTCTGTTTCTAATCGCTTCATTCATACATTCACCGTGTACATACAGTCACCTCCTTATCGCCGTAACGTAATATCTTGAAGCATGCCGTCCTTGACTGTATAAGTTAGCAAGCTACACGTATCTTAACTGCGTCAGCAGTACATTCCGACACAGTCATAATTTAAAACTTTTGTTTGTTTTTATCAATAATTTAATCTAGACGCTTGTCAAGTTTAATTTTATCTAGTCAGTACTTCATTTCTGAAGTGACTAATGTAGTAATAACTAATTAATATTTACTATGTAAGATATTTGTTTATCAAAGGACGAACTGAATGATTCAAACGTTTTCACGTTAGTTGGTAACCAGATTTAAAAATGATGAGAACATTTAGAGATTTTGATAGAAAGTTATCAGATGTTGGAAACTAAAGTCGCAAGAACTCACCAGAACGCGGTATGTGTATCAAGCGCGTCTATGTGTGTATTTACTATAAGTACACCAGCTTTGCTGATGATACGCCTGAGGAGCGGGGGTCTACTGAATGATAGTGCGTGCTTGTGTTGGTGCGGTATTACTGCTTCTGAACACATTGTTCACACGTGTTTAGTTGTAATGTTGTGTGCGTGTTAGATTGAACGTACGTTCATTGTATGCAAGTGTAATTTACTGAATATTTTGTTAAAGTGTGTTTTTTTATTCGCTACAAGAAATACCTTGTGCCTTGTGAGAGACAGTCAATTAATACCGAAACTTTGTTAAACGTGTTTTAAATGTGTAGTATTACAGTGATGCGTTCAGTGGAACGGCATACGTCACCACATTCCTTGTTGAGCTGCAAAGGCGAACTGTTGATAGTACTTATATCAAGCTTTCTCTCTCAGTCTCTCTTTTCTAAACGCGCGGCGCGCGAGTGTGTGCGTGCATAATTTTATTTTAACTACTAGTTCTCAATCAAGATGTGTTGCTTTCCTTACTTGGATCATCTTTCAGGCTTCAGATATTTTTCCCATCTTCATCCATCTACTGTTTAATCTTGTGGAATATTTGTGTCCAGGTTTGTTGTTGCTATAGATTCATGTTAGATTTGAGATTTTGGTAGTTTAAATTGGTGTTATTGTGTGTGGTGAGGTATATGTTTTATCAGTCTCATGTTGGTGATCTCTAGGAATCCGAGTCCCCTGTTTATTGTATCTATGGCCTAACTGGATTTTATATGTCCAGTTTTTGTACGCGTTTAAGTGCTCAAAATAACGTTTTTTCAATTGTTTTTTTGTGTGTCTACATAATATCTGCAATATGTAACATTTGCCCATTCGCTATGCCAAAACTGCAATACAGAATTATTCGAGAAAAATACGGTCCTGAAAAAAATATTCAAGATCTCTTTTCAATTCACTTTGATAGAGTTCGGATCCAGTAATTTTAAGCAAGAGGATATTACCATAGAAAACCCTGAAAAAGAATTAGCGTTATTAGAATTACCACCAGTAAAGGTCCTTTAAGAAGAAGACGTTGAAGACTACTGAAATGACAATGACTACGATGATGATAAAGATTACACAGCGCCTCATACAAAATTATGCTAAACTTTATAATTAACATAAAATAAATTATAATCAAATTTAATATTGTTGCACTAAAACATTTATGTATACAATTTTATTCTTTTTTAAAAGAAAGAAAATATTTTCTGTCGTGTTTTGTGAAATTTTAAAAGTAATTGTTTATGAAGAAATGTTTACTTTAGGAATCCACTCATAATAGCCTATGTGTGATTCATTATCAACTTTAAACGCCCGTTGACCCAGTGTTCGGCGGTTGCGAGAATTAACCCCCCCCCCCAAACACCATTGCTGGGCCACTAATAACACTTAAGCGATTTGTGTGTTATTTTAATGAAATTAATATTTGTATTTAAAAATTGTACTAAATATATAACCAAAATACTTCAAGAAGAAAAAAATGTAAATTGCCTGCGGCTTCTAGAAATGTGTCGTAAAGTCTTCTAGTAAATTCTATAGCAGTCTAGCTCAGATTTTAGTAAACACAAAGGCTCTGGCCACGGCCAACGGGTAGTTACTATACCATGAATAAAACAAGAATAGGACGTAAATTTGGCTTTACGGAGAAGGAGTAGCGTTTCTACATCGTGCAGTGCGTTGTAGCTCTACCAGACAGCGGGCGACCTGCGGTGGTCACTATGATACCGGCCAACTACCGGTAGACGTTCAGTAGTAAAGACAGGACAGAGTCACTCATCCCGCACTCGGCCAGCAATGCGAAATACCATTCCAGTTTTATTAGCAATATACTTAAACTCGTCTCGAGTTGAATGGGCAGTCAAATGCGTTGCACAAGTTTATATTTCTACATAATCCTATTTTATGGATTAAATTTTCTATTCCGGTTTGCTTTTCAATGTAATATCTAATACCTACTTTATTAGAAAAGTAACAATTTGTACAAACGTTATATACCTTATTAGTAGAATGATATCGGCTATTGTGTTTTAGTTGTTTATCTACGTTAACATTCATTTACCACACCTTTTAAAATACATTAAATAAAATATAAGAGGAATCATAAAAATACATTATTCATCTCATTATTTTTTGCGTCGAAATACGCGTAACAAGCCACTGACAGATTTATTTCAGTTGTTGCTTAATTGACTTGAAGTAGGCCTAGGTTACGTGCCATTAAACGGCTTTGATAAACACAAAATTCCCGGAACGCTCGACTAACAATGCGTAATGTTCAAAAGTCAGAACATGTAACGATAACAATCTCAATTAAATGAAGTAGATTTGTTGAAGGTAAGTGTCTGTGTTGAGTATAGCAAACGCGGTTAAGTTGAGAGACTCGAAAACACCGATTTTAAAGGATGTTGTACACGATAAAAGTGGAGAGAGGCAGGTCAGGATAGTAAACAAACGAGAAGCAGGTTTTGCGCAAATCAGGTGACTGGTTGACCCAAAGTTTAACAACAAACATGCTAAGCGAGTAGGTGGCCTGTGCCCTCCAGCTAGTAGTGATGGAGGCTCATATTAATGTTGCATACCAAGATTTTAGTAAATTATTTAGCAACGAACTCCACTTTTAATATAAAAGAAGCAAGTAAGGAATTTAATGGCACAGTTGGCCTATAGTGTATACAAAAATAAATTTAACAAATAAAGAAAGAAATGAGTAGCAAATTCGTTTGCTAATGAATAACAAAATGAAGTGTAAACGGTTGTTCACCGTTGATAATAAAAGTATTGAACTTAATTTAAAATTAAAAAAAATATCTTAAATTTAAACCTCTTTCTTGATTTGTCAAAAAAATAACTTTTTGTAATTGACAATTAAAAATCAAAATAGTAATTATGGAGACTCTTAATGTTGTATTTTGGTCTCGTCAAAATCATTAATGCTCATACGATTGAGAACGTCTGTGAGTAGGCCTACACTTTCTACCTTTGCAGACATGTTTGTTTTCATAAACTCACTCTAACGTTTTACTTAAACGGACCATTAATCGTTTTTTAATCGGAGAGGATTTTTGGTATCCTCCACATTTACTATTCACGCACGGTCATCCATGATATTATTCATACTGGAAACCAAATTACAGAGATCTACATATTAAGAATATATATTTTAATATTCCATCGCTCAAGTATGAAATGAAACTACAAACAAATAATGTTTCTAAATAACTCCTTAAATTTCTAGTGACCGTCAATCAATGAATTTTTTAGTGGATGGTTAGTGAGAATCGGTCAAAAATAACACAAATTTTAACTATTTTGCGTCGACGTTTCGACAATGTTTATTGTCATCTTCAGGACCTGTGTATGAAATACAAAAGAAATGTCAAACAACGGAACAATAAATATTTTGGTGAACGTGTTCGTGTATGTTATTGTGTGCGTGCGTATGTACGTATCATTGTAAATGTGAAGACTTATGATAGTTTGTTTACATCTTCCAATTATCTTTAAGAAAATGAGCAAATTATAGTATGACAGAACTTAATTTATACAGTATTACAATTTAAATTACTAAATGTAATGATATTTTAATTAATTAAACAAACAGTAATCAACAATTGGATATTAGATTGGTATATAAAATGTTTATACCTACAGCAGTCAACATATAGCAAAATAAAATATATTACCTATAACTAAAAGAGATTAGGGGATGTTCACTGTGTAATTATGTGACCCCTCTTTCCTTTTATGCATATTTTTTGAATGTAAAACAACTTATTTTATTTCAGTATTTTTTTTTGAAAGAGAAGCCACAAGTCAATTAAGACTAGGCAGGAGCCTAGAGAAGCAAAAAATTGTGCCAGGTCCAGTATGACGGGACTTGCAATGAAACTCAGCTGTAAGATAACAGTAACAAGTTTATTGTTTGCAACGTATTCATAGATGTAAGCCAATTCTATAACACAATATAACAACAGGTGTACAGCATACCAAATGTGTGTAAATTCAATGAACATATATATATATATATAAATATAATAACATCACAAGTGTGTATAATTCAGTAACCATCTATATACATATAATAGCATAACAAATGTGTGTAAATTCAATGAACATGTATATATATATATAGAAATATAATAACCCACAATGTGTGTAGAGAAATTCAGTAAATCCATGCACATATATACATATATATATAAATATAAAATTCTCACTCCCCATCCGGTGGCTAGCTAGACACGGACCAACATAATACACACAGAAACATGAGGCACACAAACTCACAATCACATTAATTTTAACACGCATGCCCCTGGAATGCACCCACCTACCAGGTAGAGTAACTACAATCTTATAACCCAGCAGTGATAAAATATCCGCCCATCGGCAACCCGTTCAGTAGAATTACATAAAAGTCAAAACCCCAGGAAGGATGATAATAATTCATGACGCATAAATAAAACCGGACGGCCCATTTGTCTAGCATTCCATTGATCAATGACCCATCATGAGCGTGTGAACCTTAAGTTCCTTTCACATCATTAAGTAAAAATTGACAGAACTACATCACCTACTTTCAAACAGTGTTTATAGAATTCTAAACAGTTATTTGACTTCACAAAATTCCGAAAGGAATTAAAATCTTTATGTACTTTAATAAACAGAAATTAATTGCTTGAGGCTTTACAATTTCAGAAAATTTTGACAATATATGATTTACCCAAAAAAGAAAATGCTGAATACATGTTTTATAGTCAAAAATTAAACAGCAAATACTACAAGTGGAAGTCAATCCATATGTGTTTACCAGTTAAGAAAAACAATCAGTATAGCCCTTGTGCAAGGGGCAAAATCAACTAAAATATTTCCAGACAAATAGTAAATTATTTCTATTAGCCCCAAATGACTATATAAAATAATTAAAAGAAAAAGAATACAATAAGGTGGTTGTGCTCTAGCATCTGTGGGAGCGCGCCCGCATGTAGTTGACAAAATTTGACCGGCCTCCAACCTGTCTGAGGTTGCACCAGCATGTGTCAGAGAAAAACTAAGTCCCCTTTTGTAACCCCAGAAAACGTCCAAAAAAACCCCGGAAAACCCCCAGCCCTTAAATGTGAAACCCATAGTCAAATTAAAATTTATACACAGCTGTTCCCGCCGGAACAGAGCTACTGAGCAGTAACATAAATTTTGAAAAGAGTTAAATGACAATGAGATGCAACTGCAAGATGGTACAAGAGTAAAATATCTCTGGCGCGCTCCCGCAGTGCAGCACACACTTACAGGCAGTGCACTTAGTGTTATGTAAATGAGTTATAAAAGTGTTCTTGAATTTAAATTATAGTGTTCCGAGTCATGATCACTGCTCAACTTTCCGGTAGACAGTCTGGACACGTGGTCACATGGCTTCAAGCTATTTACCGTAAACGGGCACACTGCCGGCCCGGCCCCAAAAAAAGATATAAATGCATGAATATCACCTTATAAATGCTGGCGAGTGCAACACAGAAAATCAGTCTCCATCTCCCTCTTCTGAGAGGATCTTGTAATGGTCCATGTCTGGAGCAGGTGTTCGGCTCACAGCGAGACCAGGCTCCGGCTTAATTCGAGAACCCTATTCAATCAAATAAATTAGAGAACTGTTCACTAAAAATGTACACCCGAGCTAAGGTAATTAACCTCAAAACGGGTCTCCAGCTAACTCTCAATAAAAGCACAATATTCATTAATTAAAGTTTTTACAACCAGCTTAAAGAGTCTAAAAATCAGCCATGGAATAAGTAAATTTGAATAATGAACAGACCTTATTAAATGTGGCTTAATAAAAGTGATCTGCACAAGGCCAACATGCTTGGACATAAATTTGCAGGTTAAACGGCCACGTGGTGAGCGGTAATCATTACTTGACCAAAAAAAGTTTAACCGCAAGGCACTCACAGCATTAAGAATGTTTTACAGTGAATTGAATTTCATACATAGAAGCTCTCACAATTAATTCTCTACTCTGAAGTTAATTAACAAACTCTGCGACAGTCCACTGCATGCATTGACACAGTTCACGACCTGACTACGCATTAACATTTAGTCAATAATTTTTTAATGTTGTACACTTTTACCATGACAAT
The DNA here is from genome assembly GCA_034769895.1 of Magicicada septendecula. Classification (NCBI taxonomy): domain Eukaryota; kingdom Metazoa; phylum Arthropoda; class Insecta; order Hemiptera; family Cicadidae; genus Magicicada; species Magicicada septendecula. The sequence continues at coordinate 318,451,238 of CM068375.1, forward strand.
GACTCTTGAAAAACTTCTCGCACTATTACAGAAAATAATAAAAAGAGCATGGGCTATATACTGGGCGTTACGTAAATCAGTAAAGAATGAGTTTCTCTTAACATAAAACGTGTCGGGCCGCACACACATAACTACGTATTTTATACGGTTGCATATTGTTATTAATTATACATACATGTATGATTACTTATAAAGACAAAGTAAGAATTCTTACCGGGAGTCCTTTATTCTTTAGCCAGCCATAAGAACCAGAAACTGCGTCGTAAGGTTCGGAGAGGGAGACGGTTAATTCTCTGAGCCAGGCGAAGCGTAGACTGCTGCCGTGCCCGACAAGGTCAGTCGACCCCAAGTCCGAGCTGCGCACGCAACCGTCCTTTTATTTCATAATACAAGGGTCGCCTAGCCTACTCTCGTGCGCATTATATTACCAAAAAAACTTTAACTAAAATCTACGATAGCCGGCTTCACACCGGCACAATTATTAAAAGTTATTTTTAACATGTTTCAGTCCCTACTGGTATTAACAAACGATCATAATTTAGAAACATACAATTTACACAATAAATGTAGAACTTTACGACTTACATCAGATAGTTGACATAAGGTTACAAACAAAAATTTCTGGTAAATTTTACTAACAGGTAAACTTGGATAATAATTGTAATCATATTGTAAATTGTAGTCACGAGTACTATAGAATATTGTAATTTATGTATGTGTCCACAATCACACCTTCTCTCTCACCCATTGTCCCCCTACCAATCCTTCTCACAGCCTCTCACTCTAACCTGAAATCGCTCTATCACTCTCACTATCCCTGCCACTCACTCTCTCTCTCTCTCTCTCTCTCTCTCTCTCTCTCTCTCTCTCTCTCTCTCTCTCTCTCTCTCTCTCTCTCTCTCTCTCTCTCTCTCTCTCTCTCTCAGTCTTGTCTCTTTCTAGACTGATACAACACTTTCTCACTCACATTAACCACTCGGGCTCTCTGTCTCTCTCTCTCACTGACAATCTAAACATATATATATATATATATATATATATATATATATATACATTTCTAAATAACCAAAACGTAATTTTCTTAATTTTGAAATTTTTCAAACTTTACTTTTGGAAAACATAATTATAGACTAGTTAGAATGCAAGTGACGATATAACAACAAAAAATTATTATAACAATGTTACATCAAACAATTTAAACAACGTAACGCTGAAAAAGTGTAACAGTGTAAAGATATAAAAAAAATTTCCACAATGTAATAGTGCAAAAATATAGCAATATAACCATGTGAGAGTAAATAATGTAACCATGTAAAGATGTAAAGAACATATCAATGTAACAATATAATAACAATGTAAAAATGTGATAATGTCAGATATAAGTAATACAAGAATGTAAAATTGCAACAATGTAGGAATCAAAAGTAATTACAACAATGTAACAATGTAAAATGTAACACTGCAACACTGTAAGAATGTAACAATGTAACCATATATTGCAAAAATATAACAATGTAATGGTATAACAGTAAACGACCTAACAGTGTAAATAACATAACAATGTGAAAATGTGATAATGTTAGATGTAAGTAAAAGCATCAAGACAACAGTGTAACTATGTAAAAGTTTACATTGTAATCAAGGTATGAATCTAAGAATGTATAAATGATAGTTTTCAAAAATGAAATACTATAAAAATCTAATTGTTCAATTTAAGATTGTAAACAATATATATTATTTACACTGTGTAACAGTAGAAAAACCTAACAATAAGACATGAATAGGCCCTACTTGTAATATTATAAGAATTTAGTAGTGCAAAAATAAAATATATTGATATCAAATAGACTTATTTGGAATTCATAAATACTTTTAAACGACCTAATAATACAGTCCAGGGGCAAAACGTACTTTGAAGTATACCCTGTTACCATTTACATTACAGTAATTATTTTTGTAATTATATTATGTATAATTATAAAAAAATAGCAGTTTTTCAACATGTATTTGTATAAACTCTGTATACTAAAATACTACCTAATTTATAAATCAGAATATATTTAATTTTTTCAGCGACCTACGCATACATTATAAGGTCAGCAGATGCTTTGTTTAGTGAGAAGAGTCAGTAATTTTCAAACACTGTTCCGACTACTTTTGACGACACGTTGCGTGCGACTGAACGCTTGGGAAACGGGAGTAGACAAATATTTACAACAGCGCTCAAACTGGGACAATGTCAAGTGCGTTTGCACTGTGAAGTGGAACAAACGTGTCACTGAACTGAACCCATTCTTATCAATAATAATGTGGAATTTTACATCGATATCAGCGTTAGAATACGTGACAGAATGACGGTTTATTTGAAAAATTATCACACAATTAAAAGTCTGAAAATGAAAATAGTCCACCTAATAAACAAAACTAAACTCAAAACACGTGGTGCCAACGGAGAGAACAAATAGTCTGTGAGAAATCCCATGATAAATTGTCGCTGAGTTCTATAGGGTACGACGAATACTTTTCAGACTGGAAGAACAATATTGTCGGACGATACTACATGAATGTGGCCATTATATTTATTGCATTAGAAAACGTACGATAACTTATCGTCTACAACCGGACCATATAAAACGGACACTTATAAAACTTCATAAGTGTTTTCTTTCTCCCATTAGTTGCAAAATTCGCGTTAGTTGCAGTTTCTCATTTGTTACTAACAATTAATATGTGCACAAGATAGGAATGAGGTAGGTTAGACAAGCTGTGTTGCTACGTGACCAGTCTTCATTCGGGTAGTCCGCTTTGTCAAACAAACCCCTGGTTGCCGACTGAACTGTATGATTGCCCGGTTTTCAAAATTTGTTTTGATAAAACTTGAAATAAATTTTAGAGCAAATTAAAGAGTTTGATTTGACAATTTTAAAATTAAAAATTTATTAAACTTAAGAAAAAATAAATTTTGCTTGACTCTTGGATAAAGAAAATATTTACTGAAAACCCCGTACATATTATTTGGTATTCGCCTCTCTCTCACATTCACTCACTCTCTCTCTCTCTCTCTCTCTCTCCCCCCTCTGTCTCACTCTGCTATATCATTTACTTTCGCCAAAAAAATTTAGTTAATGGAAATATATATTTTTTGTTTTCTTGCATGTTCGTCTTCTTCTTTTTTTATTACGGACTAAGCAAAGCACCTGATCCGGTCCCTAAAGAATACTTAAACTTCACCAAGGACTCCTAGGTATTCTTATACTTGTTTGTTCAATTGGATTGTGTTGCATAACTTCTTTAGGCAACCTGCCATGTAGCAGTCTGTTCAGACCAATTCATCATAATTTGTTTGTTGCAATACCACCTTTGAGACGCAGACGCATTAGTTGTAGTTTCTACAGGCTGTGATGTAGCCGAATTAGTTATAGTGTCTACGGGCTGTAATGTAGCTGAAACCGCATTAGTTGTAGTGTCTACAGGCTGTGATGTAGCTGGAGCCGCATTAGTTGTAGTGTCTACAGGCTGTGATGTAGCTGGAGCCGGATTAGTTGTAGTGTCTACTGGCTGTGATGTAGATGGAGCCTCATTAGTTGTAGTGTCTAATGGCTGTGATTTAGCTGGAGTCGCATTAGCTGTAGTCTCTACCGGCTGTGATGAAGCTGGAGCCACATAAGTTGTAGTGTCTAAGGGCTTTGATGTAGCTGGAGTCGCATTAGCTGTAGTGTCTACGGGCTGTGATGTAGCTGGAGCCGCATAAGTTGTAGTGTCTGCGGGCTGTGATGTAGCTGGAGCCGCATTAGTTGTAGTGTCTACAGGCTGTGATGTAGCTGGATCTGCGGTAGTTGTAGTGACTGCGGGCTGTTATTTAGCTGGAGCAGAGGTAGTTGTAGTTTCTACGGCTTGTGATGTAGCTGAAGCCGCGGTAGTTGTCGTGTCTACTGGCTGTGATGTAGCTGGAGCTGCATTAGTTGTAGTGTCTACGGGCTGTGATGTGGCTGGAGCTGCGTTAGTAGTAGCGTCAAATGGTTGAGGCGTTTGAGGTGTTGATCCTGCTGCGGGTGCCTGTGTCACAGTAGCGTTAGATGGTTGCGGTGCAGCTGTGGTGGTGGTATCTACAGATGCCTGTGTCTCAGTAGCGTTAGAGAGTGGTGGTGGAACTGTGGTGGTGATATCTACAGGAGCCTGTGGGTCAGTGGCGTCAGAGGCAGGTGATGCAGCAGTCGTGGCGATATCTACAGGTGCCTGTGTCTCAGTAGCGTTAGACAGTGGTGGTGGAACTGCGGTGGTGATATCTACAGGTGTCTGTGTGTCAGTGGCGTTAGAGGCAGGTGGTGCAGCAGTCGTGGCGATATCTACAGTTGCCTGTGTCTCAGTGGCGTTAGAGGGTAGTGGTGCAGCAGTCGTGGTGATATCTACATCAGCCTGTGTCTCAGTGCCGTTAGAGATTGCTGGTGCAGCTGTGGTGGTGATATCTACAGGTGCCTGTGTCTCAGTAGCGTTAGAGACTGCTGGTGCAGCTGTGGTGGTGATATCTACAGGTGCCTGTGTCTCAGTGCCGTTAGACGCTGGCGTCGTCGGCGTAGTCGGTTCTACCACAGGTGTTGTCGTTGTTGTTGGTGTTGTACGTTCGCGGCTGTCTTCGCGTGACTCGTCACTCCTCTCGTCACTGTCCCTTTCTTTTTGGTCGCGGCGATCCTTCTGGTGACGGTGCCTCCTGTGTGCGTCCCTTCTGCTCCTGATGTTATTAGTTTTAAAATATGACCATCATTTTTTATACTGAGTTTTGTAAAGGTAGTGAAAGGATCACTTGCAAATTAATCAGTATTTGTATGTAGGGAGAGATCACAATGGTAATTGTTTGCTGTTTCAGACACACGCGTGCGGACGCATGACGAATTGTACTTTCGCGTCCCTGTGCAATTCGTCTGTGCATGTGCGAAATTAATATTAACCTTGTTATCCTCTAAAGGAGAGAAGTTTTTATGTTTCTATATTTTGTAATAGGTAAGAGTTATAATAGGTACATTATTCAAATGTAACCTTCATAACTCTATTTCTGGTTTTAATAAGGGTCAAAATATCATACCAAGAAAATATCTATCACATGCCGTAGGCCTGCATAAATAGTTCAGTTACATATCGAGTTCAGATATGCATGTAGTTGTTGAAAATTAATACTTTGTCAATGTATGCCAGAGATTGAAACAAATATTGACAAGTTGTAAAAAGAAATTCAAAATATTAAATATCTATTAGAATTTTAAACTACGAAATGTTTACTTCAAAATAAAGTTTCGTGTGGCATTTAGAGACTTTTAGCATAACCAAGTTAACAACATTGGTCAATGGTCAAGCTTATGTGTTTAGAAACAAAACCGCGGAACGACTTAAGACATGTGACATTGTGAAGAAATAATGTGAAATCAAGATAGAAGAGAAAAAGAACTCTAATGCGTTTCCAACGTTATCTGTTAATAAAATATAATAATAAGCAGATTGTTTTGTTAGAGTTATAGGTAGTATTTATGTATTCAGTGACTATCACAGCTTTACTTAATATGACTATATATCTTCCATTAGTCAGTTCTATTTATTTTTGTAGTTAATAAAACAAATATGTTTACATACGTTAGTAACGCTTTGAAACATTACATGTTCTTACCTTATTTATTTATGTATGTAATTGAATATATATTTTTTATTTCCTGCTTTTTTTTAAATTTATTTGTATATTTTGTTGATTGATATCGTTTAATTCATGTATCACTAAGTGTAAAAAATAAGCTAAAATATACAAAATTAAAAGATCTATGTACACAAAAGGGTTTATTGAAAGCATTTTACATATAAGCAAATTTTAGTTTGATAGTTTTATACAACAGACAGTAAAAAGCAAAGCTTAGCGGAAACCATATATAAACAGGTATTAAAACTGTGATAAAATTGTTATTTTTTACTTTCATTTCTTAATAAAATAAATTTTTTATATTTATTAAATAGATAAAAAACTGATTAAAAACATAAATCAAAATACACATTTTTTAAATGCTAGACATTTTCAAGGAAAATAAATTAAAGTGACACAGAAAAAGACTTCAATACATAATTGCAAGAACAAACTGAGAATAATAATATAAAAGTAATTTCTAGACAGTCACACCCCTGTCAAAAAAAGTGCTGGTAAATATAAAGTTAATAGAATGCTCTTAAAAGATATTAATTGAACACAGAATGACATATATGCGGTAATGGATTTGTATTTAATTTTCTCAAATTACTTCAGGCATCTGTGTTTATTTTTTACAGCCGCCATAAATACATAACATATATTTACTTATACATTTGTTAGTCAAATGTATTTACTGTACGCAGACTGTCAAATAGAAAAGTTGCATTATCCTGAATTTGAAATAACTTTATCAATTTTAACTAGTAAAATTAACTACTATAATTTACAGTAAAAGTATAAATTCTTGAAGAGAAATAAAGTTTATTAATTACGTTATATTATACAGGTTTATACAAATATGAACGTATATTATAGTTAATAATGTAAAAAAATTATTAAATATTACAAATATATACAAAAAAATGGACATATTACTAACCAGTGCCATTGTGATTAGTAAGATCAACAGAAGTGCTTGGGTTCGATCCATCTTGTTGGTGTGTTGGCTGCGGGTGCTATTGCACAAAAGACTGATACTTGCTCCGACAAATTCCACCACTTATATAGTAATTTTGGTTTTAAAACAGTCTGTATTAATCTTCATAAATTACGTAATTATTATGTTTTATTAGTACCGTTTTTTTTTGGATAATTAGATATGCTCCTGCTTCAGGCTCTTATCGATTGTCACCATCAAGAGTTTTCTGTCCAAGTACTATTGACAAAATAGTATTATATTGGAATGTATTGTTGGGGGCCCCGCCAAAGATAAGGTTAAACGTCATAGGTATTAAGGTACCGGAGTTTCATTGGTAATCTAGACCGATCTTACGGTATCATATTTACGTAAGTTTCCTTCATTACATAATGACTCGCTAATACGCTGTCAAGATTTAATTGTAAATTTATTTATGACAGGGAGAAAGTATATTTAATGGCACTATAGTAATCACATGATATGTATAATACACTACATTTTTGTTTTGTAATAAATAATGTGTATAACTTTGAATATAAACGTCTGCATAATACTGAAAAATTTCAGGTGCTACAGAAAATAAAGATTAATTTTTTATTGTTTACATTTTAACAACATACAAGACGAAAATAAAAGAAACAATATAATAAACGAAATAGCAAAAAATTGTTATTACACATAAAATAGAACAAGAAGTATAAAGAAAACTAGACAATATAAAATACAATGTTCGATACAACTTCTGTAAAATACACCTACTAAAATATACATGGAAAATCAAAAATGTAAACGTACACAACTTTCAGACAAATACACAACAACAAAATAAAAAATAAGTACACAACCAAACGTATTATATAACTTTTAGAACGTGTATGATAAACATTTGAGATTTCCTTTACTGCGCGTTTTGCTGAATTCAATTCTCTTCTGAGCTTTTGTTGTGACCATTTTCATTGGTTACTTCTAGAATATAAAGTATTCGTATTTTCCTTATACATTTATTCATTTTTCTGTCATTTTAATGACTTCTCAAAGCTTTTCCAGTTTAAAAATCTGCAAATGTTAAATTTACTACCTAAACATTCTGTGCTGCAGAATGATGAACAAAACTGTTGTTCAAAGGCTTTCACGGCCGGCGTCATTAGAATTTAAATTAACTGCCGGGCTGTTTGGCCGTTGTCCAAGGTTTTCAATTAATTGCCGGGCTGTTTGGCCGTTGTCCAAGGTTTTCAATTAACTGCCGGGCGGTTTGGCCGTTGTCCAAGGTTTTCAATTAACTGCCGGGCTGTTTGGCCGTTGTCCAAGGTTTTCAACTAAACCAAACATTTCTACAGCACCACTGGCTGCCATCTTCAGTGGATGGAACGAGTCAAACCTAACGTACGACACCCGCGTTAGGTTTGACTCGTTCCATCCAATGAAGATGGCAGCCAGTGATAATGCTGAAACGTTTGGATTAATTAAAAAGCTTGGACCACGTCCGAACAGCCTGTCAGTTAACTTTAATTCAGATGAACAAAACTGATTGGCACGTACTAATTATCGAGGATGAACTGTCCTGGATAAACTGTCGGGCAACTTTAGCTGGTTGAAACCTTATTTTGGGTGGAACGCGTCTGGAAGATGGGGTTGTATTCTGGTGTTTTTGTTGAGTATGAATGCGTCCCAACTGATTGCGTAAATTTTTCCATTATCTACCGCATATGGTTACGCCGTGTTCCGGATCGAATAATCTAGTGTAATGGATTAGAGATACAGAAATTTCCATCCACCATAAGAATTTTGTGAAGAATGTGGTAATTATTCGGTAATTCAGCAATCAAGAACAAGATTCAAAATACAAGTTTTATTATTTATATTTTTCAACTAAAAATTATAACTCATAACGCCAGGTGCAGTTCAAAACATTAGATAAACTTTTCTGTTATATTAACTGAAAACTTTTACTAAGTATGTTCCTTCTATGGCTGATAAAGCTGCTTGCGACAATAAAACATTTCGAAGCATTAATATTCATACAAATATGTATGACTTAATACATTTTTTATGTTACATACAGGCGTATAGATGTGTATGTTTTCACTATAAAAACAATGCATTTACTAGAGTTGTTGGCTTTCCTTGTAACAATTTAACTTATATTGCAAGTCAGCTTTAAATTAACTAATCCTGGACCAGCAATATGCAGTTTCACAAATGTTATTTTATTCATTGTTTCATTGTTAAACGTGGAAACCGATTACTGAGTTTATTTTAACCGTTTGGCACTTGCATGTCTGTTTGGTATATTTACGTTTCAAAATCTTATTGTTTGTTTATATTGATTCCCCCAAAAGAGGAAAGCAAGAAACAAAAATTAAAGGAAGAAAAATTTTGAGAAAAACTCAATAAGCCATGTCGTGTAAGGAATTAAGGATAATTTTTTTTTAATCTTACTAAAGTGTTCAATTTTAGAAATATTAAAATACTGAACACAATGGTTTAAAAAATGAATCAAATTTTTCTAAAACTTTGATAAATCCATGCCAGATATCAAATTAAATAATATTTTAGCTAAAATCTGAATAAATTTTCCTTTCGAAAATTTTAAAATTATAGGGTACCCAGGCGTAAAATCTGCATTAAGATATTGACAATGCTGTAAACTAGATGTCGGTTATCACGTTAAACGGCTCTTGACACAAACCTGAATGTAGCATTTACTTTGTAAATGTTTAATATTAGAGATATCAGGGCAAAACACAGAAGATAGATTTCTGAAAATATTGTAGAAATTAACGTAGAGCATAAAATCCCGAGGCATTTTATTTAAAATACAATGTGTGTACCTTATAAGATTTAGCATATTTTTGTCAATACCGCTTACAAATTTTGAACCAATTTGAGAAAGTTTTCAAGGTTTGTTTGCAAAAGCCTTACTTTGTTAGCAAATATGTAAGTAATTATTGTATATAACAGAAATTATGCACATACTTTAGTCAAAATTAATAGATATAGACTTGTAGATTTGTATGGTAACATAGTACAAAAAATGTATGTCTATGTGTGTTTCATAAAGCCACTTCTTCGTTGTAACCCTAAGGATTATGTCCGAAAGAGTTTACTCAAAGCTTTGCAAAAACTAAAATCGATAAAATTTATTTGATATAATAATAAATGTAGTAGTAGTAGTAGTAGTAGTAGTAGTAGTAGTAGTAGTAGTAGTGGTGGTGGTAGCAGCAGTTGTTGTTCTTCTTCTTCTTTCTTCTTCTTCTATTTCATTACTTCTTATTATTATTTAAGTAATACTACGTTAGTATTAATAAATAAAAACGTTCTTAATTGTTTTGCAGGTGAATTACTATTTAGATGAAGGAGTCTCAGCAAGTAATATCTTTCCAAATTATGGAAAAAGAATAAAACAAATTCTTTGGTACTATGAATGACATCAATCTGAAATAAAGGGGGAATCGGGTTATCGACGAATTGTTTATTTTCAGAAGATAAAGGCGAATGACTGTTATTGGCTCGGAAATCATACAACCTTAGGCAGCATGGTACTTTTTATTACGAATTTTCTACAATCTCTCCGAAACGAAAAATTTATTATTTTTATTACATGTATAAAGAGTACATTCTCAGGTGATCCAAATGATTACAATTTAACTCAACAGATATTTGTTTCAAGGAGACGTAAAACGTTAACATTAAAAATAAGGAAAACGAAATTTTAAGAATCGAAATTTGTTACTGCAGAGAACAGTGGATTTACGTATACTTATCAGAATTCGTTATTGTCAATCAACAGCGTTTAATGACTTACTTGACCTCTATCAGTAAATTTCAAGTGTTGTTTCGAAGAGCGATAAAATAATTCTCGTCTGGAGCTTGCGAAAAACAAATTCATAATTTTGTGTTCCCATTGCAAAAAGGTTTGGTTGTCAACTTTCTGGATATCTAATCCGTAAGAACCGAATTGCACCAATTTGCTAGTGCAAATTATTATTTATTAACAATAAATTTTTAATTTCCCTATACAAATAATTTTCATTTTATATTTTAAGCAGAAATATGTTATAAGATTATTTATCTTTACTCTTTTAGTAAAATATAAAATTTAGATTTTACGAGATACTTCCACAACAATCGGACAGAATTTTAACCAGAAACTAATAAAATCTACAGCACTAACAAAATCTATTAGTCATATTTATAATATAATAATAATATTATATATATAATTATTATTTGTTTAAAAATGATAATTTATAATACATATTTGAAGATATGTTTTCTAAATTGGCATTTACCGTGTACAAATAAGTATTTTATTTTTATACTTAATTTTACATATCATGTTGATGTGTTTTATAATTATACAAGTGATAAAATATACAACTATTTAATCACTACTTTTCTCTTTAATAAATGTTTTGAAAAAACCTCCTATCATTAAGTGTAGTAATATATAAGGAAAACTGACTCTGTCAATACAAATGTTATAATATATACATCACGTTTATCCAGTATAATTACTTATTGTGGGGATCACAAATTCAATCATAGCTACAAAATCGTTATAAGCCTTACACTGACACAGATTTTTAAATTTGTTCAGTTATAAGTTACATTTTTGATAGTTGATGTAAAAACTTAGTCCTTTTCAAGTTAGATCGATATTCAAAAACTGTGTTCGTTATTATTATTGGAATTATAAGATCTATAAGTTTTTACTTACAGTATATTTTTTACCTCAGATAAAGTTCTGGTCGACTATTTATTTATTTAACTCATCGTAACTTTTGCTTTGTTGTGAAAAAAAATAGTTTACCATTTCAGATATCTATACATTTATTCACATTTTTTATTGTGTATTCATTGAATGCTTTTTAATTAATTTACAATATTCACTTTTTTTATTTTTTTTAAAGAGAACTAAAACGTATATACGTTTTTGTATCAACAGGATTTCATGGAATTCATGTAATTATTGGAAGAACATTTATTATAGTTAGTCTTTTACAAAAATTTAAATTTCATATTTCTAATATTCTAGTATCAATTAGGTAGATATGTATTCTATTTGTATATAACAATATTTAACTTCCATTTAAGATGTTTAATATATTAAACAGAATAATTTAGAATATTATTTGCTTATTCTATTATATTGTTAATGCTCCTATTTATATTAATAATCTTTTTATATTTTATTTCAGTAAAATCTATAATTGACCGTAAAAAGCCATCCCCACTTGTGTGTGGGCTTGATTCCTTTGAATCTCCTTTGAATCTCTTCTAATTCCATTTTCTAGACTTTTTTTTATAATAGCAGTTCTTTTTCATATTTTTAATGTTGAATTAGTAATTATCATACCAATTGTTATTATTATAAAAACAGCTAATATAATTTAAATTAATATAAATATAATTCATTTTTAGTATTTTTGATTTAAGGATTATATAATGAATGAAACATGATATATTAAATTGGGTATAACAATTAAGTAGTATATTTAATAATAATTATTGAATTGCAATCAGTGGGTGTTGGTTTTCAGCCACGCTTAATATAGTAATTAAGTAATAAATATTATACTTAATTAATAAGCCATATTAATAAGGCTAATAAAGATAAAATTATTGCTATGCTGTTTCCTTTAATGGGAAGAATAATAGTTGTAGGATTGTTAAATAATATTTATCTAAATATAGATCCTGATAAAATTGAATAGATAGATAAATTATAATCCTCCTTAACATATTATAATTCTAAAACAAACTATAATTCTCTTTAACACATTAAAATTCAAAAAAAAGTTAATAATTCTCTTTAACAGTGAAAAGGCTCTCTCAATAAATTGTGTTTGTAAGCAAAATCATATTCGTACTCCTCACTTCAATATTGATTTTTGGATTCTCGCTCAACTAACAATATCTTTTTCTTATTTTAGAAAGAATTAACTATATCTTTACTTATGTCAAACGTTACTATGTTGAACATCTAGAATTATCTCACTTCTTACATGTTTTTTACTTCTAACATTATTTTCTCATTTCATCTTGTCAAATTTTGGTCTATTAGAGTAAAAATTATTTTATTTTGACTAAAACTTAGATTTATTAAAACTGACAAAAATGTGCATAGTTTCACTGTATATAATTATGTCAGCAGTTCTTCTTTTCCCTGTGATTGATACGCTCCTAAATGTCAGTGACTTGGTTTCTTCAGTTAATTAATTTTTACTCACACTATTATATTTTTGGTATGAATGTTTTCTTATAATTTAAAATATTCTAATCTTATAGCTAGTAATTTACATTACACACAACTATTTTTGACAAAGTTTTCAATAATTGCTAAATTTCCTAATTTAGATCTAATAAAATTTTATAAATGTTCTTTTACGTACTGTTAATTTTGCCCTAGAATATTTAATAACAACACCATTTTTTGTTAAAAATGAAGTTGTATGATGGTATTGTTAATCACAAACTCTTATCCAATTGTGTGATATGTCTTTACCTCTGAAGATGCCGCACCATACAATGGATGAATCGTTTGGTGTTGAGAATAATATCAATAAATAAGGTTGCCTATCAAAACAAATATTTCTTGACCACGCGCAGACAGTAATTATTTTAGTATCTCGACCTGACGTAGCAAAACTTCACTCTTGTTGAAATTTGGTTACAATTTTAAACTTTTGCTATAGTGCACTCTTATTTCTTTACAGAAAAAAACAGGTTTATGCTCATATTCGTAATTTTGTGTCTCTTACTATTCTGAGTTGCCTGCCTCAAAAATCTAATTAAAGTTACCTATTATGTGCGTCTGTACTTCTCTAGAAAGGTGAGATTTTCGACCCGTATAATAACTGAGTAAAAACTACCTTTTAGAGACTTTAAATTTTCTACCTTAATATTTACAATATATGATATCAAACACAAAAGTATATTATTGGCAGCAGCATGTTTAGCATTTTTATAGCGCATGAATCGTCAAGTTCTTCTACTGGTCAATGTGCACTTGCGTGTAATTTACATTGTCTTGGATATTGTGTTCGAACAGTTAGAAGATGGGACATGGAATTGTTGTGTGAAGCAGTGTAACAGAAAAGGTCCTCCTCTGGACCATTCACAAACAATTAATCAAAATATTTACATAATTTTTTTTCTTTTTATCTAACGGTTTAAGAAATCATGGAAAGTACTTTTTGTTAACATTCCTAAGCCATGGATTCCCATTTGACTTCCTGTACGTTTTGTTGCATTATGATTTTACCTGACTTGATTCTTTGCAGGTAGACGCATATCTGTTGAACCGAATAAAACACAATAAAACATTTTTCTGTTTTTGTACACTAAAGTGTAATATAGTGTGCTAAGTAATAATTGTAATATCACTTAGTACTAAAATTCTTATTGTTAGAATGTTTATTATTTTTTATATATTTCACAATTTGTGTTGATACAAATCGCATTGGCAGCTATATAATTTCTTATTAATTGTCTTTTCAATAATATTTTTTAATCCGTGTAAGTCATTCTATGGAAACCACATTCGTTGCATCATTTGTTACCATCAAATGTAAAACTTAATTATTCTAATTAAATTAGATATAACGTTTTGTTTTGTCACGTCTGATACTTGTGAAACATGCTTCCAAATGAGATGAAAATGCTCAAATCGTTAGTACTAGTAGTGGGATTTTAGAACAGCTTTGTGAACGAAATATTTTTGAAATTAATATATGAACAAAATGCATTTATCAGTACATAAATGTTATTAAATAATTTTTCAGTTATTAGAAAAATTCGGAAAACCAAGTGACAATACTTTTTTTATTGTTTAATAAACTAGTAACAAACAGCCTAATAGGCTTTGAGCCTTATACTGCGCGAAGCATCGGCATCTGATCGGCTGGTTGTTTATTTCTGTTACATCGGATACGTGTGTATTTTTTTCTTATATATTTTCTCATCCTGCTAACAGTTTGAGTTATTAGATATTTATATCCGCTAATAAATTAGCTTATTTGTCAGCTATTAATAAGGTTTATAGCTATTTAATTCTCCTATTGTGTGGCTTTACCTGTTTTATTCATTATACTAACCGGTAGCCTAAATTCTCCAGTGTGACTTCAAGTTCCATCAAAATCTTCACCACCATCATCACCATCGGCATCACCAGTAGGCTACTATCATTAGCACTACTATCATGACCATCACATCACCATCACCGCCATCATCATCATCATCGTCGTAGATGTTGTCGTCGTCGTCGTCGTTGTCATCATCATTATCATTCTCAAATGTGACGATATAAGTATTTTCGACTTATTGTTAGTCCCTATGAAACCTGTAAGGAATGTGTAAGGCAACGGATGAATCTAGGTAAAAGTTCATAAACTCAGTAGGTAAAGTTCATAAAGTTAATCTACGGAATATATACTTACTTCTTTGATCCACTAAGATCGGACTGAAAACACCAAAAGGCTATCGTGGAGCCGGTTATTATTTACAGATCGGAGTACTGGACGATCATGGACAAGAATCGGAAAATGTTAAATCGGTAGAAATAATTTTACCAGGCGGGCTTCCAGAGTTTCACGCTTGAAACGCATAACAAATGATGAGGTACGAGAAAAAACGAACACAAAGGAAACGGTAATATAGGGCGCAGAAAGGAAACAATTTTGTGGCCACAGGAAATGCAATAAGAATGGTGAAAAATAATATCTAAACAACAACAAAGTGCTATAAACGAAAGAGCAGAGGACGAAAAGGTAGACTGAGAGTAAAGCGCATGGAGGCAGCTAAAAGCCGTATAAACAGCAGGAGGCCCAGAACACGAAGATATTCAGAATAGGCTACTGTGGAGCCTGAGATATGTGAGATATGTAGTGGTGCAGGATCCATAGGATCACCGTGAAATGTTGGTCATCAATTATGGCACCACAACTTTCGGTGTTGATTTGTTGCAAGAGTCGAACTCATTCGGCCCTATTGTAACCTTCCACTTTCTAACACTAATCTCTCTCTCTTTCTCTCTCTCTCTCTCTCCTCCACTCTCGCTCTCCCACTCCCTCACTCTTGTTCTCACTCTTTCCTTCTTGGAAACATGAAAGGATAGGAAATGGAAAGTGTGTGTTTACTATCTGGATAGTCAAAATGCACATATTGTTATCAAAAAAATATTAAGACGGAGACATCATAAGTGAGATAAATAAAGCGACAAACAGGATAACGTACAGATAACAGACACATCAGACTGGTTCGATTAATGGCAAGTAATTATTATTACAGCAGACAAATTGTCGTTAGATAGCAACGAGGATCTTTTGATGGTCTCGTTATCAGTAACAGATTAGTTTTAAGTATTTAATAGTGAGAATACCTGTTCTTATATAACAAAGCTACTTAAATACTTTTACATGAGTTTATTATCAACTAACAATGGTAAAATTAAACAAACATTTTCATTTAATACAAACATTTTTTTAGTGGCAAATTTGTAAAAATTGAAGTCATAACTTACTTTGAAGTTTGTTAGTTAAAGTAGTTTTTAAGTGCGGTAAACTGAGAATTTATAGCTCAACGAAGTGTATGTGACAGCAGCGTAGCAGTGTGGTAATAAAGGTATCTTTGCACGGAATTCATTTGTCGTGCACTGTTGTGGATTTGACTGAAGGTCGAGTCAGTCCAACCTTGTCAAAGTATTATTGGGTCAACACAACAGTCTAGTTAAGATAACCGAAACTCATTCAGCAACAACGTGACATCCACAGCCTTTTCTAAAGCTCGTCACTGAACGTTGTTACAGACAAACAGGTTTCTCTGTGGTAGTGACTTGTACCGCGTGGCTAGATGGTGGAACAGAATACAACTTTACACTTAAGGGAAGACGGTAATAATGGCTGTCTTCGTACCTTAACTTCTTGAGCTTCGGCTGGGCCTGAGATTCCTAAAGTTTGTACATTACTTTAATTGAGCAGCTGCAGGAAGATTAATGGCATGTCACTGCATTGAAACCTAAAAGTTACAGGGTCACAAATCTATGGATTGAGAAAAAGAAGAAGAAGAAGAAGGAGAAGGAAAAGAAGAGGAAAACTTTATGAGCTTTACTACACTGCAGTTAAAAATTGTTGTGTCTGAAAAATAATAATGATTAAGCCAGTTTACCTCTGCTTTATCATGTGAAAATTTAATTAATGTACAACAATGATTGAAAATTAATGATACTAAACCCCACATAAGGTAACTTGTTATTAACGAAATGAATAAAAACCTTCTTAAAAAACCTTAATGACTTAAAAATTAACGGCATTCCATTTTAATGTTTATTAAATAAAGTCTTTTTATCTCTACACATTTTCTTTTTTCTTTTACTTCATTTATAAACTTTTGTCTAAACCTTACCCTTCCATAACGTCTTGTAGAGTTGCAGGATTATTCTTCTATCTCTGTAGTTTACCTTTACATATCTGACGACTTAGAAAATTACATTTAAATCGATGATGTCAACAAAGGCAATCACGATTTCTTTGTTCAGTTTCAAAAACCCTACCAAGTTGTTTACTCTCTTTTCTCCATAAATATTCACAGCGACAATAGCCAATGGCTTTTCATTTCCCCCGGTTTTCCCGAAAAGCAAATTTATATTCTTGTGAGTTCGCTTCAATTTTTTCAACTTGTGTGAGTGTGTGTGTGTGTGTATACACATACATACATATATACACGCACACACACACACACACACACACATACACACACACACACACGCAAACACATATACTAAGTGGCACGGTCAGTATCGCAATTCGCAGATGACCTAGGAGCGTGCGTGTTAATGTGAGTTTGTGCGTGTATTCTGTGCGTGTGGGTGGTGTTTTATAGATTCCATAGTTGGTAAGTTTTTCTATTTCATTGTTTGTTTGTATATACATCTATATATTAATACGTGAAGAGAAAACTTTGTACCCCTTTTTAAGCATATTGCGCGCATGGAGGAGTGTGAGATTTGGCATATTTAAAGTTTATATGGAGAATGAGTGCAGGAAGCTAAAATTTATATATAATATGTGTTACAAATACATTAAATTAAATAAAATAAAACATTCATTTGCACTTGAAAATTCATTTAAACTTTTTCAAACAATGGTAATTGTTAAAAATAAAATAATTTAGTTGCCAGGCAATAAAATTATAATTTTTTCATTTTAGTGTACGTTCATACTGCCAATGTCAAACACATAATACTCTGTCGTTTGTTTACGTTCATACTGCCAATGTCAAACACATAGTAGTCTGTGGTCAAACAGTCGCACAGAGTAGAGATTGTCGCCAAAGAGTTTTAAAATGTTGCCAACAAATAATTACTGACAGATTGATTGAATGAGCTGTGAATTTTGTGTGATTTAAAATGTTCCTTTTTCAATAGTCTGTATGTCAAGGCAAAAAAGCGTTTATTTTATATTTTGTATATTAGATATCTGTGTTTTATATATTAATGTGCAGTTGAAAGTGAAATACAGCTTGCTTAATATACACCTGTTGCAAAAGGAAAATTTTGTAGCAGCAATTTGAATTGACTTACTCTCGCCTAATTATTATTGGTGGTTTCAAAAAAGTGAGTATATTTTATTATTTTTAAATTAAACCCTGTCTAATCTTAGTTTCAGTAATTTCATTACATGTTTTTTTTTACATTCAGATATTCGCACCTACTTCCATTATGCCTCGACATAGAACATTGACGGGTCGGAGTGAGAGACAAAGAAGAAGGAATATATATTTGCGTGAAAGTCAAAATGATAATAGACCAAATGCAAATTTAAATAGTGTAAATAGTATAACATTGACGGGTCGGAGTGAGAGACAAAGAAGAAGGAATATATATTCGCGTGAAAGTCAAATTGATAATAGACCAAATGCAAATATAAATAGTGTAAATAGTATACAAAATGATGAAATTATTTTGAGGGATACATTTAAATGCGCACTGAATGTCATTCCAAGAAATTTTAATACTTTTGATTGTGGATTAATGCATTTACAATGCAGGTTTTGCAATGCAAAACATTTAGAATCTGAGGTTACTTTAGGTGAAAGGAATGCATTCACTTCATGTTGTCATAAGGGTAAAGCACTATTACCGGCCTTAAGTCAAAATGAATACTTTAAATAATTGTATGATGGACTTACTTCAAATGAACCTTCAATAAAAGGAAGTCAAAAAATTATTTTGAAAACATTCGTAAATACAATTTACCATTGGTATGGTTAGCTCAGAAGCTAAAATTTCGGATACAGTTACGCGTGGAGTGTATCATTTTAAAATACATGATGTATTTTATCACAGATCAGGTCCAATGACTGATGGATATGGTCGCTCACCATGCTATGCGCCATTATATTTTTATGATGTTGACACTGCTGTCAATTATAGATTACGTGAACACTATAATAAAACATGCAATAACAATATAATGCGCGAAATCTCTCTTGAATTGGAATGCATTAATCCTTTCGTTCGGTCATTCATTGCAATGAAAGATCATTGTCAGAGAGTTGAAAATCAAAATAAAGAAAATTGCATGCTCATTAAAGTAAATCGTGATTTAGATCTACGCCGTTATAATGATGTAGTTCAAACTGATGTAGCATCAGTGAATGTATACATCAGTATATATTTAGTACAGTTGATGGTGAGCCACGCTTTGAACGAAATATGGTTTCGTTTTCAAAAGTTAATGGTACCATTAAAAATATCTCTGTTTTGGATTCATCATTGGACCATTTAGCGTATCCATTACTTTTTCCAAATGGTGATACTGGGTGGCATATCAATATTTCTCATAATGTACCAACTACATCTAATTCAAGAGCTCCAAGAAATAAATTAACCATGCTTCAGTATGCAGCCTATCGACTTGCAATTAGAGAAGATTTTAGCATGTTGCACCATTCACAAAAATTATTCCTGCAGTGGATAGTTGATATGTATGTGAGAATAGAGGGCACAAGGTTACATTTCATTCGACAAAATCAAACAAGTCTTAGGTCTGAAGTTTACAACAATTTAACAGATTATTTAGAATTGAACCCCAATGCCAATAATGTTGGCCGTAGAGTAATTTTACCATCTCCATTCAATGGATCTCCAAGAAATATGTATCAGAATTATTTAGATGCAATGTCAATTGTACAATATTTCGGAAAGCCTTCTTTGTTTATTACAATGGCTTGCAATCCAAGTTGGCCTGAAATAGTTAGCAATATTGGTGTAGGTGAGTCAGCTATTTTTCGACCTGATATTGTTGTGCGTGTATTCAAGTCCAAACTGAAAGCATTAATTGAGGGCCTTACACTAAAAAATCTTCGGTAAAGTTGAAGCACTGATTTATACAATTGAGTTTCAAAAGAGAGGATTGCCTCATGCTCACATTTTACTCTCTCTAAAAGAGCAAGATAAAATTGTTAACGCTACCGATATTGATAAAGTTGTATCTGCGGAGATTCCTAACATTCAAACACATCCTACATTACATGAATATGTTGTAAAACACATGATGCATGGTCCATGCGGTGTACTTAATCCAAATTCTGTATGTATGAGAGATGGAGAATGCACAAAAGATTATCCAAAACGATTTAATGAATTTACATGTGAATCATTAAATGGATATCCATTATACAGAAGGCGTGATAATGGTATTAATGCTGAAGCTCGCGGTAGTTGCCTCGACAATCGTTATGTTGTACCATACAATCCGTATTTACTTGCCAAATTTAATTGCCATATAAATGTTGAAGTATGCACTACAGTTAAAAGTGTTAAATACATTTATAAATACGTGTATAAAGGCTATGACAGTGCATCTGTTGAATTAGGTTCAGAGAGAAATGAACCAGGACAAGAAATACAAATTGATGAAGTTAAAATTTTTTAAGTTTCCGATATGTCGGATCAACTGAAGCTGTATGGCGCATCTATGAATTACCAATGCATTTTGAATCACATGTCATCGTTAGACTTGACATTCATTTACCGCGTAGACAGAATGTTTACTTTCCAGAAGGGCAAGAACGTCAAGCAATTGAAAATCCAAGACAAACAAAATTATTAGCATTTTTTGGATTGAATTGATCAGATCCATCAGCGCATGAATATAAGTATATTGAAATTACTTTGTATTATGTGTGGGAAGATTCCCGAAAAAAATGGAAGAAGAGACGGCGTGGAGGTGATAAAATCATTACACGCATATATGTAGTATCACCAAAAGACATCGAACTTTTCCATTTACGATTGCTTTTATTACATGTCTGTGGTCCAAAATCATTTGAGGATGTTAGAACATACAATGGAATTATACACAATTCTTTTGTTGAAGCGTGCCATGCTCGCGGCATTGCTTCAAATGATAATGAATGGCGCGAATGTTTTAATGAAGCAAAAGAATTACATTCACCAAAACAAATGCGAAATTTATTTGGTTACATTTGTGCATTAAATGTGCCAGCCAATGCATTGGCGTTATGGAATGAATTTAGAGTATATCTTAGTGAAGATTTTTTGAAAGATTACAACGAAGAAGTATCCTTTAACACAGCTCTATTAGAAATTGAAGATATTTTGAATGTTCATAATTTGTCACGTCAAGAACTTGGTTTACCAGTTCCCACGTATTCGTAGAGAACAGACGAAGCAAATGCTATTGATCCAATAGAACAAGAGTTTCTGTTTTCTGAGCATTACGAAACTGGAAATATTGAACAGCGTAACCTAATTGATCGTGTGATTCGTGAAGTTTTGCACCATGATACTGGAACTAATGTTTTTTGTTTAACCGCTCATGCAGGTTGAGGAAAAACATTCACACAAATAGGCAATCATTCACAAATTAAATTCGCTTAATCTTAGTTGCATTGCAACAGCGTTCAGTGGCATAGCTTCAACTCTATTACTTGGAGGTAGAACTTTACACAATGTGTTTAAATTGTCTATACCCATTTTGGAAAATTCTGTAGTGAATATTACCGCAAACAGTAGCTATGGACGTTACATAAATTCATCATCATTGATAATTATTGATGAAATTTCTATGTGCCCACTGCAAGTGTTGAAAATCATAGATAGATTATTGTAGGATCTATGCGATGAAAATGATAAACATAAACCATTTGGAGTGAAAACGATACTTCTGTGCGGTGATTTTCGGCAAATCTTACCAGTTGTCCCACATGGATCACGTGCAACTTTAATTGAAAATTGTGCCACGAGTTGGCATGAATTTGTTTATTTTCATAAAGTAACTTTACTCAAAATATGAGAGCCTTACCAAGTGAAATAGAATTTGTCGAATTATTGAAAAAATTTGGTAATGATGAAGCCCCACAATTCCCTCAGTATGGTGAAAATATTATTGAAATACCTCAGCAATTAATAGGAGATGAAAATAATATTACTAATGAGGTGTATGGAAATATTTTCGAAAACATACTCTCAGATAACATATTGAAGTCAGTTATTTTAGCACCTAAAAATGATGATTGTACTTTTATTAATACTGATATACTTAATAGAATACCAGGTGAACAGAAAACGTATCATAGCTACGATAAAATAATTTGTGATGATGACAATGAAATCAATAACTATCCAGTAGAGTTTTTGAATTCTTTGACTATTAGTGGTTTGCCACCACATAAGTTAGTATTGAAAGTTAATTGCATCGTTTTACTGATCAGAAACTTAAATACAAAGGAAGCATTAGTGAATTGAACAAGAATGCGCATCAAGTATATGCATCGTAATGCTATTGATTGCGAAGTTTTAACTGAAGCCGCACGCAATAAGAGAATTTTGATTCCACGTATAAATTTAACATATTCTGGTACTATTTTACCATTTAACTTTCAAAGAACTCAATTTCCAATTATACCTGCATTTGCTCTGACAATAAATTAGTCTCAAGGACAAACATTCGAAAAAATTGGAATTTTATTGAGGCAGCCAGTTTTTACACATGGTCAATTGTACGTCGCAGCAAGTAGAGTTCGATCATTCCATGGTTTGAGATTTTATATTTCCGAATATAATGGCCAAGGGCATTTAGCAAATGGTGAAAGAGTTTTTACAAAAAACATCGTTTACACAGAAGTTCTGAATCATTAAATTCACTTTCAAACAATTTTAAGTTCAATGGAAAACATTTATTTTTTTAACCGCCCGGTTTTTTTTATTTAATGAAAAATATATGAAAAAATACGAGGCACGTATTTTTTGTTTCATTTTTTATTTTGTATTAATTTTTTATTTAAATTTTATATAATTCGAAAAAGATAGGTAAAATAACTGTGTAGCCTTGGCGAAACCTGGTCAGTATGGCAATAAAAAAAACCCAAGGAAATGTCAAAAAACGCGTTATTGCTTTGTAAATATGGATTAGCCAAGCTAAACCTCATTTTTCCTATCTTTCATATTTTTCAAATAACTCGAAAATTAATGCACAGAAAAAAAATTAAAAAATTATATAAGCTTTGTAGCAGATAATCTTCAAACTGTTTTCGAATTTTGTACCTTACCAAAAATGAAATGTAATCCACTGGAATTGAAAACAATGTATCTTATACTTCTATGAATGTCAAGTATCATTTTTATTAGCGTTTATTTGATTCAATAATAACATGAAAAAATTAAAATTGACAATGAATTATATCAAAAAATAAATACGAATACAAGCTGTAATTGTGTTTTTTTTCAACTGTTACTAACATTAAATTTTAAATTTCATAGGTATTACAGGGATTTAAGGCAAACAACACACGCTAATGACGTATTTGTACACGCTCGCAGCTGACGTAATAGAACAAAATTCAAAAAAATTATATGCAATGATTATAGAGGTATACTCTTTGACAAAAGAACCTCAATAACGTTCAAACTTAAAAATTTAATGAATTACGGTCGAATTTCGACCACTGGGCGACCACTAGTATATATTATAGCGTTACAATAGGTAGCCCACAAATAAAGAAGAAATTACCATTTAATAAAAAAGTGAGTTACAACACTAAAGGAATAAAGAAAGATAAACTATGAAGTAATTAATGAACAAAAATATTAAAATATAGCACAATAGTAACGTAAAAACCAAGACAAGGACAGAGATGATGACAAAACCCAAGTGACTGGCAAAGGGAAGGATAAAAATAAATAACTTTGTGACCATATCACAACCCCTTGTGATATTCGTGGTATAATTCCTGGTACACACACGAACCACAATTATTATAACCAGTCACAACGCGATGACAACTACCAATACGGAGGAAATAGTGGACCAGTGGACAACAATCCTGGGACCAGACAGGAACCACTACCGAACCAACCACAAAACCCACAAGAAAACAGGGAGAATGAGGGAAGCCCTCATTTAAACTAATAGTGGCAGTAAGAACTGAAGACAGCCCATAACTGAACCAATCTCTTAGGGAAAGACGACAAATAACCAGGTATCTATAAAGAAGTATCATGAAGAAATACAATCACCAATCATCACTAACTGAATCATTACTAACTGACTAGAACAGATTGACTAACAAGACGGACGAAATTAAATGAATAATTTTCAAGGATAATATAATTAAAAAGGAAAAGAATAGTATAATATAATGCAAGGCAACAAAGTAATTCAATAAAGAACTATATGATTAAATGGAAATAAATGACCCACGTTAAGATGAAAATAGAACCACCAAAATGTAAGAATAGTATCTGTCAACAGAATTGCTTCAAATATAGCTAAAGGACTTGAGAGTGAATAAATAAGGATGTTATGGTTATGAAATAATATGATCTGAACAACAGCAGGGTGAATTAAACAAAAAATATTTTTATTATTATTTTTAGTCACAAGTTGACTACTTTCAATGTTTTATATATATATATATATATATATATATATATATATATAACGATTGTGTGTGAATGGATATGTTCCAACAATTTGTTGTCTGAGCAGAGATGATGTTCCTCTGATCTCAGTAAGTATAGTGTGGACGGCAGAGTAATGGTAGCCAAGAGAGCCGCTCTGAATCCGTACCAACTATGATATTAGAGATAATTCGGAAAAATAAATATTATAAGGATAAAGCAACAATTAGGATCCAGAGAAGATCATATCACAGATAACAGGTTAATAAAAACAGAATAGAAGATATAAGAATTATGAAGCAGAAGCTAAAGTTGAATAGATAATATGAGACAGAAAAAAAAACAATTCAACTGATAATTTCATCAAAGACTATAATAGTATTTTCAAAAATGATCAATTTTGAGGGGGGCATTATATAACGTTACAAAAGGTAGCCCACAAATAAAGAAGAAATTACCATTTAATAAAAAAGTGAGTTGCAACACTACAGGAATACAGAAAGTCAATGTATGAAGGAATTAATGAACAAAAATACTAAAATATAGCACAATAATAACTTAAAACCAAGACAAGGACGGAGACGATGAAAAAACCCAAGCGATTGGCAAAGGGAAGGATAAAAATAAATAACTTTGTGACCATATCACAACCCCTTGTCAACCAATAATAAATGTAATTATGAAAGTACAAAGCTATGTTATTAGTGTGAGTAGTCCCATGAAAGACTACCAAGACATAAATGTAAATTAAGTACTGTTAAATAATATTGTTATTAGAATTTGAAGGGAACAAACCCCTTATATAATAAATACCCAATGTTAATGATAAGGTGAGTGGTGTGGTTAGATCCAAGTGAAGAAAAGAAAGAAAAACAGTGAATAATATAATATTAAAGTGAATAACAGAACCAAGAAAAATATACTAACTTAAAATCTGCAGTAGTAATAATGTGTAGAATGAATAATAATTAATGCTTGAGTAAAAAATGATGAATGCAAACTGTGAATAAACTAATGCATAATAGGCCTACACAAATGGAATAGGTAGAATTAAAGTTCATGTGTTAAAATACGAAAATAATAGTTAAGTAATAGGTATAGTTATCTGTTTGTGTTAAAAAGAATATATATAAGGGTAAAAAAGCATGTTTAATAAATAATAGTTAATGAGCATAGGGAGATAGGAAAAGTATTAAAAAATAGCATGTGCGTAGCATGTTAGAAAGAATAGTATAGGCCTAATGTTTTGAAAATGATTATAAATCATTAAATGTTCCATGTTAATTTATTGTAATTATGGTTAAAATAGTTTTGTTTCATGAAATTCTATAAATATATTATAATAACTGTATAAGGAAAGTTAGGTGATATAGGCCTAAGGAGCCTATAGGAAGTAGGCAGTAATTTGTAAAATTTTATATAATAGCAGTAATAAGTAAGGACAAAATGTAGGGAATACTATTAAAATTGATGATATAAATTTAAGGGCACCTAATGAATATCAAAAGAACCAGTTATAAAATAATTAATAAAAAAAATCAAAACTCTTAAATTAGTAAATCAGTAAATACGGAACCAAAACCAGTCATGTTTGGTTTCTAATTAAATTATAAAAGAAATGCAATCCAATAATGTTATTATCAAAGAAATTCAAAGAAGTATAAGAAAGTTATGCTAATTTAAAAATATTTATTAATTTTGTAAAAATTCAGGAGCAAGATCTAACAATGTAAACAATATTTTCCACCAATAGGATTCTGAGGCTTGCTGCCTTGACAACCAAACATGACAGAAAAAACGGTTAATCCATTATAAGATTCAGAGAAGAGCAGATCATAAAATTCATGCAGCTCAATATAATCATATAATAGCAGTAAATCAACTAGAAATGAAATGGCAATGAACCAAAATGAGATGATCAATAATAGTATGAAAAAAAGAAATTGAATAACCAGAATTATTGGAAATTGAAAGAAAAAACTACTTAATAAATTATAAAAGAAAAACTAACTCAGAGAGACAAATCAGATGCAGGAATGTGATAAGTATAAATTAACTTAAAAAAAAAACTAAAATGAAAAACGACTAGTCTACACTGTGACACGTTTTCACTTAATAATGAACTTTATATAAACACTCACTTAAGGAATAACTTAGGGACACTCTGTTTATTTCTTTATTCACTTTTTAATTTATGGTGATCAAATTATTGGACATTGGAATCATTTTTTTTTAAAAAAACGAACTATTAACCTAGTCACCCACTGTGACTTAACACATGTGCTATAACCTAAGAAGTGATTTAATAAGTTCCTGTATAATATTTAAGTAAGTTTTATGTGAGTTTTGTACTTTCTAAAGATCTTTTATTAACTTTCTTGCAATCACAAGAAACCAATTGAATTAAAATAATTAAAATAAAACATAAAGTTTTAATCAACTAGCCCTTGAATTTTAAGAGAACACTATTGCCAACTGCTG
This sequence comes from Magicicada septendecula, assembly GCA_034769895.1. Taxonomy (NCBI): domain Eukaryota; kingdom Metazoa; phylum Arthropoda; class Insecta; order Hemiptera; family Cicadidae; genus Magicicada; species Magicicada septendecula. The sequence continues at coordinate 318,478,286 of CM068375.1, forward strand.
AACTAGTAAAGAACAAGGAAAGGAACAAAATATATATTATAAACATATTTCATGTTGTTTAATGAAGGAAATTAATAAAAAACACTACATAAATAATATAGTATTGACTATTATCAATTGTGTATTTAATTTATGTTAACCTTACAGACAATTTATTCCTTAATATAGCCAAATTGAAAATTTTTTACAAAAAAAATTGAGGTTGGTAACCCTGATTTTTTGGAACGAATTCAAATCAACTACAAGACACAGGTGAGTTGGATTAATTTAAAATAAGAGAAAAGGAGAAATAGGTGAGAAGAATCATTTTAATTGTTTTTGAAATAATACAATTTGGCGCCTTAAAATCGGGAAACAAACCAAATACAACACATCAATAAAATAAAGTAAGGTAATAGGTTGGCGAAGCAGGGTGAGGCTTCAACGGGTACGACTCCGGTACGTAACAAATAAAAGCAACCAACGTGTGGCTGGTAAACCGTAAGGAGTCGTCCGTAATATTATATGTTTGATGTTAAATATTTAATGTGTTATTGAATATGTGCTATAACACCTTATGCGTTTATAAAAACAATACGTCTACAAGCTCAATTTAGCCACACACTGTGTACATAATAAACCTAGTTTTTACAAACAGTTAAAACGTTAAACAAATAAAAGAATTTTAAAAAATCCTTAAAATCAGTACACGGGATATTGCAGTTTACGGGGAGACGCAATGGCACTTCACAGTTTAATTTGAAAACTACATGTAAGTAGTAGAACTCGCTCACTATTTCTATCAAAGTACATTTACTGTTACATACATTTACAGATTAGATAATTTTTTAATGATTTAAAAAATTAGAAAACTCTTGATTACTCTCTAACATAACAATTATAGAGCACACAATTATATAAAAAACAAAAAACAACATTCATATTTGGGTTAAATTTCCTTTTAGTCCGACATTCTACTGGGTTTTCACAAGCTTTTAAACCATTTGTTGGGCTCTAGGTTTCCAAAATTTTGAAATTTCTAAAATTTAATATTGCATTCAGATATTAGATAAATTCTCTTTAATTTGATTCTTCACGTGACTTTTTGCAGTGTATCAAAATGTTCACCGACTTTTGGGACCCTGACGTCAAAAAAATTTTCAAAAATGAACACTATATTATTCAGGTTGCGTTTAAATCCCCATTGATTTAGTACCCCACAAGGGTTTTGCAATTTAAAAAAATTTTTACCCCTTCACGTTTTTGCCTTTCGCCCACTACTTTTAGGGGGGATCAATCTAAAAAACAACAGGATTCTGTAGTGCAAATGCAAGGATACGCATGCCACGTTTTACAATCGTCCGTCGGTTGGTGCGTTCGTAAGCGATTGTGAGACATACACATAGCCTAATAGATAGACAGACAGACAAACACTAAACGGTCGAGTTAAAACTAAGAACTCGCTTTGTTCGTTCAATAATTTTGTTTATTTATTCTTATTAACTGTTGTCTATGATTTGTAATTAAAAATGTGCAAATGCTTTGAATCACGGCTAAACAAACACTCGGTATTTAATTTCGTATTTTTGGAGCGTTCTTTGGCGCCCACATCTCGATACATTAATGACAGATCCACTGTTTTTTTCTAATTTGTATTGTCAGCTTTTCAGTTGTAAGGCAGTTGGATATCGGAATGGTGGATTCGAATTAAAATTACCATATAATTTATTAAAAACAGAAGTTTTTACCACTTAAAAACGTTACATTATTTAAGCCGACAATATTTCTTTTTAGGTTAACATCGTGTGAGGTAAAGTGATATGCTTTATTAGTTTAAAGACACAGTTCAGCAAGGTTATTTACATTTCCACTGAAACTACTAATAGAGTAACATGCTTTCGATAAATTTAAGAGACAAGGCGTATGATAGAGAAGACTACAATCGATTGCTTGCCAAATGTGAAACCAAATGTGGAATGCTAACGCTAAACTGCCGAACACAGAGCGAAGAAGGTCCTCTTTGTGGTGTAGCGGAGATACAAAAACCTTGGAACACTTTATGGACTCTTGTTTTACTTTAGCAGAAACTCATCAAAAATTATTGGGTTATAACCGGCTAGTTTCTAACGTGTTAGTAGATTTCCTCTAATGGTAAAATTTCTATGAGCTGATAAATATTTTGTTACAGGGAAAGAAATATAGGGATGAACTATGAACTAAAAATAATAGAAAATGAACAAAAAAGGTTTAGTTTAATTTGTGTCTGTAAAATATTTAGCATCTCGCCGCTTAATTGTTTAATTTGATATCAGGACAAAGACAAATTTTTAGTTTATTTAAGGTATCCGCTGAGGATAAACAGTTTTCTCTTTGTTGCTTTTGACTGTTGACGATTTCTCTCTAATAATCGAATTACACAATTACAGTGATTAAATTTAATTACTGTTCTATTCTAATCCGCATTATTATATTTTATCAATATTGACCCACTTAATTTCAGATTAAGTAGTCAGTAATGTTTGATTCGATTAAGTCTTATCTATGATATAATTGAGAAAAATTTTGAATTGTGCTTTATATTATCTGTAATAATGGAAGTAAACTCTCTAATCCGTGAAACGACTGTGGACATGCTTACTTAGCAAAAAGAGAGAATAAAAGGAAAGTAAAACTATATTATAATTTTCCTCCCTTTTAGTTATACAATATTGATTTAATAACTAATTACTTCATGGGAGGTTTTATAATTTCTGCTTGCTATTATCAACATGGTTACTATTATTAATTTATTATATTATGATGATGACGACGACGACGATGACGACGACGACGACGACGATGATGATGATGATGATGATGATGATGATGATGATAACCAGGCCTGGACTGGCCTGCAGGCCCACCGGCCCGCGGGCCGGTGCGCCTTTTCAAATAAAACCCGACCTGCGCCCTCAGCCAGCTCTGAAAATGATGTCACGCTTTTACACGAGAATATGTTTTTGGTAATCGGATCAAATATCCCGAGATATTAAAAAAATTTTTTTTTAATATATTTAATAAACTAATTGCTTAACTGAATTAGCACCAGTAGAGAAAGCGTATGCAACGGAAAATGACGTGTGCGAGTGCGAGTCTGGCAGAGAGCGCTGCGCGCTGAGGGTGTGCGCTGTACATGCCCGTCCGTGCTTGACCAGTGTGGCTCTGCGATGCCCGTCGCCTGCTCGTATAGTGCGTCCCGAGCTTCAAATAGAGCTTCTGCCGCAGGGACGGTAGATGGGCTGGATTTAGGGTGTGGCCTGCTACTGGCCGTGGGTGGTCAATTAATTAATTGAGGGTGAGAATATGCCGAGGCCGGGTCCAAGATTCTCCTGGCACAGATTGGTAGCGACGGTGGGCGCTAATGAGGTGGTTGCCCTGGAATCGAGCGGAGCAACGATAAAATTTGCGGGACAGTGTCCGTATAGTGGTTATGGCGAGAAAAGTTTTGAAAATTTCTCAAACTTCAGAGACACACTGAGGCAGTTAATTTCTGGCGAGTAAAGCAATAAGTAAGGGGTGAACATCAGCTGACAGTCAAACAATACTGGTGCACAACAGGGCGAGAAGGCGACGACTTAGTGCAGATGAGACAACTGATCTGAAAGTTGAAACGTCAGAAGAGGGTTTGCGTGGAGTTATTCCTTCATAACGTAAGAACAAACCAGTCGCTACTCCATTCATACAGTTACGACGAAATGAGGCGAATGACACGTGCGTTGCATCACACAAAACGTGCAATGACAAAAACGTACCCGGACACAAAAGGGTTCACAACAGTTTAACTCGCAGGGACAATAAGGGACATACGCGGTGAATAGGAGACGACGATGTAACACAGCAGGACTGCTCATTTAGGAGACATATACGATTCACGAGGAGAGAGCTGGAGAAACTTTACTGGGAGACGTCTGTCAAAGAATTATTAATTGGTACAAAAGTGGGATGTAAGGTAAACAATGCAACGATTCGTTACGCCAACGGCATAGAAACTTGGGGTGACAAAACATCAATCAGTGGGGCGAAGCTCGGACAGGAGTCGAACAAAGGAGATGATCGACAGGCGAGGAATTACCACTTTTCTTAGAACACAGGGTAACGACACTGGCAAGAATATCGGGGATGTTAGACGACCTATCAGAAGACAGAATTCAGCTAGGACTCGAGTGTAGGGGAGAGTTCCCATGGAAACGAAAGACGGAGGCAAATCAGAAGAGAGTCACAAGGAGAAATCTAGAAGGTGGATGGATTGTTCAAAGAAATCGAGTGGTCTGGCCAATGATGAAGAAGACGAAGTTGTGGAAAGAATCTGACGAGGAAATCTGGTAGGGGTGAAGTTAATAAAACTATCTACTTGCCACGCGGACTCGCTCAGTCGGTCAGTCAAACTTAAAATTTAACTTAATTATTTTGAACGTGCGGACGCTCAGTTTTTACTAGTGATTCACAAATTATCAGTTGCTCAGTCTTTTCAATTTAGTCAGTCAATCATAAACGTTTACTTATTTATTTTCAACGGGCGGATTCAGTCTAATTTCATTTTCTGAACTTAGAATTTTGCTCATTGGTTTCAAAAGTGAACAGTTACATAAAATTTAATGTGATATTCAGACTATTTTAATTTAACTTAGAACTTTGATCAGTGTTATTAACAATGATAATTAATAACAGAACAAGTGACGTTTAAGATCAGTGCGCGACAATCAGCGATTATATTGATGTAACACTCGACAAACATTTCAAGTCACTTATAAATATAATTCGAGTTCACTAATATAAACATTTACTCGTAAATACAAAGTATAACTGTAACAATAATGTGTACGAACTACCGCATAGAACACTTTTAGTCAATTCATATTGTGGTACGAAGCACATATTTATCATAGTAAAGATGATCTTACCCAGACAAATAACCAGACACGCACGATCATCACATAGAAAATCGATACTTAATATTTACAAGAACATTCACGTTAGTCAAGCCAGCGGTACGCCTACACGAAAATTTAGTAGTGTATTGTGAAAGTGGATATCATCTGCAAGCAACATGCGAAGTTACGCCGACATCGCTGGACACAGGGGGTCACGGGACGTTGCAGCCCAATGCTAATGGATAACATACTCCAAGTAACGTAAAATATTTATTATTGATAATCACTACTACTGAGCCTGTTTCTCACAAAGACCCCACTCCTTGAGATAATTACGAACGTAAATTCCGAGATAATTATGAACCTTAAATTAAAAGTAATGAATAAATATTGCCATCTGGAACTATGAACGCATTATAGATATAAAATTTGTTGAATGTAATACTTAATTCACATGTTTGCAGTTGTAGGTTAGTAATGATATTGCCATTATATGTTATACATGTTGTATTTGTGATTTTATTTCAGGAACGACGAAATGTTAATTATAAATGTAATTTATGAATTGTTTAATAAACGATAAGTTGCTATTCTAATCCAGATGTGCTTAAGCGTTCATTATTACTGTTGCCCTATGATGATTATGATCACACGAATATTATGACGCCAAGCTATGTCTTGTTAACTTCATTGTCAATACTAAATACGTGACGTTTACCTTTTACAGATGTGATCTATAATAATTGACAAATTAGCATAATTAATAATAAGTAATCGCCATATTGAATGACACACCAATAAGTGATATAACGTGTCTTTAATTACACAGAGTCTCAATCGAATTTTGTCAATAAATCATAAATTTTGATAATTAATTATGTTAATTAATGTACGCATCTAATTAGCATAATTATCACTAATAACAATGGCGTCATACGCGGGGCAAGAGTAGATATATTATCATTAAACCGTGGTCAAGTTCACCACACATCAATCAATCATCAATCAAAATTTAACTAAGATTAATTAATAACTCATAAGTAATTAATCGCCGTATGGTGTCCAAGGAACGGACATGCAGGGCTTCTCGGATTGTTCTATTTGATGTCAGATAGTGGGCTTTGCACGAGCGCTATCCTCGGTCAAGGAGAGACTGAAGCTTTCGCTTTTGGGTCTTGACCAAGTAGCCCCATACGGGGATCGCGTAGGTAACCATCGGCACCACATAGGTGGAGGCGATATGTTTCCCTAAGCGGCGGGTCATGGGGTTGCTGCATAGCAGAGGGCGGAGTTGATATAGGCGATTGGCGGTCTTGCGGGCTATTTGTGCGGAGTGTGTCCGCCAGGTAAGACAGCTATCGAGGTGGACCCCGAAGTACTTGACCTCTCGAGACCAGGGCAACTGAGTATCACCTACGTATAGTCTGTCTGGGAGCCTTAAGCGTCTGGAGAAGACTACTGCTGTGCTCTTGGCCGCGTTGATGGCAACCCTCCATCTCTCTGCCCACTCAACGTATTCGTCCAATACGTTGGCTCTAGTTCCTGGAGCCAGATAACTGTCGTTTTAGCTCGACGATCGACGGCATACACCGCCGTGTCGTCAGCGAACATGGCCAACCTGTTGCCAGGCAACTTGGGCACGTCATTGACGTACACAGAGACAACCAGGGGGCCCAATACGCTTCCCTGAGGTACACCAACCGTAATAGCCCTTGACGAAGAAAGGGTGTTATCAACTCTCACGCAAAATGTTCTGTTCCGAAGAAAGCTAGCAATCAGATGAATGTAGCAATCTGGAAGCAGAATCTCCGTGAATTTTTACAGAAGGCTTGGATGCCAAACAAGAGCGAACGCCTTCTCGACATCAAGGAAAACGGCGATGGTCTGCTCTCGCGAGTAATCGGCCACGGTCTCCACCAAGCGCATCAATTGATGCGTCGAGGAGTGCCCGGCACGAAAACCGAATTGCTCGGGGACCAGAATATCGAACCGTTGAAGGTGATCCGCTAGTCGTTCGAAGAATTTTCGATGTGGGCAGCAGGCTGATAGGCCGGAGGTTCTCGGGAAATTTGGGGTCTTTGCCCGGCTTTGGGATCATCGTGACCGTAGCCGAACCCCATTTCCTAGGAAAGTAGGCGAATTGGATGCAGGCATTGAACAAGTGCCCGTCCGTGCTGTGCGACTTGGTTTCAGTCAGAGTGAAGAAATGCAATGCCTACTCTCCTACTGAATACTAAATTATTAAAGTTAGACATTGTAAAAGTGTACTATCCTTAGTTATTTATTTTAGTTTTTGTCTCATATTTGCAATCCCCATTGACTTTATTTCCAGGTTAGCAAAATATAAAGTCGGCAGCAAATTAGTAAAATTTTGTAGCTTGTTCTTAAAATTTACCTATACTTAAATCATAACATTTTCTTCAGTTACAGCCTCCTTACAGATTCAAGTTAAAACTTTGTTTTTTTATATTTTATTATTTATTGATGACAAAAATGTGTACAGAGTAGATCCTTTAAAAATTTTTATATATTTTTTCAGTATTTTATTTAAAACGCTGGTAAGATCTTGATAGTAACATTGATCATTATTGTACACAAGAATGTAGTACTACGTTTGATTTTAAAGGTATTTTGTTTATGTATAAAAATATCAATCAAATGTGTCTCTATTCAAAAGTAATGATCTATTTTTTCTTTATTTTTGTTGTAGCACAAACAAACTCTTGTAGGCCTACATAAAAAATTTTAATTTTAAATTATTTAATTGTTTCTTGATAACAAAAGTTGTACAGAGTAGAATTTTGCTTCACTAATTATTATGTATTAACTTCAGTATTTTATGTAAGACGTTGGTACCGTAAATTCTTAAAAGTGACATTGATATTTTTTGAACAAATATTTAATACTACGTTTGATTTTTAAAGGTATTTTGTTGATGTACAAAAATATCAATCAACATTTTGTTTCCATTGAAAGCTAATGTTTAATTTTTACTTTATTTTTATTTGTAGTACAAACATTTGTAACATTAAAAAAGGCTTAATTTCAAATTATAAATTATTTCAAATACCGTACGTTATCCCTTTTTTTTAAGATATGCATCTCTTGTGTGCCCGTTCTTTATTATTTCGTTCTTTATAGCTTTATAGGAACTGACTCAAGAGCTGGTATTTATTGCTAGTAAATATTAACACTCATTTACAATAGTAAAACGTTAATGGCAATCAATAGTGAACAATAAAATATCAACAAAATGGTATTCTTGGCAAAACGGTGTTGTATGACAAGTTTCCAGGTCGGGATTACATTAAACTCCACTTGAGGGGTGCGCCCTCAAAAACCTAAGGTCTGCGCCTTTTCCTGAGGGCCAGTCCGGCCCTGATGATGACGATGACGATTGTTGTTGTCGTCGTCGATATTGTTGGTATTATTATTATTATTATTATATCTTCTTCGTCTCCAACAGATAAGGGAATCGCACAAGATTGTTGCAAGAGGCGACTGGGCAGGATACTTCCCCTGGATAAGATCGTGGAATAGTGCTTCGAGGAGAGGACATCTGAAACTTTGTGGGACGCTTTGTAAATGAAATTCATCTGGCAGACTTGAATACTATTCGTATAGAAAAATATTAAGAGGCCAAATCAAGTCGTAAGGTCTAGGAAGAATAAGCCTAGACCGACGTACTGTGTCAAACAATTGCAGATATAGTGACCTAAAAGAGGAAATGGAGGTGGTTTTACATGTCGAGTGGGGCGGCTATACGTAATACTCAAACCCATATACTCCGGAAGTATGCACCATTCCAGACTTTTTATTATTCACCTACCCTCGTAAAAACAATATAATATTATCATTAATAAATATTAGTGAAATATCAACCTATCAAAAATAAAACAAATTATTGCTTTGCTGATTCAAATACTGTAAACACACATCATTGTATTTTAGTTAATTTAAACAAATTTACTTAGGCTATATTCATAACTACAACTGGATTTTTAATTCTACTAGTTAAGTGATTTTTGCGCCATTTATATAACAACATGATTGCAATTAAGTAATTAATGAAACAAATCAAAATGAAAAAAACCGACAATTTTCTAAAATATTAATTAATATTAAAAATGTGTGGTTTGCTGATGACCAAGCAGTAATAGCAAAAGTTTCGTATAACTGGAATTGATGTTCACCTGGCAAAAGGCATATGAAACGTGGGGATTGAATCTTAATATAAATAAAACGGAATATCTAGTCGTTAATTCCGATTCCAGACTTGAAGTATTGATTAAAGACAGTACGTCAATTAAACAGGTCGATGAATTTAAATACCTACGGGCACTAATAACACGGAAAGGCCTAGGAAAACCCGAAATTAGAAAACTAATAGATCAGAGCAGGAGAGTTCTAGGAAGTTTGAACTCTATTTGGTGGGACAAACATATTTCGAGAACCATAAAGTTTCATATAAGAAAAGCTTTTGTTGAATCAGTTCTGTCTTACGGCTGTGAGGTATGGACGTTGAGCACGGAAATTATACGACAATTGAATGCCGTGGAAAGGGATTATCTCCGTAGAAGTGGCGGAGTCTCAAGAAGGGAGAGAATAACCAGCGAGGAGATAAGAAGAAGGATGCATGCAGAAGACACAATTAGTAACAGAGTAGAACGAAGAGGCCTAAAGTGGTTCGGTCACTTATTCCAAATGGATGAACAGAAACGGCCTAGGAAAATATTTCAGTGGAGGCCTCCAAGCAGAGGAAAAAGGGGCAGACCTAGACTGTTCTAGTATAAAAACGTGAGAAAGACCATGGAAGATCATAACTTGGAAGAAGAAGATGCACAGGACAGAAATAGATGGCGGTTTGGTGTGGCTATGCGGCAATAGCTGATCAAAATCTCTTTGAGAGAGAGAGAGAAAATTAATACAATGCAAAAATTGTTAATGCGAGTTGATTGCATCAATTAACGTTATCATAAATTATCAACTATCATCGATATATTCATAATTGAAAAACAAAAAGATTATTTAAATATAATTGTCTGATGATTCAGCTTGTGTGAACACAAAAATAATGCACACATGTTGAGCATAATTTAATTTTATTATATTTATAAAGCATACAAATTATTGTAATTTATAAAATACGTATGGCATTCACGCACAGTGGCGTATGTTTAAATACTGGAGACAACAATACTGGCAATCAATAGAACACCATATAGTAATTACGATGAAGTACTTTTTAGTAATTTAATAAAACCACGTATAAAGAATTCGCTCTCATTGAATTTCGCATCATGGTATCGAAGTTTAGTCTGGTCGCCTTCAGTGCCCGTGCGTCCAGTCCTCAGACATACCTTATAATAATTATAAAAGTAATTGACTTGCAGATAAAACGTATGAAGATATTAACAGAAAGGGAACTGTATTACTCATAATTTTTAAAAGGAAATTTTACCTATAATATTTGCAAGTTTTAATTATCGTAAAATAATTCTAAAAAACATAATAACAAGCTTTAATTAATTATTATATGAAGTATGCTTAGGATAACATAGCAGCTGCTGACTTGTACTTAGATATTGGTTTATCAAAGGCTAAAGGAAATAAACCTTGATTAAAAATTCCTTGGTCCACCAGGTTGGGGGTTAATGCAATGGGCCAACTCCAATTCATTGCAAAAAAAGTAAATGTTAAAAAACCAAATAGATTGCAGGAAGAAGGAAAAGAGGAAGACCACATATCACCTGGATAGACGAAATTCAGACTATACTGAGACAACGAGAAATTGAAGTTCTTTGGATGGACAAGCACCAGCGGAGAATGAGAAATCAACCACTTCTCTAATCTTTGGTTCGGAAAAATGTGTAAACATTGTACAGCCGGAAATAATAATAATGTTTACGACAACTAGACTATTTAATTAATACGTATTACGCGTATTTACAATGCAATGCATATTTATTGATGCAATTCTGTGAACAGGTTTTCACCCCGAGCGTTTGGCACATTCATCAGGGCTGTCACGGGATGTCGACGTGTCCTATATGTTCTGTGACGAATAGAAATAAATTTAGTTAACTACTCTATCCCGGGCTGTTGCGAAAGAATAACCAGCGCAATGATAGTGGACATGTATGTGTCGCGACAAACTTTCCGGCAATTCAACGCGAGACTTATTGTGAAACGAGATCACACCATTTTAGTCCTACGTAAACGAATAATTAAAACAAACACACACACACACACACACACACACACACACACACACACACACACACACACACACACACACACACACACACACACACACACACACACACACACACACACACACACACACACACACACACACAAAACCACATTTGCGCTTATACTTATATGCATTTTTATTGTAATATAAATTACTACGCAAAGAACTATTACCACACATACCTAAATGGTGTATACAAAATTGACTGTTCTGGTAGTTTCAACTATTATATACGTCAGACAAAAAGCAATTTAAGTCTTGACATCTAAAGCACAAAACCACATGAGGGCGCGCATATACGCAAATCAATTGCAGCCACACGGTTGACAAATAATTTGCATTAATCCGTAATTTATTGACACATATTTAAATCAAAATACGTACAAAAATTAAAAAATGCTTAAATGGTGACCTTTGAAATTTACCTTCGCCTGCCCTAAATAAAATGTATTGCAGTTTGGAAATGTGATTTGCATAGTCTGATTTTTTTTTTGTAAACGGCGGACTTAGTTTGGGGTTTTTATTTCTTTGAACTTTTTAATTTACTTGTTGTAATTATGTTTTATCGTATATATGCAACAACTATAGATTTTATTTCAACAAGTGTGTATTTATAATTACTTAATACTTCCGGGCTGAAAGGCCGTGGTCGAATGCTTGATGTAATAGTGCTAGACGTTTCGGCCACACCACCGGTGGCCATCTTCAGTAGCAAAGAAAAGTTCGTGAGATGGAATGCCGAACAATTCGCCCAGTGAAACGGGACAAGCAATCAAGTGTGTATACAAATGTGTATTTACTTTTACGTCTAAGTGTATATGAGTTTTGATACAAATATAGGAATGTTCGAGCGAGTGAATTTATGTATGCATGTATGAACATATGTATGTATACATTATGTACAAAATGATTTGTAATAATATACGATATGCTGGTGACAAGAGATACTTTGCTGCAATCGAGAAAGAGTTAATGAGTTCCATTCAACAGAGCGGAGAATGACAGCAACAAAGTAGCGTTGCAAGTTAACAATAACGAGACAAAATATAATAATTACGGACGGGTCAGATGATAGTTAGGAAAATATAATGCAAATTGATAACATACAAGTATTGGAAAGATTCGTCTATCTGGCGTTCTCCTGACGAATACTAGGCACTTACGGAAGAAGCTGTACAAAGAGCAGAATGACAAAGTCAGCTTTGGCATAACTACGAAAAAGAATATGATAAAGCAACAATGTGCATACTTAAACGATAAAAGCTTTATACATGGCATTGAGTTCCCTGTATTAACGTATGTCTCAGAGTTCTGGACCATGGAAAAATCTGACCCTTGCGGAAATAACCGCTTTTTAATTGACATGCCTGAATAAGAACTGATGGGGAAACAATCCACTGTCCGTACTAACATTGCGAAACTGAATACCGGTTGACTGTAAAGATTAGTATAATGAAATACTTTGTATACACCGTTAGATAAGACGGGCTAGAAAAGTAATGGTACAAAACAAGGTTGAAAGTTCTAGGGATAACGGGTTCACCACATGACACAGTAAGAAAATAACAAACACCTCTAATTCGCAATGCATGAGAATGGGCGAACGCAGAAACCTTTGGAAAACAGTGTCGCAATCAAATACTGACGAAGATTCGTTAAATTACAACTCTGTGAGCCAGTGTAATGAATGTTAATAAAGAATTTGATTATTAATTGCTTGATAATTATTATTACACATGATCACTTTCTTTCCCTCTCTCTCTCTCTCTGACACACACTCACACACACAGATGTGTATATAGTTTATATGTAAATATTCATAATAAGTGATAATATTTTATATCTTTAAACAAGAATATATATTTTTTACAATGTTTCGACAGCTTTTAATTACTGTCATCATGAGAAGTAACATGTATAATCAATATTGCATTTGATGATATAATAAAATATTTTATTATACATTGTGCTTCAGATTATGACACTAAATTAAAATGATGTCGAAACATTGTAAACCAAAAAATATATTCTTGTGTTGAAAAGTAATGTATTATTATTTATTATCAATTGTAAGAACAAGAATAATGTGAGTGCATAATGAATATAAGTCTCTCTCTCCCTCTCTCTCTCTCTCTCTCTCTCTCTCTCACTCTCTCTCTCTCTCTCCCTGTGTAATACTGAGACAATTGTACTTTGTGATTCCCCCGCACCCCCTAAGCAACATTTTACCCGTACTCCAGTATTTTTTGAAAATTCTATCAAACTCTAAGAATTGAAACAGAATAAATTGAACAATAATCTGAAATCACCAATATGTAATCGAAATCTGTTGAAGGACGTATTTTAAACGGGTGAATTTGGTTTCTTTGTGTGTGTGTGTGTGTGCGTGTGCGCGCGTGTGTGCGAAAAGGGGCGAGTGAGTCGGTGACAGATTACGAATTATATTGCAAATCAATTGTTCCTAATTTGTTATTCATTTAAATAACAATTACTAATGGTTAATAATTTAACAATAATAGATTAACAATACCAACTCCACACACACACACACACACACACACACACACACACACACAGCAAAAAATAAATAAACTAGAGAAGCAAAAAGAACAGACAGAGATCTCTGAGTACTCAAGAAATGGGTGTTGTCAGCCCTCCAAAGAGCTCTTGAAAAATATGTTTCCATAGTGATGACGATGATAATGATAGTGATTCAGTAGTAATTTAATAACACCGCTTACAATGGATACGCCCCCATTGAATTTCACATAACGCTAACGAAGTTTAGTTAGTTAGGTAACATTCACTTAATTGCTCTAAAAAAATATGTCTCTGAGAAAGCGGTGTTTTTGAGAAAACATTATTCTAAATATTATATGTTTTATGTTAATTTAGTAATTTACTTCGTGCACGGTGAGAGAAACTGTAGGGGATATGTGAGAAACAATATGTCTGTATTGAATGTAAAGTATCTGCCGGCGTGATTGGCCGTGGTCCAAGGTTTCATTAAAACCAAACGTTTCTGCAGCACCACTGGCTGCCTTCTCCAGTGGATGTATCGATTCAACCTAACGCGGAGAGTCGTACGTTAGGTCCACAGTACTGTGGTGAAGGCTCCACACACACACACATGTGTGTATGTGTGAGTGTTTTATGTCATTGCAATATGCTTGGTTGTTTAGTCGGGCAGTGTTGCTTGTTGGCTGGCCTTGAAAAGTGGTGTTTTCACCACCGGATACCATCAGATACCACCGAAAGAGTCTCAGCCTGAAGGTGGTACGAGCGACAGTGTAGGAAAAGTAGCCCTTTAGGAGCGAAAAAAAGCATAGACACTGGAGTTACTCTCAGAGAAATCAACAACGCGTAAGCCTATTTACTCATATTACAGGTAGGAAAGTTTATATTAAGTGCAGGAATATACGGATAAACACTCACCGTGACTGAGGTTACAATGAAACACCGAAGAATTAGGCACGTTGGGTCCATCTTGGTTGCACGCAGACAAACACAAGACTAACTCCTTCCTGCCTTTCAAGTTACATACACACACCCTTGTATATGTTCAAGGGCGTATGTGAACAAATAACGGCACTCTTCAGTTTTGCCAGCTATCACCATTTAATAATAACGGTAAACAAAATCTATGAAAGTTTTCGTAAACAAGGGTAAAAATTTTCCTAACGGTTCAACATGCATCCGCTGATAAAAATCAGTGGCCCAAGTGTTTGTTTACCAAATAGTATTTACTACTGAGATAACTCAAAATACGTCAAAGAATTTAGAAGTTCATTGTCAACCTCGTAAAACTGTCTGAGATAAGCTGTTGACACTCTCTGGAATTATCCAGATATAGTCATTTTAAACAATATTGACACTTGGAGTGACGCCTTTATGTGACTAAATTAGTTTCAAGTGTTTACACATTGTGAACTCTGTCGAAGTTCATAGACGTCATAGAAAAATTAATTATGAATGAAAGACATGTACTGTACAAGTGATTAATGGGATTGAGACTGGATGGGAGAGAGCGATAAGAGGCGGTAGTTAGACAAACAGTAAGACAAAACATAACACAGGGACATTAATCAGATACTACAGACATTAAAACATTAAAGGGTAGCGGTTACAAATTCGAGGACGATTTCACACGCACACACACGCACACACACACTGCTGCTTCCTCGTCTCAGCCAGACCCCAATCGTCTCCTTTTACAACTACCCATCTCTGAGAGCTCGTCTTTCCATCATCTCTTTCATTTCGACTCTTCAGGAACTTCGAAGGCTCTCTCTGTTTCTGCTTCTCTCCAAACGATTTCAGTACGTACCTGTTGTTATCCGTCTGCAGCGCTTCTTATGTTTCCGTACCAAATCGGTCTTTTCTCTCCAATATAACTAAATACAACGTTTCCCACCCTCGTTCTTATTTTTGTTTCATCATCGGTGTTCATGTTCATGCATTAGGTTATTTCTATTGATGTTATCTTTCATTTGTGACCCAATTTTCTGCTCCGTATACCCGAAAATCGTTCCTTTGGTATATCTTATAATACGTTTATTGTATGGAACTGGGTTGTTTAATAAACTACTTTATTTCTCATAATCTCTTGTTTACCTCTTCTTCTATGTGGAGGACGTGACACCTGTCTTAATCGTGGCTCGACTCTGATCTGTCTTCAAGAAGCGTTTAATATTTTCAAGCCAATGGTTTTAAGGAAATTATGGATGTCTTAGTTTGTGTCCTCAAAGTAACCTATCAGTGCCAATTCCATCAACTTATGGTAACTCTCGTCTCTCACTCCTCAATACATAAACTACCTCCTTGATCTTCCTCTTCCTGTTCTGACCTCTGTTAAACTGTGTATGAATTACGCTTCATCGCATGACGTCCACACATCTTCTTCCTGCTCCTGTTTATGGCTTTCCAAATTCTTATTTTTAATAAAATGGTCTGCAAAAGTCTGCAATACCCAAACATCCATCCGCTATATCTTTTTTATCCTCCCCAAGACTACATTTTAAACGTCTCCCTTTCATTAACACTACAAGTTTCGGATCCATACATGTTTAGGGTTTTCCTATACTTCCTTCATAGGGTTCTCCGTGTAGTTAAATCTACATCACGCCTCCAGAAATATGAAGAACGAAAGAGTTTCCACAAGTTATTATGACACCAAAAAGCTTTCCTAGGCTCTTCAGCATTACGTTATATAGCCTCGGCGACAAAGATTCAGGACGACAAATTCCATTATAAGGTAGGTGTGTCCAATTTCGCCAGTCTAAAGTTTGCATTTTTTATAATTTTTCTAAACGTCTATTTAGTTAGTTTTTCAAATGCCTTATATACTTCAATGCATTACCTGACATCTGGAATAAAGTAACTTCCAAAATAGACGTTAATAACTACCTTAAAACAAAAAATATTAAATGTTACAGATGGCGAAATTGTCATACACGGTGTACACAACTTCGCCATGATGTGGCGAAATTGCATACAATGTTCAGTACAAATTTATAACCAACTTATATAGAACAGACAGATGTAACAATATAACTTATGATAAATTTATGTTTTTACTTACTTCTGTGTCCTTTCTGCGACTAGATTTTGTAACCTGCTATCATACGTTTTCATCGTGAAGACGTACTGAATGGTTAAAGATTGAAATGGTTTTTTATAATGAAACTACAAAAACAGCAAATGTTACATCACCTTGTATTTTCTGATTCAAACATAAGTATGTATGAAATTACAAAACTACTTTTTCTAAATACAGGTAATACAAATTATAAAATGCCATTGACAATACAAGAGTAATTTTTTGTAAACACATTGCAAAAAAATTATTACGATATCAAATACTAAGCCTGGTGTAATCAACAAATCTTACAACAAGAAAATTAACCAAAAAGTATAAACGTTTATAAATGAAAGAGATAAATAAGGCTCACAGAGAACAAGGTAAATGGAAACAAGAATCATAATGAAAAAACTGTACTAATTAAGCAGGTTTAAACAGAAGTAATTTTCCTATATTTTCAGTTAAAATTTAATGCTAAATTTTAAAATGTCCGTATGTGTAGACTAACATGCCTGTCACTTACTGAGTTTAGGACTACTGGTAGGACCAGGTAAACTAAATAATGCAATGAGATTCAATAATGCAATGGTTAATTCAAGCTGAACAAAATATAAGAAACTTAATAGTTAACAAAGGAAAACATAATAAAAGATTCATAATAAAAACCTGAGTACTTATATAGTGCATTCAGGACAAAAGAAAGTCTCTTTATCTTGTTTGGTTAAGCCAACACATTGCTCGTGCACATAGCGTAAGCACTGAACACAAAATCGCATATCTGAAATTTTATCTTCTTCACATATGAAACAAACCAACTTTCACTCTTATTTCTCGACCTTGATTTTTGAAGACGTTTTGATTTCTGTGAGTGGAAAGCAGAATTATTTGTTTTACTGTTTCCGCAGCTGGATGAAGTAGATGGAAACAGACTTTTGTTAACCACAGTAGCTCTGCTGTTGATGGCTTTTCGAGTTTTCCTCACTTGTTTAGTCTTACGCGAGTAGGGTAAGAATGAGAGTTCTAACGCGGAAGTGACGTCACAGCCCCCCCTTTTGGCGCGAAATTCAAAAATCCA
The DNA here is from genome assembly GCA_034769895.1 of Magicicada septendecula. Classification (NCBI taxonomy): domain Eukaryota; kingdom Metazoa; phylum Arthropoda; class Insecta; order Hemiptera; family Cicadidae; genus Magicicada; species Magicicada septendecula. Next base: position 318,496,087 of record CM068375.1, read on the forward strand.
TGTGGTGGAGGTAGACTTCCGGCGCAGCGTGTCGTCATGTGCAGAGGTTATGATGGACCGGGGGGGGTAGTGGTGTGTCCCACGTGACCTCGATGGGCGTACCGAAGTTGTCGGCCATGTTGTCGGCGTTCGGCCATGTTGTCGTCGTCGTCCATTTTGCGTGGTTCCGTGTGCGTTGATTGGCGGAGGCGTGGCCGCCGTTCGTCGACAAAATGGACGACGACCCCACCACGACGGGCGAGATCAAGCCAGGCCGCCGCCCAGCGACGATGACGACGTCAACGACGACGGCGAAGGGCGAACGGCGAACATGGCCACGCCTGGTGGCCATGTTGGGAAAGCTGTGATGTTGTCGGATTGTGCGTGTGTGCTGGTTAAGGTTGGGCCACGTTGCCGGATCGTGGTGTGTTATAGTGTATGGTTTGGGTATATGTTTTGTTTTTCCGGAAGGGCGGCCATGTTGGAAAAGCGTCGACGTTGTCAACTTGTGCCGGCCACGTTGTCGGCTCGTGCATGTGTTATAGTGTACGGGTTTTGTATATGTTTACACTGCCGCCATTGTCCGTCGACGTTGTCAACTTGTGCCGGTCGGCTCGGTGTTATAGTGTACAGGTTTTGTATATGTTTACACTGCCACCATTGTTGACAACTCATGAAATATATATTTATGCATAAATAATTATTACTCGTGCATGTGTTATAGTGTACAGGTTTTGTATATGTTTACACTGCCACCATTGTTGCCAACTCATGAAATATATATTTATGCATAAATAATTATTACTATAGTAATCTATATTGCACGAACGTAAAAAAAATGAGTAGTGTTGTGTACATGTAAGAAAATACATATGATATGCATTGCATAATTGAATGTCTAGTTGTAATGAATTGGCTTCGGCTATCTGAGCATAATATGTACACATGCTGGTGATGATGTAATCAATCCATCTGTGTGCCCATCTGTTACCAAAGCGTGTGAACGAAAGCTTTATTAGTCGTACATAATTTGAAGAACGCGAGTCGTTGGTGATGTAATATTATTAATTGGGCTCCAGCTGTCTGTTCGCGCTTGTGTGTGCGTACATCCATTTGTTTAATAACAGAACCCTAGCCGTTGACTAACTAATGAATAATAATTGGCTTCGCCTATCTGAGCATATGTACACATGCTGGTGATGATGTAATTGTCTAGCCATCTATTACCAAAGCGTGAGAGCTGAGGCTTTAATAGCCGTACATAATTTGAAGAACACAAGTCGTTGGTGATGTAATATTTTAATTGGGCTCCAGCTGTCTGCGCATTTGTTAATGTGTGTGTGTGTGTGTGTGAACGAAGTGATGACCGTACATAAATTATTGTGTGAAACAGAAAGCCAAGCCAAGCTAAGTGATTGTCCTTGACTGCACGTGTAGTAGCTCTAGGTTTTTTTTGTCGTCGAAACAGAAAAGCCAAGCTAAATGGTTGTCCTTGACTGCACGTGTAGCAGCTCTGGTTGATACCAGCTGCTTTCGCGTTCATCCTTGAGATAGCGTATATATACGCTGTACGAATTGCTCACATCATCACATTGTTCAACGAGACTAGAACTCGTACAGTGTGAGTTTTTCATTTTTAAATAAGTTTTCATTTTTTTAATAATTTTTTTAATTTTCGTTCGTTAAGATTCACATTCAGTCGTACAGAGTGAGTTTCATTTTTTTTTAAAATAATTTTCATTTTTTAAATAATTTTTTTAATTTTCGTTCGACGAGATTCACATTCAGTAACTCAACTAGAACTCGTACAAGGTAAGTTTCATTTTTAAATAATTTTTTAATTTCTAAAATATAATATAATCAAGCAATTCTCAACTAGAGCTCGTACAAGGTAAGTTTTATTTTAAAATAATTTTTGTAATTTCTAATCAAGCAATTATTGTTTAATAATATTGATTTTTTAAATTAGTTATATGTAATAACACATGAATGCACATTGCGCAACATTTCTTTTAGCTTGTATATTGAGTGATGATTAGTGTTAATCTTTCAAGGATTTGTGAAATAAATATAGAATAAAAATGTTAAAGCAATATTATTTAATTAAAATACAAGTAATCAAAATATATTACAATTTAAAATAAATATTATGTAACAGTAAACAGTGGTGACAAGTACAAAATACATAATATGTAAACATATACAATATGACATTTGTGTACAATATTCATCTAAATAAAGTAACTACAAATTAAAATATGATGACGTACACAGTAATGACAAAAATTAATATGTAAACATGTGTGACAATTGTGCATGAATTACAAATAAGTAAAACTAATAAATACATTTGTATACATTTATATTATGTGTAAGTAAATTAGATTTTAATTTATAAATTCATTACGCATAATAATTTATTATTTGTAATTGTTTTAATAATTGTTTTGAATTACATTAAAATAAATAAGTTTAAGCACATTATATTTACTATTTGTGTACGTGTGCAATGACAATTTTGAACAAATATATTTGTTAATTTTGAAGATGTCTATCCAGGCTTACTCTAAAATGTACACCATGTAAGCCTTGTTTTATTATCTAGATATACAGTAAATACATTGATAATTAAATATAATTAAATTAAATGAAATATATGTGTAAGCACAATATATTATAAATTAAAATACAACTAAGTACATGTTAATATATAATTGTACGTGCAGCTAATGACAATTATGTGTATTTACAATGAAAATTATACATGGTAAATGAGTATGTCCATTCGGTCTTACTGTACAATTTCTACTATGTACGCTCTATCCTTTTCTCCACGAAAAATTAGATGCAGCGAACACGGTACTAAATCTTTTAATTCATCATCTTCGAAAACGCTCGCGTATCTTTTAGGTAGATATACGCGATATTTTAGTTTAGGGTCTTCATAATCTTGAAGAGTGACGAGTACGGCTTTCCCGTACTTCCCGTCTATATTCTGCATTTCTTCTATCGGATATTTTACACCGATTATTAATTCTTTTATTTTTTTATATTCAATTGCGCTAATAGTTGCAAATTTTTCAGTGAATGATGCCATTTTAAAATAAAGAATTTTATATTTGTCTCGCGCGTCTCTCAAGGACTGAACGAATAACGCTCGCGCACAGCGGAATAAATAGGGAGGTAGTTGTGGAGGTGGAACCAGAGAGGGGGAACTACATAACGTACAGTAAGCGTTTATTTTTAACCGTGTGAACAGGATACGACTTGTCTTCTCACGACTCGATGGGTAGGCGGGGAAGAGGAGACGAGTCGGTTATTTTTTTTTATGAATAGACAGAATGATGTAATTAACAGCACTCATGCGTGTTAGAACATGTTGCTGAAGCTAAATTTTTTATCGTACAGTAAGCGTTTATTTTTATCCGTGTGAACAGGATACGACTTGACTTCTCACGACTCGATGGGTAGGCGGGGAAGAGGAGACGACTCGGTTATTTTTTTTATGAATAGACAGAATGATTTAATTAACAGCACTCATGCGTGTTAGAACATGTCGGTGAATCTAATTTTTTTTATATGACTATACAGAGTGATGTAATCGTCAGAAAGGTTAATTTGTTTTACGTAAGCGCTAAACAATAATGTTTTCAATTAGTAATTTATTAGAAACATATTGATTACTCTAAAATCTGATACAACCCACTCGCGTAAAGCGTGTAGTCTAGTATTTGTACATATTTCTGGAAGTAAGTGGTGCACGAGACAGACTGTTCCATGTATTGATTGTAATTGATCGAGTTTAGGACAACCGAAATCTTCTAAATTTATAATATTAAAATGTACGATACGCTTCTGTAGAAATTTTTTTTTTTGCAATCCTTTTACGAACACAAATTTAAAAGGAAATGTATATTTTTCTAATATCGGCACAAGATGTTCATACGATGTGTCCCCGTCCGTCCACGCTAGTCCATGATAATGCTCTGTTAACCATCTGTTTGTCCTCGCATGTTTATGATTCGAAACAATCATGTTTGCTGGAGGTGAAAATATCCAATGTCTGCTGGCAAATGCAGTGACATCCATAATGGATAGTTCCTTAACGAGTTCGTTTCCATCGTTGTCGATGAAACAGTGAAAGTCAAGGATGACTGCTAGATTATCCTCGCACATCCTTTTTTCGTTATAAATAATGTGTTTGGTGTTACTAAGAACGCTGCAGATCCGTCCGTCTTACGGAACAGACTCGTTGTATGTTGTGAAACGCTCGTAAAGAATTTTTTCGGAACGTTTATTTTGTACCTTATATTTTCGTCACGGATCAGTGCAACAAATTTACAGGTCAAAATGTTGTATACAAAAATGTCTATAGGGTATAGTATTGTGTGCTTTAATTCACTACAGCGTATGTACTGGTACGGAGATAACAGCTCCATGCGTCCGTCTTCAACGCGTGCTGTTCAAACACTGAGGTATGCGATATTAGTGGACTTGGATTAAACACTTTTGCCACGTCAGCATATATTTTCAAACCTTGTGTTCACTAATCGATTAAATTAAGGCGTGAAAATGAACTAGAAATACGCTCATGTAAGCGGTGCATGTGGTTCTACATAAAGGACAAGTATGTAGGGTTATGGCGCAATTCACACATGTGATAAAATGTCGACAGGGAATAAGTACAACTTCCACGTTTTGTGCGTAACAGACTTTGCACATTGTATCACGATTAGAGCTTCCTTCTATGTTTTTTATATTCTCCTTGATAGTGTCGACGCGTTGTTCGTTCTCTGCTGTCGCTATTGCTGTTGGTGCTTGCGCTTCGGTAACGATACCCAGTGCCTTGATGATAAAATTTTTATCTTTCATTAACATTACGTAAGAGCACGCAGGGAAATGACGTGCGTGTTCCATCCAAGCATATTCTCCACGTTCCCATTTGTTTAATCCGCCTCCACAGCAAAAACAAATCACTCTATCATTGCATCCAGTGTAAAAGAAACCCGCTTCTGATAATTCTTTAGGTGTTATCGTTAACGATACAGGCCATTCTTTAAAACTCTTTAAACGATTTTCCAAGCTTCTGTAACGCGGGTACGGAGATGTGATTTTTTGAATTAAGATGACTTGCACTTCTTTATCGTCTGGTGATAAGGACTTGATTGTTGTTGCTGTCGCTTCACCGCATTGTTTGAAATAGCGGTCGTTCTTGGGTTTGGTATCATCATCATCGAAATCGTGTGAAAGCATCTTGTGCGTCCTCTCGCGAGTCGTGTTGATGAAACACTGAGCAAAAAAAAATAGGGAGAAGAGGATAATCGTTTCCCCCTCCACAAAATAAAATACATGAAAAATGATTACATTTTTTTTTAATAAAAAATTACATGCATGTAAGTCATACATTACATTCTATTTACAGCAAATACATAAAAATTGATTACATTTTTTTTTTTAAATAAAAATCGCATACATGTAACACATACATTACATTCTAAAAAGCAACATTATATTTACAGCAAAAAAAAAACAATAATTTATAGTAAATGTTTAATTATGTCTGCGCACTGTGTTGGATAACGGAGTGTACACGTTGAGCGAATCATGCAGTATCAAGCAGTAGGCCGCGGTCTGAGCGGGGAAATTGCTCGATGACTCGAATTCCAATCTGACGTCGACTGGTGAAGACTTGAGCGACTCATCCTGTCTGCTACAATCGAAGACGAATAACGGTGCTTTTGCTATGAACTCAGTAGGCGTTAGAAGTACGTTGGGTTGACTTCTGTGGTAGTATGACTTTTGAAATCGTGTATACATGTCGTACAGCAATGCATAACGTCCGTTATCGATATCCAGGTTCAGGTTATCGTACGGGTAGTATTTGTCGTTCAGAAAGAGTCTCGCATTTGTCACATTGCAGTGATCGAATTCGCCGGCACGTTTTTTCAGATTATTCTTTCTGCTGGTCTGGAAGGTGAGTATCACGTACCGCGGTTTCTCCAGTTGTGTAGTTGTTTTCACTGTCCAATTCTGTCTGTCAGTCGTTGGTAAAACCGGGTACTCGTGCAGTTCCCAACTACGAAACGGTAAGAATAGTGGTAGGTCTTTGCGTATGATATCCAATAATCGTATCCGTACTTCATTGTTCACGTACACGAACGGAATCATCCAAGATATTTTTGTTAGTTCTATATCAGCGTTAGCGGGCGCATCCGTAGACGAGAACAGAGCGTTAACGTCAGTGGAAGTGCGTAATAGTATCAGTTCTTGTTTCATGTTTAAAATAACATGTGTGAAATCTTCAGCAAATCCCATCAGCATCCTCAACGGTATGCAAAAGTTGAATTCATTATTTTTACCAGATGGTGTTAGCTCGTCAGCTGTAGGAGCAACCCAACCGGCATTTTGCATCGAAACAATGTCCTGCTTGCTGGCAGATAGTATGGTTTTAATAGTGGATGTGATGCCAACACTCTTGGTACGATCTACTTCCACGCCGGCCAATTCGTAACGGATTTCTTCGAAGAGAAACGCAATCGCATTGTTTATCATTTTCACGTTCACATTACCAGTGGCAGTGGTTTTTTTGCTCAACTTGCCTTCAACGTACAGGAAACTTTCCATCGGTAAAGTGAAGACTTCCTGTTGCAGGATAGGTATGCGTATCTCATCATTATTTCCATATCGTGACGCCGACGCGTACGGTGCATGAGGATGATATTCATAATGTGTGATGTTGTCTTCAAAGAACGGTCGACGTTCAACCGATAAGACTATACCGCTGTCCGTCATGTTACTTGTTTCTCTTGAGTTTGAATCCTAGTGAAATCAGGTAGCGTCGGTTAGTTGCTGTTAATCGTGTCAACGACGAACGTCTACTGATACCTTTTCCAAAAGTGTTGTCCTCTTTTATCTTGCAGTGCAAGCCGTCGCTACCTCCGCTCTTCATCATCATGGAGGTTTCGGTGAAATAAATTCCCATGATTACTACACACGTTTCAAATGTATACGTGCGGTGATGACTTCCCCTTGAAAATTCACAATATCACCGTCCTGATCGTGTACGGACACTGTAACGTTACGCAAGTGTAGTACGTTAAGCGGAAAATAAATGACGTTTCTAGGCGTTTCGACTATCTTGAATCCTGGCTCAACTGTTGGATAGAACGAGTGCAATATATGCTCGTTTCGACCCGCCTTGTATGAACCTTGAACAGCGTTACACCTTATCTCCAAAACGTTCACTTTGTTAATGTTTACAGGCGCATCCGACGTGTGTAATATATACGCTTCTAACTTGCGGCTCTTGGAAAAACCCAACATGGTACCGATCGTGTGTTCCGTACATCCGAAATCGATATCGTATGAACAATAAATTTCACATTTCAATGTGTTGTTGTTGGGTCGTAGAGAAAATTTCGGGTCTGCTAGTTCTTTTTTCAGGTATGTTTCAATATCACTGATTTCATACACACCGGTCGGTATATTGACAAGCTCTAACGTTTTACGTGCTCCCTTTAGTACAGGAAAGACATTGTTTTTTCCACTCTCCACGTTCGGTATAGAGTTGTACGTGGTAAAGTCTAGCAGTCCTGCGTACCATTCACCGTCCGTCAATTCAAGCGGTGGAAAAAAGTCACAAACCAGTGCGCTCGGATCCGTTCCTGTGACGGTGACCGTAAGCGAAGACATCTTGTAGTTTACTGATCGTTCGATGTCAAAAACTCTAAACATAAATGTCCGCAGATGACTGTATCCGACGGTTGTTTTCGCATGTAATTGTAATGAACGTCGGTCACGTTCGATCCAAAGTACCGCATTAGCTCGACAGGTGGACGTAGATTGCCGAATCCATCAAAGTACCAGACTCTGTCGCCTCGCTTCTTGTAGCATACCCAGTGCGTGCCCGGTCCGCTAGCATCGTCCAGATTCACGATCGCACTTTCGTTCACCCACGGTGATGTACTAGGAAGTGCGTCGCGCATGTACACACCTCTGAAATAGGGTATACGCAATCGTTTCGTGTACTCATAAAGATCATGATCGGACAATGGACGCACGGGTATTTTGATTAGTTTTTTCGGTACGGTCGAAGATAGAGTCCTGAAGCCTTTTTACCACCACTCCTTCTTCGTCGTTTTCCTGTCCCTGTTGTCGTCGTCCTCCTCCTCTTCCTGATTATCGTGCGTCGAACCGGCTTGCGTCGTCTGGTGCGACGTCGACGTTTACGCACACCACCACCACCACTACAGCAGAGCCCGCTGCCTAACGCAGATTTCGCCTTCATTGCTGCTGCTACGGCTGCTGCGTACGCTCTTTCACTGATGCCTGAATTCAAAGCTTTAACTCGTTCCCACGCTTTACCGGCTAGCACACGATCCGCTATACCTCGTCGTTCGTTGTCCTTGTACTTGCTGTAAGCGATATCGTGTTCGCGACAGGCTTCGTCCAACTCGTTGATTCCTCGATCACCACGACTCAATCTCTCCTCTAGTTTCGTTCCTGGTCCGCAGAACCTGTAGCCAGGCAGATGTAGTTCTACCGGTAATACGTCCACCGCTCGATTGATCAGTGTAGGTACTGACTTCGCGACGAATGGTACCGCGCTTTTAACTATTTTTCCGATAAGACCACGCCCCCCTTTTTTTTTATCAACACGGCTACGTAGTTCATACATGACTACTGTTTCGTTTGCTCTCGATAAAGAGATCTCCAATCTTGCTCGTTGTTGGATTTGTCCAGATCACTAATCAACACGCTCGTCTCCGTCTTGTTCATAAGTAGTAAGTCTGCCTCTTCGGCACCAAGTGAAGTACGCGCTGCGCGTGTATGCAATTTATAGATATACGATACCACTTTCTCCCAACGATGTTGGAACACTTTTGCGAGTTTGTACGTTTCGCTCTTCGCGTACCGCTTCACGTCCTCCAATTGACGCGCGTTCACTGCATCTGTGGCCCGTGCGCCACCATCGCCAACGTTTAGAATGGTTTTTCCTTGCGCGTTGAAATAAGCATCGTTTACCGCGGTGATCGTGTGTCGGTTCAAAAATTCCAAATTCACTGCGTCCTTGTTGTTCATGGGTGGAGCTAACTGTGTTATCCGCACATTGCCGACCATTAGGTTAGAGTTCGTATCCTTCGGTATGATTTTCGAGTCCACGTATATTTTGGTCGCGGCGTCTCTCGCACGAATCGGTTCCCTCAGAGACTGTATGCGATGGTCTCGTGCGTCGACGACAGCCCCGTTCTTCTTGTTCGGTACCAATTGTGTGAAACGTAAGCACGAGTAGTCTACGTACTGCTTGTTGACAGCGTCCGCGAGATCGACAGGAGCGCCGACGTTGACGAGCTTACGACCTTTCGCATCTATTCCTTGCGCCGCCGTCGACGAATCGCCAGCTAACAGACAATTGTCACGCACAAAGCGCAGTGAAACGGCATCGCTATCATCGCGCGGTTCGCCCAAATTATGTATTTTTTTTCCCGCTACATCAAAGTGTCCGTCCTCGGTCATTGTGATACCAATATCCTCTCGCAGACTGCGTCGCGTCTCTCTTCGCGCTCTGACAGCGCTCTGGTGTCTGCCAAACTTGTCGACACTCATCTCGTGAATGATGCGCCTCGTTCGTTGTGCACGACATTTATACGTATTCACGTAATAAATCGATTAGTTTTGATACGATCGTACTGTCTATGCATTTTATTCCGACAACGGATAGTGCGTCGTTATGTTTTCCTTTTACAATCGTATCTAGAAATTCATCGTACACGTATACGTGTGTGTCTTTGAAGAAATAAATTTTTCCGTCGATATATCGGAACGCACTATCAACGGCTTCTGGTAAGCCGACAAAACGATCTTTAACATAACCATGTTTCTTGATCGTGAACGTGCACTCGTCTATCTCACTGTAATACATATCGTTGTACAACAGAAGAGTTCGACCCGTGTACGTGTGTATTGCAGCGTTTATTTTCGTCATCGTGCGAACACCGAGCGTTGTGATTGAACGCGGATACCCGTTCACCGGCTGCAGACTGTGTATATCAAACATGTATACATAGTTGTCTATGAAAAGCACCACTTCTTCGGTCCGCGGTCTCTGGTACATCGCCGAAACGTTGGTGAACGTCGGCGGTAAGAAAGTCAACCAATCCGTCAACAGAAGCGGACTCTCGCCCGTTCGCTTCGACTCGATATCCAATGTCCACAAAAAGTTATCGTGCACGATATACAGATGTCTGTTGATTATTAAAAATTGGTTAACGTTCTTTAGTCGACATAAATCCGTTGTCGTCCGCACGGTCTCGTTCGTTGTCGGTGTCGTCGTCGTCGTTGACGTCGTCGTCGACGTTGACGTTGTCGTCGTCGTCGTAGCGGGCGGCGGCGGCGGCTTCCCGTACAAGCGTTGAATGCCTCTTATATCGTCGTCTCTCAGGTCGAACGGTCCGTCCGAGCGTGGTACGTAGAACGGGTACATGATCGAATCCCTCTCGAGGGAATGTGACAGTCCTAACGCGTGTCCGATTTCGTGCGTTAGCACCTGAAGAAAACTGGTCTGATCGTCCGGTATTTCGGTTGCGTTTGTATAATTCCACGACTCGTAGTAGTCCATATGTATTTCAGTAGTGTTATACGGTAAATCGGGCGGGTAGTAAGCGTGAGCGAGTATACCTCCTCGTCCGTCCAAATCGTACCCGCAGATCGTGCACCTGGAAGTCAGACACCTGTGTTTAAAATATTTCATAGCGATAACCGTGTCTGCGTTTATGTCGTTGGGTCGATATTCGAATTCCAGATTCGAATGTTTCTGCCACACAGCGAACGCTTGTCGCGACGCTTCTATAGCACTGACGCTACCGTGAAAGAATCGCCACGACAGACGTTTCTTGGCCCACGGCGTTCGTAAGGTGTACGACACGAAATCTTCGTTACCACATCTCCGCGCACGCATCAGATTCATCGTTTCATTGTTCAATTCTCCATTTACGGTTAAATTGTAATTCACTTGAAACGTGCGAAGGTAGGCGTCCATATCGATGGTAGTGTTGTCCGTGAGTCGTAAACTATCGTCGGGCACGTATCCGTATCGCACCAAATAATCTATAGCGAAATCTACATCGTTAGCGTTAACGGACGATGCGACGACGACGGCGCTTGTGCACGCAATAATAAACAGTAGCACGATATCCATGTTGTCACAACCAATCGTGGAATGTCCCCCGGTGCGTGTACGACAGTATTATTTATACTTTATCGGCTTTCAGAATCGAATAGGGAGCACATTAACGAGTCCTTTAAGATCGATTCCATGCTGCTGCTGCTAATGTCAGATGATATATACCGCTCTTGTTATACGATTATGTCTGCTTCACGTAGTTCTTCCACTATGGAGACGATTTCGTTCGTGTGCCCACTGTTTCCAACACGTTGTGATGCCATTAACAGTCGCAATCTGTCCACCAGTTCGTTCGGATCGTCCCAGTGCACGTAATCGATTTTGTCTTTTTTTCTCGTTAGCGTCATATACGATGTATCAATATTATTATGCCCCTGTCCTGTACGTTTCGATGGAAACAGTTGCGATATTATTCGTTTATACTTTACACCTCTGTTCGCGTTCACCTGTGGGTTCGCTAAGTAATACTGCTTATGCGCGTTGGTGTTACGCAGTATATCTTTGTACGTTTTCAGATCTGATTCCTTGTAAATATTTTCATTAGGATGCTTCATGAATACAAGTTCGTAGAGTCCTGGTGTACCTTTGTATCGTTTACCGTTGATAAGAATCGTATCGTCCTTATCGATTTCGAACTGTGAATCACCAATCATCCATTTTCCGTTTTCATGTCTTACACCGTACGTATAGTCCATCAGACGATCGCGTTCGGACGAAACGATCATACGCATGTACTTGTTCGCTAACGATTCACTGTCGTATTTGTCCTGAAAATATCTACGCGCTTCACGTCTTCCTTCCGGTGTGTCTAACATTTTTTCAATGTTTTGACTAGGATCGTCCTCATCGTCATCACCTGATGTTTCGGCTATCACGGGTGTTTTCAGGAAAGACGGTTTCGTTCGGGAACGAAGTGGTGTTCCTACATCGCTCTTACTAATTGCATCTAATGGATCCTCTTCTTCTTCTTCTTCCTCTTCTTCTTGTTTCATTTTTTCACTCTTATCGGCTTTTCATTTGTTGTTTTACGTTTCTTTTCAAGCAATGCTTGTGAAATATTTTGTAACGGTTCCAGAATCGGTTTGTAACTTTTGGATAACGTTGCTTCTTCTTCACGAATACCATGTTTTAACGCACGGTATTTCTTCCGTATGTCATCACTGATCGTGTCGATATCACGTGCTAATCGTTTTTTCTTGTCATCCATCTCGATAAACGGTAGTACGACAACTAAAGTCGTTGACAGCAGGACACGTGTATTTAGCTAAACTTTTGACAAATTTTTTTTGTTTAATCGTTAGGTGCGACTACTATGAAACGATCGAAACCGACTCTGTACCTACCGGTGTCGATAGAAGAATCCTTGTCCACAACGAGAAAGCCATAACGATCTTTCCACGCTTCAGCGCACATGTTCTTAAACGTGTCATATTTCATGTCCGTGTTGACATGATCGTTATACACATGCTTCAAGTTGCGATCGTCCTGTTTGAACAATACTATTAGATTGGCATTATCACGAACCAACTGTTTTGGCACTTGACTGTACGTCTGACAAAGGTAAAACGCGTCCACACCGCTGTGACGTCCCATAGAGAAATACTTGCGTATATTGTGTTGTCTTTCACAAGACACATCATCGAACACCATAATAGAATCAGGATCGACCTCGTCGGGAGGCGGTACCTCTTCGTTATCGTTGTAGGCGTGATAACCCATTCCTTCGTTGGAAAGTTGTGTCATCAAGGTCTCCAGCATCTGATATTTGGGTTGAAATAGTGATTTAGAAAACACGTATAAGTTCGCGAATCTTAATCCGTTTACATCGAACAACAGGTTGAACATGACGTTTGTCTTCCCGCACGCAGAAGGTCCGCAGATGATCGAACGAACGGTATCGGGCAGAAGACGTCCGTGTTTACGTTTTTTTCTGTCACAACCACCCCCACCACCATCGCCGCACAATTTCGAATAGTCCACGTCCTTTATTTTTAATCTGTGCGCTTGTTGCAATATTTTCATGTTGACGTTCCGTGCACAGTCTATTTAATAGTCGCACTATATTGCAGCAGTCGGTAGATATGTAACTGCATACACAAGTGTCCGGACCCGTTTCACAGTTCGGATCCGACCAAACACATTCTTTGTAGTGATCGAATCCGGTACCACTTGGTACTATTTCGTTAAGACGGAATCTCTTCACACGATTGATAACCCGTTGCCAGTACTCGTGCACTGTCAAGATCCTACGCATGCGTTCAACGTCGTTTACAGTCGTGTTCACGATGTACTCATCGTAACCAGGATGTGACACAATGTCTTTTACACTGTACACAGCGTGCATGTTGTCATCATAACGTATCGATGCATACTGGTTCTATTTCCATGAGTCGAATAGTTGTTATAGCAAGTTCTTCTTGTGTATCCACGAATCGTGTTTACCATCGAATCCTAACCATCTGACTTTTACACGATCGCCTTTACGTTGTACAATCTTTTCTACCAAGTACACGTCACCAACGTTCGATTTACTGATTTCATGTTCATAAAAACCACCTTTCAACACTTCTCCTGTATGATCCTTTAGCGAATAGGTAATGGGTACGCTGCCGGTACGCACCGAATGAACGAGAAATATCTCGTTTGTCCAATTTGGTGTGTATCCTTTGGCGAATGTCATTTTGTGTTTGCTTATACGCACACGATCGCCTACTTTGAATTTCGGTCGTTTATAAACGATGCTCCTCGCTGTGTTCACACGAATCCTTTGTAGCACTGTACGTTCGTTGGATTCTTTCACCTGACACGGTTTCATTCCAATCGTTCTGTGCACGCTGTTGTTGTACGTGTTGACTAGTTCCGGCAACATATCCAACCAACGATAATGACCTTGTTCACTGAACGCGCGATACATGTGCGTTTTCAACGTACGGTTAAAACGTTCCACAATGGAGGCCTTTTTTTCACTATACGTGGAATAGAGTGTGATACCGTATCTGCTCAGCAATTTTTGTACGCTACTGTTATAGTACTCTTTCCCGTTGTCTGTCTGCAGATATTTCATTTTATTAGCACGAAGAATCGGTTCCAGAGCTCGTGCGACCTCTACGCCCGTTTTTGTTTTCAACGGAACAGCGTACGCGTACTTGCTAAACGCGTTAATGATTGTCATAAGGTACTTGAATCCCTTGTTCACCTTCGCGTGCGGTATCATCTTTACCAGGTCCGCTTGGTACAAGTCGTGAAGTCCCTTTAACTCCACCGCACGTCTCGGAAAATTCCTTCTTACCGGTCTGTGCAACTCCTTCGCGATAGTCTTGCGAACGCTCTGCTGTATGTTCTTCACCTGTCGTTTCATTCTCATATCGTACGAACCGTGATTCACAATACGTCGGAACGTGGTAAAGCGTTAACTCAGTGCTGAATGTAACTCTCCTCGGTACCGTTCTGGTACGTCTGCTTTCCATCGCGTGACTGTAGTAAGATTTCCACTCCACGTCCAGTTATATCATCTCGACCGAACGGAAAAACAACGCGTTCTTCTTGTGATTGCGTAAGTACGTTAAAACATGCGCTAAACTGATTTTCATACGTCCATTACGCACGAGACTCATACCGATGTAATATCTCATGAGCGTGTGTTGTTTCATGTCCAACGCTCTTACGGTCTTGACGGAATTCATGTCTTTGAACATGACGCTGCGTATAACGTTGGCACGATACTCGTGCATTTCCGCGACTATGACGTTATCGTTTACGGGTAGATGCTCGCACATGTGTTTAGCTTTGAGTTCTATGATCGGACGATGACTTCTCGACTCCATATGCAGGTGTATAAGATACGAGTTCAACAACCAAAACTCGTCTGCCATAGCACCTGTACATCGTTGCCACTGTTCGTATAAACGTCGATCTTTCACTGTGTACCCTTTTTCATGTGAATACTGCAGACCGAAGTATTCACAATACTTGCGGAGTGTAGGCAATGATTCCTTCAGAAAGGCTACTGAAAACAATCCCTGCGCCTTGTTGTTCACCAATGTGAACTGTTTCCCTCTCGCAAGTGTCGGTAACGAAGATGGCGGGCAGCGCACGTCAAAACTTACGTTGTAGCTAGGATCCACTGCGCACTTTGGTGCTATCATAATCGCGCTTCTGTATATTTCAATCGCTGTACGTATCGGAATAGTGCGCTCTGTAATGACAATGCAACACAAAGCGTGTGGGATTGAACTTCCGTAGGCGAGCATGTCTGTGTACACAGTCGCATAGTTCATTTGTCCGTGTGAATCATGTAAGCCGTGAACACGTTGAACGGCATGATACAGTTCAGGAATCGGTCGGAAACGTGAAATAAAATTCCACGCGTGACGTACTGTACACTTGAACATATTCTTTTCATAAACCACGAGTTCAATCGGTACATTGTTTCGATCACACTCTTCGATAAAATGAAGCCATCGTGATTTGTTGTGTATACGATCAGAGATTATCATCAACAGCACGATCGGCGGGAGATAACCGCTACGTTTCTTTATGTGACGCCAACAACGTCCGTGATATTTGTCAACACCAAACTTATAACGTGTACAGTAGTTACCACAAAACCGTTTTTTCTTCACAAAATACATAGAACACAAGTTGGAACGTATCGTGCTTCGTAACGGTTTTGTTAGTGTGAAATGTTTCCCATCATCGTATCGATAAACATCCATTGTGTCATCGATCTGCGATGCAAGTGATACAGCTTCGAAATTGTCATGATATTTAATAGGTATAATTTTTATGAAATCTTTTGTTTTATTTTTTTATCATTGGCGCCATCAGTCAGACATTGAATTGTGTACACACATTTAGTAGTAGTACTAGTAATAGTAATAGTAATATATATAGTACTATTAGTACTAGTATAGTACTAACACAGAGTACTACTAGTACTACCCAAACGGGTATGTTTGTACATGAGTTTATGTTGGCTCTGAAAAGAGCCGTTTTTGCGTGCGTCGACTTCTACAAGTGTTCACGAACGAAACTACATGTAGGCATTGACGCCTTATGGACTTGGACAGGATCATCACCCGCCATCCAATCCATAATTCGTATTTTACAATTGCAGCATCTTACAACATCATCATCGCCTTCATAAATAAACCCGGCTTTGGCTAGGTCAAAAAATCTCACGTTCGTAAAATTTAATGTTACCTCGACGATGGATGTTATAAAAGCTTTTTAATCGGCTTGCAAAAGAATATGTGTGCACGTCCATATCTGAAGCAAGAATGTTGGTTTGTTGCGCTGCATTTCACTTCCTCAGTGGTAGCTGCGCGCGCAATCGTAGTGGGGATTGCTGTCGTCAATTGGTCGGTATGAAATAAAGCACAGTAGTGGGAACAAATAGCTGCGCACGCACTCATCATAGATAGTATAAGTGGAGCGGTGATCGCTGCCTGCGTTCACCTTCGAGTCTCGTGCAGGCTAACTTTCACGCACTGCTTATAAAATGTTACTTATTTTCTAACTTTGTATCAGTATTCTAATGTTCTTCAAGTGAGCAAGTAATTGATTTTGCTTTTATCGTTATTCTAACAATGCAGACGTTTTCTGTTGATCGTAAACATTCGTTGCGTGGCTCGTTGGTGTCGTACGTTTACACACCTCTTGTAGAGGAAGAAGAAGAATGTGTCAACGATGTCATTACCTTTTTCGATGAAATTCACGATATGTTACGTACGGACATTCTAAACGAACTGACACGTTTGCTTACTATAAAGTGGCATATAGCGCTAAAAGCGAGATTTGTCAAGTACATTGTAAATGCCGACACGAACGAGGAAGAAGAAGTGACGAGTGAAGGCTATTTTCATGGACGATGTCATACGACATTGATCGCTGATCAGAACGTATTGCCTGAACGTTTAGAAGCTTCGTACGAAAAAATCATCGAATCGATTTATAAATTCACTCGTGAGGGTAGCGGTTGGGCGTTGGATCATATAATCTCGTTAGAACTCGTTCTCTCACGATACCAACCGCTGGCCGCCTCCAGTTTCATCCGTACACCTCCTGAATTGTCTTGTACTAAATCCATCATCAATGTAAACAATACAGGCGATCAAATGTGTTTTATATGGTCAGTGTTGGCCGCACTGTTTCCACAACACAGAGACAGCGAGCGTGTATCCAAATACAAATCACATATTCACAGTATCACCACTTCTGGTATAACTTATCCCACCCGCCTATGCGATATTGTGAAGTTCGAACGAGACAATTCTGACATTTCTATAAATGTTTTTGGTTACGAAGAAAATGAAATTTACCCGCTAAGAATAACTCCTTTCAGTGACAGACAACACCATTTTAATCTATTACTTCTCACCACCACTGACCGAAAACATTACTGTTTAATAAAAAATATTAGCCGCTTACTATCTTCACTAACCAAACACAACGGACGTTCTTTCTATTGCAACTACTGTCTGCATAGATTCTGTGAAGAACGACTCCTTAGTGAACATGTCCCTCGTTGTTCACCGTATGGTGAACAAAGAATTCGTTTACCAACGAAAGAGAAGGAGAAGGTTATGTACTTCAAAAATTACACGTACTGTCATAAAGTCCCTTTCGCTATATATGCAGACTTTGAATCGTTCATTGTACCTTGCCATCGTTGCGATGCTCCTCCACACACATCGTCCACCACAACAGAGTCGTTACATCTTCCTTCAGGTTTTTCCTACCTCATAGTCGACCACGAGGGTAACATTTTCAAACCACAGGTCGTTTATCGCGGTGTGAACGTGATAAAAACCTTTTTAGATAGACTAATCGATGAAGAGCATGAACTGTACAGGATCATGCGTACCAATATCCCTATGACTATGAGTGATCGTGACGTATTATCTTTCACGAATGCTGTCGTATGCCATCTCTGCGAAAAACCGCTGACTGATGACGACAAGGTGCGCAACCATTGTCATCTGACTGGACGATACCTTGGCGCAGCTCACAACGTATGTAACCTCAACTCCAAGTCCGCCCAACATATTCCTGTCTTTTTCCATAACTTACGAGGTTACGACGCACATCACTTGATACAAGGGTTGGGTAAATACAATGATGAAACTCTCACTTGTATCGCTACCACTAGTGAACGCTTCGTATCAGTCACGTTGGGTGCCCTACGTTTCGTAGACACGTTACAATTTTTGAACACGTCCTTGGATACACTTGTTGGAAACTTGCGCGCGAGCGGTGCGGATTTCGCTTTAACAAAGCAATGTTTCGAAGAACACTTCGAGCTACTCTTACGTAAGGGGGTGTACCCTTACGATTACATGACAGGTAGCGAGAAGTTCGACGAAACATGTCTGCCCGCACGCGAACACTTTTTCAATAGGCTGAGTGAATCACCCGTGTTGGACGAAGATTACGCACATGCACAGAATGTGTGGCAGACTTTCGGAATCCGCACGCTGGGTGATTATCACGATCTTTATCTTAAAACAGATGTACTGCTGCTGGCTGACGTCTTCGAGGCGTTTCGTGAGATGGCCATACGGTACTACCAGATTGATCCGGCTCATCTTTACTCGCTTCCCGGCGTTGCTTGGCACGCGATGTTAAAGATGACCGGTGTGCGACTGGAACTGTTGACGGATATAGATCAGCATCTTTTTATTGAATCAGCCGTTCGCGGTGGTGTTAGCATGGTACCCAACCGCTATGCCAAGGCCAACAACCCGCTAATCGCTGATCAGTATGATGCTTCAAAGCCGACCTCTTTCATATTGTACACCGACTGCAACAACCTTTACGGTGCAGCCATGTCACAGCCACTCCCTTACGGTGACTTTAGATGGCTCGATCGTAACGAGATCGACTCACTGGACGTACGTACTCTGAGTGATGACAGTGACATGGGCTACATACTTGAGGTCGACCTACACTATCCATCCGAACTTCATGATCTTCACTCAGATTATCCACTAGCACCTGTGCGTTCCTGCGTCAATCCTGACATACTTTCACAGTACTCTCGACGACTTCACACACGACTACACTACACAAAAGGGTATAACGGATCAGAAACGCCCTCATCGTCCGTCCCCAAGTTGCTAACGACTTTGGACGATAAGCAAAAATACGTTCTTCATTTTCGAAATTTAAAGTTGTATCTGAACCTTGGTCTAAAATTGAAAGCGATCCATAGGGTGTTGAGTTTTAAACAGAAAGCGTGGATGAAACCGTTTATCGATTTCAACACACAAAACAGAGCAGCAGCCACCAACAGTTTTGAAAAAGATTTTTTCAAACTGATGGTCAACGCTGTCTATGGTAAATCGCTGGAGAACGTAAGGAAACGAATAGACTTCCAACTAGTCTCTACCAAAGGGCGGCTGCAGAAACTTGTTTCCAATCCACGACTAAAGCGTATGATCCGCTACACCGACGACTTGGTCGGATTGGCTTTACGAAACAGAACTATATACCTTTCCCGTCCAGTGTATGTTGGTTTCACAGTACTTGATGTCAGTAAATTGATAATGTACGATTTTCATTATCGGTACGCTGTCAGCAAGTACGGACAACGATTAACATTATTAATGACCGATACCGACAGTTTACTTTACAGCATACAGACTGACGATGTGTACTTGGATATGAAAGAGGATCTCCACCTTTTCGACACGTCGGACTATCCCTCAGATCATCCTTGTCATTGCGACGACAACAAAAAAGTCGTGGGGAAGTTCAAGGATGAAACTAATGGGAAACCCATCAGGGAATTCGTCGGACTCAGAGCTAAATGTTACTCGCTCCTGTTGTCCGACTGTACCGACAAAAAGGTGGCGAAAGGTGCTCCAAGAACGACAATAAAAAAAAGGTTACGTCATCAGTTATACAGCGAGTGTCTTTTCGATAGTCGTACAGTTTTCACCTCTGCCGAGTGTATACGAAGCGATCGTCATAAGCTGTACACGCAACGTGTAACAAAACTTTCCCTGTCTCCTTATGACGATAAGAGGTACGTACTGGACGATGGTGTAACTACACTCGCGTACGGACACTACAGAGTGTGTAAACGTGCGTTAACCAATGACGATACCAGTCCTAACATGAAGAGACTAAGATACACAGAGCAGTAACTCATGGTAATAATAAACTTGTATTGCAAATTTACTTTCATTTAATTTTCAATTGGTAGGAGAGGTGAGGTAGACGATTAGACATTAATGGTTAATATTTATAACAGGATGTAATCGACTCCCACTGAGACCTTCCCACACTATGCACATGTGCAGTTAATTTTATTCGCTGACTAGCCATATGTTATCGCAGCGGGTGAACTTTGTGATGGCGAGGGGCTTTGTTACGTACAGGATGCAAGCCGTGTATGTGTGTGTGTGTGTGTGTGTGTGTGTGTGTGTGTGTGTGTGGTGAACACTTTGAGGGTAAGGGGACTTTGTCTATAGCAGACTCCTACCAAGCATATACGTATATATAAGCATTTCGTCATAATAAGTATTATCACATTCATTATAATTTTTTCAATTTGCATGTAAGTACTTACTATATTTTTACTTTAATATTTGACATTACACACACACACACACACACACACACACACATTATTATGTTAGCAAATTACTATACAACATTTTTCTTGTTACGTTTTACAGAATGAGTGGAAGCGATAATAGATTATATAAAAGAGTCTGTGAGGAGCAGCGACGAGTTCGAAGGTAAATTACAACATTTTTTTTATTTAACGAGTACAAACAGAATACAACATTCGACTGACTTACTGTTTATTTTTTATAGTTCCCAAAGGTTACGTCAGGCCTTATTGGGACCTTCATCAGTATCACAACAAAACTCGAGTCGGTAAGACCATTTTTATTAACAATCACTTGTACTATTGCGTTTACGTTCGGTATTCAAATGTATTTTTTTTTTCAGTGATGCTACCGGTTCAGCTGCTGCTACTGCTGTTGTTGCTGCTGCTGCTGCTGCTGCTGCTGCTGCTGCATCTCAGGAAGCCGGCACGAGTCGGTACGTTTTTTTCATTAACGTTCACTTGTACTATTGCGTTTACATCTGGTATTAAAAGTGTACTTTTTTTCAGCAATGATGAGATGATGGTTTATGATGACGATGATAGTGACAGTGATACGTTACTGCTTGACGAAAGAACTAATAATGATGATGATGAAAATAATGTTGATGAGCATCAACAACAACAACAATTACCTACCATCACATTTAATATGTAAGTCTTCTTCTTATGTCTACATACTTTCATGTTTTTTTTTACATGATTTTTATATTTTTTCTTTCCACCAGTGATATTCGTCCACAAGCACGACAAATAACGATCACACCGCCACAATCACCACCACCACAATCGCCATCACCACCGCCACAACCACAGGAACAGCCGCAACCACGTCCGCAATGGATAAGTACAGCACGACAACCAGAATCGCAATCCCAACAGCCTCAACAGCAGCCACAACCTCAGCAGCCTCAACCACAACCTCAGCAACAGCATATGCGGCACGATCCACGATTACAGTCCCCTCCAGAAGACGCGCCATGCGTGTTTTATGATATTATCGACACGGTGGAACCAAGGATGCATAGCGAAGTCGCCACGATGAGACTACTTCTCAGAAGTAATTTCCAACGTGGCGATGGAGCCGTGGAGATCTCTGCCCCATTCAGGGTATGTTAGGGCACACATCTTGTAGTGTGTGCCAAGAAAATTATACTGAGGGCAGAGACTCCTCGGCTTAATGTGTGGGCACACATACCACTATCTGTGCATCATCAACTGGTTTCAAACCGTGGCACTGGAGGGGTCGCCGCCAGGATGTCCGCAATGTCGGGTGTATGCATTCAGCAGGCCAATACACCCATTTTATGCACGCATGCATTTTTGAGGTATGTAACAGTACACATTATTCTAATCCATCCTACGCCTATCAATTATACATCACTAATATTGTTTTTGTTTCTGTTACAGATGGTCGTGCACATTAAATATGAACAACATGATGTTTTTTTTCATATAATGTTTTATTTTCTGTATATTGTATCCGTATTTTTTTTTTTTTTTTTACTATTGTAATATACAAAGTGATGTTTTTTTGATATAATGTTTTATTTTTTGTATATATATTATAACCGTTTTTTTGTCTGTATATATATTGTATATAAAATGTAATATAAACTGAACTTTTTATTTATTTTTTCATTAAATTATATTATTTATATGTCTATTTATAATGTTTTTTTTCTGTATATATATATTGTATTTGTAATTTTTTTTCGGTATATATATATTGTATATAAATATGTAAATTTTTTGAATTTGCTTAGTTATTTCTTTTCTTTTCAACTATCCTTTTTCCTTCTATCATGCATGTTTTATAAGTGAAGTGTCAATCAAAACAATTACACCACAATAGCCAGTCAACAAGAGTTTCACATCGATGCTGTGCACATTTTTTGTATTTTTACAATATATACTTACCACAAAAGCACACATTCAAATTTACAGTTCATGAGTTGGCAACAATGGTGGCAGTGTAAACATATACAAAACCTGTACACTATAACACCGAGCCGTGGCCGGCACAAGTTGACAACGTCGACGTGGCAGTGTAAACATATACAAAACCCGTACACTATAACACATGCACGAGCCGACAACGGCAGTGTAAACATATACAAAACCCGTACACTATAACACATGCACGAGCCGACAACGTGGCCGGCACAAGTTGACAACGTCGACGCTTTTGCAACATGGCCGCCCTTCCGGAAAAACAAAACATATACCCAAACCATACACTATAACACACCACGATCCGGCAACGTGGCCCAACCTTAACCAGCACACACGCACAATCCGACAACATCACAGCTTTCCCAACATGGCCACCAGGCGTGGCCATGTTCGCCGTTCGCCCTTCGCCGTCGTCGTTGACGTCGTCATCGTCGCTGGGCGGCGGCCTGGCTTGATCCTCGCCCGTCGTGGTGGGGTCGTCGTCCATTTTGTCGACGAACGGCGGCCACGCCTCCGCCAATCAACGCACACGGAACCACGCAAAATGGACGACGACGACGACAACATGGCCGAACGCCGACAACATGGCCGACAACTTCGGTACGCCCATCGAGGTCACGTGGGACACACCACTACCCCCCGGTCCATCATAACCTCTGCACATGACGACACGCTGCGCCGGAAGTCTACCCCCACCACATGGATTTTTGAATTTCGCGCCAAAAGGGGGGGCTGTGACGTCACTTCCGCGTTAGAACTCTCATTCTTACCCTACTTACGCGGAGTACTAAGCATGTCCTGAAAACTAAGTTGTACTGTAGTGTTAACAGTTGCTGGGGTATGACTTGGTGAATAGTCACTGTCACAGGAATCGCTACTTATTTCCAAGGAATCAGTTTCTACAGATGTCACACGTTTCCGATTTCCATCTTTGCCAGTAAGCTGTGTTATAGGTGAAAATGTCCTAGGTGTACTTGGTCCTGGAACTGCTACTGTGTCTGGTGCTTGTAGCAGAGCTTGAGGTATGATAATCTGTGGAATTTCAGTAGTCTCGCTCGGTGCCAAGGCTTGGTCAGGAATACGGTTAGGATTCCATGGATATACTCCATAAGCTTCAAAGCCTGCACTTACATTTCGAGGTGTTGCCGCTTTTTCCCAAACAGGTGTAAAAATGTTTCCAAATCTATGCTTAGGTAAATCTCTGTCTTCTGTTCTTGTCCAGCATGAGTTCGTCATTCCAATAGGATTCAAAAGCACTGAATACCGACTTGTCCATAGGTTGCAATTCGTGGGTAGTATTGGATGGTAAACAGAACAGCGTGACATCTCTTGCCTCTGCAGCTTGTACAATAGAGTAATCCAGATGACATTTAGCTCCGTCCATAATGATCAAGCAGACTCCAGAAGGTCTGTATTTACCGAAGTGCTCTAGCCACTGTACAAAAGTGTCTGTTGTCATAGACCCTTTTGCTGTCACATTCACAACGCTGCCATGAGGAAGATTGTCTGACCAGTCTCTCTTCATACGTTGACCCTTGAAAAGAATCATTGGTGGAATAACACTACCAAGAGCATTGCCGCAACTGACAATAGTAACATTTTCGCCATGTTCCTTACCTCTGTAATGAACTCTTCTCGACCCCTTTCTGGCAAGGACAACTGGTTGCCTATGCAAACTAAGACGGCAACCCTTTTCATCGACATTAAATATTCTCTCGGGCTTGTTCATTATATCTAGCATTTTGAAAATATCTTTGAGTTTTTCAAAATAATCTTGAACAATAAATCGATTTAACTTTTCAGCCCTAGCTTCGTTTAAATGTTGAGCCTTTCGTTTTGCCAGCTCTGGGTGCCTTTTCAGAAATCCCCGAAACCAAGTCCTTCCTGCACACCCTTCAGTTCCATTAAATTGATGTTGTAGTCCGTTTTCTTTACAAAAAGTTAAAACACTTCTCTTAACTACTTTTGGAGTTAGGTCTACTGGAAATCTAACATCTGCTAAACGCATAATTCTTTCAACAAGAGTAGATTCCTGTTCTTGAGTCAACACTGGTTTACGTCCAGCACTGGTTTTATGAGATTTTTTCGATTTAACATAACCTCCAAGCGTACGCCTTGGTATACTGAATTGTTTACTGGCAGCATTTAACGCTGAGTTTATTTTGATAGATCAAAGAAAGGGCTTTATCAAGATCATCACTTGACCACTTACAGTACCTCCCTTGATTTCTACAATCAGTCATGTTCTCTGAAAAAAAAACACAAAAGTTGTTTTCTCTTGCAAATAGCATTTGGGAAAGACATTGGTCGTGTGATGTAGTTATGTAATTATGATTTAATTATATTTTTCTTTGGTATATTGATTATGATACGCAAGAGCATTTAAAGTGTTAAAAGTTTCTTAGAAAAGCATTTATACCTACAGTTTACAATTTCGCCACCTGAGTCTCCAGTCTTCAATTTCGCCAGTGGCGAAATTGTAAGCAAAGACGTAGTATTCGTTAATTTTAAATAACTAACCACACAAGCAACAAAACAAAAGTCTAATTATTGTTTGAAATGCGGCAGATGGCGTGGAGTTCAGTGACATATTAATATTAATGTTATATTTACTATTTTATAAAATATAGGCCGTACTTACCGAGAAACAAATAAGATCGACAATCCTGACCACAACAAAAATGGCTACTGCTTACTAGCGCGTTGCACTTTGTGGCTGAAACGTAACAAACCGAAGCTTCCCATCTCTACAGACTGAACGCTGATGCTATCTAGCGGACCGTGTTTCTACTTCATGAATTCCACTGGGGTGGCGAAATTGTAAACACTGGCGAATATGTGAACACCTACCTTACTTCATTACCTTTTCCTTTGTTACGCCCCACTAATGCGCAAACTTCCACCGATGCTGGGCTCCACTGTCTAAGACACTAGGCACAGTACGATCATCATTATGATTTTGTTATCATTGATTAGGCAAAATTCGACGTCCATAGATATTCCTGTCTGTCCATAGATATTCAGTTAGATACTTATTACATATTTATTTGTTTTAAAACTCTATAATCCCTCATTCCTCCACATGACACACGATAATCCTCTAGATCTTCTATACTTACATATTGTGGATAAGTAGTCTCATACTCAGTTCCCTTTACTTTGTCTATTGTTTTCAATAATCTAGGTTCGATAAATGTAAGTCGGTGATGGAACTGACATTGGTTTGCCAAGCTCAGTCTACAATATTATGAAAGTGTTTGCAAAAGTGATCTCACACTAAGTCCAAATTAGTGTACATTATAAGTCTTATAATTAACTATTGTATTGTGCACTTACTTATTTAACTGATTGTCATTGGTACTTCTGTAAAGTTTGTGTTTTGTGTTTCTACACTCACGAGAAATTTTATTAAAACTGATGATGTACAGACATCATGTACAGAGGTCTTTTTAATCGATACGTCTTTCAAAATATATTATAGTAATGGCACATTGAATTCCTGATAAAATATTTTTACAGCTACTGTAGTGTCTCCAGTATAGTTGCTAGTGGTCCCAGTTTTCTGACTTTCCGTAGTGCAAACCAATTTTTTTTTTCATTTCAACACAAATATTTTTACTTCCCATGAGTTTCTGAGTCTACCTATTCCCCTTCTTTTGTTTGGAACCCAATTTAAAAAACTTATTGAACCAACATTTATGAAGTCTTTATTCCACGTGGTTACGGTGATCATCCTCCTGTCAGAATATTCTTCGTAAAATGGTAGAGTAAATCCTCCTGATGAAACAAATTTTAATATCTACTGGTTTATTTTAGGCATCAGCATTATGTAACGTTCTATATGAATGTGTATAATACTCATTTGGTTCATTTCTAACGCATTGATGACTGGGTACTCCGACGTTTCAGAGTCAGAGGTGACTATCCGGACACCAGCGCATAACATAATTTATGTTACTTAATTAAGTAAATTTATTAGATTAAAAATTTACTTACATAAACTTATTAGATAAAGCCTTATTTATGTAAAGTTTACGCAGGTGATTATAAATTTTCTTATGCGGTTGACCCACAAGTGATAACCACTTATCCGCTAGCGGGACGAGCAGAAACGGCTCGTTAAAGGGCGAAGCGTGCCGTCTGTGACACTTGAGTGAACTTTTTAGTAGCACGTAAATTGGTAAGCGATCCGAGGGCTATGTAGGGCAAGCAAAGCCAGCAGAAAGGTCTGTCACATATATATTAATGGGTTTTGCAAATTTTTGCAAACAATTGCCGGTGTACAGTGCATGCAGCGTCCATTGTTGCAGATGCGACGTTCTTAATTTTTTTTTACACAAACAGGCCAGCCGTGGACCACGTGAATATCATTTCCTTTTC
This sequence comes from Magicicada septendecula, assembly GCA_034769895.1. Taxonomy (NCBI): domain Eukaryota; kingdom Metazoa; phylum Arthropoda; class Insecta; order Hemiptera; family Cicadidae; genus Magicicada; species Magicicada septendecula. The sequence continues at coordinate 318,523,203 of CM068375.1, forward strand.
TTCTCCTGCCAAAAGGCCCTCATTTGCATTCTATGCGCCACCTTCTTTTCCACTGTCCACCCATTTCTTGTCTTTTTCTCAACGCAGAGAACCTCAAGATTTTTAATTTTGTTTCTGTATGTATTTCTATCCACATGTGGTCGTTCATAGAGATACCCAGTTACATCATTTCCTCCTTGAGTTGTTTGGTGTATCCGTTCAGACTGGAAAGTTGGTAAATATAGTTAAAAATGTGTTTATTTAATTTAGACCGAACCATCCGAACAATATGTCCAAGGAATCTCAGTCTTTTCCTTCGGAAAGCAGTTTCCAGATATTCCAGATCCCTGTACAGCTCTTATTTGGGTCTATACATGTACCCATCTTCGGTTTTCTGGGAGTCATAAATTTTTCAAAGAATTCTTCGTTGAATTTTAAGAAGAGGTTTCAAATTTTGAAAGCACATTGTTTCCACTCCATATATAACCACCGGCCTGATCACAGTACTATAATGGCGGACTTACGCACTTCTGGAAAGGGGTTTCTTTCCGTACAGTTTCAGGGTTAGAGTAAAAGACTTTGCTAATTTGAGTTTCCTTATCTTAAAGGATTCTTTGTCTGAGGCGTTTCTGGATATGTTTTCCCCAAGATATTTAAAATTGTTACTATATTTTATTTCTCCACACGTAGTGTCCAGGTACGTTTTCGGGAATTTAAATAGGGTGGTCATAATTTCCGATGTTTGTGTAAAATTCTTTTTTTTTGTTTTGTTAACAACATGTAGCACCTTTAGTAGTTTGAATACTGTCTGCCAGACGAAGAAGGTTTATTACTTAGTACTAGGTAATCTGAACAAACGTCGACTAACCAACGTAGCCGACTACAGCAAAGTAAAGCATGCAGAACCATAAGGCAAACAGTCTTAGCTACATCACACAGTTCTTACTAATGATAGCACAGCGTTTACCGTCGGCAATAAGAACAACAAACCACAGCGCACCATACCTTTGTTTCTTTAAACCTGCAAGCGTGATTTAAACCTGTGGGTGATTTCTCACAGGTAAATCCTCTATTCGGACTGCTATGCGTCAATGTATTTCGTTCGTGGACGCGTAATGGATAAATCAGACTATCCTTCCTAACGGTAGAGTAAGTCATCATGATGAAACTAATTTTACTATCTACTGGTTTATTTTACAAGTCAGTATTAAGTCACATTACACATAAGTTAAATATTAATTGTCTTCAGTATTGACTCGTTATTGCGGCACTTGCAGCGACTAACTGTTTGTCATTATCATTTCATTATTAAGAGGTAAATGAAAAAAATATGTCAAATCTTACCTCACATACTATCATTTTAATTAATACTAGGTGGTTGAAACAAGATAATATTAATCTCATGGAACACGCGTCAGCATGATAACACATTGGGTGCTAATGCATGTACAGTAGGTCATAAGTTTTGCAATTTATTTGCTGAAACTAATTAAGTTTACAATTTCCATCATCAGCATCAGCTTCGAAAATATAAACCATTTTGTCCTCCCTTCGCTGTAGGTGATCTTTTGCTTAGACGCATCTTACGCCACACTGTGGCTTAAAATACTGCGAATCTTATCCTTATGAATCTGGAACACCATCGGTGTGCTGAGGAATATCTGTCGACAGATACAAAGAATTTAAATATACCGGTCCCTCTCTTATTTTTTTGATATTGTTTTGGTAACGTACAGTTTTCACAGCGTAAAGGCAGTGCGGGGTTTAAGATTTTTGAGGCCCTAGGCCAAGTTTTCTGAGCGGCCCCCCTCGGCTGTGACTCTGAAGTAATATCTGCAAAAGTAATTTGATGTCAGATTAATACTATCTTATTTCAAACCAGTAGGCTATTATAAAAAAGCGTGCTTTCATTTAGCAAACGTTTTAAAAATATTAAGAACCATGCAAGAGAATTGAGAAAATTAATTTATTTTTAAGTAGAGTAATTTAATTAAGCATATTCAGAAATTTAACATAAAAAACGTTTGTAGGCTCTACTAGCAGTATGAATGTTTATGTTCATGTTCATGATGAACACGTTTAGTGTACGGATTTAAGTCTATGTTCATAAAGTTTGTAAACTAATAAATATCAACAAAACGACACGCCGCCCAAGGCTAAAACCTTGTTTACATTCAAAACAAATTAAAAACATAACCTCAAAACGCAAACCGTTCGGTCACAAGCCACATAAACAATAATAACAAACAAGAGTGGTAACACGGTCTGGTAAATTCGGGGGCAATATAGCGGACGTTCAAAATACGCATGCGTAGACTACGTTTCAATGACGCCAACCTCTTAAAGATAAGCGCGCGATACTTGAATAAGAACTGTCTTCCATTTGCACTACTAAGAAAAATTTATTATTTAATTTCAAAAAATCATACTTAAATAAATCACATTGCCTCTTACTTAAAAAAAATACTTCCATTAAAAAAATATATATATATCTGTAGGTTACGGCCCCCTCTGAACCTAGTGGTAAATCCGGCACTGTATAAAGGCGTATAGCGATCGTTATCTCATAAATGTTCACTGCGGGATCAAATTATTTTTTCAAAAAGTATTCTTCTTAGGCATCAAAGTGACGAAACCTCTGCAAATTACGTACAACGTCGCTACCAAAAAAAATATTCAAATTTAAATATCTGTTCAAATAATTTGTCGTAAAGTATAACTTTCTTCGTACAAAGAAATTTCATTGAGGCAGTATTGTTTCATTGTTTCTTTGCCACAGTACTGTGGTTACCAACGACCACCGTGTCAGTTGTGTAGAATCGCTTTATGGCCTCTGCGTAGAATCACTGAAGATGGTCTCCAAAGCTGAGGTGCAAACGTCTGAAAATAAATAATTGAGAATAACAACTTTGGCAGACGACGAGCCGATAGCCCGGATTGTATTTTCAACTATGTTGGCGTCGACCGTGGAAGCCTCTGAAACAGGTTAGGCCTATACGTTTTTGTTTTGAAGGTATAAACGTAAGTTTTCACATTTCTCGATTGAAGACAGCTCTAGCAGTCAACGCGATAAGTAATACGACGGTTTAATACTTACAAATTTTGCTGGTAACAGTGCGCGCACGCACAACACACACACACACACACACACACACACACACACACACACACACACACACACACACACAAGAAACCATATTCACCCGTTTTAAAATACGAAATACGTCCTTTAACAGATTTCGATTATATACATTTGGTGATTTTAGATTCTTGTTCATTTTATTCTGTTTTGATTCTTTGTAGTTTGATAGAATTTTCAAACAGGACTGAAGTACGGGAAATAAGTTGCGTCAGGGTTGGCGAAATAACGGGGAATCACAAAGTAGAACTGACGAAGTTCTTCACGAATAAATTCACGAAGTTATTTAAAATATCAGGGCGGGTCAGTAGACCAGTGGGTATGGCACCTGGCTACTAATCTAGAGGTCCCGGGTTCGATTCCCGGGCCCGCACTATAAAATAAACTTGCGTTTTTCAGCCCCCAGGTCGACTCAGCCTGTTGGAAATGAGTAGTTGGGATAACATCCTGGGGATAATAATGGGCGGCTGAAGCGTAGTGCTGGCCACACTGCCTTCCTTGTATGCCGTACGTCTCACATTAGGCAGCCTACCCTGCCTACTCCTAAGCCACTTCGGTGGTATACATGGGAGCCATTATTGTTTATTATATAAAATATCATCGAAATTCCGTAATAAATTACCGTAGGTCTATTTCTGTACCGGTTGCATGTGACAAAATAAGTTTACAAGGAATTGCAAAAATAAAAGGAAGTAGACCTACATTATTTGCGAATTAATAAAATAGGCTTAAGTTAGAATTTTCATAATATTAAATATCACTCAAAGTTTGGAAAATAATCTACGTATTTCAGCATTAATAAATTACGCACCCGCCAGAAAACGAAGACAGAGCTTATTAACCTAGTTTTATCTTTTCACAAAGACACCTTTCTTCTGGCTGGCTTTCTATGTCATGTATGCCATGACCCCTCTAGTGGTTTCTTTACTGAACTATGAACTATGATGTTTTGTTGCTGGATTTTACTTACACATAACGCATTTTAACACGAGCTAAAAATTTTATTTATAAAATTATGTGAGAAGAATCCTGCAAAATTATTCTTATTTGTCGTAAGGAACATGGGAAGTTCAACCTCTTCAAGATAGTCTCATATCCCCTCCGATTAGGAGCTGCTCGTAGTTACGCGACTCCTGGCATGTGTCGTGTCTACAGCAAAAATTTTAATTTTGGGTGCTGTTGTAAAGTATTATGAATCTACAACCAGTCTTCTTTTTTTTGACATTTGATTAATGACGTAGGTATACCACATATAAATATCGGTTTGGAGATCCATACATGACTTCCATGTTCTAAGATTTATATTTAAAATCATTTTCGAAATATTTCCATGAAACTACTTCTTTCTACTTCTTCTTTCAGCCTTAATCACAATACTGTGGTCACTAACCTGTACCACCTCACGTTAAGGCACTCGATTTTCACTGATGATGATAGTCGATGCCACTGCCGAAACCTCTGATTTTGCAGAAAACATTAAACTACGACCAAACTGCCCTGGAAGGAATTTTAACAACAAACTACTTCTTTGTTGCCGATAACGTAGTACACATATAAAAACTTATTTACTCCCCTTCAAAAATCATTTTCATTTATAGATATTTCACCTACCTTCCTACGATGGATTAGTATAACCTTCTTTTAAGGATATTTTATTTATCAAAATTAAGTACTTTACTCTTGTTAAAACATAAAACGTTGCAAGTAAACTACCCCTTCCCCATAATCGATCTTCAGGAAAATTAATAGGCCTTGAGACCTCTACAACTCAGGCACATATGAAAAAATTATTTCATTCTGTTTGAAATTATGGCAGTTATCGTTCGTCATAGAAAAAATTACTCTTGTTAAAACATAAAAAGTTGCTGGTAAACTACCCCTTCCACTTAACCGATCTTTACCAAACTCAATAGGCCATGAATCCTCTATAACTTAGGCACATATGTAAAAACTTATCTGATTCTGTTTCAATTTGCTGCAGTTAACTTTCGCCTAAAAAAAAATTCTACACACAGACAAACAAACACACACACTTTTCTGAAAATGACTTTTCTTCATGTTTTGAGGGTCATACAATCAGAATCAGCCCTTATCTTGAACACGATTTTTTTCGCCATCACCATACTTCCATTTCCTTATGGAACATGGAAGTAAAATTAATACAATTTTTAAGAGGAATGCCTAGGAAATCTACTGATTTTTTATTGGGATACTTAAGATTAATGTAATATGTTTATATTCGTATCATACGAGATATATTTTTGATTGAACAAAAATGAAACATAAACTATATAATAAAGAGGTTTTATAATCCTGCTGGTCAGTCAAAACGTGTTGCTCGAAAGTCGCAGAAAAGCGCCGAAGAGAGAGAGGAGAGAGTTTTTTAGAGGAGAGAGAGTTTTCTACGCTTGTGTGCAGTGAACAGTCAACGTGGTATAAAGAGTAGTGTACTGTGGTATTCTTCTTCTGTCCTCAATCCGAAGAATGGTGGGCGGCCATATTCTGAAGTCATCTTTGATTTCCCGGTCTACTGGCTATTCCTTTAAATGTGTGTGTCTTCTCAGTCGCACCCCTCCAACTGTTTCATTCACGTAATTATCTCTTGGTCTTACCATTATAACTTTCAATAATTATATTAACTTTCCCTTCTAACATGGCAGGAATATAGTTACTTTGCTTGAACGAGTGCACCAATTATCGGCTTTTTCATGACGATTCTTTTCCATAATCTTGTCTTAAATTTAGTAACTTAAATACCTCACTGTTCATTACTCTAGACCTGAGAGTACTAGAAGATGAAACAGGTAAGTTGTGACTTGTCGTAAATAAAGGTAAACTGAACATATTTTCAGGACAAGGAATAAGATAAAGTGGACGAACGTAGTAGGACAGTTTGAAGAATACGAACCTCCATATGTAAGACACATGGATGTGTAGAGAACCTCCATATGCGTGGAGGTCTTTAAATACTATGAAGATGTTGGAAAGGGCAACAAAGAATTGCCGACAAAAGTTAAATCGCGAGTAGAGCAGGAAACGGGTGTTGTAACAGCTTTCAGAAGTTCTTCAAATTTTCTTTGGTGGCAAAACACCTTGGCGTATAAGACAATTAGCAAACCAGAGGTCATATATAGTTTTGAAATATGGATATTGACAACAAGGGATAAAAACCTTCCCTTAACACGTGGGAACGGAACGTTTCGCGCAAGATTGTCAAAGCCGTATGTGAGAATAACGAGTGGAGGAAGTGGAGGATATGAACGAATGCTGAGTAAAAGGGATTTTACAATGCGCCGGCCATCGTTAACGACATAAACGTGCGCAGAGCACGATGGCTCGGACACATGGAGAGGATGGGGGAACCAACCAAATAAGTGATGTGCACGAAGAAATAGTAGAGCCGTTCTGTAAGACGCTCGAGGCTGCGAATGCGTACTCTGTGGATGGCTACCTACATAAGTTGGGGATCCGCAATTGGAGCCGTGTGGCGTCAATGGGAAACAAACGGCGGAGATAAATAGTCGACAAGACCCTGGTTCTCAACGGGCTGTAGCACCAATTAATGAAAACAAAATTATTGTCCCAACCCTTTCGTGCAACATCCTCCAACACCATGTCTAAAAGCCGTCGATTCGTACTTTGCCCATTTTCCCGATGTGCATATTTTGTGTCCGTAGAGAACCACAAGAATTTATGAGATTTGTATTGGTCTAGATTCGAATGCTACTAGAAGTAATCATCCTTATTATTTATGAAGACCATTTTGGGTGAAACTACTGAAGATTTATTGACAACAGTAGGTACTGCGTCTTCTGAAATTTTGCTGTTCAGATACTTTAAAGTCCTGGACCTGCCCCAACTTAACTCTTCCTATAATTATACCTATCCAAAAAAGTGGGGCGACGTAACTCAGGATCGGTGAAAGCAAAACTGATAACGCGCGCCAGTTTCTATGCTGTCGACTGGATGAATATTTGTCGAGCCACCCCGGCAGCGCCATATAAATTTTCTTCCAGTTTAAAGCAAATTACACCCGTCCAGTAAGGAAATATAAGTCAGGAGACAATAACACACAAGGACATAACTGCATGAAAAAACATTTTGGCGTTTGTTTCAGTACTTTCCTGGATACTTGTTATAATATTTATACAGTACGAAGAAATCATTGACGCCAGAATGCAATCATAAACGAATTTTGAATTTCGTATGTTAGAGAATATGTAATTTTACTTACAATGTATGATAACAGAGTTATTGACAAAGAACATTAGTTTATAAAACACACGAAAATTTTTTTTATTGTTTGAAAGAAACGGTTTTCTCAGAAACAGTGGAAATATTGTCAAATATCTGTAAACACGAAGATATACTAAAGTAGAATAAGGAAATACAGGTTACATTAAAAAATTAGAAAGCTCATAAATTATAAACCCTTTAAACATTTAGACAACTTTCTTAAAAATAATTCGTAGTTGTTTACAAACCAATAACAACTGTATTCCAGACAATCACTAGATAAGACTACCACACTGTGTAAGCGATAACAACAGCAGTAACGAACATCCTTTTCATTTCGTTATCTCTGACCTAAAGACAGTGTGATTTGATCAAGTGTTCCAGGTAAATTATGAATAATATCAACACATTTGTTAATAGTTCGACGTTTCTGATTACAGTCTCATTTGTTTTGACCTTGTAGCCAGAGTAATCATAAACAATTCCATTACTTCTATGTTTGTAGAGACTGACCTAAAATATTCACAATTTCCATGGTAATTATATATTTTTTCCTTGACGCTAATCATCTTAAGTGCTTCGACTGATTACTTATTTGTGGTAATTTTAGTAGTAAAATCACTTATTATATATTAAATTATTATTATTATTATTATTATTATTAATATTATTATTATAACAGTGGCACCTTCTGGCTGTGAATACCGGAACTAGTGGGTGTGGACGCGTTGAACTAGCCATGCTACCGTCCCTCTAAACACAAAATCCGATGCGGTATGGCTTGGTCCCTTACGGACTGTTGAGCAGAAGTTAAGTTTTTATTATTATTATTATTATTATTATTATTATTTTCTTGTATCGGCCATCTAGGACCACATGCCAATTTCAATTATTTATTCTTTGTTCTCTTATTTTTTCAATATTCTTTCATCTTTTCACTGTGTCTCTTCTTCCTGTCTTCAGGCCACTTTGAGCTGCTACCCTGGACCCCTTCCATTTTTAACACATTTGTCCGAAAAACGTCTCTATCAATTGCTCCTTCTGCGTTTATATTATTTTTTTTATAAATCCTTTTGGACTCCTTTAATCCAACTTGATGTTGATTTCTTCCCCCACAAATATTTGAAGATCTGCTTTGTTAACCTATTGTCGTTCATTCTATATATATATATATATATATATATATATATATATATATATATATGTCCAAAAATAAGTTTTCTTTTTCTCATTGTGTCTGTTATACTTTCTGTACTCTGATATGTTTTATCATTACTTCTTAATTTTGATCCTTCTGAAGTTTTTCGTGGGCCTAATATTTTCCTAATAATTCGTCTATCCAATATTTCTAGGTAGTCTAAATTATACTTCAACGCTAGACATTCACTTGCACATAGCCATTCTGGCTTCACTACTGTATTGTAATGCCTTATTTCCGCATTTTTAGATATGCACTTTTATTGTAAATATCTTCTTCTTCTTCTTCTTCTTCTTCTTCTTCTTCTTCTTCTTCTTCTTCTTCTTCTTCTTCTTCTTCTTCTTCTTCTTCTTCTTCTTCTTCTTCTTCTTCTTCTTCTTCTTCTTCTTCTTATTATCATCATCATCATCATCATCATCATCATCATCATCATCATCATCAGGATCAAAGTCGTTTGCATTCAATGGTATTGTCTTAGAGTCTGTTCGTCTCCACCGAAACCATCTTGCAATGGGCTCCCCACATAGGCTAAATTTTCCCAATCGATTTGTTGTCCACAGATTCTTAATCTACTCTTTGATTTTCCAGTTCAAATTAATTTTTTCAGAGTACAAAGGCGAAATCAATGTATATTGATCATACACAACGCTCGTTTGCGCGCGCATGATACGTGACGATTTTCAAACTTTGTTTTAACATTTGCATTCTACTTTCCCAACTTTATGATTATTTCAATCGTGGTCCTTCAAAATTCTCTAAGACATCCCATTTCTAATAGCTTTTATCATGTCTCCGCGACCTTCTTCTTTTCCTTCTTCCAGGAGAGTTCGCTCTAACAATTTCTTTTGAAATCTATTATTGGTTATACGTCACATTTTTAAATCAATTACGCACTTATCGTGATACGTGTATTCACTCATGGGTATGCATTGATTTTATAATAATTAGAAATTCTTGTGTCTTAAAAAATTAAGTATTTTAACAACTCGTTATTCAGGTGGTCATGTGCACGTTCCAGACCGTACATTTACTAAGTCGTACACACGTACGTAGAATAGATGAAACGCAACTATCACTATGCAATTTGACGAGTATGCTTCGGTTGCGTTGTCGTCCAGGACACTGGAAATCGTGAGGCGTGCAGGTGCCTAACTGCGGAACCCATCCATGTTGGCATCGCATACCGTTGATCCGACCACACCAGTGAAATATTATCAAGTCCTATCAAGTGGTGGAGACACTGAAAGGCCTCGTCCAGAGCATGACAGGCAACAGTTTGGCAAGTAAGCACGAGAAGGTTGAAATTACAGTGACTGCTGATACAAGTAGCAAGGTGAATAATGTGTTATTATCATTTTTGAATGAAATTTTTTTGCCATTTCCATTATACATTTTTTTGCAAAAAAATTAAAAATGGAAAAACTGTAAAATATTATTGGAAAATTAATTTCTGATGGTTATAACAATTAAGACATTGAGGTTATTAACAAATAACAAATAAGATTATTCATTGAGACAATCAATGAATTAATACAATTGATAGGTCACTTCCAAGTACATTAGATATTTTGGCGTTTAACAAAAGGAAGGTGAAGAGCGAAAATGGAACCTTTACGAGGCAGCACTCAACGGTTGTAAACGGAGAAACAATGTTAGAGACGGGGTGACATTATTAATTTTAGAGTCGATGACGGAAAATAGAACTCTGGTTTACATGCGGCTTTATTCGTGTTTGGAAAAGAGCAGTCTGATACCGAAACGGTTGTAACATAATTAAGTTTGGGAGGAAATGATAATTTAAGTTCTGGGTGAGACCGGAAAGTTTTATTACTGCTGACAAAAAATTAATTCAACCGTTTGATTTGTACCACGTAGTAGATTACTTCCTGCGCATAGAATCTCAGCATCGAGGCAGTCGACACACCTATATCTGTCTGTTGCTGAACAACGATCCCCCCGAAAAGATATCCGAGAACATGCCTAAGACGATTTAGCTCTTAACTAACTTATTCTCGGTCAGTCAAGACGACTTACCCGCACGACAACTAAGAACACTAGCACACATTTACCTACATTAATGGAGGAGAAATCGTTGGTCGTTTCTAAATTCTGTTCTGGTCGAAGAACGCAACCAGAGAGCTGCTGCCGATAGTCAAAGGCAACGAGCCTAAGATCGGTTTTCAATCAAAGGCTGCCAAACCGCGCAGATTTCAAGGAGTTTCTGGTTGACAACAATAACCCAATGATGATATCCTATTCGGATACTCTTCGAGCAAATATTCATTGCCTCACTCTGGTGTTCAAGCGCAACTTCTCGGAGACCTACATGAGTACGTTCAACCCGTAGATCTTGAGAACACACAATTCGAACAGCGATAAGCAGTTATATTGGAGGAATACGATTGTGGAGCGTACAAATTCGACTGAAGCTTAAGCAACCTGCAGAGCAAGCTTACGAATCTACAGGAATTTCGTTATCAACTATGCTGGTGTTCATGTATATTGTGTGCATTAAATAACAGAAGGTATCTCGATGTTCAGTCAGTAACTAGACACCATTTTTTAAATCATTAGTGTCAATATTTCAACTTATTTTAATATCACCGTCAGGATAGTCGTAGGTAAGATGTTATAGGTTAATACCAAAATCACATTACTGTTTTTCTGCTATATCGACGTTTTTGTAATTCTTTCCTTAATGATAACGTTTGACCGTTGACAAAAATGATTTAAGAATTGAATATTCATTTTTAATATGGTAACCAAATCACTTGTACGAATAAATACATTATTTACCTTAAATTATCCGCCGTGTGATTTCTTGTGCTTCGTCTATGACGCGTTTCAGAGCTGATGCTCCATCATCAGATATTAAAAAGGTAAAACTATTACTCTTGCGAGATCGTTAAGAAGTTAAAATGTCAAAATTTGCGTATGAACCGTACGCGGATTTGGGTGCGCACCCGTTCAAGTTCATTCTGCCACTGAGCGGTTGCTATCTTATCGTAGCCCCAGCGAGCAGACTCAAGGCGGTATCGTACAATCGGTTGGATACAAAGTTCAGGTGGTCATTAAAGCCCCGCTATTTACAGGACTGCCTAAAATTCATAAACATAACATACCTATCAGACCGCTCGTGAACTTTACCACTGCTCCTGGCTTCAAAACTGCAAAAGCACTAGTTCGTTTGATAAAATATAATTTACAATTACGTAATAATCATAGTACTAAGAACAACAATAATTTTATTAATGATATTAAATCTGTTGAACTACAACCTAACCACAAATTGGCGTTGTTCGACATAACTAATTTATACACGAACATCCCAGTCATAGATACATTACAGATTTTGAGAAACAATTTATCTGACAATAGTTGCATGAATACACAGACGATAAATGAGTTAATTAATTTACTCGAGGTTGTTTTGAAACAAAACTATTTCACTTTTAATGGCTCGTTTTACATTCAAGATGATGGCCTATATATGGGCTCACCCCTCTCCGGCCTACTGGCCGATATTTATTTGAATTATTATGAGAATACTCACTTGTTGAACAATAATATATATGCAAATAAAATAATATGTTATGCACGGTATGTAGACGATACGTTTTTAATTTTTGATGGTACTATAAGACAAATCGAATTATTTGAAAACTGTTTAAATAAAATAAATAGAAACATCCAGTTTACTCTTGAAACAGAGGTTGATAACAAGATAAACTTTCTAGATTTAACCATCACTCGACAGATGAATAAACTAAAGTTCAACATTTATAGGAAACCGACAACCACTGACACGACAATACACGAAGACTCTCATCATCCTCTTTCACATAAAATGGCAGCGTACAATAGTTTCATTCATAGATTATTGACAATTCCTTTGGATGATAATGACTTTCGTGATGAGCAAAATGTCATAAAATATATCGCGGTTGCCAATGGTTACAATAGTTTAACCATTGACAAACTGTTGAGAAAACATGAAAAAAGGATGCTTAAACCCCGAATAAACTACAACACGCAAAAAGTATTTATATCTACTAATTACACTAGCTTTATGCCTAAGGTTTTGTCTTCTACATTGAATAATAATAGTTTCACTATTTCATTCAGGACTAATAATAAGTTACTGGATATTCTCAAACCGAAAAAACACACGCCTCCAGAAGAAAAAACTGGCATATATAAGTTAACATGCAATGATTGGGATTGCTTCTACATTGGACAGACTGGGAGAGGTTTCCTTAAACGATTTCGAGAACATTTACCTAAGAAAATAAGAAACATTGACAACATCAAATCAAATTACGCCCGACACCTGACTTCACACAATCATAATTACACAGATTTTAGATCCAATTTAATACCGTTACATGTGTGTAAGAAGGGCCGTTTCATGAATGCCTTGGAGGAATTTGAAATTTGCAGAGCATATGCAAACCTAAGGAGTCGCGATATCGTGTGAAATGACCACCTGAACTTTGTATCCAACCGATTGTACGATACCGCCTTGAGTCTGCTCGCTGGGGCTACGATAAGGTAACAACCGCTCAGTGGCAGAATGAACTTGAACGGGTGCGCACCCAAATCCGCGTACGGTTCATATGCAAATTTTGACATTTTAACTTCTTAACGATCTCGCAAGAGTGATAGTTTTACCTTTTTAATATCTGATGATGGAGCATAAGCTCTGAAACGCGTCATAGACGAAGCACAAGAAATCACACGGCGGATAATTTAAGGTAAATAATTTATTAAGAATTGAGTCTGGTTAATGTTTGAGCCTCATATAACTTTACCCCTTTATCATTTCACCGTCCGGACAAAGAATATCTGCACCAAATGAAGCAGCTTAGTATGAAGGTTCTCTTAAACATGGTACAGATGTTGTCACAGGAAGCCGTTTGGTATCTGCTTTGATAGCCGCGAAGGGCGCGGCAGCAGTCGTGAAGTGAGCTAAATCACGACTACTGTACGTGGGGGCAAGAAGACGTGTGAACGGAAATCAGTGATGGACGAGCACAATCTAGAGACGAGAACAGAACAGACATCTGGACTGAGACGGGAGTGCAGTGATACGTAGAGAGACCTGTGGAACTCGAAGACGAGTGTCTCGCGGATTTCGTCGTGTGGAAGACGTCGGTTAACGGAAGAGGCGGAGGCTTCAACGAAGAAGTCGATGTGATTGACAATGAGGTCGCACCGACAACCTTCCTTGCGATTCGGCGGCTGTTATCTTAGGAAGTATCAAAGAACCCTACTCCGCAAGTCATTCCCGACGAGTTGCTACGAGCTTTTTAGGGAGGATTTAATTACGGCTGGCGCCGCCTCTCGCATCCTAGCTTCCACTAGCGCCACTCCAAACAGTCCTCTTCTGTAAGTCCTCTTGCCTTCATTGTATCTTTGACGTCCATTTTCCATGAATGTTTAGGTCTTCCTTTTTTTCTTCTAGAGGGTGGAGTCCATTCCCATATCTTCCTTGGCCATCTCTCATCCGACATTCTTTTCAGGTGTCCGAACCAATTCAGTCTTCTTGCTTCTATTGTGTCTATAATTATAAGGTCGATTCCAATCGCTTGTCTTATCTCTACAATTCTCACTCTATCTAGTCTTGTTACTCTACAGCTACGAGTGACGTAATAAATTTCAAGCTACGATCATATTCTACCTGATCAATTACAAGCTTATGCTCACTTGCTGCTCGCTCGCCCAATTATGCTGTAGGCCTTCTTGCTCTTCAGAAAGAAAGCTGTGTAGATTCTGTATCGCAACGTTTTCCAAGCCATGTAGTCCACAACGAGAGGAAAGCAGAGATCATCTCCGATTCCAATCCAGTTACCAATTGTCCTTTTAACTTTTGTGTAAAGCTCGCACGGCCGGTGTCTATACTTTCAAAATTATTTCTGAATACCGGCCTGTTAGGACGTGGTCGGTTGCTGTGAATCGACACCGTTTCGGGAATGTTTCAGATTGTTTCATGTTGCTTCTACCAGAAACAAGTATCGGGTATTGTTCTGGGTAGACCTGCCCCTACATTTTCGCACATTCTGTCGCTTTTCCAATAAGATCCCCTAGGGGGAATCAAAACGTTCCCGACAAGATGTCAATTTACAGCAACCGACCACGACCTAAAAACCCAGTACTTAGAAATAAGTTTGAAAATATTTCTCCTTTTGTTCCTTGCATGATTAGCATTAACTATAAGTACTTAAATTTGTAAGCAAATATTGATAACAGCAAAATTATAGTTTTTTATTTGTTGAAACTGAAATACATATCACAGTTGATATGTAAACTTTATTTGTAACGACTTCATTAAATTTGTTTTCTAAATATTTTCTTGCTAACCGCCTATTCTTTATAACTTTCTATTCCGATTTTTGATTTACGTTAACCAGGCGCGCATTTCTCTTTATTTCACTGTTCCGTTAATTCACTATCTTCATCGTTTCCACCGTTTCTTCAAGGTTCATTATAGAAATTGTTTCGTTGTAAACGTTTTCGCTCATTGCTATCACCAGAGCGCCTAGTTTATGGTTTATGTGACTATACGATCAATTCATATTGTTACGACGGTCTCACGGTTAGTATTATAGTACAGTGGGAACAAAATACATACAGCAGTGAAGTCACTAATTACCAGCTTTTGTTAATCACAACAACAATGTCAAATCATCAAGATTATTCTAATACAATAATTCAAGTTTAATTTGTCCACACGCAAAAGTAATGTTAACTATTAGAGTTCCACACTAATTAAAACACAATAATCATTTTCCATTAATCACTGGATCCGCACTCTACAATCTTGCTAGTGTAACTAACACCGGCCGCTATTGCTTACATAAGTCCTGCAGGTGTTCCAGAGTAATTTTCCATTCTTTTAGCAGCGTGCCGGCATAGTTTACGTACGCTAAGAGTTCTCGAACTGTCTCGAAGCACTTACGTGCACGGCGTTGACAGAAACACTGCACCTGCTCGGCTAGCCGAGAAACGCGTAGAACGTTTACGTAACTGCACTTGTTGTCGACTTTTCGAGAGCGTTACGTAATTTCGTAGAAATATTAAAAGAATTTAATATGTGAATTTGTGACCATAGTCTATGTGTTACAATTCAAAGTCTACAGCAAAATTCAAATATTTTTAAAAATATAGTATAAAAACAAACATCACAAATACAGTAGACACTAACATTTACAAGACATATGAAAGAAATATGAGTGGTAAGAGCAATTGTTTACTTACCAAAACTCCTTTATAGATGTAATAAGGAAACTAGGTTGTTGATCGATGTTCTCGAATTTCGTAGAATCTCGTAATTACAGAATAATACATATAATACAAGGCTTAAGACTATTTGATAACGTAAACAATTGTTTATCTTATCTAACATGCAATCAAGAGTGCGTATTTTTATAGACGGGTCTTGAGAACGCTTCACGACATTTTATAAATTCGGATTTGCACCGGCATTAAAGACTGTACTCGCTACAAGTTATTTTACGAAGATTTTTTACTTCCATTGTGATCACATATTTATGAGGAGATCACCATAAGGTATTTCACAGTCATAATATTTGTACGGATGCAGAAAACAATTATCAAAATTCCAGTAAACTTAATTCTACACTGGTCTGTGAAACTTTAAAACTACATGCCTAAATAAAAGGCCAAACAATTCCGTACACATTAACGTGGTAAAGTGCACGAAAGACGATAAAGTTTTTAACGTGTAGTGGGAACAGAGAAAGAGCATTTTTCTACGTACTTACATTCGTGAACCAACACTGCTAGAATCTATGAAGACGATAGTCGCATCGCTTACCTGTAACAGAAAAAGCAAATCTGAAAACATGCTCGTAGGTCTTAATTCTTAGTGATCTAGTAACACAATCAATAATAATATATATTCTTAAAGTGTTCAGTTAAATTCTTCTGGAATTTATAATTTAAGGCCGTTTCACACATAAAAATGAACCCAGATTTTCAGAAAATAGTGCATCATATACTTGAATGCATTGGCTTAACTAAAATTTGACTTGAAGTGGGAGGTCCGGTAGAGTCGGTTTGTTACAAAAGAAAAAAAATAAGCTAAGGTTAATAAACATTACTATCTTTAACGTGGTTGAAAAACGTGTGAAACATCATGAAATCAATCCTTTAAAGTAAACGGTAATAACACAATGAAAATACGCGTTATTGAAACATTTTTTAGAAGACACTTAATGACTGAACTGATTTTCCTATATTTTGTATTTCAAACGTATACACAAATATTGTGTGATAAACGTGTCTGTATATTTAAAAAGATTGAGTACTCTATTAATATACACAGCTGAGAAAATATTATAAAAACCTAAAAATTAAAAGATAACAAAATTCGCCAAATTTTGTCGAATTATAAAAATTGAACATTATTTCCAGATTGTGGTTAAAGGTAGCTAAATTTGATACTACACATTGATTGTAAGCATTTTTGCAACAATGTTAGTGTAGTTTTAAAGTTAGTACCGGAAGAAGAATGCCTAAGACAGATTTCTTTCCCGTCAGGAAGTAGGCGAATAACTTGTTACAAAGGAAATACATCCACATTCCACATACATCCATTTCACCCACGCTTTGTAGCTTTTCCTATATTTCTTTTGGTCTAATAGGCATGGACTGGTAAACTTACTTGTACAAACTGCTATCCGGTATTCTATTCAGATGAGCAATACAACTCTTTTTGGTTTATATAATGTGATCTTAAACATTAAATTTTCTATTCTTTTTATATATCGTCTTGTGCAAACTTTAACAGTTTTAAGAATTCATCTTAGATGCTCATGTTTATTAAGATATTTCTTCACCATAACCCTTGATTCAGAACTGCAGTACTATTTCGTCATTACATTGATTTCAAGACACTATTTTTACACTTCCTTTGACAATGCTTGACGAATTGTTCTACATGTAGTCTAAGACAAGGCCAAATTAATAAGTGACGTCACAACTATGGCAGTATTAATGTGACTATAAGGAAAAACAAAAATTGGTTAAAATTACATTATTTATCAATATAATATTATGTATAATTATCAATCTTACAATAATTTTTAATATTAAAATAAGTATTGCTATACTTTTATTATCTAATATAATTTTATTTCGCATGGTGTTTTAGTAAAACAGACCTGAATTCAAATACTGGAATAATTAGGGAGCACGTGTTATGTTTAATGACTATAAATATTAAATAAAGCGTCGAAATGTACGAGGTAACCTGTAAAGATGATGAATAGGCAGACCGGGGAGACTTTTCTACTGCAGAGACAGATAAAGTATTCATTTTTAATAAAACATTATACACATAAGTAGAAACTTAACTATTTATGTTTTTCACTTTCATTTAATATATTTAATGCAATGTGTTTTTTGTACAAATTTATATTATTTGTTTACAAAGGAACCTCGTAATTTAAGATAAGTCTTAAATAAAACGAAAACAAATATAATATATTATATTTATTTAAAGAAAAGTTTTTACAAAGAAAGTTAACATTCCTCATGGATACATGTCATACGACTAGATTGTTTTCAAGAAAGAATTACTTCTGAGGATACTTTTTAATCCCCAATTTAGGCCTACATAATTTGATGGGAATTACGTACCTCGTGTGCACAACAGGCTTCAACAGTGCTGTATATTTATTACTAATCCCTTCATTCATGCAATCAATGATTTATCGCTGTGTGGTAATACGTTTCATACAGTCATTATGTGTGTAAGATAATGCCGTCTGTACTCCTCCTTGTAAACAATATATACGCAACACAACCGTTGTTCATTCTTTAATGCTTTTGTTCATTCACCCTTAATTTAATTTATGAACGGTGTTCACTTTCCTTAGTATTCAATTACGGTCTTCCATATTGAAATGAACACCATCTCTCACTGTCGAAAATTAACAGAAGAATAATTCCAATGTCACTGCACCAAAATTTAGTTGCTTTATTTGCGTGATCAGTGACGCTATTTAACATGTTTTTACAGTAACGTTTTTAAATTACAATAAAAAACATGAATTTTAATTGTTACCGGAGCCTTTTCTTGAGAAACCGCCCACTTAAGAAGTCTGTTCATAAGAACTCGCTGGCAGAAAAGTCCCAAATGTTGTCATAGTTTTACATATTGTTACGACGGTCTCAAGGATCGTCGTGTTGTTCAGTGGAAACAAAGTACAGACACCAGTGAAATCACTAATTATCAGCTTTAATTAGCTACAAAATAGTAATTTGAAATAAACAAGGTACTTTAATTCAATAATGCAAGTTAAATTTGTCCTTACGCAATAATAATGTCAACTAATACAGTTTCGCACTAACTATGACACAATAATAATTTTTCACTAATTCGCAACAATCTCTTCATTTGCACTCTACAACAGAGCCAGGTGTAACTAATTTATAATCCTGTCGCTGTTGCTTACATGTACCAGGCAGACGTTCCAGAATAATTTTCCATACTGCTGACAGCGTGTCAGCATAATTTACGTAGTTACGAGTGTTCGAACAGTCTCAAGCTACTTGAGTGCACGGCCTTGACAGAGACACTGCACCTGCTCGGCTAGCCGAGTAACGTGTACAACGTTTACGTAACTGCACGTGACGATTTTTTGAGAGCGTTACGTAATTGTCGTAACAATATTAATTTTAATATATGTGTTAGATTATTGTAAGTCTGATAATTATACATCATAATATATTGTTACGACGCTCTCACCGGTCGTCGTATAGTACAGTGGAAACAGTACCTATACAGACACAAATAAGGTCTCTAATAAGCAGCTTTAATTAATCACAAATACAGTTTATAATCATCTCGTACAATAATCCAAGCAAAATTGTCCACAAGCAATATTAATGTCAACTGTAAAGAATTCCGCACTAATTATAACACGCACCTGCTGGGCTAGGAGGAGGGATCGGTGGAGGACGCTCTCGGCTGGTCCATTCGTTTCAGTGCTGATAAATAATGTAGTGTTCGCCGTTTCTTTCTTTATACGACTACGTTGTAGTTAGTTTCAACACGTATCTCGTCCCATGTGTGTCTTCATAGGTGTAGTGTTAGTTGTTCTTATTTCTCCTGACAAACTTTGTTTCTTATTCTGATTGTTTTGCCTTAATACCGGCTGTCGATGTGTAGTGTAACAGAAAATGTTTCCATAATATCGGGACATTGTGAGCGCCATATAAACATTTCGGGGAATAATGTTAAAATAATCTACAATCTTATTATAGCATCTGTTTGACTCCGCGCTGAATTAACATTTTGCTATGTGAAAATAAATAAATAAAGTTTATAGATCTGTGTACGTATTTAAAAACAGAGTAGTATAAATAAAGAGATAAAACGATTGAAGAGATGTCTAGTTTGACGTTATCCGATTTACCCGTGGTAAAATAGAATAAAAATGATATCAACTAAAAAAAAATAGAAAGAATAATCTGTTAATATTAGTTTGACAATTCTCCGAGCCATTAGGCCGTGGTGCATTGCTGCCACATAAAACATACGTTTCAGCCCACCATTGGAGTCCGTCCTCAGTGTAACGATTTGAGCAACGACTGGTACGCTCTTCACCAGTTTTCCACAGTACTGTGGCACAATATTGTTGCTGAAGTCGGCATAAGTCCACAGTATCAGTTTTTGCTCAAGTCGTTACACTGGAGACGCTCTCTGATGGTGAGACCGGAAAGTCTGCTTTATGCGACAGCATTGGACTACGGTTTAATACCCGGAGGATTGTCGAACTAATATTACCAGAGTTGACTCCTGCCGTGGAAATCTAAGATACCAACATAAAGAATACTTCAACTTACTGTTCATACTTAGAACGCTGAGTAGAATCGGCATTTTAACTTTTCAGTAGAGTCAAGGTCACACTCCTTTATCACCTTGGTTGTTCCAGATATAACAAGTAACTGATTTATTTGAGTACAGAACTAACTGTTTTCCAGATTTTTTGTTGTAGTCAGTTAGAAACAAAGAAAATACAGACTTGTTGTTACAAGGCTCGGTGGCATATCCTGTATTTGGCCTGGGGGTGTCTGGTGTCCCGTCGAGTTGAGTCGGCTTCATACAAAAGAAAACGAAATTAAAACTAATCAACATTACTATCTTTAAAGTGTTTTAAAACGTTTAATACCATACTGAAATCAATCTCATTAAAATAAACGGTAATAACACAACAAAAACACGCTTTTCTGAAACACTGTTTGAAAGATACTGACTGAATTAATTTTCCTATATTCCATATTTCACACCTATACGGAAAACTGTGTAATAAACTGATTATATATTTTTAAAAAAATTTTACTAGCTGTAAAACATAACTGAAAAAATAATAAAGGAGCATTAGAAATTAACAAAATTCGTAAACTTTTTCGATTCTGCGTGGGGGGGGGGTCTGTGTCCGTTTCCCCCCGTAAATACACCGCTGACAAGACTTTTGACGCTTAAAGCTTAGGAAAATGATAAGGTTAGAATGAATTTTCAGGTGCAAGGATGTATTAAGAGAATTGTGACTGCAATAGTATTATTCGTCAAGGCAGTAGACAAAGGTGGATAGGAAAAATCAAGAATTTAGAAGACTTGGAGAAATGCTGTAAATGTGAGTCCAAGGCCCGTTAAGAGCTGGAGAGTCAACTGGTAGATATTGAAAACATTTATTAATATCCTTGTTCGTCGTTCTCAGTTTTCTGGCCAGCAGACGGTCTAGAGTTAAGTTCTTCTGCGACACAGTGACATCAGTTGTTTTTCATTAATCCTATAATCGACACATATGAAATGGTGATACGTCAGATGTGTTACTGTTCACTGTTGAACTTAATGATTGTTAAATCGTTGATGGTTACTCAAAATCATAAGTGCTACAGTTTGACTACACTATTTATCTGTGAGTCACGTGTTATTTTGTGTATTGGATTTTTGAGCAATTTAGTAAGCTGTCTCCAAAAGCTTACTAAACGGTCGTCAGCACCTGGGAAAGTATTTGTATTTGTAAAGAATTTTCATTCCCTGGTTATGTCTATAGTGTCTAATTCAGTGCTTCTTGTAAAGGTTGATGCTGTAAAGACAATGATTGGACGTCCTTAATTTGTTTTCTGTCGAGAAAATACAATGTCACTGATAAAAGGAAATCTCCACCAACTTCCCGCGTCGGTTTTTGAGCTTTCTAATTTTGCCACCGTGGAAAAAATCCTCACACCTAGAATCCTGGACGAAGCAACAATGAAACATCTGTGTTCGCTAGACTCGGCACGAACAAAACTAATAGGCTACACATGCCCGAATTCGATCATGTCGACTGCGCCAAAGTTATGCGCAATCGGACCTTATTTCCCGAGTAACCCTCGTATACACTTTTATTTGGTACTTTTCGTGTTATAAATTACATTACTATGAATATGTCCGCAGCAGTTTGGTTTTGCAGTGCAAAATTATAGAACGTTGTGAGTGTTAAGGTGCATATTTATGATGCTTGATACAAAATCGTAACTTTCTATAATCATGATTTTACCTAATGAATTGTGACGACTGAGATGATTGCAATTCGTGATTCATGATTTATGATTTACTATAATTCCGTAATTAATATGATTTTTGTTGCATCTTGTATGTGTTTGAAGGTGGTATCGTAACAACAGGGAATGGCGACACTGTTAATTCAACTGCACGTATGTTTATAGACTTATTGTCGTTATGTACAGTGATCCGGGGTCTTCATATTACATTTTATACAATACAAGTATTTCTAAATGATTTCGATATCGTAATTATACAATTTGTACTGTACGTTTCACAAAGAAATGAAGGTAAAAATGGACCGCAACAATGATTGGCAACGTTGTCGATTGTCTCTTGTGAAATGCGTTGTACCATCCAGACGTTAAATTAAATAAACTTTCCGTTCAGCATTCGAACGTTTCCAGCTTTCTACACGTTTCCGGGAAAGCGTTATGTGCAAAATTTGAAGTCTTGTTTAATTTCAGTATTTCCGCACTAACTTCCTTAAAAGTGAACTAAACAGGCTTGGCCCCCATGAAAACATTTGTATTGTAGGAAATGAAACATTATCAAATCTTGTTTAGACGTCATGAGATAGCCTCTCATTGAATTTTTTGCTGAAGTTGAATTCGCAAAATAGTAAGAACGTGTATAATTTGAATTATTAACTATTTTATTCAAATAAGATAAAGAAATTATATAATTGGCAATTAAAGTGAAATCATAATAATTTAATTTTGGTATATTCATTCCAAAATAATTATAATTCGTTTTTTCGTAAGGTACCATTAAAATATCTATACATTTTCTTTTGAATTGTACGTAAAAAAATTCCATGTTCATTTACTTTTAAACGTTTGTAGTAGACCTATACTTATGGGATAAATGAGTGTTTCAAATTAGGGTACCATCAATTCTCTCGTAATAAATATCAACTACTTTATTATAAAAATGTTCCAACCACAACATCTACATTGTTAATAAATATTACATAAAATAGAAACAAATTACAGTAAATACTATTATAATACTTATTACTAAATATGATAAAATTTACTAACACAAAAAATATCCACTGGACGCAAATAACGACGAGATTCATTGAATCACACAATCAGTAGGCCTAATACATAGGTGTCTCTCAGAATGCATTAAAGAACTGAATCGAAAAAAAAATAGCAATCAATCGTAAAACCAATTTGAGAAAAACATGACATTAGAAACAGGTACATTAGACACAGGCGTTGCTGCAATAGTAGATACTTCAACGGGAGCCTGTGATTCTGAACTTGTAGGTACAGGTGGTGCTGTTGAAGTAGACACTTCAACCGGAGCCTGTGATTCAGAGACTGTTGAAGCTGGTGGCGCTGCAGTAGTTGATATTTCAACGGGAGCCTGTGACTCTGAACTAGAAGGTGCAAGCGGTGCTGAAGTAGTTGATACTTCAACGGGAGCCTGTGACTCTGATGTAGAAGGTGCAAGCGGTGCTGCAGTAGTCGATACTTCAACGGGAGCCTGTGATTCTGAAGCAATGGGTGCAGGTGTTGCTGCAGTAGTTGATACTTCAACTGGAGTCTGTGATTCAGACTGTTGGAGCCGGTGCTGCTGCAGTAGTTGAGACTTCAACTGGTTCCTGTGATTCAGAAACAGTAGTGTCTGTTTGAGCTGATGAAGTGGAAACTTCAGTTGTTGGGGTCTTTGCCTCAGAACTAGTAGGACCTGATGGTGTTTGTTCTGGTGTAGGTAGAGTTGCGGGTGTTAGTGCTGTTGGAGGTGTTGGCGGTGGTGGGGGAGGAATGTATGGTTTATGCGTAGGTGGTGCTGGTGGAGTTGGTTCGGTGTGTGGTTTAGGCGGTGTCGGAGGTGGAGGAGGAGTGTGTGGTTTATGTGTAGGTGGTGCTGGTGGAGTAGGATGTGTGTGGGGTTTAGGTGGCGACGGATGCGGCGGCTTTGTGTGTTCCTTTGACTCATGCGACTCGTGGCTATCGTGGCTGTCGTCGTCATCATCATCGTCGTCGTCATCATCATCATCATGTTTCTTATTGTTGTGACGATGTTTATCATCGCTGCCGTTTTCAGATTTGTGATTCTTGTGCTTCTCAACCGAAGACGACAAAAGGTGTGCGCCCAGTCGGTGGAGACGGGGAGCAAAATAATTATAATTTCCAAGACGCAGTTCTCGTCTCATTTCATTATCATCTTTGTTGTTAACTGCTTCGGTATCTGCCTGACTATAATAATGTGGGACGTTGTCTTCTTTTATTTCGTTGTCCCATAAAGAATTCGGCAACGATGTCTCTTGCATCCGTCTTTTTCTCAGAGAGTTCTTGAAAGTTTTAAGGTCATTTTAGTTTTCCCATAGCCTACGTCCACAAATTACTTCAATCTGTAAGATAAGAAATTCATATTGATAATGTTGTGGAAAGATGGTATATTAAACTTTGATAATTTTGCTATTGAAATAATGAAAAGAACGTATACTTTCTCTGTCTATGTGTGATATGTATCAAGAGACTATGAGAGATAGATAGAGTGAGTAAAACAGAGATAGACAGAAATTGAAAAAGGGAAGGAGAGTGAATGTTTGTTTGTTTATGTGTGTGTGTGTGTGTGAGAGAGAGGTAGAGAGAGAGAGAGAGAGAGAGTGAGAGAGAGAGAGAGAGAGAGAGAGAGAGAGAGAGAGAGTGAGTGTGTGTGTGTGTGTAATATGTATGAAAGGGACTGACAGGGATTATTTGTGAGAATACAAAAGAGTTTTGGAATACTGAGTCAGACAACGAGGGGGGTTTTGTTCAATGAATAATGGTTATTTTCAATTTAAGTATTTTAAGTATGCTAAAGCATTCATCGTATTGCGCATGAATTTATCCTCGTGTGTGTTTTCAATATACAGTTATTCTGTAATTTATAACTATCTAAATTTTTCACGTATTTTGTTTTTAATATTACGTGTATATATGTTAGAGTAATTTTACATTACTCAATGTGTAAAGTGTATGTCAAATATTACTGAGTGTGTACAATTTATATTTATAAGTTTCAGATTTTATTTTTCTAAAGGGATTTACACGAGACGATAGAATAAAAAACGATGTGATAAGATGTCAATTGGGTATATCCTTTGTAAATGCAACAATTGAGAAGGTAAGCTGAGATAGATTGAACATATAGGTAGAATGGAAGCGAACAGGATACCTCACCAAGTTTTACAATTGCGCCTTAATGGAAAAGAGATGTGGGAAACCACGGAAAAGATGGCTTGAAAATAGAGACCGGAACATGTGATGTCTTCTAATCCTGGAATGAAGAAGAAGAAGAAGAAGAAGAAGAAGAGGAAGAAGAAGAAGAAGAAGAAGAAGAAGAAGAAGAAGAAGAAGAAGAAGAAGAAGAAGAAGAAGAAGAAGAAGAAGAAGAAGAAGAAGAAGAAGAAGAAGAAGAAGAAGAAGAAAATAAATAAAAAAGAAGTATCAGATTTGAAGTTGCATTCCTTGCTGAAGATATCTCTCTACTTTTGATTTTACATATATTATATTTTGATATCATATTGTAATGACCAAGAATTTTAATTTTTTTAAATTTTGATCGAAAATACGTTACAACTAGCCAAGACACCCCAACACGAGCCAGAAGCGATAAATAAGGAAACAATTTAACGAAGTGTCAACTGAACGTTTGCTAGGAACAATACGAGTACGCTTCACATAACTTTACAATAGGCAGTAAGATTGGCGTGTGACAGACTTGACTCAACCGAGATTTACAGCCCACAACAAGCCGGACAAAGGGAAACTAGGACAGTAGCACTTTACGGAGAAATTGTAACGAGCACACACTGCAAGGTTAATTTGAAGTGTGCCAGCAGTAAAAAAGGGTGTAGTTGCACAATGGTACTTACCCTGTAGGAGAACAGACAACGATATCTAATGAATAGGATCGAGTCTACGCACAGCGGGAGGACATCTCTTACTGGCGACAACTGATATTTACGACAGGGAGAAGGAGTGCCGTCTTGGAAACGACGACACGCTGTGTCCGGATAGCTAACGGAAAAGGGTCATGGATAGTCAGACAATAACAAAATACGACACATTGTTCGCGTGAGAACAGCAGCAGAGTTCCGGAGCACACTTAGACAAAGACTTGATCGAAAGCCGAGGAATTGCTCTTGTTCCAGGAAAAGGGTACGGAGGCCTTCGACGGGAACTTGGAGGGAGACAAGATACCCAACCAGAATCCAGCATCTACCCAGAGTACAGGTGGAGAGGACCGTCGTCATCATAGCAACGCGAACAACGAATGAGAAGTGGAGAACCATAGTCTTGCATAAGGGTAGGAGTTCATCTGACCTATCATGGTTGACCAGAGGCGTGTTTGCTAGGAGATTGCATTGTGGTAAACGATGCTCAATAAAGCTGTTTACAGAGCACGCGAGGAGTGAGTCTTCATAAATTTTTCAATCATATACTTTAGCAGTCTTCATCAAATTTTCAAACTTATTCTTTGAACAGTCTTCACGGAACGTAAATCTTAATTTTTCTCAGTCTTAATTCAGTTCAGTTAACATATGTATAGCAGTTGGAATTTGAAATTCTGTTACGCGGTATTTTAATCAGTTGACTTAAATATTTCGATATTGGCGAGTTATTCGGTAATAGTGTATCTACAGCTAGTGATTAATAACTCTCAAGTACTTTACCTTACTCAGCTACCGCTTATTAAAAATTAAACTAATCAATCGCAGTTTCGTCAATAACAGACTCGCCGAACTTGTGTTAATACTTTACCGAACAACGAAATCGTAGCGTTGTACAGTGCGAAGCGATACAATACCAATTGGAACAAAACACCACGTTATCAAAGACACGATACATTAATGTACATAAGAAGAAGTTCAATAATAGACAGTCAGATATATACACACTAGTTAACGATGAACTTACTCACACGACACATGATTTCATAGACTCTAACAGTTACGGTCGACATCAACAGAAAACACACACAGCGCGAGTGAATCTGATCCGCGTGTGTTGAGTGTTAGTGACATCACGGCTACGCAACTTCGTACATATGGACCACCAGCGGGAAGGAGTTACGCAGATGGAAATATTGGATAATCCACTTTACAAGTAATCTTTATGTTATTCTTGTCATAAGAACTCTACTGTCCTGTCTCTTTTCAAGAAAACACCCTTGAGAATTTAGACTAAACATGGTAAATTTAAATAACGCTATTCATCTGAGGCAAGAAATGAACGCATTAGTATAAGATTTATATGTTGACTATTTATGTTTTTATATGTTGATTGTGTTATGTATGTGTGTGTATGTTTTTCAGCAAACAACGTACTGGATTCGTATTGTCATTTGATATATATATATATATATACATGTGTTTTTTATGAATGTATTTACAGGGAATCATTTATATTTATATATATTGAAGTTTCTTAACTTGAATGATGTTAATAAATAAGTGTTTATTTTACTCAGAATATATGCGTTCATTATTGTCAAAGTTACCTCAGAACAGATATTAACGTCACTTGAATGATTTATAGTAGATTTTATTAATTTATACAATAATTAGAGTCTCAGTGCAGTAATCATGCTAACATCAAATAACTAATGTATCACGTAGCTTCAAACAGTTTGGTATAACTAGCCTAATTGGGTGATTACATGATCACATTCTAAAAATTAGTATAATTACATAATCAATTATGCAAACTTAATTTGCATACTCAAACAAAATTGCATTTGGCTCCCAAAGAACGAGGGGCACTACAAACATCAATTACACCCATTTAATTAATTACACCCCCTAATAATTTTATTGGCGCTCCAAGATCGTGGGGCACGGCAATCACAATTACATATTTAATTGCCAATTCCATTTAATTAATTAAACCCCTAATTAACACATATTATTTTATTGGCGCCCACCGCACGGCAAAGAGCATGCAGTAGATAGGATAAGCATAAATATTTCATGTTAGTTGTAAGAGCAAAATATTATTAGTGTGAAGCTAGTTGGACTGAATGTTAACGCGGAGTAAGGCTGCAAAAATGACGACTTGTAGTTCCGATTCGATGAACTTTGATATCAATAACCAGCAGGGTGTACCAGACAACGAACGTGAAGAATCACCAATCGAATCACAAATGACCGAGGAGACGTCAGACGTCAGAGCGCGGGGACAGGAGCCCCAACAACAACCACAGGAAGAGGTGACACTGCGTTCACTGATGAACTTCTTGAACGAAACCTGAAGAGAACAGAACGAGAAGTTTAAGAAGCAGGAAGAAATTAGTGAAAACCTTAGAATAATTAATGAAAATTTTACAGAGATTAGGAGAGAACAGGCTGAAAACAACAAAGTAATCAGCGAGAAGTTCGAGAAGCAGAATGAAAAGTTCAGCAAACTAGAAGAAAAGCTCGACAAGCACAAGGAGGAAATCACGCAACAAGTGGCCGAGCAGTTGACGCTGTTACGCACAGATATACGTGAACATACGAATACCTGGAACGACAACAAAAACGAAGTCCAGAAGAAGCAGGAAGAAGAAGTGAATAAGAGTTACGAAGAGGTACGGAAAGTACGAGATAATGATAACGCTGTTGATTTCACAGACGTGTTAGCTACTAAGAAATTAGCAACTGTGGGATCTAACGTAAGCGTCAGTAGTAAGCCGAGAAACAGGTGGATTAAGAAGAGAAATGATTTTGTTTCTTTGTATTTAACGACGTCGGAAGATGATTATCCAGACATGGATAGAGATAAAAGTTTAATACTATCAAATAGAATGCGTTAAAAGCACAAATTATATAGCACGAGAATAGATGCTGCATCAGTGAATCCAACGATGAAGTATCCAGCGTGTGGAACAGGCGTACATCGACTAGGTAGTCGAGCTGCATTAATAAAAACATGAAAGGAAAGTTCGATATTAAGATGAATACTGCATGTTATGAAAATGAATGCAAATTTAAGCAAGCTATGGATGATATGAAGCGAAAAAACCTACCAGGTCCGTATACATATTCGTCCTGGACAAGGAATGTTATGAGAAGGAGGAGAAGAAGGAAATCCACTGGACGACTTAAGCATATTGTAAGTGCTACCAGTACTGAAAGGCGAGTCCAAGCGCTCGAGGTAAGAATTCTTAAGAATATAGAAAACAAGGTATTATTACGTGAACACGCGGGTAGTAAAATGACTGTCGAAGAACGGGGTCGTAAACAGGTTTGGAAAAGACGACAAAAGCAATTTGGCGCGTGTTTGCCTAGAGAGAGTTGTTGGAAAGGACGGTATGACATATTTTCTACCTACCCTCATAGAGAGAGAAAGAGACATGTCATAAATCTTGGAGGTGTTAAGTGCAGCACACATTGTACCGGTATAACGGGGACGACTCACAGCCTGTTGAGTAAATGTGTGACGCAAACCTCAAGGTCAGCACCCTCACTATTTACAAACAAAATGCGTGCGTTGGTAACGGAACAAAATTAACAGGACAAGCAACTATGTCTCCACAAATAGAAAGTTAGGAATGAATTAAATGAAAACGTGGTAAGAAGGCGATTTTAAGAACGTCTGAAAATTTAATAATTAAGTTAGATAATATTGAGTAAAACACATTGAATATGATTGGTTATGTGAGAGTACATAAACCAAAGAAGATAATTAGATATGAATATTAATGAATGAAACTAAAACGATGCAACATACGAACTCGCTGATTGCGATAGCAGTGGCAAGGTGAGAGGGAAATTTAATGTGCGTCAGTTGAAGAAGTATTATGAAACGAAAGTACAAGTTCCACAGGAAAGCGAAAGTTACGTCGACAGTTAGTGGACTGCAGGGGACGGAGGCAAACGCATAGGGTGAATGTCTCGCGAGAACCGGTCCAACTAGCTAAACAATTAACTTGTTAAAGTGTAATTTAAAGATGTTTTCATTTTTTTATTCACATGAATTCCTTAAGTCACGATGTGACAATCTAATGACATTAATTACATGTGAATAACCAATATTAATGAAAAATTTCTATATGAAAGACACTTATAGTGCGAAACGTTTGATCGGGTGTGCAGCAATAATTTGCTAAAGACATTATAACGAACATTGTAATAGACACATAATGACGTAAGATCAATTAATCAAATATGAGTAGTATAACGCGAAATTATCTGTAATCGTGATGATATCAAATGAACTGTTAATTGTTCATAAGTAGTGCATATAAATTTATAATCAATATAATCAGTATAAGTGTTAGTAATGCGTATTGTGAGTAATACTCAATAATAATTAGTGATTGTATCTATATGTATTTACATGTTCATAAATTGTTTCAAATGTTCAAGATAAGCTAAAGGCATTAATTATCGAAATATTATTAAAACGATACATGAGTAATTATATTTCATGTTGAAAAAACCATTATTTCATGTATTAGGTTATAAACGGATGACATAACCATCCACAGCTATTATTAATATTGTAAAATAATTCCATGTCTAATTATATATGCACCGTATGTGAAAATGCGTTCATCCTTCCTCAGATGCACGGCAATAAATTCCCAGAGTTAGCTAACAACAAGATATACAGAATATACACCCGTATACCCCAAGCAGAGGAAAGTGAGTCAATGACCGTGACCTTCTCAAAGGGGACTACCACAACAAACACAGAGTGCAGAAATCGGATTAGAATGTCTTCTGCTGATCCAACATCCAATCCGATTTGGGGACTATGTAATGACCAAGAATTTTAATTTTTTTAAATTTGTTCGAAAATACGTTACAACTAGCCAAGACACCCCAACACGAGCCAGAAGCGATAAATAAGGAAACAATTTAACGAAGTGTCAACTGAACGTTTGCTAGGAACAATACGAGTACGCTTCACATAACTTTACAATAGGCAGTAAGGTTGGCGTGTGACAGACTTGACTCAACCGAGATTTACAGCCCACAACAAGCCGGACAAAGGGAAACTAGGACAGTAGCACTTTACGGAGAAATTGTAACGAGCACACACTGCAAGGTTAATTTGAAGTGTGCCAGCGGTAAAAAAGGGTGTAGTTGCACAATGGTACTTACCCTGTAGGAGAACAGACAACGATATCTAATGAATAGGATCGAGTCTACGCGCAGCGGGAGGACATCTCTTACTGGCGACAACTGATATTTACGACAGGGAGAAGGAGTGCCGTCTTGGAAACGACGACACGCTGTGTCCGGATAGCTAACGGAAAAGGGTCATGGATAGTCAGACAATAACAAAATACGACACATTGTTCGCGTGAGAACAGCAGCAGAGTTCCGGAGCACACTTAGACAAAGACTTGATCGAAAGCCGAGGAATTGCTCTTGTTCCAGGAAAAGGGTACGGAGGCCTTCGACGGGAACTTGGAGGGAGACAAGATACCCAACCAGAATCCAGCATCTACCCAGAGTACAGGTGGAGAGGACCGTCGTCATCATAGCAACGCGAACAACGAATGAGAAGTGGAGAACCATAGTCTTGCATAAGGGTAGGAGTTCATCTGACCTATCATGGTTGACCAGAGGCGTGTTTGCTAGGAGATTGCATTGTGGTAAACGATGCTCAATAAAGCTGTTTACAGAGCACGCGAGGAGTGAGTCTTCATAAATTTTTCAATCATATACTTTAGCAGTCTTCATCAAATTTTCAAACTTATTCTTTGAACAGTCTTCACGGAACGTAAATCTTAATTTTTCTCAGTCTTAATTCAGTTCAGTTAACATATGTATAGCAGTTGGACTTTGAAATTCTGTTACGCGGTATTTTAATCAGTTGACTTAAATATTTCGATATTGGCGAGTTATTCGGTAATAGTGTATCTACAGCTAGTGATTAATAACTCTCAAGTACTTTACCTTACTCAGCTACCGCTTATTTAAAATTAAACTAATCAATCGCAGTTTCGTCAATAACAGACTCGCCGAACTTGTGTTAATACTTTACCGAACAACGAAATCGTAGCGTTGTACAGTGCGAAGCGATACAATACCAATTGGAACAAAACACCACGTTATCAAAGACACGATACATTAATGTACATAAGAAGAAGTTCAATAATAGACAGTCAGATATATACACACTAGTTAACGATGAACTTACTCACACGACACATGATTTCATAGACTCTAACAGTTACGGTCGACATCAACAGAAAACACACACAGCGCGAGTGAATCTGATCCGCGTGTGTTGAGTGTTAGTGACATCACGGCTACGCAACTTCGTACATATGGACCACCAGCGGGAAGGAGTTACGCAGATGGAAATATTGGATAATCCACTTTACAAGTAATCTTTATGTTATTCTTGTCATAAGAACTCTACTGTCCTGTCTCTTTTCAAGAAAACACCCTTGAGAATTTAGACTAAACATGGTAAATTTAAATAACGCTATTCATCTGAGGCAAGAAATGAACGCATTAGTATAAGATTTATATGTTGACTATTTATGTTTTTATATGTTGATTGTGTTATGTATGTGTGTGTATGTTTTTCAGCAAACAACGTACTGGATTCGTATTGTCATTTGATATATATATATATATACATGTGTTTTTTATGAATGTATTTACAGGGAATCATTTATATTTATATATATTGAAGTTTCTTAACTTGAATGATGTTAATAAATAAGTGTTTATTTTACTCAGAATATATGCGTTCATTATTGTCAAAGTTACCTCAGAACAGATATTAACGTCACTTGAATGATTTATAGTAGATTTTATTAATTTATACAATAATTAGAGTCTCAGTGCAGTAATCATGCTAACATCAAATAACTAATGTATCACGTAGCTTCAAACAGTTTGGTATAACTAGCCTAATTGGGTGATTACATGATCACATTCTAAAAATTAGTATAATTACATAATCAATTATGCAAACTTAATTTGCATACTCAAACAAAATTGCATTTGGCTCCCAAAGAACGAGGGGCACTACAAACATCAATTACACCCATTTAATTAATTACACCCCCTAATAATTTTATTGGCGCTCCAAGATCGTGGGGCACGGCAATCACAATTACATATTTAATTGCCAATTCCATTTAATTAATTAAACCCCTAATTAACACATATTATTTTATTGGCGCCCACCGCACGGCAAAGAGCATGCAGTAGATAGGATAAGCATAAATATTTCATGTTAGTTGTAAGAGCAAAATATTATTAGTGTGAAGCTAGTTGGACTGAATGTTAACGCGGAGTAAGGCTGCAAAAATGACGACTTGTAGTTCCGATTCGATGAACTTTGATATCAATAACCAGCAGGGTGTACCAGACAACGAACGTGAAGAATCACCAATCGAATCACAAATGACCGAGGAGACGTCAGACGTCAGAGCGCGGGGACAGGAGCCCCAACAACAACCACAGGAAGAGGTGACACTGCGTTCACTGATGAACTTCTTGAACGAAACCTGAAGAGAACAGAACGAGAAGTTTAAGAAGCAGGAAGAAATTAGTGAAAACCTTAGAATAATTAATGAAAATTTTACAGAGATTAGGAGAGAACAGGCTGAAAACAACAAAGTAATCAGCGAGAAGTTCGAGAAGCAGAATGAAAAGTTCAGCAAACTAGAAGAAAAGCTCGACAAGCACAAGGAGGAAATCACGCAACAAGTGGCCGAGCAGTTGACGCTGTTACGCACAGATATACGTGAACATACGAATACCTGGAACGACAACAAAAACGAAGTCCAGAAGAAGCAGGAAGAAGAAGTGAATAAGAGTTACGAAGAGGTACGGAAAGTACGAGATAATGATAACGCTGTTGATTTCACAGACGTGTTAGCTACTAAGAAATTAGCAACTGTGGGATCTAACGTAAGCGTCAGTAGTAAGCCGAGAAACAGGTGGATTAAGAAGAGAAATGATTTTGTTTCTTTGTATTTAACGACGTCGGAAGATGATTATCCAGACATGGATAGAGATAAAAGTTTAATACTATCAAATAGAATGCGTTAAAAGCACAAATTATATAGCACGAGAATAGATGCTGCATCAGTGAATCCAACGATGAAGTATCCAGCGTGTGGAACAGGCGTACATCGACTAGGTAGTCGAGCTGCATTAATAAAAACATGAAAGGAAAGTTCGATATTAAGATGAATACTGCATGTTATGAAAATGAATGCAAATTTAAGCAAGCTATGGATGATATGAAGCGAAAAAACCTACCAGGTCCGTATACATATTCGTCCTGGACAAGGAATGTTATGAGAAGGAGGAGAAGAAGGAAATCCACTGGACGACTTAAGCATATTGTAAGTGCTACCAGTACTGAAAGGCGAGTCCAAGCGCTCGAGGTAAGAATTCTTAAGAATATAGAAAACAAGGTATTATTACGTGAACACGCGGGTAGTAAAATGACTGTCGAAGAACGGGGTCGTAAACAGGTTTGGAAAAGACGACAAAAGCAATTTGGCGCGTGTTTGCCTAGAGAGAGTTGTTGGAAAGGACGGTATGACATATTTTCTACCTACCCTCATAGAGAGAGAAAGAGACATGTCATAAATCTTGGAGGTGTTAAGTGCAGCACACATTGTACCGGTATAACGGGGACGACTCACAGCCTGTTGAGTAAATGTGTGACGCAAACCTCAAGGTCAGCACCCTCACTATTTACAAACAAAATGCGTGCGTTGGTAACGGAACAAAATTAACAGGACAAGCAACTATGTCTCCACAAATAGAAAGTTAGGAATGAATTAAATGAAAACGTGGTAAGAAGGCGATTTTAAGAACGTCTGAAAATTTAATAATTAAGTTAGATAATATTGAGTAAAACACATTGAATATGATTGGTTATGTGAGAGTACATAAACCAAAGAAGATAATTAGATATGAATATTAATGAATGAAACTAAAACGATGCAACATACGAACTCGCTGATTGCGATAGCAGTGGCAAGGTGAGAGGGAAATTTAATGTGCGTCAGTTGAAGAAGTATTATGAAACGAAAGTACAAGTTCCACAGGAAAGCGAAAGTTACGTCGACAGTTAGTGGACTGCAGGGGACGGAGGCAAACGCATAGGGTGAATGTCTCGCGAGAACCGGTCCAACTAGCTAAACAATTAACTTGTTAAAGTGTAATTTAAAGATGTTTTCATTTTTTTATTCACATGAATTCCTTAAGTCACGATGTGACAATCTAATGACATTAATTACATGTGAATAACCAATATTAATGAAAAATTTCTATATGAAAGACACTTATAGTGCGAAACGTTTGATCGGGTGTGCAGCAATAATTTGCTAAAGACATTATAACGAACATTGTAATAGACACATAATGACGTAAGATCAATTAATCAAATATGAGTAGTATAAAGCGAAATTATCTGTAATCGTGATGATATCAAATGAACTGTTAATTGTTCATAAGTAGTGCATATAAATTTATAATCAATATAATCAGTATAAGTGTTAGTAATGCGTATTGTGAGTAATACTCAATAATAATTAGTGATTGTATCTATATGTATTTACATGTTCATAAATTGTTTCAAATGTTCAAGATAAGCTAAAGGCATTAATTATCGAAATATTATTAAAACGATACATGAGTAATTATATTTCATGTTGAAAAAACCATTATTTCATGTATTAGGTTATAAACGGATGACATAACCATCCACAGCTATTATTAATATTGTAAAATAATTCCATGTCTAATTATATATGCACCGTATGTGAAAATGCGTTCATCCTTCCTCAGATGCACGGCAATAAATTCCCAGAGTTAGCTAACAACAAGATATACAGAATATACACCCGTATACCCCAAGCAGAGGAAAGTGAGTCAATGACCGTGACCTTCTCAAAGGGGACTACCACAACAAACACAGAGTGCAGAAATCGGATTAGAATGTCTTCTGCTGATCCAACATCCAATCCGATTTGGGGACTATGTAATGACCAAGAATTTTAATTTTTTTAAATTTGTTCGAAAATACGTTACAACTAGCCAAGACACCCCAACACGAGCCAGAAGCGATAAATAAGGAAACAATTTAACGAAGTGTCAACTGAACGTTTGCTAGGAACAATACGAGTACGCTTCACATAACTTTACAATAGGCAGTAAGGTTGGCGTGTGACAGACTTGACTCAACCGAGATTTACAGCCCACAACAAGCCGGACAAAGGGAAACTAGGACAGTAGCACTTTACGGAGAAATTGTAACGAGCACACACTGCAAGGTTAATTTGAAGTGTGCCAGCGGTAAAAAAGGGTGTAGTTGCACAATGGTACTTACCCTGTAGGAGAACAGACAACGATATCTAATGAATAGGATCGAGTCTACGCGCAGCGGGAGGACATCTCTTACTGGCGACAACTGATATTTACGACAGGGAGAAGGAGTGCCGTCTTGGAAACGACGACACGCTGTGTCCGGATAGCTAACGGAAAAGGGTCATGGATAGTCAGACAATAACAAAATACGACACATTGTTCGCGTGAGAACAGCAGCAGAGTTCCGGAGCACACTTAGACAAAGACTTGATCGAAAGCCGAGGAATTGCTCTTGTTCCAGGAAAAGGGTACGGAGGCCTTCGACGGGAACTTGGAGGGAGACAAGATACCCAACCAGAATCCAGCATCTACCCAGAGTACAGGTGGAGAGGACCGTCGTCATCATAGCAACGCGAACAACGAATGAGAAGTGGAGAACCATAGTCTTGCATAAGGGTAGGAGTTCATCTGACCTATCATGGTTGACCAGAGGCGTGTTTGCTAGGAGATTGCATTGTGGTAAACGATGCTCAATAAAGCTGTTTACAGAGCACGCGAGGAGTGAGTCTTCATAAATTTTTCAATCATATACTTTAGCAGTCTTCATCAAATTTTCAAACTTATTCTTTGAACAGTCTTCACGGAACGTAAATCTTAATTTTTCTCAGTCTTAATTCAGTTCAGTTAACATATGTATAGCAGTTGGACTTTGAAATTCTGTTACGCGGTATTTTAATCAGTTGACTTAAATATTTCGATATTGGCGAGTTATTCGGTAATAGTGTATCTACAGCTAGTGATTAATAACTCTCAAGTACTTTACCTTACTCAGCTACCGCTTATTAAAAATTAAACTAATCAATCGCAGTTTCGTCAATAACAGACTCGCCGAACTTGTGTTAATACTTTACCGAACAACGAAATCGTAGCGTTGTACAGTGCGAAGCGATACAATACCAATTGGAACAAAACACCACGTTATCAAAGACACGATACATTAATGTACATAAGAAGAAGTTCAATAATAGACAGTCAGATATATACACACTAGTTAACGATGAACTTAGTCACACGACACATGATTTCATAGACTCTAACAGTTACGGTCGACATCAACAGAAAACACACACAGCGCGAGTGAATCTGATCCGCGTGTGTTGAGTGTTAGTGACATCACGGCTACGCAACTTCGTACATATGGACCACCAGCGGGAAGGAGTTACGCAGATGGAAATATTGGATAATCCACTTTACAAGTAATCTTTATGTTATTCTTGTCATAAGAACTCTACTGTCCTGTCTCTTTTCAAGAAAACACCCTTGAGAATTTAGATTAAACATGGTAAATTTAAATAACGCTATTCA
This sequence comes from Magicicada septendecula, assembly GCA_034769895.1. NCBI lineage: Eukaryota > Metazoa > Arthropoda > Insecta > Hemiptera > Cicadidae > Magicicada > Magicicada septendecula. The sequence continues at coordinate 318,560,986 of CM068375.1, forward strand.
TCTGAGGCAAGAAATGAACGCATTAGTATAAGATTTATATGTTGACTATTTATGTTTTTATATGTTGATTGTGTTATATATGTGTGTGTATGTTTTTCAGCAAACAACGTACTGGATTCGTATTGTCATTTGATATATATATATATATACATGTGTTTTTTATGAATGTATTTACAGGGAATCATTTATATTTATATATATTGAAGTTTCTTTACTTGAATGATGTTAATAAATAAGTGTTTATTTTACTCAGAATATATGCGTTCATTATTGTCAAAGTTACCTCAGAACAGATATTAACGTCACTTGAATGATTTATAGTAGATTTTATTAATTTATACAATAATTAGAGTCTCAGTGCAGTAATCATGCTAACATCAAATAACTAATGTATCACGTAGCTTCAAACAGTTTGGTATAACTAGCCTAATTGGGTGATTACATGATCACATTCTAAAAATTAGTATAATTACATAATCAATTATGCAAACTTAATTTGCATACTCAAACAAAATTGCATTTGGCTCCCAAAGAACGAGGGGCACTACAAACATCAATTACACCCATTTAATTAATTACACCCCCTAATAATTTTATTGGCGCTCCAAGATCGTGGGGCACGGCAATCACAATTACATATTTAATTGCCAATTCCATTTAATTAATTAAACCCCTAATTAACACATATTATTGTAATATAATATTTGGAAAAATCAAGACACCGAATTTTACTTACAGCCTAAGAGTCTTCTACCGGCCGTATTTCTTATGCGTAATTCAAAATCATGTTTGCTGTGTTACGTAGTTTACTTAAACATTGATATGGTAAGATTTTTAGGTAAATGTTCCGATAATAAGTAAATGTTTTAAATATTTGTTTAACTACGAATTAACCATATGCATGAATTTTTTTTAAATAATTGGTTCAACTGTATCCAATTATAACTGCCATTTTATGAATAATTTCTATTGCATTTCGATTATCCTAGGTCCATCCATTCGTATTTTTAACAAAAGGTTTTTCATGAATTAAAAATAAAAATTTTGTTTAGACATGTAATATATTTTAACATATTTTGAATGTAGTAGTAACAGATTAATAACAGACGACGTACTTTAATGCTAAATAAACTACACACACGCACACACACACACACACACACACACACACACACAAACACACACACGTGTGTGTATAATATTGTTAGCTAATAAATATACACAGCTACATAGATATTTATTTTATTGTTATATAAGTTATGAAGAAAATATTTGATTATTTGGTTTTTATGTAGATCTAATATAGGCCTAACGCTTCTGTTCAGTATAATCGAAATTAATATTATATTTTTATTGTAGAATGTACAGCCTATATTTTCGTAAAATATAAATTTTGTAAGTAATAAGTTTAATTTATTGGGTTATTTAAACATATTGATATATTTAGTTGAACCCAATTTGAGAAATAGAGATTTCAGCGAGATTTCAAAAGTTTTATTTTACAGGCGAATTTAAGTATGTAAATATTCAACAATAGATAAAGTTGAAACATTTATATTATTACTAGAGTCTACTTACAGTGGCTAGGACTATCAGAATCAACCACAGTGTTACTCGTCTGTAGTCCATCCTGCTGATGCACATAAGACTGGACTACCTGCTGGACGCCTCGTCATAAATACAGACAACGACCAACGTAAGAGTTACGTATTAATTGCTATATAGTCATTCCATGTCAAACCAACAAGGCACTCAAATTGACTATCTCAGATTTATTTGAAACTTTGATTAACTATACTCATTAACATCCTGAATTCAAATATAATTTTTAAAAAATTCTATATTTTACAGTTTTTGAGTTATAATTTTTGAAAATTGTAAATATCGCTTTTTTTTACATGCGCTCAGCGCTAAAAACTGTTCTAATTCCATTTCTATAAGTCCTAGGGAGTTGTGTAATAGCTCATTTTAAAGAGGATTTAACGGGCTTTAATTTGGTATTAAACGTCAACACTTTTTGGTAAAAAAATGTTTTTTGAAAAACTCCAAACATGTTTTTTGAAATTAGTTTGAGATAATGTTTTTTAAAAATTTTGAAAATAATGTATATTTTTTATGGTGACTTAGTGAATACATCATAAAACTTTCAAAGTGGGACCATGATGGGATCAGCAGTTATGACGAAAATGCATCTCAATAGTTCAGTATTTTAATGCGTTATTAATGCATATTAACAATACAAAATATTAAATAAATAAATACAATTGCATTGCATACATTCTAATTTTAATAAATACATTGATAAATAAAATGCATTATTTAAAATTATTGTACCTAAGCTAGGATACAGAACATAAAGAAAAGAAAATAACTAATTTTTATTTAAACAATACCAAAATGATACTTTTATTAACAGAGCCTAGTGTTTGAAAGTCTCAGGAATAAACAGTTTTCTGTAGATTTAACCTTGCCTTGTGCAGCTATTTATTTCTTCCTTTTAATCTGGAATGGAGTTTTTACTTGCTTTTATACTTTCAAACTCTGTCAGATGATAAACTCTACCAGTTTGTGTTGTAGGGTCAACTTTAGTTAGTAGCCTACCTCAATTTATTCACAATTAAGATATCTGGTGACCTAGGATACTTAAAGGATGGAGAAGGTCCATGAGGTTCTAGAAAACTTATTTTCACTTCCTCATCTGCAATTCCTAAAACACATCCTAACCACCATTCGTCATTATACTTACATGTCACAAAACCAACTACGTCACTTAACTACAAATCACCGTCAACATCATTTTCTGAAACTGGTACCTCTTTTTCAACATCATCTGAAAAGGAATAAGTTTTAACCAAAACTCTGGTTTCATTTTTTGGTCTGTAGCTGTGAAACTGTTGAGTTCCTTTCACGGTTTTGGCTTCTTCAAATCTTGTTTTCAAAAATGTATTTTCCTGTTCACATTCTTCTTGTGTTGAATAAATGAAATCAATACTTTTAATATTGTCTTTAGCCCAGTTATACAGTTGGCGAGGAGTCATAATCTGTTCGTTGTATACCATACGAAGACTTGCTTGCGCGGCAGCTAAACGCTTAACCGAACTCCTACACCGTTACATGCATTTTTCCCATGTGAAGATGCAAAAAAGTTCCATTCTGCTTCAATGGAAAAGTCTGCAGTATGACGACAGAGGTTAAAGAAATTTGATTTATTTTTATATTGGGATGCTGCTCCATCTGAAAATAATGAATCTTTTCTAGTTTTTGCGGTAGTTTCTGCTTCAAGAAAGTTATCATGAGCCGTTGGAACAAATGTACAGCAACTGTATCATGAGCCATGCAATCAGAAATGATAACTAAGCTCAAGTGCTGTAACTTGTTATCTTCCATGTAGTAAATTACAAAAGGCTGTATCGTTGCTTGAGCATTGTTCCAGTGAAATCCTTGAGCAGCGTCTTGGAGGACAAAAGAATAATTTTCAGCAAAATCACATAAAACAATGCATTGATTTAGAGGAAGATTATCTTTCATATGTCTCAGATAAGACGATTGTTTGGTAGCAATAAAAGAATGTTTCAGTAGTTTGGGCAAACTATCAAACAAACAGTCCAAGAAATCTTTAGTGGGTTTGGTTATGGTTTCAAGGACAGACTTATTATCAATCCGCATCCACTGTTTGTATGTCACATTATCAGTGATGTTTTGTTCAAACGAATCTTCAAATAGAGACTTCAAATTACTAACACCTGGACAGTTTATACATTGATTGAAGTAACACTTGTCTGTAGGAATTTCACAAACCATTTTGCTAGTTAAGTCTTTATAAGATTTGATTGGTATTTCTCCATTTAGCAACTCTGGTAGTTTACATTGAGCCATCATTAACTTTGCATTTTGGTGTATAGTGCATACGCAAACAGAATGTGCCCCAGCAGATCCAACAAGAACACAATGCTTTGGGCGAAGTTCACAGAATTTAGAAAAGCCTATTTTCTGTCCAGGATAACGTTCTTTGAAGAGTACAAAAGATTCCCTTAATGTATTTAAAATTAGAAATTTTTGAACATGGACTCGTTTGTATTTACTCTAACAGAAACAAAGTCTTTCTTACCTGGCATGTGCTGACTCACCTCGTCAGACTCATAAAACATTTGAACTAAATCTACTGTCTCCGAGCTTAACGTCTTGCCAGGTTTTGGATTGGGAGAAGACATTATACCTTTTCTTTTACAAGATTTTTAGCTTTTCTAGCAATAAAATTTGTCACTCCAAATTCAGTTTCTATTTCTTTCAAGGTCCAGCTTTTTGGAAGTGTAGTTAAAATTTGCATTTGCAAACTTTTGTTTGTCGTACTATTGAATTTTGCTTTTAGTTGGTTAATTATTTCACTATCATTTTTATTGGGCTCAACTGGATTTTCCGGGCTCAAACCAAGAAAGTATTTTGGCCCTAAAAGCTTCTGTGACCTTTTTTAATTTTTTCTCTGGATATTTCTTTTCACTTAGAAAGTATTATTTAACGGGAGTTTCATCAATCGGACTGAGACTTTTATTTAAAGTCTCCATAGCTTCAGCCTTTCCTGGGGTTGAAAGTTGAATTCCGTCTTCTCTTTCGTGAACATCATCTAAACAGTCTACTGCTTCTAGGCTAAGTACACGTAACTTAAGAACAGATTTACGGCAACCATCACATAATTTATCACCATCAACTATTTGTTTATGACGTTTTAAAATATTATTGTTTACAGTTCTTAAATTTTTTTTGTTATAGTCATGTCCTGGCCGTTTAAATGGATTGCAGCAGTATACAGACATTATATTAATTTTTGAAGTACTGGCCTCTGCCATTTTAGGTCTTAAAACTTACTTGAAAAATTTTTTTTAAAATTACCATAAAAGGGTCACTTTAAAAGTATGTAACATTTTAAAATATGATTAATAAGAAATACTACACTTTTCCCTTAGTTTTCTTTGTAGACATCTCAGGTTAATGATTGTTTTAACTAGGGTTGCCAACTTTTTTTAGAAGAAATAGAGTATATCTGATTTTAAAGGAGGTAAATAAAGAGTACGGACTTACAAAAAAGAGTATCATTTATTTTGTACTTTTAAAAAGGTATTTTTTTATACTTTTTGCAGCACATAACAATTTTTCATTGTTTTTAAAGGAATTGTAGGAGTCCAAACATTCCAACTCTAAATTTATATATATCAAGAGCTCATTTTTGATCAATTTCAATGAAGCTCTGTTTCTCTCTTCTCGCCACTTCACATTCATGACCGAAAAGACTCTTTCAGTAAATGCTGAAGTGGCGGGAACAGAGAGTATATAGCTAATAATTTTTTTTAAACAATCAAATTCTTCAGGACATTTTTTAAAAATAAATTGCCATTTTTCTGCAGTGGATTTTTGCATAAAATCTGTGTTATTAAACAATTCGGCTTGGAGTTCTTTTAAAATTATTACTTCTGAATATAAACTGTCCATGTGTATGTTTAGTCTTTGTAAATTAAGTTTTCCTTCTATAATTTGTTCTAAATGATTAAATTCAACATTAGTTTTTAAAGATATTGTATTTAGTGAATACAGCCAGTTATCACTACTAAAATCAAACCATTTTTGTAAATAAGTTAAACATTTGTCTATACACAATGAAAAATTAGTGTTAATTTGATAAAACAAGTCAGGTGATGATTGTTCAAGAGGTTTTAATTTCTGTTTTGTTGTATAGCCAAAATAGTTGTCTTTCTGTCTTTGCAGTAATTCTGATTTCAAATTTTCCATTAAACCAAAAACATCTACAATTGTGACAGAGTTACCTTCCAGAGATTTAATAGTTTTGTGAAATATGTTTAAAATATGGCTGGCAAAATGTAAGTAAATTTCAATTAAATCATGGTTACAATCTAACATCAACAGATTTTGAATTATCATAGGGCAATCCTCATCAAGACTTTTAAAATAATCGCATATTGGATGCCAATTCAATAATATAGTATCAATACAAGGTAGTAATGATAACCACCTAGTGCCAATATGTCTCTTAAGCTCATGAAAGTCTCCTTCAACTATTGCAACAAACATTTTCAATTCTTCTCTCCTACAAGCTGACACAGAAAAATGGCTATATATTTTTAATATAACATTTTCAACATCATAAGTTAGAAAACCCATTCCATGTTTCACACAGTTGTGCACAATATGTGCATGACAATTACCCTTAACAATATCAGGTACTACATCTACCATGTTAGTGTATAATGAGTGATGCACACAAAAATTTGAATTTGTGTTATCTGCACTAAGGCCAGATACTCGATTAAAAGGGATATTATACATATCCATAGATTTTTTTATAGCAGCAAACATGCCATCAGCACTCTCATTAGCATTTTCATAAAAATCTAAAAGTTTGTTGTATTCCCTTTTCCACAGTGAAATATTGAACTACTAAAGGGAATAATTTGATGTTTTTTTTATTGGATGCATCAGTTTGCAGACAGAAATACATATTTTCATCTTTTAAATCATTAACTACACTTTCAAGAGCATGAGGTCCGAGAACTTCCATAACCAGAGCTTCCATTTTAGTCCTGGCTAATTTGATGTTAGTAGCAGTTTTAGAGTCAGCATATATTATTTTATCTAGTTTAACGGAGCAATCCATGCTATTATATGACAAATTATGTTTAACTGTATGGAATGATAAAGCTAATTCAGCAGCTGTAACATTATCATTTTCAGATACTGGTCTTGAAGTTGAAGCTGGAGTCAAAAACTTTTGTAGGACTCCTGATGTTCTTTTTAATTCAGTTTTGGCTTTATGTTGTTTTGTATCTTGATGCTGTTTTATCTGAAAAAAATTAAATAATCTACATGTTGCATGCACCTTAACCAAAACAGCACACACACAAAACATCTTCGTCGACATGAATAAGTCCAATTAAATGACTGCCAGTACCACCATAAGCCCAATTCAATGACACATATTCACACAACCAACCGACCCACCACAAAGATAACACAAACAAAACAAATTAAACATTCCATGAACTAAAATCGTAATAAACAGTTTTACGTACGTGTCCAACTCCAGCTGATGAAATAGAAAAAATTACACCACAAATTATGCATTTTGCATTTGTATCACTTTCTGGGTCTTTCCTCAGCCAAGAAAATTCATTTTCCCAAGATTGTGTGTACTTCTGTGACCTTTTTTTCCTCGTAACAACTTTTCGCTTTTTAGGTGGGGTGCTTGCGTTATCAACACAGGATTCTTGATCTGCATTATCTTGTTCGTCAATTACGTCATCCATTACGAATTGGATAAAAGTATTCCAAACAAACAAAAAACAAAGTCACAACACAGTGGAAACAAAATCAATGTAACGGGTAACCTCAAAGACTACTCAAAACAACTTGTGACATGACATTGACACGTTTAACTTAATGACATTAGTGGCTGCGTTCAGAAACGTTCGAATATGGTTTGGGGAATCGGCGATACCAACATATTAACAGTAAATAGTAGACTTTTTTATTCTGATTATGGGTTTTTGCATATTATTACAGACTGGCACTAGTTAAGTAAACATTGTGTAAAAAAGAGTATTTTAGCGTACTATATTAGTGTTATAGATTATAGAGTACGCCTACATGATATAGAGGACAATACTCTATTTTAGAGTACGGTTGGCAACCCTAGTTTTAACACACTTTAAATGCACTGAAAATACCAAAACACACTTTTCACTAAGTGGAAAAATATTATAAAGAAAAGGAAAATGTCAAAAATTACAACATCAACACAAAATCAAAAACTAATGTTATACTTGTTCACTCTCTGAAAGCAACGTGAAGACTGTAAGCAACCTGTGGCGTCATGAGCCACAGCCAGCAAGTCCTGTTGGGACAAGAAAGCTACAGGTCTGCACAAGCATCATATATGTAGACTGTTGCTACATTGTGATCTGCTGTTCTGAGTACTGTTATTACAGTATACCATTGAGTTAGACTATAATGTATGGTATTTACAGTGTATTAATAAATAATTTTAAATAATGCATTTTATTGATCAATGTTTTTATTAAAATTAGAATGTATGCAATGCAATTGTATTTATTTATTTAATATTTTGTATCGTTAATATGCATCAGAAAAATACTAAAAAAATATATTAACTTACTAAAAAAATAGATAAAAAAAGGCTAGTTATTTAAATACTAGGCCTACTAAGTTAACGCAAGTTTTGGTCATTTAAATCCCAATCTTTCCTGGGACAAGTTCATATGCCAAAACGCATTAAAATACTGAACTATTGTGATGCATTTTCGTCATAACTGCTAATCCTATCATGGTCCCACTTTGAAAGTTTTATGATGTATTCACTAAGTCACCATAAAAAATATACATTATTTTCAAAATTTTTAAAAACACTATCTCAAAAAAAATTTCAAAAACATTTTTGGAGTTTTTCAAATAACATTTTTTTACCAAAAAGTGTTGAAGTTTAGATCAAATTAAAGCCCGTTAAATCCTCTTTAAAATTAGCTGTTACAAAACTCTCTAGGGCTTATAGAAATGTAATTAGAGCAGTTTTTAGCGCTGAGCGCATGTAAAAAAAAGCGATATTTTACAATTTTCAAAAAATTATAACTCAAAAACTGTAAGAGATCGAATTTTTTTAAAATTATATTTGAATTTAGAATGTTAAAGAGTATAGTTAGTCAAAGTTTCAACAAAATCTGAGATAGTCAATTAGAAAACTATTTTTTTTTGGTTGATTTGATATGGAATGACAAAAAATTCCCAGTTATTCCACAAGATATGAGTGTCTTTGTGATAACAGCAAACACCTCAATGAGTGTTTTTGCGCGAGTACTCTTGATAAGATTTGTCAAGTGGTAAAAAAAGTTTATGAACGGAAATTTATGTTTCACAAGACAAAGGTGAAATCTATTGTATAGTGTTGAATTTGCGAGTTCTGTTTAATTGTTTGTCAATTATTTCAAGACGTTTTGCGTCACTGCAGATGAAAAATTCCATTGACGACATTTTATAACTACATTTTTTTAAACATGTGGTGTCTGGAGGTCTGCTACAAGGTCTGCTACAAGGTCTGCGTGGAGAAAAGGACACTGCGTAAAGATTCTTTTACGTAATTCCACTTTTCTTCTTCTTCTTCTTCTTCTTCTTCTTCTTCTTCTTCTTCTTCTTCTTCTTCTTCTTCTTCTTCTTCTTCTCCTTCTCCTTCTCCTTCTTCTTCTTCTTCTTCTTCTTCTTCTTCTTCTTCTTCTTCTTCTTCTTCTTTTCGTTCTTCATCTTCTCCTAATTTGTCTTCCTCTTTCCAATATTTAAGAGTTCTTCGCCTCTTTCCTGTACCAAATTCACTAATCTAGGCAGTACCCGAGATATATTCTTGTTTGACTTGCCAAACCTTTTCTGCGTTTTGAGCGATTGTCTCAAAAATTGCAGTTGTTCTATTTTCACCGGCCTTCTCAACGTTTTAGAATTGTCACCTTTATTCTATTCTGCACGTTATATCTCTTATTCTGTACGCGGCTGGCGCGTTTGCGTTCGTTGCACTGTCTCATCGTGATTACTGCTTGTTGCGCGTTTTTGTTACTCGTTGTCTTGTGTTTATCTTCCGTTTGTTACAATGACTGGTCTCGCTTATGTACTGTATACGTCAGTACTGGTCTCGCTGAACTTCTGCTCAGTGAACTCTTTGAGCTCTCGTTAGGAACGGTTTCGTCATCTTGGACCAGAAACTTTTAACAGCTGTATAATAACAAGTCTCATAATTCAACTAAAGTAATTAGACTAGCGTTTATAACATTTAATTGTGATAAAATATGATTCATGGTAACAGCTTGCCGTAATAATGAGTTGATCTTAAATTTGGAGAATCGAGACACCTAAAATAAACCAGCTACAGATATCTACCCTTCACGTGTGCTTGAACCTCCACACGAAAGATAAAAGTAAAATAAAGTGTCAAAAAAAGTTTTGGTTAAAATTTAGTAATGTAAGAACACCAAAGCCACATTACCACATTACTGTGTGTGATCTCTAACACGAACACCCTACTTTAGCGCAAACTCAAATTTTACCTTGAAGATGGTCGTCGATGGCACGGCCGAAACGTTTGCTTTGGATTTTAGCACTGGACCACGCCCAAAAAGAGCCCGGAAACTTAAATTAACAGCTTCGACTCCGGCCGTGCAAACTTTTAAAATAATGTAAGTACAATTAAATAACTACTGTAATTGAGGATGAACATTTTTAACTGAGGTATGCTACAAGTTGCCATTCCGTTTCGAAATCGCTTCGTGTTAGGTTTTCTCGCAATTTTTAAGGTTATGTCTTCTTAGCGAGTAAGAAGAGAAAATCTTCGAATTCTTGGTCAGTTCTGAGTGTATGCAACTCGTTTTAGGATATTATAGTGCAGTAATTTATTTCACGTCAGCATAAAAACTATCTTTATCTAAAACAGATCTGCCTATGGCTACACTGTATGTTTCTCGACCGTATCTAATTATTTTCTATTTTATTAAATTTAGTACTTTATTATCATCTAAGCACAAATCGACAATTAGAATTTTAATATGTTTCAGATATTTCGTTCATACAAACGTTTGCTAGCGCTCCAAAGCCTTTACAAGTAAGTCGATTAATATATAAGTTTAATTTAACAAAACTTGCGCGCACTTACGCACTTGCGCATTCCGTAGCGCGATTTTGTTTTTGAGGAAATGTAGTGCCCGCATTATGAAAAGCTTTTATTCATTCGTGGCAAAACAAAGAAGCTAACGTCATTTCATTTATAGCCTCACTAAGACATTGTTTTAAATAAAAAATTAATTCAAAAAATGTAACACTTTCTGCGTTTACAGCTGACAAGAGGAAATTCGTACCAGTTTCTGGTATCTTTTAATTTACAATATTTTACAGTACGATACTTTTATAACAAATGACTTTGTTAGATTCTTTATATCTATTAATAAATTTATAACTATTACATTTCCACACATAATTTTTTGGTTACAAAAAATAAATATAAAAAAAAAACAAGTTGCTTTTCTTTTAAAATGTGTAGTTTTATTTATAAAAATTTAAACCCTTCTCAGTACCCGGCAGAAACCCCCCCCCCAAATTAATAAAATACTTGCTGCTCCCAGCTTTAATTATTCTCCAATTCATAATTGCCAAAATACTAGAAAATTGTAGAATTATTTTTATTTATTTTATACCAACCATCAGAAAATATTGTATACGTTAATTTTGATTGTTAAAACAAAAGGAGACATGGCTCTATATCCCGACGGAATAAACGCCGCCTACCAATTTCAGAGTTGAAAGCTGAAAGGTTACTTTATTTTAAGATCCATCGACCAAGTGGCTGCGCGAAGGTGAAGCTTGAGTAATTCTGGATTGGTAGGCCTATTTTGTGTCACAGGACCAGTGTCTCGCTCGTAGTCGGAAACGCCACATCCTATGGTTGTGCACTACAGACAGAGTTGTAATGTTTCACAGATCATTAACCTGATTTCTTTGTGTTAGTAGTGAATGGTGGTTAAACGGTCTCACATAAGGAATTGTCATAGTCCTTTATACTGCTTAGTTATATCCGGTTATTTATAACGCCAAATAAATTTGCTTGGTATTAAATAGGAAAAATATCTAAATATATTTAATAACTGTTTATTTATACATTTCCCTACACTTTACACCAAGTTTTTAATAGACTATTTTTAATATGAGTAAAGACCTAATTTGTTATGTAGTCTTACAATTTATAAAATAAAATAATATGTAATAATATAAAATGAAAAAAATAATAAAATATATCCTTTTCACAGTGCAACGTCTAGAGGAAAACATACGATTGAAGCACTGATATGTGTTTTTCACAATAAAAGCTATAGGATCTTGGAATTATTTAATCCCTTACGTTGTTTATCTGTAATGTGTATAGTTTAAAGTACAAGTTATGTAAAAACTAGGAAATCAGGTTAAAATAACAGGTAAGAATTTAAATTCCGTGTTTTTTTCCGTGTACTTAGAATCACTAGACAGACTCAATTCTCAGTATCGTTTCAGAATAGTAAACAACTAGCTGTCACTCTGTCTGCAGTTTTGCAGATTTCAGTGAGCAATGGAAACCCTTATATGTACCCTATTAATAGCTACTTTAAATATTAAACTCGCATAACACATGTCTCAATAACATAATCATGTCGCATAACAATAACATGTCCCATAACAATAATCACAATAAGTATTCATAATCTGAATGTATCAAATATCGATCAATCAATTGTATTATCGTTATTCAATAAATTAAGTGGTGGTAACAGATTTGTTTTTTAATGCAAAATTCAATCAATATATTTTTTATATACAGAGAAATAAAAGTATGTAGGGGTGAAAATTACTGCCAGTGGGAAGCAAGACAAAAAATACAATCTAGAATTAATTTGGGAAAGATAGCATTATCTACATTAAGTAGAATCCTGTTACAGGCAAATTCCTGTTGATAGGCAAATTACAGCAGACACTAAAACCAAATTATTTAAAGCCGATGTTAGAAGTATCACGACTTACTCCTCAGACGTTTGGACTACTAATACACACACAAGAACAAATTTAATACACACATGACTGCAGAGATGAACTTTTGGAGACGTTCGGCAAGAGTATCCAGACGTGAGAAAATTAGGAATGAAGTCATTACAGACAGAATGAATGTAAAAAATTCAAATGTTCGTTTTATCTAAACAAGAAAATTATAATGGTATGGACACACGAAATGAATGGCACAGGAACGATTGCCAAGGAGAGTTATAGAATGGACACTACCAGGAAGAAGAAAAAGACGAAGGGAACGTACCACCTGGGTACAAGAAATTCACACTATATTGAGGGAACAAAAAATTGAAGGAGATTTTTGGATGGACAAGCAGTAGTGGAAGATGAGAATTCAATCACTTCTGTAATCTTTGGTTCCGGAAAATGTGTAAACATTGTTCACCCGGAACAGTAAATAATTCAAGATATTTAAATTTAAAGTCTTAATAGGAAACTAAGTTAACTAATTTTTATTATTCTACTAAACAAACATTATTTAAATATAATTAATACACTACCGACTCGGAACAAAAAGTTTTTTATGGGTAAAAAGTTGAAAGTTTTACCTTTCAAGTTTTTACCTTATAGCCTGAACCAGTTTTTGCTTTTAAAAATCTTCTTCAGAGGCTGGCGTCAGGAGCACTGTTCGTCTTGTTCTTGGCGACGGTATCGATTTTTAAAAGATCGAAGTTGTGTGTATCACATCACACCCCACACACATAACATCGATCCTTCAAAATCGATACCGTCGCCAAGAACAAGACGAACAGTGCTCCCAACGCCAACCTCTGAAGAAGCTCTTTAAAAGCAAAAACTGGTTCAGGCGATAAGGGTAAAATTTTCAAGTTTTTACCCATAAAACAATTTGTGTTCTGAGTCGGTAGTGAATTAATTACATTTAGTTAAGTAACGGACACGTAATGGACAACGAAATCCAAGAATGAAACATTATTTGTAATAAGATACAAAGATTGACTTTAATATATTGCTACGCCAATTATGTAAAGCTCTAGAATAGTCGGCAGGTGCAGTTAGGTAAAATTTCTACAGGGTTCTCTACTAGCCCAGCGTGAGGCGTCTGTACCAAGGCCGGCCACTCATTCAGCACTTAAGACTGTTTGAGTACTTGTTAACTACGCAAATTATGTTATAATTGTTAACTAATTTTGTTATAATTAGTGCGGAAGTCTAACAGTTGGCATTATTTTTGCGTGTGGACAAATTTAACTTGAATTTTTGTATGAGAGTACCTTGTTGATTACAAATTGGTATTTGTGATTAATTGATAATTTGGTGACTAATTAGTGACTTTATTGGTGTCTGTAATTTGTTTCCACAATACAATACGAAGGTCCATGAAACCGACGTAACAATATACAAAAATTTGAATTAATTAAAACCGCAAAACTATTTAATTAAATTTGGTTTTTGCAATTTTTGGTATTTGTAAGTTTAAAAATAAATAAATTGAGTTAGAATTATTTAATGTTTTAAATAACACCGATGTGATTTTATTTATTGGATTACTACATTAAAAGGAAAGTTATATTTTAAACATTGTAGAATATTGTAAATAACTTCTTACAAGTACTTTCTTAATGCGCAGGAAAATGCCTATCTATAAACACCCTACCGACTGAGTATTTTCAGGCTCACATTACTTATGTTATCATATTACCCTAATAACAAATGTCACATCGTGTTGATCACGTTGTATACCAAAAATACATTCACTCCGTTAGGTGGAATGACGCACTACACGCTCTCGAACATACTTTAACGACGTAACAGCATCTTCTTGCAGATGGTACAAAGTTACCTCGAAGATAACAAGCTTATTTATGAATTTTATAGTATATGACGTCTGTAATTATAAGTGTAAGTTATTAATGTGTTGATGATTTCATAAACCTCCTCTTACGGCGCTACAGCCCGAAGTCGAGCCTTGGACTACTCTATCCTGACCCTCCACCTCTGTCTATCTGAAGGAAAGGTCTACAATCCTCGCACTCCCTACATCTCTCTTGGATCCATAGCGACAGTATCCTTCTCATCTCGTTCCTGATGATTACGAACTATGATTATAACACGTACACACTTATAAGAAGGTGAAACAATATTTTGTAATTTTAATTCTACGAGGGCTATCCGGAAAGTAACCTCCGTTGCCGCGTATCGAGAGAAGTAGTGGGAGAAGTGGCGGGTTTCCTGTGCCGACTCGTAGTTTTTGTATACAAAACACAATTACAAATTCATATTAATTATTTCATCTCACGATACTCTCTCCTCCCTAAGAATTTAATCTTTATACGTGGCGTAGTGTTTGAACGTAACCTAATCTAACTTAACATAACCTATTAGATATGCTTAAATCCCACGACCTGGTATTAGCACGGTATTGTAAATATAAGGTATATTCAACTCACGAAAACGCACGTACCAGATCGTTACGCTTTAACACACACACACACACACACACACACACACACAGACGGAGGCTGAGGTTTAAAAAACTCTTCTTCTTCTTCTTTAACTTCCTTGTTAGGACTCTGCCTTGTTCTATAACAACGGTCTTACATGCTGTCACTCCAACTCTTCCCTGGCCGACCAATGCTCTTTGGTGTTTGGTTGACTATCTCTTGCCTTTTTCACTAGCCTTGTGTCATCCATTTTTGACATATGTGTTTATTCCATATTCCTCTTCTTTCCGCAATCCAATAATTAATATCTGTTACATTACAGGTTTCTCTGATACTATTGTTTGGCAACCTATCGTACCTTGTCTCTCCTAGTGTTGAGTTCCCTAATATAATCATTTCTACAGTTTGTCGTTTCCTTTAAGCTGATGCTGTATCCGGCTTGGTGTCTGATGAATAGGATATTACTGGACGTACCGTATTGTGCGTTTTGCTAGGGTAGCTAGTTTCTGCTACTTATACGAGGTATTTATTATTCCATATAAGGTTATTCATGCATCTAGCAATTCTTCTTGCTTCCATCAATTAATGTTCTATTCCTTCGTCTACCTTATTGTTACTTGTAATACTTATTCCTAAGCAATATATCTCCTTTACTTGTTCTATTGCTCTGTCGTTTATTACAAGCTTACACGTTAATGGGTCATGTGAAATTGTAATTGATTTCGTTTGCTCTTCCGCTATCTTTGTGTTATATTTCTAGCACGCTTTATTAAAATTTTACGCAAATCTGTGTAAGTCATTTTCATTTTCCGCTACTACAATAACGTCGTCTGCATAACATATAATATTAAAAACACTTCTTGTTATCTTATGTCTTTTCATATGGTTTACCTCCTTAATAATTTTATCCATAACTACATTGAAGAGTATGGGGACTTAAGGAATTCTTGCCTATTCTCTTTTGTTATAGGTACACTATCTTATAATTTGCCATTGGCTTTGGTTTTTACTCTCACTGAAGTGTTTGTGAAGATCTCTTTTATTAGCTCTGTGATGTCGAATGGGACTCCTCGTTGTTGTAAAATGTTAAGACGTCCGACACTCGGACCCTATTAAATGTAAACCTATCTCCCCTCGGACCCTATTTGTGTCAGACCTATTAGACACAAAATTTGGTTTTCAGAAGTCAATTGCATTTTTTTTATTTATTGAATTACAAATAATGCATCATTACAAGACCTTCAATTGTTAAATTCATGCTCTTCTTCTTCAAAGTTAATATGTTGTAGTATCTTGAGCTGCAAAACCTTTGTCATTACCTTAAGTGTTGTGTTCAGTAAAGTGATCCCTCTATAGGTACCCGGTATTTTGTTGTCAGCCTTTTTAAAAACTGGTATCACTATGCTTGTGTTTCTATCATATGTCACTCTAGATGATTTAATTATCTTGTTCGTTCGTTTAGTTATTTTTGTCTTCTAACGGTGGCCCCCCACATTTTATAAGTTCATTATTAATGCCATCTTCACCTGCTGCTTTCCTATTTTTCAGTTTCTGGATTATGTCTGTTACCTCTTGTTGGGTCACCACGGTTCCATGTACCAATTCTTAAACAGTTCGTCCTTTTCCGTTTAAACATTCAAGAATTCAGGGAAGCGTTCTAACGGAAAACACTGTATTAAAAGTTCAAGAAATTACTTTGAATTTGGTAAACAAAAATTAAATGTAAGTCAGTAAACATACCGATTTTAGAAATGAAGTACTATTTCCCTGTGAACACATATCAAATAAATAGACTGTATTTAAGTAAGATATTTCTGTAGTCTGAGAAAAACGTTTCCAAATAGAAATATTATAATCGCCGATTTAATTACTGTATCTGAAAATTACGCCGTGCGCACATAGGGTTTATATAATCGTTTGGTTGCTTCTGACCTCTTCATTCACGCGTGCACTTACACCCTTGCCTTTATCTCTCTCTAAAGTAATATCTAGCTTAGTATTATAGCAGTGTCTGGCTTCGATGAGTCAGCTGGCAGGCTGTAGGATAGGCTTACTTCTGCTTCAGCAATAAATTCCGTAACAGTGATATACGCCTGTTTCTTTATCTTTATAATAACAAGTGGTGATTGTTATCATGTAATTTAATCTATGACGACTGACGAATTTCTTCTATATTTAATTACTGAAGTGAATAATGTACAATCAATTATGCGCTGATTGTATATTCAATATACTGTATTGTTAAAGCGGTACACATCAATGATTGTATTATTACTATAATCGAGCATAATATATAACCGGATATATGGAGCACATCAATGGTTGTATTTTTACTGTAATCGATTATAATGTATAATCGGGTATACGAGGAATGCGGACAGCAAAGTTGCGGACAACAGGAATGTTACGAAGAGTGCGGACAGTGGTACACTCTTTACCTGAGGACGGTAGACAGCGATGGCGCAAATATTTGGCATTCGAAGTGTGTGGACACCAACTTGGAATTTGTGTGGGAGGGGGCAGAGGATAGAGTGAGAAATTTTTCTTTTATACAAGATCAAATTCATTGTTCTGAAGCTCTTTTTTACGTTTAGGCAAATTGATTCCCATCACAGTTTTCTAGTCTTTAAACTGGCAAATAAGATATTATTGCCATTAATTTTGTTGTTTAAAATTAGCTTTGGGCGTCTTCTTTATTTTATTACATTTTTTGTGCCTTTCGGTTTTTTATTATGCTTTTAAACTTTTAAGTTTCCAATTTCTTTACCAGTTAAATTTGTAAGTATATAAAAGTTCAACATAGACCTTCTCCAGATTTAGAATTAAAGGAATAGTTGCAAAACGTGATTTCATAAAACAAAGTGATGAGGAAATAGGAGCGGGAAGAATATAAACCTCGTAAAAAAACCTGGGTCGATCCGGCTCCGGTTGGTAACACCCAGTTATAGGCCCCCGCCCTAGGGTAACAGGTGACAAATTGTCAACGGTCTCGAGGGGAAAGGAGAAAAACTCCCAACGGCGTAGCAAGCAGAAGAGCTTAGGAGTTAGGTATCACAATGAAACTGGTGGCAGGCGTGGCAACCCCACCAATGGAGTTTCTTGCAATCGGTTTGGTAGCACATTCAGGGAGACTTAACCACTTTCAATGGTCTAAACAAGAAACGATATAATTGTTTTCACCCTTATACTTGCAAAAAGAAGAAGAAGAAGAAGAAGAAGAAGAAGAAGAAGAAGAAGAAGAAGAAGAAGAAGAAGAAGAAGAAGAAGAAGAAGAAGAAGAAGAAGAAAAGATTACAATAAGAGCAAGAAGTAAAGCATGCGTAACGCCCAGGCCGTCTTTAAGCCCAGACTCAATGGGTACCTGGCCTCATCTCACCAGCTGGCAAAGTCAATCTAATTTATACGCTGTGCCAGCCGAATTCCATTACTCACCTATAATACTGTGCTTAAATGATGTGTTGGTTTTAATGCTTAAACTTACAATCCCACTACACTGTTACAGCTGGACGACACGGTAGTAAAAATGAAAGCAAGAGGTAACGGGACTAAAGGAGGGTTAGGAAAAACAAAGTAAGGGAAAGCAAAGGGGAGGCATTATCATAACAAATAGTAACAGCTTCCCTTTGCCAATCAAATTAATTTGTAAGAGTTACACAGTATAGATCAGCATTCGTGAATAGCAGAGTCAATAGCGTAACGCTTACTAGTCTCCAGACAAGGATGTTTGGTTGATGAAACTGTGGGTCTTTCTACGTCGAGTGCCAGTGTCTCACAACTGGAGGTGCTGTGAGAAAGTCTTGTTTGTCTTCCCATTTCTCCACCTGGAGTCTTTGTAGAAACCTTTCCAGGCTTCATAAGCCTTACATACTTCGTGAGTTGAAGTTGTTATTATTTACAAACATTTTAAGTCTGCTTACAAATCACACCACATACCAGTTTTTTGTATTTTCCTACATTACGACTACCCTGTAGACCATATAAGTATACGACCCTTAGTATAGAGCCCTTTTTCATGAGAAGAAAAGGGTTCATCCATGTATTCCTAATATATTAAATTTTTCAAACATTGGAGACACTTAAACTTACTCCGTTTACACTCATTTCAAAGCATATATACTCCTGAGATTCCCTTGACTATTTATAAAACACCCATTTCTGGCGCGGTGATTTTACTTACATCCGCCTTTCGCAGATTCCATACAGTAGAATAAGTACCACCATAACTTAAAAAAATTAATTTTGGTTTCTGGTCTAACTTTATTTCTTAATCTTCTTTGAATCGTTCCACAGATGGATTTAAATTTACCTGAATTCTTTTGTACGTCTTATTCCAGACCCACGAAATATTACATCCCAAATACTTGAAATCCCGTACCTGCTCCAACAGTAGTCGTCTAACATAACTTTCATCCGCACTGGGTAACTGCCACGGAATTCCATAATTTTGGTTGAGAGCCAGCTGGTTGTAATTCATTATCCGTTTATTGCAGAAAATTCCGTCATCATCGAGGAATGAATTCATAGAAACGTTATCATTAAGTGTAATTCATTCGTAGCTAAAAGAGGGTTTAAAATTTTGTCATGATTTAAGATGTTGCGTTGTTAAAGTCCATAGCAGTACTTCCTCACTTTTGACATAGTGAGAGACAGCTCATTGTTAGCACGCACAATAGTAGTACTTCCTCACTACATACGTAATGAGAGACTGCTAATTGTTAGATAACTAGACTTCCCCCGATTTGTGCAGGATAGTTAAGATTATAAAACACCGTCTCCAAATATTTCGATGAAAACCTTCGGGCGCAAAAATATTCCGAATTTCGGTTTGCGATAAACAAATTATTTACTTCAAATAGACATGATGGATTTTAACCAAAAATACTATCGTTCTTATAAATACCATATAAAAATTTAATAACTGCAACGTTTCGATCACCAACAAGTCCGTCTTCAGGCGTCTTCAGGTGAGCCGGTACAATTAAGTTCAATAACAGAACAAATTTTCTTTCGAAAATGGTAGCAATCGTGAAAACAATTAACGTAAGATAATTAAATGGCAAATCATAAACTGCTGATGCTCAATCGTTCAGGGACCACAAAAAACCAAGCCTTTCTATACTGCATTATTTCCCGTAGGTCTATATATTTCTGACAGCCGCAATTACCAAACAACTATGGAATTATAATCCGAAAGAACGGAGAGAGGTGGGGCGTCCGAAGAAGCGTTGGTGTGACCACATCTAGTCTATCTGCTTGGTACTGGAGTAAAACATTTTTTGGTTTAATCCTTGCTGAAGTTGATCTATATATTCCCTTTTGTTGCTTGAAGGACTCCGTCGATCCACCCAGTCCTCTTATCCTTTTCCCTTTCACTTTACCCAGAATCAGATTCTTTTCCAGCAAGCTCTGTCTTCTCATTGCAGGACCAAACTATCGGAGTGTTGACATATTTGGCTCTGCAATGAACAATCAGAACGGAAATGAGTAGAACCGGAAGAAAAATCATGAAATCATGACGGTTGCAACACAAAATTTTAAGAACGTCATTTCTTTCCCTTTTGTTCACTAGTCGAGCAGGTTCAGCGTTTCGATTAACGCCGTACTCATGAAGCCTCTAGACTTTTCGAGTGCTTGTAACTATACAAATTATCCCATCAAGTTGCTAAAAGAAAGGAAACCTATTCTGGAAAGTCTGTGGAATATAGGGTCTACGGCCAGCTTAGAAGTTAGTACACCTGGCACTATTGTAGAGTGCGGATCATGTAACTCTTTCGGATTAGCGGAACGTGATTATTGTGTTATAATTAGTGCTACAGAACTCTAATATTTGACATTATAGTTGTGTGTGGACAAATATAACTTGGATTATTGTATGAGAGTACTTGTTGATTTCAAATTGTTCTTTGTGGTTAATTAAAGCTGGTAATTAGTGGCTTCATTGGTATCTGTATTTTGTTTCCACTGTACAATATGACGATCGGTGAGACGTCGTAACAATATGTTATATTATAAAAAAATACTATTTACGTCGTAATTTATATATTTAATAGACAGCATTTATTTTATACAAATTAAATATGTTCTTTAATAACATTAATTCATTACATACTAAAATTAAATAAATTTTATTTTTGTTATTATAAAAATTTAATATTAATATAACATTTTAATTAATAATAATATTTTATTTTAATTACTGTTTTGTTATTAATATTTTTAGTGGTTGTTGTAGGCCATTTTAGGGGCCCGTGTCAAGAATACATTGACTCAGCTACATGAAATTCTTGGACGGACTGTGTATTGTAATTTATATTTCAATACAATAAATTTTAATTTCCATTAATACAGGGTCCGGCATAAATACCTCCCCCATTTGGATAGGCCACTGGACGAGCGGTGGTGGGGGTACGGCTGTGGAGGGGGTATCGATCGATAGTGGTGTACGTGCCGTTTTCAGTGAGCGCAATGGCTTGGCTTAGTGAGCATCGCGCTTTTGTTGTGGAGGAACTTATTCGTAATGGTGGTTCTGTGATTACTACACAGCGTGCATTTCGTATTCAGTTCGCACTTGGCCGAACTGAGTCTGTTCCGGATAGAAATCAATTCATGTTTGGGTATCGAACTTCAGAACAACAGGTTCAGCATTAAAAGGAAAATCTCCTGGCCGACCTCTGACCGTAACAACGCCGGACAATGTGGCACGTGTGAGAGCTTCCGTCCTGTAATCTCCAAAGAGTTCAGCAGTGAAACACGCAGCTTCCCTGGGCCTGTCTGATCGGAGTGTAAGAAGAATCCTGCACAACAATCTCAACATGCATCCCTACAAAATGATGGTTACACAAGAACTAAGCATAAGAGATTTCGAAACTCGCAGAGCTTTGTGTGAAGACATTCTTCAGAACATTCCCCCTACAGCTGTTGTGATTTTTTCTGACGAGGATCACTTCCACTTGGCAGGCACTGTAAATAAGCAAAAATTTCGGTACTGGGCTGAAGGTAAAGCTCGAGAACTTCACCAGCGACCACTTCACAGCCCTCATGTTACTGTTTGGTGTGGCGTTGCCGAATTTGGTGTGTGGGGTCCGTACTTTTTTGAAGAAGATGGTCAAGCAGTAACGGTTAATTCCAATTGCTACTGTCACATGTTAGAAACTGTCCTCCGGCCCAAGTTTAATCAATTCATTGAGGTCCATGGAGGAGAAGTCTGGTTCTAACAAGACGGAGCTACAGCCCACACTGCACGGCGTTCTCGAGAAATTCTGAGGGAATTGTTTCCTGGGCGTCTGCTCTCCTTGCACGGTGACATTGCCTGGCTCACAAGGTCGCCAGATTTGACGGCATGTGAATATTTCCTTTGGGCATATTTAAAGGCACAAGTGTACAAACGTCGCCCTAGGACCATGGAAGCTCTTAAGGAGGTATTCACCCAGGAAGTTGCTAACATTCCGCCAGAAATGACACGAAGAGCTATGGAAAACTTTCGGAAACGGCTTCGTCAGTGTGTCAATAATGGAGGCCACCATTTAATGGACATAATTTTTAAAAAACATTAATGTAAAATGGCATAGTGTATGTTATTCATAAATAAAAATATTTTTTCTGTATCTTTCTCTGTTTGTTTGTAATTACGTATTTCAATAGGGGAGGTCTTTATGCCGGATATATCTAAGGATTACTTACTTACTTATTTAATCCTTAGCTTTTCTACCTTCCTGTGTAAAGCTATGTTAGAGTTGAGTCATCTGAGGTCGTCTTTTTCCACTTATCCCTCCATTTCTTTCTATCTCCTGCGAGATCCTTTATTTTCTCCCATTTTACTCCTCTTCATTCTGCAGCTGTGCGGGTTTTACAATAGCCTAAAAGCAACAACGTTGTGAATAAGTTATATGTGTTCAATCCTATGTACGGGACCATCAGGCGAACTCTTAAGTCAGTAGGTAAGAAACATGCCTAAAATTTTAAAAGTTGATGGCCACTCCCACACTTTTTATGGGCCTGAGAATCGGCCTTTAACAAAAGGACATGCCAGTCGTACCAAAGCGGCTGAGTCAGGCACGTGGCAGGTTATACTCTCCGTGATCTTGGAAGAAACACAGATATATGGCAGGAACTGAATATTATGAGTATAGTCGACAGGATTGCCCAGTATCGACTGTATTGGTGGGAACATCTTTGCCGAATGGATGACTGCCGCATCCCCAAACAACTATGGAACAATAAGCCGATGGGAGGGAGAGCTGTGGGACGTCCGAGGAAGCACTGGAGTCACCGGCTCTAGACTTTGCCTGTTTGAGACCGGAACAAACCATCCTTGGTTTAATCCTTGCACACAATGATTATGATGAAGTAATTAGGTCATTAGACAATTTAAAATAAATCCAAATAAATCCATAGCTATCAAGTTGCTTTTGTTATTTTCATTTACAAATCTAACCACATATAAAGTTTATAATGTAACATTACCAATTGAATTATGGATATACTTCATTCAGTCTAAAACTCTCACAATCACTTGTATAAAATATTTAATATAAAGTTAACATTAAATAAGGATTCCAAAATTTAAAACACTCTTTCCTCAAATAAAAAAGGTAGTAACATTTATTTTACAAATATTGTTCACTTAAAACAATTACAACCTTCAAAAAATTTACAAGTACATTACATAAACATGTAAAACATTTGCGTGAATACTGTTATTTAATATTGAATACTGTATATGTAAACATTTTGTAGTAAGACAAAGAAAATATAGGACGTAACAAGTGCCGAGATTCACGGATTCTCACAACCGAAAGCATTTTGTTTTATGTCGGATTGCATTAAAGCACTGAATTAGTAGTCCAAAGTGCACTCAATGCTAAAACCAATTGAAAAAAGATATGAAGCCAGAAAAAGGTGCTGCTGACGTTGACGCATCAACGGAAGTCGGTTATTCTGAAGTAGCAGGTGATGCTGATGTAGACAATTCAACAGGTGTCTGCGATTCAGAGGCCGTAGGAGCCGGTGGTGCTGCAGTAGTTGATACCTTAACTGGAGCCTGTGATTCTGAAACAGTAGGTGTGATTGGTGCTACAGTAGTTGATACTTCAACGGGACCCTGTGATTCAGAGACTGTGGAGCTGGTGGTGCTGCAGTAGTTGATACTTCAACGGCAGCCTGTGTTTCAGAGACTGTTGGAGCTGGTGGTGCTGCAGTAGTTGATACTTCAACGGGAGCCTGTGATTCTGAAGCAGTAGGTGCGCGTGGTGCTACAGTAGTTGATACTTCAATGGGAAGCTGTGATTCAGGGACTGTTGGAGCTGGTGGTGCTGCAGTAGTTGATACTTCAACGGGAGCCTATGTTACTGGAGTAGTAGGTCTGGGTATTCCTACAGTAGTTGATACTTCAATGGGAGCCTGTGATTCAGAGACTGTTGGAGCTGGTGGTGCTGCAGTAGTTGATACTTCAATGGGAGCCTGTGATTCTGAAGCAGTAGGTGCAGGTGGTGCTACAGTAGTTGATACTTCAATGGGAGCCTGTGATTCAGAGACTGTTGGAGCTGGTGGTGCTGCAGTAGTTGATACTTCAACGGGAGCCTGTGATTCTGAAGCAGTAGGTGCGCGTGGTGCTACAGTAGTTGATACTTCAATGGGAAGCTGTGATTCAGGGACTGTTGGAGCTGGTGGTGCTGCAGTAGTTGATACTTCAACGGGAGCCTATGTTACTGGAGTAGTAGGTCTGGGTATTCCTACAGTAGTTGATACTTCAATGGGAGCCTGTGATTCAGAGACTGTTGGAGCTGGTGGTGCTGCAGTAGTTGATACCTTAACTGGAGCCTGTGATTCTGAAACAGTAGGTGTGATTGGTGCTACAGTAGTTGATACTTCAACGGGACCCTGTGATTCAGAGACTGTGGAGCTGGTGGTGCTGCAGTAGTTGATACTTCAACGGCAGCCTGTGTTTCAGAGACTGTTGGAGCTGGTGGTGCTGCAGTAGTTGATACTTCAACGGGAGCCTGTGATTCTGAAGCAGTAGGTGCGCGTGGTGCTACAGTAGTTGATACTTCAATGGGAAGCTGTGATTCAGGGACTGTTGGAGCTGGTGGTGCTGCAGTAGTTGATACTTCAACGGGAGCCTATGTTACTGGAGTAGTAGGTCTGGGTATTCCTACAGTAGTTGATACTTCAATGGGAGCCTGTGATTCAGAGACTGTTGGAGCTGGTGGTGCTGCAGTAGTTGATACTTCAATGGGAGCCTGTGATTCTGAAGCAGTAGGTGCAGGTGGTGCTACAGTAGTTGATACTTCAATGGGAGCCTGTGATTCAGAGACTGTTGGAGCTGGTGGTGCTGCAGTAGTTGATACTTCAACGGGAGCCTGTGATTCTGAAGCAGTAGGTGCGCGTGGTGCTACAGTAGTTGATACTTCAATGGGAAGCTGTGATTCAGGGACTGTTGGAGCTGGTGGTGCTGCAGTAGTTGATACTTCAACGGGAGCCTATGTTACTGGAGTAGTAGGTCTGGGTATTCCTACAGTAGTTGATACTTCAATGGGAGCCTGTGATTCAGAGACTGTTGGAGCTGGTGGTGCTGCAGTAGTTGATACCTTAACTGGAGCCTGTGATTCTGAAACAGTAGGTGTGATTGGTGCTACAGTAGTTGATACTTCAACGGGACCCTGTGATTCAGAGACTGTGGAGCTGGTGGTGCTGCAGTAGTTGATACTTCAACGGCAGCCTGTGTTTCAGAGACTGTTGGAGCTGGTGGTGCTGCAGTAGTTGATACTTCAACGGGAGCCTGTGATTCTGAAGCAGTAGGTGCGCGTGGTGCTACAGTAGTTGATACTTCAATGGGAAGCTGTGATTCAGGGACTGTTGGAGCTGGTGGTGCTGCAGTAGTTGATACTTCAACGGGAGCCTATGTTACTGGAGTAGTAGGTCTGGGTATTCCTACAGTAGTTGATACTTCAATGGGAGCCTGTGATTCAGAGACTGTTGGAGCTGGTGGTGCTGCAGTAGTTGATACTTCAATGGGAGCCTGTGATTCTGAAGCAGTAGGTGCAGGTGGTGCTACAGTAGTTGATACTTCAATGGGAGCCTGTGATTCAGAGACTGTTGGAGCTGGTGGTGCTGCAGTAGTTGATACTTCAACGGGAGCCTGTGATTCTGAAGCAGTAGGTGCGGGTGGTGCTGCAGTAGTTGATACTTCAACGGGAGCCTGTGATTCTGAAGCAGTAGGTGCGGGTGGTGCTACAGTAGTTGATACTTCAATGGGATCCTGTGATTCAGAGACTGTTGGAGCTGGTGGTGGTGCAGTAGTTGATACTTCAACGGGAGCCTGTGATTCTGAAACAGTTGGTGCGGGTGGTGCTACAGTAGTTGATACTTCAACGGGAGCCTGTGATTCAGTGACTGTTGGAGCTGGTGGTGCTGCAGTAGTTGATACTTCAATGGGAGTCTGTGATTCTGAAGCAGTAGGTGCGGGTGGTGCTACAGTAGTTGATACTTCAACTGGAGCCTGTGATTCAGAGACTGTAGGCCCTGGTGGTGCTGCAGTAGTTGATACTTCAACTGGTTCCTGTGATTCAGAAGCCGTTGGTGCTGCTGAAGTGGAAACATCAGTTGGAGCCTCTGACTCAGAAGTAATTGGTGCTGATGGTGTTTGTGGTGAAGCAGGTGTTGGTGGTACCGTAGGAGTCGTTTCGGGTGTTGGTGGTGGTGGCGGTGGTGTAGGTGGAGTTGCGGATGTTGGCGGTGGTGGAGGTGGGGGAGGAGTGTGTGGTTTATGCGTAGGTGGTGCTGGTGGAGTAGGATGTGTGTGTGGTTTAGGTGGCGTCGGGTGCGGTGGCTTCGTGTGTTCCTTTGACTCATGCGACTCGTGACTATCGTGGCTGTCATCATCGTCGTCATCGTCATCGTCGTCGTCGTGTTTTTTCTTGTCGTGACGATGTTTATCGCTGCTGCCGTTTTCGGATTTATGATGCTTGTTCTTCTTAACCGAAGACGAGAAAAGACGTTCACCCAGTTGGTGCACACGGGGATCCACATGAGGGTAATATCCAAGACTCTGTATAGGTCTGAATTCATTATCTTCTACGTTGTCGACTGTTGCGGGGTCTGCTTCACTATAATAATGTGGGGCGTTGTCTTCATTCACTTTGTCGTCCCTTAGAGAATTCGTTATCAAAGTCTCTTTCATTCGTCTGTCGCTCAGAAATTTCTTGGAAGTTTCAAGGTCATTTTTGTTTTCCCATAGTCGTCGTCCACAACTTACTTGAATCTGTAAGATAATTATTTCATATTGTTAATTATTGAGTCAAGGCGGTATATTAAAATGTGGAAATTTGAAAATCTAAAAAGTTTTGCAGTTTGTATGTGTGTGTGCCACCTTGCGTATATCGTGTACGTAAGAAAGATAAGTATAGGCCTATAGATAGATATAAAAAGAGAGTGACGAATGAGGGAAGAGACAAAGAAAGTGATAGGTGAGGAGGAGGTGTAATGGTGGGTGACAGTATTGGGGAATATTGTATCAGAATTTGGAGAGATGTTATACAGAGTATCAGGATATTGTTCAAATGTTGGTGAACGAATTAATTATCCAAAAGTAATTGTCATATTTTCAATTTATATATAAATATTTGTGTATATATAATTAGTTTTTCAATATAAAATTATTCACTCTGTGTCAGATAAAGTGATTTTCTAAAAAAAAGATTTATATTATTTTGAATATGTTGTTCAAGGTTAATTTAAAATTGTATCGAGTCGATTTCAAAATGTATTTAAACAATTATGTTTATCATTATTTGTGAAAATTTTGTGTTTATAATAAGCATAAATCTGCTTAATTACGTCTTATTTTACACGGTAAAATTTAACTTAATACTGTTTTCTTCAATTTTCATTTTCAATAATATATCGACAATTTTTGACACTAGATTATTTTGCAGTTACATATAACTCTTCTACCTTTTTGATTAATTTTTCGTACTTTAAATATTCTCAGTTCATTCATTTCAGATAACAATGAAAGATGTTTTATAACAATAATATATTGTTTAAGAACATTGTGTTTTTAAACACGTATTGTATAGTATAATAATAACTGTATTATAATATATAACACAACAATAAGAAAAATAACAATAAGAAGAACGTCTTAGTAAATAATTGATACATTTCTATAGATTTTAATCAATTGTATGTTACCAGGTAATTGGTAATGTGTTTATTTTATTATTTTGTGCACATTTCATTGAAAATTGTTAGCATTTTATAATTGCTTATTTTATAATTAAAAGTCTTGTTTGTTTACATATTTACTTAAAACTTTTTATTTTAATATTTAATCTCTGTCCTTCGTATAGTGATGAAAATATGTTAGTATGTATTGTATTAAACAGGTAGTGCATAATGGACATTTTACATAGAATTTTAAGTAAATTATTATGTTGTAAATCAACATGTGTTCGACTGTTTAAGAATAAATTATTTAATAATATTCAAGCTGTCTCAAATATTATTTTTTCATTTGGAAAATTATTAAAACCCGTTATGTCGTTCAAGTTTGCAAATTTTATTAACATGTATGTGGTTTGCTATGTTTATTTTTGTGTTATAGAGATCTGTTCTATGTTTGGCTGTTGTAAATTTCGAAACAGATCACAAAATTCTGTATGCTCAAATAAAGTTTTATTCGGATACGTTATTTAGAGATTTAATTTTTGTAAAGTTATGTAAATATTAGTTTTTTGGAAATATAATTTTATTTTTAATATAATTGACATTTTTTAATTACAAAGTTTTGCTTCCATTATAAGTAATTACAATATTTTTTAATTTCTATGACATTACTTTCGTTAATAACAATTTATTTCATTTTATTTTAGTTGATACAATATTATTTTTACCGTAACTTGTAATTATATTTCAATTTTGAATTTTGATTAGCATATACCCTATTTTATAACATTAGATTTTTGTAGTAGCTATTATAAAAACTTACCGTATATTTCAGGCTATTATATTTGACAATAATATTAATGTCATTTAATATTAACTAGAAATAGTTAATGGCATTAATATTTGCTCAACTATTCTTGTATATACTTTATTTTTTATTGTTATTTATAATAAATAAAATTTTCGTAAAAAAATATATTTTTTAATATTTTTTTAATATAACACTGTTTTGATATTATAAACTACCATCATTAGAAATACAAATTAATAAATGTTAAAAATATATTAATTTAATAATTTGTATTTCTGATAATGATACTTTTTACTACCAAAACAATGTTACATTCAAAAAATAATAAAAAGGATATTCTTGTACAAAAAGTTTTATTTGTTAATAAAAATAATATAAAATATAATTAATGTTTTGTGCATTTTGATTTAATTTACAATATTTGCTTATTAAGACGAATTATAATCAATTCGTATCAATAGTAATATAAATAATTAATACGAAGTGTATATAAACACGTTTTACATATGGTTTGTTAAATTTTAAATAATCGTATACTTCAGTCGCTAATGCAAAGGCAGGAATTTCCGAGAACGGAATCAACTGAAAAAAATTATTTTGACACAAAAACTATTACTACAACGTGAAGAGGGGACAAAACATTTGAACTAAAGCAAATGTATTGAAACATAATGTCAAATAAAATTTAAACAAAACAATTCTAATAATTTCATTATTTTTATTTTCTTCGCTTTATATTAAATAATATAAATTAATAATTAATAATAAATCTTGACTAAAAAAAATATAAAATAAAGTGGAATTTAAATAGTTTTACGGTCAAAATTTAAATATATACATTTAATAATAGGTTTAACACTAAGCTCAAAAATATATTGGAGAATAAATATATATTCAACAAATCATAATTTAATAGTAGTTTAATTTAAACATACAGATCATTACTAGTGTGTACTTACAGTGGCTAGGACGATCAGAATTAACCACAGTGATACTCGTCTGTAGTTCATCTTGCTGATGCACATAAGACTGATGACTACCTGCTGGACGCCTCGTCTTAAATACAGACAACGACGAACGTAAGGATTACGTATTAATTGCTATTAATTGATCGAATTTTTCCGCACGATATAATGGTTTTCGTGATTACAGCGAACACGCTGTCATTGGTGAGTGTTTATTTACCTGTGTACTCTTGATAAGATTCGTCAAGTGGTCAAAACAATTTTATTTAACGGAAATTTATGTTTCACAAGAGAAGGGATAAGTCTATTGTGCACAGATAAATTTTTATCTTACTCTGTAATTGTTTACTAATTATGTCAAGTGGTTCTGCGCCATTGGGGGCGAAAAAATTCCATTGCCGATACATTAGACCTGCATTTTCTTAAATACTAAGTGTCTGGAAGTCTGCTAGAAGGTCTACGTAAAAACAAGGACAGTGCGTAAAAAAACCTTTTATATAATTTTTTTTCTTATTGACCATCATGTTGTCGTCGCCGCCGTCATCATCATCTTCTTCATATTCGTCGTTGTTGACTTCTTCTTCTTCTTCTTCTTCTTCTTCTTCTTCTTCTTCTTCTTCTTCTTCTTCTTCTTCTTCTTCTTCTTCTTCTTCTTCTTCTTCTTCTTCCTCTTCTTCTTTTATCCTGATACTGACAACATCGTCATGATACATGTTAAAGAAAATAGGGGGACCAACCACAATCCTGAAATATTCCTAGATTCATTTTAATCAGTTCAGAAAATTCGCTGAATGTCTTGTTTTCCCAAAGCCCACGTCCCATACCCATAGGTTAGCAGGAGGGCTACCGTGAATTTACTAAATTTCAACCTGGTCTTTCTTGTTGTTCTGTTACGTATCGTTCCGTGTATGGTGCCACACATCAGTTAGAATTTGCAAAATCATTGTTGGTGTCTCATAGCTGACACCACACATCATAAGGTAAAATATCGCACCCATTGTATTGGCCGTGTCGCTTATTGATCAATATCTTTCAACGTACTGTCTCTTTCATTTGCAAGCCACTCGCTTTTTTTCTTTTTCAGACAAATTATAATTGAACATATAGACTCACACATTAAAACCAAATTTTAGGCAATTATCTGGTCATCCTCAAACAGTGTTGTGTTCATACTATTACAGCTTTTGGTGAATCGAATTACGGGGTTAACAAATAACATTCTTCTTCTTCTTCTTTCTTCTTTCTTCTTCTTCTTCTTCTTCTTCTTCTTCTTCTTCTTCTTCTTCTTCTTCTCTTCAAGAATTAAGTTATGTAAACCTGTTCCGGCACCCATCTCATCCTCGGTAGAGGCATATTCTACCTACGGGTCTATAGTTCAGTGCCGCTTTCTGCAATCGATCCTCTATCATCCTTTGCACATGATCCCACAATTGTCTTCTGCAAAAATTCCAGTAATTTTCTTTATGTCCTTTACTTTGAGTTCTGTTCTGATATCTTCATTCCTTATTATATCTTGTAATGTATAGTTCAAAGTATTTTGAAGAAACTGTATTTCATCGCTTTGAAACTTACCGCTATTCTTTTTTGTCATGACCCACCCCTCACTTGCATAAATCAATGTGGGTATTGCAATAGTCTTATTAAATTTAATTCTTGTGCTTTGTCTTGTTTAGACTCTAAATCCTATCTTAGAAAGAGAAGGGTGAGGGCAAATCTCCTGCACCCCAAAACAGGGCCTTTCGGCTAAGATCCTCCTGGTACGGGGTTGTGCAACAGGCCAGTAACCTAGTCATGTAAAATTTTGAAATACTTGTAGCATCCAAAGCATCCTCGGAGTAAGAACTGGAAACCGTGCCAATAGGACCGTAGCAAAGAATAAGGATTCGAATATGCGGATTTCGGAACAACATTCTTCCATGGTGAAATATTATTAATATTATACCAATTAAATAAAGTGAGTGATGAGGTATACCCCTGTCGCACTCGTCTGTTGATGGGTATGGATAATATTTAACTACAAAATATCTGTATTCTGTGGCCAGAATCTCCTATGCCGTAACAGGAATGGGGATTATTTTGACATAATAAAGTTCTACCGTATAAGCTGATCAATTTCTTGGTGAAAAACATTACTTTTCCTTCTAATCGGATCACTTCATACCATCAATCTTAATAATTGTAAATTATTGTTAACACAAAGTATTTATGCTAGATAAAATATGGTTAATGAAAATCACATTATGACATATGACAAACTGAAGCCAATAAACCTATCACAATCCATGGACAACTGTCCAAAGAAAGATAGACATTTGTTACGGGTTAGATGGAAGCTCGGAGTTGTAGTACGAGACCGGTTGCAACTTAAGCCTACGTTTCCAAGGCGTGCCTGTCAATAGAACTTGAGAAATGATTCAGAAAATATTTCGTGCACGAATTTTTTCTCTTCATTGAATTAACAAAACAGAATTTTACTTCTCTAAGCTAATATGATAAAACTACCTATACGTTTTAACAATTCCCCGACTACACGAGGTCAACTAACCTAACCTATCTTATCTACATTAAGTAATCGTTTATTTCATTTTTTACGGTGTTACCAATTTTTAATTACACGATTCAAAATATTTAAAATTTTAATAATTTTAGGACGGGAAATAATTCAGCAAACAGAATAAATAAATCGTATATTTAAAATACGTAGAGTTGTAGAAATGAAGAAACAGACACTAAAATATGTCTCAGCTGGAGTTAGCTGGAACGGAAGAATAGGGGCTAGTTTCTAGTTTATAGCATCTAAATCAAACTCGTTTTTTTGTTTTGTGCTACATTTTATTGAACTATCTGTTTCAACATTGAGTCTAATTTTTACATCTAAATTCTTTAAAATTATTGTCAACTCGATTCGGATGTTGTCAAACTTTTTTGTGGAACCTTTGTGTTATGGCAATAATTCTACTGGAAACCCGTTTTCCAGTGGTGGTTATAAGTTTCCCGTTGCTGTTTCAGTATTTATATCGCTTGTTGCGTCTCTACTGCAGCTTGCTGCTCTTACTGCTTGTTTCTGTGACGCAATATACTGTTTCAGTAGTTCGTAAATGGCACCCAACTGTGGGTTCGGCGTTTGCATTAACTGGGAAACCGTTTAGGTTAAGTGATTATAAGTTTCCCGTTGCTGTTTCAGTATTTATATCGCTTGTTGCGTCTCTACTGCCGCTTGCTGCTCTAACTGCTTGGTTCTGTGCCGCAATATACAGTACTGTTTCAGAAGTTCGTAAATGGCACCCAACTGTGGGTTCGGCGTTTACATTAACTGGGAAACCGTTTGCATTAAGTGATTATAAGTTTCGCGTTGCTGTTTCAGTATTTATATCGCTTGTTGCGTCTCTACTGCCGCTTGCTGATCTAACTGCTTGTTTCTGTGCCGTAATATATTGTTTTAGCAGTTCGTAAATGGCACCCATCTGTGGGTTCCGCGTTTGCATTAACTGGGAAACGTTTGCGTTAAGTGATTATAAGTTACCCGTTGCTGTTTCATATTTATATAGCTTGTTGCGTGTCTCCTGCCGCTTGCTGCTCTATCTGCTTGTATCTGTGCAGCAATATAGGCCTACTGTTTCAGCAGTTCGTAAATAGCACCCAACTGTGGGTTCGGCGTTCGGACTGCGTATCCCCTTGGACTGATCACATTGTCTTCTGTCATATCGGTATCCACGGTGCACTCTGTTAGGGTTAAAAAACTAATTTTCTTTTTACGTACCTTCAGCCACCTTCAATAAAACTTATTTTGACTTGTAGCCAATTTATCACTTTGAACTCACCATTTTTACTGTAGAAAACACCTTTTTAACTTTACAATACCGTACCAAGGACACTTACTTGCGGCATTTCAAAGTTGATGGGGGACAGTTTGCCGAATCCTGTTTGTAATTTGGAAATATAGTCTAGATAGGTGTGATATAAGAAGGCGATGGTAGTCCTACTAACTTGGCATCAGAATTTTTGATTTCATAATAAAGATCTGTACTCTAGATGTTATCAAACGCCTGTCGAATGTTTAAACACACTGCAGGAGAGTATTCCTTCATGCTAAGTGCTGAGTTAATTGTTTAAACAATTAGACTGTAAATCACTTTAAATTAAAAAAAAATTAGTTAAAAAAGATTACCCTTGACAGAACCACTATAAATGCCGTGTCATCAATAGGTGGGAAAACACGCCGTGTGCACACAGGGCTTAAATAATATTACATTTCTGTTTCTAATCGCTTCATTCATACTTTTACCGTGCACATACAGTCACCTCATTATCGCCGTAACGTAATATCTTGAAGCATGCCGTCCTTGACTGTATACACGTATCTTATACGCGTCAGCAGTACATTCCGACAACAGTCATAATTTCAAACTTTTGTTTCTGTTTATCAATAATTTAATCTAGAAGCTTGGCAAATTTAATTTTGTCTAGTCAGTACGTCATTTCTGAAGTGACTAATGTAGTAATAACTAATTAATATTTACTATGTAAAATATTTGTTTATCAAAGGGCGAAGAATGATTGAAACGTTTTCACGTTAGTTGGTAACCAGATATCAAAACGGTGAGAACATTTAGAGATTTTGATAGAAAGTTATCAGATGTGGGAAAACTAAAGTCGCAAGTATGTACGTTCTCACCAGAACGCGGTATGTGTATCAAGCGCGTCTATGTGTGTATCTACTTATATCAAGCTTTCTCTCTCAGTCTCTCTTTTCTAAACGCGCGCGCGCGCGAGTGTGTGTGTGTGTGCATAATTTTAATTTAACTTCTAGTCCTCAATCAAGATGTGTTGCTTTCCTTACTTGGAGCATCTTTCGGGCTTCAGACATTTTTCTCATCTTCATCCATCTACTGTTTAATCTTGTGGAATATTTGTGTCCAGGTTAGTTGTTGCTATAGCTTCCTGTTAGATTTTAGATTTTGGTAGTTTAAATTGGTGTTATTGTGTGTGGTGAGGTATATGTTTAATCAGTCTCATGTTGGTGATCTCTAGGAATCCGAGTCCCCTGTTTATTGTATCTATGGCCAAACTGGATTTTATATGTCCAGTTTTTTGTACGCGTTTAAGTGCTCAAAATAACGTTTTTTCAATTGATTTTTGTGTGTGGTCTATGTAATATCTGCAATATGTAACATTTGCCCATTGGCTATGCCAAAACTGCAATACAGCATTATTCGAGAAAATACGGTCCTGAAAAAAATATTCAAGATCTCTTTTCAATTCACTTTGATTGAGTTCGGATCCAGTAATTTTAAGCAAGAGGATATTACCATAGAACACCCTAAAAAAGAATTAGCCTTATTAGAATTACCACCAGTAAAGTTTCTTTAAGAAGAAGACGTTGAAGACTACTGAGATGACAATGTCTACGATGATGATAAAGATTACAACAGCGCAGCCTCATGCAAAATTATGCTAAACATTATAATTAACATAAAATAAATTATAATCAAATTCAATATTGTTGCACTAAAACATTTATGTATACAATTTTATACTTTTTTTAAAAGAAAGTAAATATTTTCTATCGTGTTTTGTGAAATTTTAAAAGTAATTAAGTGTTTATGAAGAAATGTTTACTTCAGGAATCCCGTCATAATATGTGTGATTCATTACCAACTTTAACGCCCGTTGACCCAGTGTTCGGCGGTTGGGTGAATTAACCCCCCCCCCCCAAAAAAAAACACCATTGCTGGGCCAATAATAACACTTAAGCGATTTGTGTGTTATTTTAATAAAATTAATATTTGTATTTAAAAATTGTACTAAATATATAACCAAAATACTTCAAGAAGAATAAAATGTAAATTGCCTGCGGCTTCTAGAAATGTGTCGAAAAGTCTTCTAGTAAATTCTATAGCAGTCTAGCTCAGATTTTAGTAAACACAAAGGCTCTGGCTACGGCCAACGGGTAGTTACTATACCATGAATAAAACAAGAATAGGACGGAAATATGGGTTTACGGAGAAGGAGTAGCGTTTCTACATCGTGCAGTGCGTTGTAGCTCTACCAGACAGCGGGCGACCTGCGCTGCCCTGATAAGTTAAAAGGTCCTAACTCCAACTTTTTTCTAAATGCTTTTTTGTAGCGTTTCCGAATCGGTCTAAAAAAATACACCTTTTTATGACATTAGAAAGCCCTAAATCCAAAACAGTGATGAGTTATATTGAAATTTATATTGGCCCTAACTCCAGTTTGAGGTCGTTTTCGATAAAAGAAGGCCCTATGTAACAAACAAATACTAAAAACACCCTAAATCCACAAAGAGTTATACTTAGGGCCTTCACTCTTCAAGTTAAGCGTGCTATCAAGGAATTAGGGCCTTCCTTCGTAAGATACCGTTGCGTGGTTTCCTGGAGTTTAGGGCCTTCTTTCATCAAACATGTCAATTTGACTGACTGTTTTTGCTACAGTCTAGCTGCAGTGTCTGTTGACATAAACGCCATCGTTTCTCTAGTGTATCACACTGAGTGCAGCAGTTCAGTTCTGTTTTATTTAGTTGTTCCATTTGTAAGTGTTAATAATAATATCACGTTTCCTTCAAGCAGATAAATGATTCTTTTACTTTCTACATACAACACTTCAGGTAATTTCATCAGTATTTTTCTTTTAAAGATATTCAGGCCTACGGTAACGGGAGGTAACCTCAAAATATAGGAACCTGATCCTAGTTTCTATTTACAACCTTTTTGCCCAACAAATATTATAATCATGGGATCAGTTTAAAGGGTTTTTTGTACTTAAATGAAAACAATTTCAATAAGTGAATGCAATTCAATAAGTAAAAACAGAAAACGAGACTTTCGAGAAAATGCTAAAAACTAAGGAAAAAAACTATAAACGTCACTATAAAAAATGTAAATGAATGAAAGTAACACAAACAGTATGTTGTTGTAACATAAACAAAAATTCACCTATATAATGCTTTCTCATTTTGACAAATATTAACAACTTTCCTTGTGTTGTCTCAATTTGGAATCAGCTAACTTTTTTAACTGATTAGGCCTACGTTTGTATCAGCTGTTGCATTGTCTGGTTTTTGTATATGTAACGAACAATATACAGTACCTTCAAGTGTTTATTTTTATCTAGTCAGTCTATCTTTTACATAGGTTCTGACGATCATGCATTTATTTTTAGGTTTGCGGCTTGACCAGTATTTCCATTTTTTGAGACGTTGAAGCAACAATGCCCGGACGTAACTTATCAAGAGG
Organism: Magicicada septendecula; assembly: GCA_034769895.1. Lineage (NCBI taxonomy): Eukaryota > Metazoa > Arthropoda > Insecta > Hemiptera > Cicadidae > Magicicada > Magicicada septendecula. The sequence goes on from CM068375.1 coordinate 318,598,226, forward strand.
ATAGCTTTAATGCTATCAATGTTGTCTGAGAAAAATCAACAACTTAACAATGTTAAGAATAAATTTGAATCCAACTTAAATAAGGAACCGCAATCAATGTCGGATGCTTGTGTATCAATTAAAACTCCCTCAACTACACAGGCTAAGAACGAAAACGAAATCACACCCACATACACAATACTTGAAGTTATTGGCCCTTCAAATTTTCTGCAGCCTGAGGAAACTTTAAGAAATAATGTACCTCAAAAAGAAAAAATTGACAATGGCATCAGTGAAGATAAGTTTTATTTAAATGAGGAACAGGAATCAATGTTGGCCGTTTCTGAATCTAATGCGAATCCCTGAAAAACGAACGAAGAAGATGAAAGCACACTGATTTACACAATACTGGAGGTTTTTGTTCCATCAAATTTTGAAGAGCTAATTGAAGTTGAAAATGATCCAGTACGGAAAAATTTAACGATGGTGAAACTTTAAACAATACTGTACTTCCAGAAGAAGAACAACAACAAGACGAAGAAGAAGAAGATCTTGGTATCACAAAAAGGGGAACGAAAAGAGTAAGGAAGAAAAAAAGTACGACTCCAAAAGAAAAAGCACAAAACAGAATCAAAAAGTTAAAAGAAAACCATCCCCCACGTGATCCTTGTGGTGACAAATGTCGCTACAAATGCAGCACAAGGTTTTCGGAAGAGTGGCGAAACCAATGTAACACCGAATTTTGAAACAAAAATTTCACAGAAAGACGGGACTTTATCGTGGTGTGTGCCACTAAGCTCCCGGTGAAGAGACGTCGGGGTGAATCGGAAACTAGAAACAATTCGTTTCGATATTTTTTTAATGACAAAGAAGGCGAAAGAGTCAGAGTATGTAAATGGTTTTTTCTTACTACTCTTGGGTTTTCTAAAGAAAATAACTCGGTTATTTATGACACTTTAACATCTGTTGACAAAGATACAATGACTGGTATGACGTCATGTTCGACTGACAAAAGAGGAAAGCATCCTAATCCTAAGAAAATTGACAGGAGCATTATTATAAATCATATAGAGAGCTACAACCCAAGTATTGCTCACTACAGAAGAGAACATGCGCCAAATCGACGATACCTCCCAAATGATGTGACCATTCAAAGGATGTATGATGATTTTATACGAGCTGAAAACTCTTGTGACTGTTCTTACGATCTGTATAGAAAGGTTGTTAATGAGCTGAACATATCGTTTACGAAACTCAGTCATGAAGAATGTGGTATGTGCTTCAAGTTTAAGGAACATGACAAATACCACAATCAGGAAAATTTATCACCAGACTGTGAGACTTGCATTTATTGGAAGTGCCACATTGAAAAGGCTGAAAAATCAAGAGACCTCTATAAAGAACACGCTAAGCTGCAGTCTTCCACTGACGCCTTATACTTTTGTGCTGATCTACAGAAGGTGATTATGTTGCCACGGATGGATTCCTTCAAAGAAGTCGTGTTTACTCGAAGAATGGTAGTATTTAATAAAAGTTTTGTACCTATTGGTACCAAACAGAAGGCTAAACCTCTCGCAGTCTTGTGGCACGAGGCAATAAGTGGAAGAAAAAAAGAAGACATCTTAAATGCATTTTATTCATTTTTTTATCATTTCAGAGATGTAAAGCATATCTGTATTTGGCTGGACAATTGCTCAGCACAAAACAAAAACTGGACTCTTTTTACCTTTTTGGTGCATCTTGTAAATTATTGCCGACAGATTTCTGTAGACAGTATTGACATTTTTTACTTCGAACCAGGTCATACGTTTATGGCTGCTGACTCCTTTCATCATCAAGTTGAATTGGCTATGAAGCACAGTGGAAAGGTTTATGATTTCCAGGATTTTGTTAAGTGTGTCCAACAAGCAAACTCAGGAAAAGTAGACACCAAAGAACTTAGTGTTGGGGACCTTTTCGCACGGAAAGACTGCACTTCAAAACAAAAACTTAAGCGTCGAGGTGACAACATACCTTATCTCACAGATGTTGTTAAAGTAACTGCTAAAAGAGGAAATACAAGTCTTTTGTATTCTACCAAATATGAAGAATCTAGTTCAAAAGTGTTGAACTTCTTGCAAGCTAAATGCATCAAGAACTACTTTCCCATGTTTGAAAAAATTGACAAAGTACGAGGATTCAATAAAGCAAAGAAAAAAGAAATAGTTGAAAAACTGTGCCCCCTTTGCCATCTAACCGTCGTGGATTTTGGTTGAGTATCCAAGAGTCAGAAGAGCCAGACTTAGTAAACGCTGACTAATGAAAGACTGATAAAGAACAAGCTAAATATATATGTAAACTAGTTTTATGTTAATTAAAAAACTGAAAATTATTGAATGTGTTCTTTTTATTTTATGGTATTACACAGTTTTTAAAAGTTGTTTTATGCAGAGCTATTATTTAGGGTTTGTAAACATGATAATTATGATCATAAAAAGCCCCAAATCCCATACAGGGAGTTAGGGCTTTTCGAGACCGTGTATTACAGCAGCAAACTTTAAAATAAAAAGCCCTAAATCCATTTTTTCTAAACAAAAATTAAAAATCAATTATATTAACATTAACACAAAGTTGTGTACATTAAAACAACAACTTTTACACATCAAAAGCCTTTTAAAGTATCAAAACTTTGATGCAGGTGAAGAAATTTGTTTTCCTTATTTCCTGTAAAATTTTGTTCTTCGGAGATAGGGCTTTCTATATTATGGGGGCAGTGCGGTGGTCACTATGATACCGGCCAACTACCGGTAGACGTTCAGTAGTCAAGACAGGACAGAGTCACTCATCCCGCACTCGGCCAGCAATGCGAAATCCCATTCCAGTTTTATTAGTAATATACTTAAACTCGTCCCGAGTTGAATGGACAGTGAAATGCGTTGCACAAGTTTACATTTCTACATACTCCTATTTTATGGATTAAATTTTCTATTCCAGTTTGCTTTTCAATGTAATATCTAATACCTACTTTATTAGAAAAGTAACAATTTGTACAAAAATTATATATCTTATTGGTAGAATGATATCGGCTAATGTGTTTTAGTTGTTTATCTACGTTAACATTTATTTACTACACCTTTTAAAATACATTAAATAAAATATAAGAGGAACCATAAAAATACATTATTCATCTCATTATTGCGTGCGTCGAAATACGCGTAACAAGCCATTGACAGATTTATTTCAGTTGTTGCATAATTGACTTGAAATAGGCCTAGGTTACGTGCCATTAAACGGCTCTGATAAACACAAAATTCCCGGAACGCTCGACTAACAATGCGTAATGTTCAAAAGTCAGAACATGTAACGATAACAACCTCAATTAAATGAAGTAGATTTGTTGAAGGTAAGTGTCTGTGTTGAGTATAGCAAACGCAGTTAAGTGGAGAGACTTGAAAACAACGATTTTAAAGGCTGTTGTACACGACAAAAGTGGAGAGAGGCAGGTCAGGATAGTAAACAAACGAGAAGCAGGTTTTGCGCAAATCAGGTGACTGTTTGACCCGAAGGTTAACGACAAACTTGCTAAGCGAGTAGGTGGCCTGTGCCCTGCAGCTAGTAGTGATAGAGGCTCATATTAATGTTGCATACCAAGATTTTAGTAAATTATTTAGCAACAAACTCTACTTTTAATATAAAAGAAGCAAGTAAGGAATTTAATGGCACAGTAGGCCTATAGTGTATACAAAAATAAATTTAACAAATAAAGAAAGAAATGAGTAGCAAATTCGTTTGCTAATGAATAACAAAGTGAAGAGTAAACAGTTGTTCACCGTTGATAATAAAAGTATTGAACTTGAATTAAAATTAAAAAAAATATCTTAAAATTAAACCTCTTTCTTGATTTGTCAAAAAAATAACTTTTTGTTGACAATTAAAAATCAAAATAGTAATCATGGAGACTCTTAATGTTGTATTTTGGTCTCGCCAAAATCATTAATGCTCATACGATTGAGAACGTCTGTGAGTAGGCCTACACTTTCTTCCTTTGCAGACATGTTTGTTTTCATAAACTCACTCTAACGTTTTACTTAAACGGACCATTAATCGTTTTTTTATTCGGAGAGGATTTTTGGTATCCTCCACATTTACTATGCACGCACAGTCATCTATGATATTATTCATACTGGAAACCAAATTACAGAGATCTACATATTAAGAATATATATTTTAACATTCCATCGCTCAAGTATAAAATGAAACTACAAACAAATAATGTTTCTAAATAACTCCTTAAATTTGTAGTGACCGTCAATCAATGAATTTTTTAGTGGATGGTTAGTGAGAATCGGTCAAAAATAACACAAATTTTAACTATTTTGCGTCGACGTTTCGACAATGTTTATTGTCATCTTCAGGACCTGTGTATGAAATACAAAAGAAATGTCAAACAACGGAACAATTAAATATTTGGGTGAACGTGTTCGTGTATGTGAGTGTGTGCGTGCGTATGTACGTATCATTGTAAATGTGAAGACTTATGATAGATTTTTTACATCTTCCAATTATCTTTAAGAAAATGAGCAAATTATAGTATGACAGAACTTAATTTATACAGTATTACAATTTAAATTACTAAATGTAATGATATTTTAATTAATTAAACAAACAGTAATCAACAATTGGATATTATAATACATTTTGGGTTAGTTGTCTCCAAGTCGCTTATATTAATATAATATATATTTACCATATATCCGTCGTGCGACTTCGTTTTTCTCGTCTTATGACGCGTTTCGGCAACGAATTGCCATCTTCAGAAATCTTAATCACTCATAAGAGATCGTTAAAAAATTAAAAACACTAAAATCATTACAGTAAAAGTGCACTTTTACGACATTGGAAACTCACAGACCCAATGGTCTGTGATGGTCTGTGAGTTTCCAATGTCGTAAAAGTGCACTTTTACTGTAATGATTTTAGTGTTTTTAATTTTTTAACGATCTCTTATGAGTGATTAAGATTTCTGAAGATGGCAATTCGTTGCCGAAACGCGTCATAAGACGAGAAAAACGAAGTCGCACGACGGATATATGGTAAATATATATTATAACAATTGGATATTAGATTGGTATATAAATTGTTTATACCTACAGCAGTCAACATATAGCAAAGTAAAATATATTACCTATAAATAAAACAGATTAGGGGATGTTCACTATGTAATTATTAAAAGTTATTTTTAACATGTTTCACTCCCTACTGGTATTAACAAACGATCATAATTTAGAAACATACAATTTACACAATAAATGTAGAACTTTAGGACTTACATCAGATAGTTGACATAAGGTTACAAACAAAAAATTTCTGGTAAATTTTACTAACAGGTAAACTTGGATAATAATTGTAATCATATTGTAAATTATAGTCACGAGTACTATAGAATATTGTAATTTATGTATGTGTCCACAATCACACCTTCTCTCTCACCCATTCTCCCCCTACCAATCCTTCTCACAGCTTCCCACTCTAACCTGAAATCGCTCTATCACTCACTATCCCTCCCACTCACTCTCTCTCTTACTACATTTTACTCACTGCCTCCCTTCTTCCCTCTCTCACTCCATCCCCCCCCCTCTCTCTCTCTCTCTCTCTCTCTCTCTCTCTCTCTCTCTCTCTCTGTCTCTCTCTCTCTCTCTCTCTCTCTCTCTCTCTCTCAGTCTTGTCTCTTTCTAGACTGATACAACACTTTCTCACTCACATTAACCACTCGGGCTCTCTGTCTCTCTCACTCACAATCTAAACATATATATATATATATATATATATATATATATATATATTTCTAAATAACCAAAACGTAATTTTCTTAATTTTGAAATTTTTCAAACTTTACTTTTGGAAAACGTAATTATAGACTAGCTAGAATGCAAGTGACGATATAACAACAAAAAATTGTTATAACAATGTTACGTCAAACAATTAAACAACGTAACGCTGAAAAAGTGTAACAGTGTAAAGATATAAAAAAAAATTACACAAAGTAATAGTGCAAAAATATAGCAATATAACCATGTGAAAGTAAATAATGTAACCATGTAAAGAACATATCAATGTAACAATATAATAACAATGTAAAAATGTGATAATGTCAGATATAAGTAATACAAGAATGTAAAATTGCAACAATGTAGGAATCAAAAGTAATTTCAACAATGTAACAATGAAAAATGTAACACTGGAACACTGTAAGAATGTAACAATGTAACCACATATTGCAAAAATATAACAATGTAATGGTATAACAGTAAACGACCTAACAGTGTAAACAACATAACAATGTGAAAATGTGATAATGTTAGATGTAAGTAATAGCATCAAGACAACAGTGTAACTATGTAAAAGTTTACACTGTAATCAAGGTATGAATCTAAGAATGTATAAATGATATTTTTCAAAAATGAAAGATTATAAAAATCTAATTGTTCAATGTAACATTGTAAACAATATATATTATTTACACTGTGTAACAGTAGAAAAACATAACAATAAGACATGAATAGGCCCTACTTGTAATATTATAAGAATTTAGTAGTGCAAAAATAAAATATATTGATATCAAATAGACTTATTTGGAATTCATAAATACTTTTAAACGATCTAATAATACAGTCCAGGGGCAAAACGTACTTTGAACTACACCCTGTTACCATTTACATTACAGTAATTATTTTTGTAATTATATTATGTATAATTATAAAAAAATAGCAGTTTATCAACATGTATTTGTATAAACTCTGTATATTAAAGCACTACCTAATTTATAAATCAGAATATATTTAATTTTTTCAGCGACCTACGCGTACATTATAAGGTCAGCAGATGCTTTGTTTAAGTGAGAAGAGTCAGTAATTTTCAAACACTGTTCCGACTACTTTTGACGACACGTTGCGTGCCACTGAACGCTTGGGAAATGTGAGTAGACAAATATTTACAACAGCGCTCAAACTGGGACAATGTCAAGTGCGTTTGCACTGTGAAGTGGAACAAACGTGTCACTGAACTGAACCCATTCTTATCAATAATAATGTGGAATTTTACATCGATATCAGCGTTAGAATACGTGACAGAATAACGGTTTATTTGAAAAATTATCACACAATTAAAAGTCTGAAAATGAAAAAAGTCCACCTAATAAACAAAAAAAAACTCAAAACACGTGGTGCCAGCGGAGAGAACAAATAGTCTGTGAGAAATCCCACGATAAATTGTCGCTGAGTTCTATAGGGTACGACGAATACTTTTCAGACTGGAAGAACAATATTGTCGGACGATACTACATGAATGTGGCCATTATATTTATTGGATTAGAAAACGTACGATAACTTATCGTCTACAACAGGACCATATAAAACGGACACTTATAAAACTTCATAAGTGTTTTCTTTCTCCCATTAGTTGCAAAATTCGCGTTAGTTGCAGTTTCTCATTTGTTACTAAAAATTAATATGTGTACAAGATAGGAATGAGGTAAGTTAGACAAGCTGTGTTGCTACGTGACCAGTCTTCATTCGGGCAGTCCGCTTTGTCAAACAAACACCTGGTTGCCGACTGAACTGTATGATTGCCCGGTTTTCGAAACTTGTTTTGATAAAACTTGAAATAAATTTTAGAGCAAATTAAACAGTTTGATTTGACAATTTTAAAATTAAAAATTTATTAAACTTAAGAAAAAATAAAATTTTGCTTGACTCTTGGATAAAGAAAATATTTACTGAAAACCCAGTACATATTATTTGGTAATCACCTCTCTCTCTCACTCTCTCTCTCTCTCTCTCTCTCTCTCTCTCTCTCTCTCTCTCGCTCCCCCTCTGTCTCACTCTGCTATATCATTTACTTTCGCCAACAAAATTTAGTTAATGGAAATATATATATTTTGTTTTCTTGCATGTTCGTCTTCTTCTTTTTTTATTACGGACTAAGCAAAGCACCTGATCCGGTCCCAAAAGAATACTGAAACTTCACCAAGGACTGATAGGTATTCTTATACTTGTTTGTTCAATTGGATTGTGTTGCATAACTTCTTTAGGCAACCTGCCATGTAGCAGTCTGTTCAGACCAATGCGTCATCATTTGTTTGTTGCAATACCACCTTTGAGACGCAGACGCATTAGTTGTAGTTTCTACAGGCTGTGATGTAGCCGAATTAGTTATAGTGTCTACGGGCTGTAACGTAGCTGAAACCGCATTAGTTGTAGTGTCTACAGGCTGTGATGTAGCTGGAGCCGCATTAGTTGTAGTGTCTACAGGCTGTGATGCAGCTGGAGCCCGATTAGTTGTAGTGTCTTCTGGCTGTGATGTAGATGGAGCCTCATTAGTTGTAGTGTTTAATGGCTGTGATGTAGCTGGAGTCGCATTAGCTGTAGTGTCTACGGGCTGTGATGAAGCTGGAGCCGCATAAGTGTAGTGTCTAAGGGCTTTAATGTAGCTGGAGTCGCATTAGCTGTAGTGTCTACGGGCTGTGATGTAGCTGGAGCCGCATAAGTTGTAGTGTCTACGGGCTGTGATGTAGCTAGAGCCGCATTAGTTGTAGTGTCTACAGGCTGTGATGTAGCTAGACTAGCATTAGCTGTAGTGTCTACGGGCTGTGATGAAGCTGGAGCCGCATAAGTTGTAGTGTCTAAGGGCTTTGATGTAACTGGAGTCGCATTAGCTGTAGTGTCTACGGGCTGTGATGTAGATGGAGCCGCATAAGTTGTAGTGTCTACGGGCTGTAATGTAGCTGGAGCCGCATTAGTTGTAGTGTCTACAGGCTGTGATGTAGCTGGGTCTGCGGTAGTTGTAGTGTCTGCGGGCTGTGATTTAGCTGGAGCAGAGGTAGTTGTAGTTTCTACGGCTTGTGATGTAGCTGAAGCCGCGGTAGTTGTCGTGTCTACTGGCTGTGATGTAGCTGGAGCCGCATTAGTTGTAGTGTCTACGGGCTGTGATGTGGCTGGAGCTGCGTTAGTAGTAGCGTCAACTGGTTGAGGCGTTTGAGGTGTTGATCCTGCTGCGGGTGCCTGTGTCACAGTAGCGTTAGATGGTTGCGGTGCAGCTGTGGTGGTGGTATCTACAGATGCCTGTGTCTCAGTAGCGTTAGAGAGTGGTGGTGGAACTGTGGTGGTGATATCTACAGGAGCCTGTTCCTCAGTGGTGTTAGAGGTAGGTGGTGCAGCAGTCATGGCGATATCTACAGGTGCCTGTGTCTCAGTAGCGTTAGAGAGTGGTGGTGGAACTGTGGTGGTGATATCTATAGGAGCCTGTGTGTCAGTGGCGTTAGAGGCAGGTGGTGCAGCAGTCGTGGCGATATCTACAGGTGCCTGTGTCTCAGTGGCGTTAGAGGGTGGTGGTGCAGCAGTCGTGGTGATATCTACAGGTGCCTGTGTCTCAGTAGCGTTAGAGACTGCTGGTGCAGCTGTGGTGGTTATATCTACAGGTGCCTGTGTCTCAGTGCCGTTAGACGCTGGCGTCGTCGGCGTAGTCGTGACTACCACAGGTGTTGTCGTTGTTGGTGGTGTTGTACATTCGCGGCTGTCTTCGCGTGATTCGTCACTCCTCTCGTCACTGTCCCTTTCTTTTTGGTCGCGGCGATCCTTCTGGTGACGGTGCCTCCTGTGTACGTCCCTTCTGCTCCTGATGTTATTAGTTTTAAAATATGACCTTCATTTTTTATACTGAGTTTTGTAAAGGTAATGAAAGGATCACTTGCAATTAATCAGTATTTGTATGTAGGGAGAGATCACAATGGTAATTGTTTGCTGTTTCAGACACACGCGTGCGGGCGCATGACGAATTGTACATTTCGCGTCCCTGTGGAATTCGTCTGTGCATGTGCGAAATTAATATTAACCTTATTATCCTCTAAAGGAGAGAAGTTTTTATGTTTCTATATTTTGTAATACGTAAGTGTTATAATAGGTACATTTTTCAAATGTAACCTTCATAACTCTATTTCTGGTTTTAATAAGGGTCAAAATATCATACCAAGAAAATATTTATCATAGGCCGTAGGCCTGTATAAATAGTTCAGTTATATATCGAGTTCAAATATGCATGTAGTTGTTGAAAATTAATACTTTGTCAATGTATGCCAGAGATTGAAACAAATATTGACAAGTTGTAAAAAGAAATTCAAAATGTTAAATACCTATTAGAATTTTAAACTACGAAATGTTTACTTCAAAATAGAGTTTCGGGTGGCATTTAGAGACTTTTAGCATAACCAAGTTAACAACATTGGTCAGGCTTATGTGTTTAGAAACGAAACCGCGGAACGACTTAAGACATGTGACATTGTGAAGAAATAATGTGAAATCAAGATGGAAGAGAAAAGAACTCTAATTCGTTTCCAACGTTATCTGTTAATAAAATATAATAATAAGCAGATTGTTTTGTTAATAGGTAGTATTTATGTATTCAGTGACTATCACAACTTTACTTAATATGACTATATATCTTCCATTAGTCAGTTCTATTTATTTTTGTAGTTAATAAAACAAATATGTTTACATACGTTAGTAACGCTTTGAAACATTACATGTTCTTACTTTATTTATTTATGTATGTAAATGAATATATATTTTTTATTTCCTGCTTTTGTTTAAATTTATTTGTATATTTTGTTGATTGATATCGTTTAATTGATGTATCACTAAGTGTAAAAAATAAGCTAAAATAAACAAAATTAAAAGATCTATGTACACAAAAGGGTTTATTGAAAGCATTTTACATATAAGCAAATTTTAGTTTGATAGTTTTACACAACAGACAGTAAAAAGCAAAGCTTAGCGGAAACCATATATAAACAGGTATTAAAACTGTGATAAAATTGTTATTTTTTAATTTAATTTTTTAATAAAATAAATTGTTTATATTTATTAAATAGATAAAAAACTGATTAAAAACATAAATCAAAATTCACATTTTTAAAATGCTAGACATTTTCAAGGAAAATAAATTAAAGTGACACAGAAAAAGACTTCAATACATAATTGCAAGAACAAACTGAGAATAATAATATAAAAGTAATTTCTAGACAGTCACACCCCTGTCAAAAAAAGTGCTGGTAAATATAAAGTTAATAGAATGCTCTTAAAAGATATTAATTGAACACAGAATTACATATATGCGGTAATGGATTTGTATTTAATTTTCTCAAATTACTTCAGGCATCTGTGTTTATTTTTTACAGCCGCCATAGATACATAACATATATTTACTTATACATTTGCTAGTCAAATGTATTTATTGTACGCAGACTGTCAAATAGAAAAGTTGCATTATCCTGAATTTGAAATAACTTTATAAATTTTAACTAGTAAAATTCACTAGTAAAATTAACTACTATAATTTACAGTAAAAGTATAAATTCTTCAAGAGAAATAAAATTTATTACTTACGTTATATTATATAGTTTTATACAAATATGAACGTATATTATAGTTAATAATGTAAAAAAATTATTAAATATTACAAATATATACAAAAATGGACATATTACTTACCAGTGCCATTGTGACTAGTAAGATCAACAGAAGTGCTTGGTTTCGATCCATCTTGTTGGTGTGTTGGCTGCGGGTGCTATTGCACAAAAGACTGATGCTTGCTCCGACAAATTCCACCACTTATATAGTAATTTTGGTTTTAAAACAATCTGTATTAATCTTCATAAATTACGTAATTATTATGTTTTATTAGTACCGTTTTTTTTCTGAATAATTAGATGCACCTGCTTCAGGGTCTTATCGATTGTCACCATCAAGAGGTTTCTGTCCAAGTACTATTGACAAAATTTTATTATATTGGATTGGATTGTTGGGGCCCCGCCAAAGATAAGGTTAAACGTCATAGGTATTAAGGTACCGGAGTTTCATTGGTAATCTAGACCGATCTTACGGTATCATTGTTACTTAAGTTTCCTTCCTTACATAATGACTCCCTAATACGCTTTCAAGATTTAATTGTAAATTTATTTATGAGGGAGAGAAAGTATATTTAATGGCACTATAGTAATCACATGATATGTATAATACACTATATTTTTGTTTTGTAATAAACAATGTGTATAACTTTGAATATAAACGTCTGCATAATACTGAAAAATTTCAGGTGCTACAGAAAAAAAAGATTAATTTTTTATTGCTTACATTTTAACAACATACAAGACGAAAATAACAGAAACAAAATAATAAACGAAATAGTAAAAAATGGTTATTACACATAAAATAGAACAAGAAGTATAAAGAAAAATAAACAATATACAATACAATGTTCGATACAACTTCTGTAAAATACAACTACTAAAATATACATGGAAAATCAAAAATGTAAACGTACACAACCTTCAGACAAATACACAACAAAAAAATAAAAAATAAGTACATAACCAAACGTATTATATAACTTTTAGAACGTGTATGATAAACATTTGAGATTTCCTTTACTGCGCGTTTTGCTGAATTCAATTCTCTTCTGAGCTTTTGTTGTGACCATTTTCATTGGTTACTTCTAGAATATAAAGTATTCGTATTTTCCTTATACATTTATTCATTTTTTCTGTCATTTAATGACTTCTCAAAGCTTTTCCATTTTAAAAATCTTCAAATGTTAAATTTACTACCTAAAAATTCTGTTCTGCAGAATGATGAACAAAACTGTTGTTCAAAGGCTTTCACGGCCGGCGTCATTAGAATTTAAATTAACTGCCGGGCTGTTTGGCTGTTGTCCAAGGTTTTCAATTAACTGCCGGGCTGTTTGGCCGTTGTCCAAGGGTTTCAACTAAACCAAACGTTTCTACAGCACCACTGGAAACGCGGGTGTCGTACGTTAGGTTTGACTCGTTCCATCCACTGAAGATGGCAGCCAGTGATAATGCTGAAACGTTTGGTTTAATTAAAAAGCTTGGACCACTTCCGTACAGCCTGTCAGTTAACTTTAATTCAGATGAACAAAACTGATTGGCACGTACTATTTATCGAGGATGAACTGTCCTGGATAAACTGTCGGGCAACTTTAGCTGGTTGAAACCTTATTTTGGGTGGAACGCGTCTGGAAGATGGGGTTGAATTCTGGTGTTTTTGTTGAGTATGAATGCCTCCCAACTGACTGCGTAAATTTTTCCATTATCTACCGCATATGGTTACGCCGTGTTCCGGATCGAATAATCTACTGCAATGGATTAGAGATACAGAAATTTCCATCCACCATAAGAATTTTGTAAAGAATGTGGTAATTATTCGGTAATTCAGCATTCAAGGACAAGATTCAAAATACAAGTTTTATTATTTATATTTTTCAACTAAAAATTATAACCCATAACGCCAGGTGCAGTTCAAAACATTAGATAAACTTTTTTGTTATATTAACTGAAAACATTTACTAAGTATGTTCCTTCTATGGCTGATAAACCTGATTGCGACAATAAAACATTTCGAAGCATTAATATGCATACAAATATGTATGAATTAATATATTTTTTATGTTACATACAGGCGTATAGATGTGTATGTTTTCACTATAAAAACAATGCACTTACTAGAGTTGTTGGCATTCCTTGTAACAATTTAACTTATATTGCAAGTCAGCTTTAAATTAACTAATCCTGGACCAGCAATATGCAGTTTCACAAATGTTATTTTATTCATTGTTGAACGTGGAAACCGATTACTGAGTTTATTTTAACCGTTTGGCACTTGCCTGTATGTTTGGTATATTTACGTTTCAAAACCTTATTGTTTGTTTATATTGATACCCCCAAAAGAGGAAAGCAAGAAACAAAAATTTAAAGAAGAAAAATTTTGAGAAAACTCAATAAGACATGTCGTGTCAAGAATTAAGGATAATTTTTTTTAAATATTACTAAAGTGTTCAATTTTAGAAATATTAAAATACTGAACACAATGGTTTAAAAAATGAATCAAATATTTCTAAAACTTTGATAAATCCATGCCAGATATCAAATTAAATATTATTTTAACTAAAATCTGACTAAATTTTCTTTTTGAAAATTTTAAAATTATAGGGTACCCAGGCGTAAAATCTACATTAAGATATTGACAATGCTGTAAACTAGATGTGGGATATCATGTTAAATGGCTCTTGACACAAACCTGAATGTAGCATTTACTTTATAAATGTTTAATTTTAGAGATATCAGGGCAAAACACAGAAGGTAGATTTCTTAAAATATTGTAGAAATTAACGCAGAGCATAAAATCCCGAGGGATTTTATTTAAAATACAATCTGTGTACCATATAAGATTTAGCATATTTTTGTCAACACCGCTTACAAATTTTGAACCAATTTGAGAAAGTTTTCAAGGTTTGTTTGCAAAAGCCTTACTTTGTTAGCAAATATGTAAGTAATTATTGTATATAACAGAAATTATGCACATACTTTAGTCAAAATTAATAGATATAGACTTGTAGATTTGTATGGTAACATAGTACAAAAAATGTATGTCTATGTGTGTTTCATAAAGCCACTTCTTCGTTGTAACCCTAAGGATTATGTCCGAAAGAGTTCACTCAAAGCTTTGCAAAAACTAAAATCGATTAAATTTATTTTATATAATAATAAATGTAGTAGTAGTAGTAGTAGCAGTAGTAGTAGTAGTAGTAGTAGTAGTAGTAGTAGTAGTAGTAGTGGTAGCAGCAGATGTTGTTCTTATTCTTCTTTCTTCTTCTTCTATTTCATTACTTCTTATTATTATTTAAGTAATACTACGTTAGTATTAATAAATAAAAACGTTCTTGATTGTTTTGCAGGTGAATTACTATTTAGATGAAGGAGTCCAAATTATGGAAAAAGAATAAAACAAATTCCTTGGTACCATGAATGACATCAATCTGAAATAAAGGGGGAATCGGGTTATCGACGAATTGTTTATTTTCAGAAGATAAAGGCGAATGACTGTTATTGGCTCGGAAATCATACAACCTTAGGCAGCATGGTACTTTTTATTACGAATTTTCTACAATCTCTCCGAAACGAAAAATTTATTATTTTTATTACATGTATAAAGAGTACATTCTCAGGTGATCCAAATGATTACAATTTAACTCAACAGATATTTGTTTCAAGGAGACGTAAAACGTTAACATTAAAAATAAGGAAAACGAAATTTTAAGAATCGAAATTTGTTACTGCAGAGAACAGTGGATTTACGTATACTTATCAGAATTCGTTATTGTCAATCAACAGCGTTTAATGACTTACTTGACCTCTATCAGTAAATTTCAAGTGTTGTTTCGAAGAGCGATAAAATAATTCTCGTCTGGAGCTTGCGAAAAACAAATTCATAATTTTGTGTTCCCATTGCAAAAGGTTTGGTTGTCAACTTTCTGGATATCTAATCCGTAAGAACCGAATTGCACCAATTTGCTAGTGCAAATTATTAGTTATTAACAATAAATTTTTAATTTCCCTATACAAATAATTTTCATTTTATATTTTAAGCAGAAATATGTTATAAGTTTATTTATCTTTACTCTTTTAGTAAAATATAAAATTTAGATTTTACGAGATACTTCCACAACAATCGGACAGTATTTTAACCAGAAACTAATAAAATCTACAGCACTGACAAAATCTATTAGTCATATTTATAATATAATAATAATATTATATATATAATTATTATTTGATTAAAAATGATAATTTATAATACATATTTGAAGCTATGTTTTCTAAATAGGCATTTACCGTGTACAAATAAGTATTTTATTTTTATACTTAATTTTACATATCATGTTGATGTGTTTTATAATTATACAAATGATAAAATATACAACTATTTAATCACTACTTTTCTCTTTTATAAATGTTTTGAAAAAACCTCCTATCATTAAGTGTAGTAATATATAAGGAAAACTGACTCTGTCAATACAAATGTTATAATATATACATCACGTTTATCCAGTATAATTACTTATTGTGGGGATCACAAATTCAATCATAGCTACAAAATCGTTATAAGTCTCACACTGACACAGATTTTTAAATTTGTTCAGTTATAAGATAAATTTTTGATAGTTGATGTAAAAACTTAGTCATTTTCAAGTTAGATCGATATTCAAAAACTGTGTTCGTTATTATTATTGAAATTATAAGATCTTTAATTTTTTACTTACAGTATATTTTTTACCTCAGATAAAATTCTGGTCGACTATTTATTTATTTAACTCATCACAACTTTTGCTTTGTTATGAAAAAAAAAATAGTTTACCATTTGAGATATCTGTACATTTATTCACATTTTTTATTGTGTATTCATTGTATGCTTTTTAATTAATTTACAATATTCACTTTTTTTATTTTTTTTTAAAGAGAACTGAAACGTATATACGTTTTTGTATCAACCGGATTTCATGGAATTCATGTAATTATTGGAAGAACATTTATTATAGTTAGTCTTTTACAACAATTTAAATTTCATATTTCTAGTATTCTAGTATCAATTAGGTAGATATGTATTCTATTAGTATATAACTATATTTAACTTCCAATTAAAATTATTAATTTATTAAATTGAATAATTTAGAATATTATTTGCTTATTCTATTATATTGTTAATGCTCCTATTTATATTAATAATCTTTTTATATTTTATTTCAGTAAAATCTATAATTGACCGTAAAAAGCCATCCCCACTTGTGTGTGGATTTGATGCCTTTGAATCTCCTTTCAATCTCCTCTAATTCCATTTCTAGACTTTTTTTTATAATAGCAGTTCTTTTTCATATTTTTAATGTTGAATTAGTAATTATCATACCAATTGTTATTACTATAAAAATAGCTAATATAATTTAAATTTATATAATTATAATATATTTTTAGTATATTTGATTTAAGGATTATATCATGAATGAAAATTGATATATTAAATTGGCTATAACAATTAAGTAGAATATTTAATTATAATTATTGAATTGCAATCAGTGGGTGTTGGATTTCAGCCACTCTTAATATAGTAATTAAGTAATAAATATTTTACTTAATTAATAAGCCATATTAATAAGGCTAATAAAGATAAAATTATTGCTATGCTGTTTCCTTTAATGGGAAGAATAATAGTTGTAGGATTGTTAAATAATATTTATCTAAATATAGATCCTGATAAAATTGAATAGATAGATAAATTATAATCCTCCTTAACATATTATAATTCTAAAACAAACTATAATTCTCTTTAACATATTAAAATTCAAAAAAAAGTTAATAATTCTCTTTAACAGTGAAAAGGCTCTCTCAATAAATTGTGTTTGTAAGCAAAATCATATTCGTACTCCTCACTTCAATATTGATTTTTGGATTCTCGCTCAACTAACAATATCTTTTTCTTATTTTAGAAAGAATTAACTATATCTTTACTTATGTCAAACGTTACTATGTTGAACATCTAGAATTATCTCACTTCTTACATGTTTTTTACTTCTAACATTATTTTCTCATTTCATCTTGTCAAACTTTGGTCTATTAGAGTAAAACTTATTTTATTTTGACTAAAACTTAGATTTATTAAAACTGACAAAAATGTGTATAGTTTCACTGTATATAATTATGTCAGCAGTTCTTCTGTTCCCTGTGATTGATACGCTCCTAAATGTCAGTGACTTGGTTTCTTCGGTTAATTAATTTTTACTCACACTATTATATTTTTGGTATGAATGTTTTCTTATAATTTAAAATATTCTAATCTTATAGATAGTAATTTACATTACACACAACTATTTTCGACAAAGTTTTCAATAATTGCTAAATTTCCTAATTTAGATCTAATAAAATTGTATAAATGTTCTTTTACGTACTGTTAATTTTGCCCTAGAATATTTGTTAAAAATGAAGTTGTATGATGATATTGTTAATCACAAACTCTTATCCAATTGTGTGATATGTCTTTACCTCTGAATATGCCGCACCATACAATGGACGAATCGTTTGGTGTTGAGAATAATATCAATAAATAAGGTTGCCTATTAAAACAAATATTTCTTGACCACGCGCAGACAGTAATTATTTTAGTATCTCGACCTGACGTAGCAAAACTTTACTCTTGTTGAAATTTGGTTACAATTTTAAACTTTTGCTATAGTGCACTGTGATTTCTTTACAAAAAAAAAGACAGGTTTATGCTCATATCCGTAATTTTGTGTCTCTTACTATTCTGAGTTGCCTGCCTCAAAAATCTAATTAAAGTTACCTATTATGTGCGTCTGTACTTCTCTAGAAAGGTGAGATTTTCGACCCGTATAATAACTGAGTAAAAACTACCTTTTAGAGATTTTAAACTTTATTACCTTAATATTTACAATATATGATATCAAACAGAAAAGTATATTATTGGCAGCAGCATGTTTAGCATTTTTATAGCGCATGAACCGTCAAGTTCTTCTACTGGTCAATGTGCACTTGCGTGTAATTTACATTGTCTTGGATATTGTGTTCGAACAGTTAGAAGATGGGACATGGAATTGTTGTGTGAAGCAGTGTAACAGAAAAGGTCCTCCTCTGGACCATTCACAAACAATTAATCAAAATATTTACATAATTTTTTACTTCCATATTCCTTAAGGAATGGAAGTATGGTGATGGGAAAAAAATCGTGTTCGAGATTATTGCAGATTCTGATTCTACTACACTCAAAACATGAAAAAAAGTCGTTTTCCGAAAAGTGTCTGTGTGTGTGTGTCTGTCTGTCTGTCTGTGTGTCTGTCTGTGTGTATATAGATTTTTTTTCTATGCTAAACGATAACTGCCGCAAATTCAAACAGAATCAAATAATTTTTTGCATACAGCCCTGATTTGTAGAGTACTCACGACCTATTGTTTTTGGTGAAGATCGGTTGAGGGAAAGGGGTAGTTTACCAGCAACGGTTTTTTTTTATCAAGGGAAATTTTTTTTTTTTGGCAAACGATAACAGCCGCAAATTCAAACAGAATCAAATAATGTTTCGCATACAGCCCTGAATTGTAGAGTTCTCAAGACCTATTGTTTTTGGTGAAGATCGGTTAAGAGAAAGGGGTAGTTTACCTGTAACGTTTTATGTTTAACAAGGGTATTTCCTATGGCAAACGATAACAGCCGCAAATTCAAACAGAATCAAAAGATTATTTGCATACAGCCCTAAATTATAGAGTTCTCAAGAGCTATTGTTTTTGGTGAAGATCGGTTAAGGGAAAGGGGTAGTTTACCAACAACGTTTTTTTAACAAGGGTATTTTCTATGGCAAACGATAACAGCCGCAAATTCAAACAGAATCAAATAATTTTCTGCATACAGCCCTGATTTGTAGAGTACTCAAGACTTGTTGTTTTTGGTAAAGATCGGTTGAGGGGAAGGGGTAGTTTACCAGCAACATTTTTTGTCAAGCGTATTTTCTATGGCAAACGATAACAGCCGCAAATTCAAACAGAATCAAATAATTTTCTGCATACGTCCCTGAATTGCAGAGGTCTCAAGGACTTTCGATTTTGGTGAAGATCGGTTAAGGGGAAGGGGTAGTTTACCTGCAACCTTTTACGTTTTAACAAGAGTAAAGTACTTGAAAATTTATTTAAACTTTTTGAAACAATGGTAATTGTTAAAAATAAAATAATTTTGTTGCCAGGCAATAAAATTATAATTTTTTCATTTTAATGTAAATTATGTTTGAGTTAATATCTTTATATATACAGTGGAACTTGGTTATTACAGCCTCCGCTGTTACGTCAACTCTGGTGTAGCGTTATTTTGTCATAAGTCCGGTCAAACTGATATCTTTAACATAATAAAAATTCCCGGTTTTAACGTCACTAAATATTGTACTACTCTGTTATAGCGTCAAATATTTCTCAGATATTTTACTCTAAATTTCATATAAACGTATATATGTGCGCGCGCGCTGGCCCATGGCTACAGACATACATTGTATGCAAGCGATAAGCACTGTAACAGGACTGCCGGCGCCAGTCATTTTGCGTGCTCCAACGGATGGCTAGATCGATTTAAGGCCCGACACTCGATTTCCTTTGCAAAAATTTGTGGTGAGGCAAAATGCGTAGATCTGAACGTTACAGGCGATTGGGTGCGTAACACTTGGCCAGAAATTAGACGATCATATAAAGATGAAGACATCTTTAATGGACATGAAGCTGGAATTTTTTATAAATTAACTCCAGATAAGACTTTCAAATTTAAAAATGAAAAGTGCGTTGGTGGGAAGCTCTCTAAACAAAGAGTTACAGTTTTTGATTGTGCGAACATGACGGGAACCGAAAAAAGGAAACTTTTAGTTATCGGGAAAAGTTTGCATCCTAGATGTTTTAAAAACATCAAAAAACTTCCTGTAAGTTACACTGTCAACATAAAAGCGTGGACGACTTCTAGTACTTTTGAAGATGACTTCTGTACGTGTGTATGTCACTGAACTCCTCCATGTATAAAATAATATATCGTTCGTGGCAGGTAAGCATATCTCAGTTATGTAATATTTACGTTTCCATTTTATTATTATGCCTACAGCAATAAAAAGGCAGGTAAGACACACACACACACACAATTCACGTTATTTCTGGCCTCACTCATGTTTATTTTCTTACATTTGCACGCTTTTTTTAAATGGAAAGTGCCGAAACCCATACCAACATAACGCGTGCAAGCCGAAAAAATGGACATCAATTTGCTTCCTGTGGATCGCTGGGCAATGTAACTGCACGTGTTTACAGAGGAACGATTCATAGACAGACTTTTCGTCTTTAGGGAATCAACCCTCTGCAAGATGCTGAGGGTCCATGAGTGACTTCGGAGCACTCCTTCTTTTCCACGTGTTTGTTCTGTGAAACGTACACTGTAGATTCACAGCTTTACTCTAAGCAACGCTCGACAGGAAATGTTGAAAATTTTTGTCCACAGTGTACCCTCATTCACACTAAACCTGCTCTGATGTTTTAATTACGGACATCATAATATTAAAACTTTGGAAACTTGAGCACTACTTAATGGAGATCAATCATTAACTTATACAAGCCATTAATTTTATGCATATAATTTATATATATGTGTACAACGTTATCGGCAACAAAGAAGTAGTTTTTGTTAAAATTCCTTCCCGGGATATTTGGCCGTAGTCCAATGTTTTCTACAAAACCAGACATTTCGGCAATGCCATTGACTTCCATCTTCAGTGAAAATCGAGTGCGATAACGTGAGGTGGTATATGTTAGTGACCACAGTACTGTGGTTAAGGGTGAGGCAGTAAGTAGAAAGAAGTAGTTTCTATGGTAATATTACATTTCGAAAATGATTTTAAATATAAATCTTAGAATATGGAAGTCATGTATGGTTCTCCATACCGATATTTTTTCTTTTTATATAACGGTTTAAGAAATCATGGAAAGTACTTTTTGTTAACATTCCTAAGCCATGGATTCCCATTTGACTTCCTGTACGTTTTGTTGCATTATGATTTTACCTGACTTGATTCTTTGCAGATATACGCATATCTGTTGAACCGAATAAAACACAATAAAACATTTTTCTGTTTTTGTACACTAAAGTGTAATATAGTGTGCTAAGTAATAATTGTAATATCACTTAGTACTAAAATTCTTATTGTTAGAATGTTTATTATTTTTTATATATTTCACAATTTGTGTTGATACAAATCGCATTGGCATCTATATAATTTCTTATTGTCTTTTCAATAATATTTTTTAATCCGTGTAAGTCATTCTATGGAAACCACATTCGTTGCATCATTTGTTACCGTCAAATGTAACACTTAATTATTCTAATTAAATTAGCTACCGTATAACGTTTTGTTTTGTCACGTCTGATACTTGTGAAACATGCTTCCAAATGAGCTGAAAATGCTCAAGTCGTTTGTACTAGTAGTGGGATCTTAGAACAGCTTTTGAAAAAATATTCTTGAAATTAATATATGAACAAAATACAATTATCAGTACATAAATGTTATTAAATAATTTTTCAGTTATTAGAAAAATTTTAAAAACCAAGTAACAATACTTTTCTTTATTTTTTAATAAAATAGGAACAAACAGCCTAATAGGCTTTGAGCCTTATACTTGCAGAAGAAGAAGGACAACTTTAAGCAGACTGTTACACAACTAACTCTTCCATATATAATAGATATTTACCATATATCCGTCGTGCGACTTCGTTTTTCTCGTCTTATTTTGACGCGTTTCGGCAACGAATTGCCATCTTCAGAATTCTTAATCACTCATATGAGATCGTTAAAAAATTAAAAACACTAAAATCATTACGGTAAAAGTGCACTTTTACGACATTGGAAACTCACAGACGCGAACATGAAAGTTTATGTTTCTCGCGTGGACTATATCGATCGACTGCTTTCGCGTGGACAATATCGATCAACTGATTCACTGTTTATATAGCCACTGATAAACCTGTTTTGCTTATTATAGCCCGTATGTACTGTGACATTTCATTTACTGGCGCCCGTGTGCAAGTATTGCCGTGTCGTACAACATGTTATGTGAAAATGTAAGTTTATCATTCAAGTCATAATCACTGTTGATTTTGACGGCTTTATATATTTCGTATTCCTCAAGCGCGTCCATGTATTTTCCTTTCCTGCAGCAATGCAAAGGCTGGAAATTTGTCTCAAAATCACTGTAGTTATGATTACATAGTATCAGGTGCCTGGCAAAATTAGATGTTGTTTTATGTAATTCCCTTCTGGGAAGATGTTCGTTATATCTTTCTTCAAATGGTCTGCCTGTTTGGCCTATGTAGAACATGTCGCATGAGCTGCAATTCATCTTGTATACGCCGGTTCTTTTTCTTTCTGGTATACTGTTTTTCCGGCTAAGAAGTCTCTGAATGTTGTTATTTGTACGGAAATTCAGAAAAGAAAACACAAAGAGAAGAAATTAAAAAAGTCGAACAATGATAACACACTTCCGGTTAATAAATACATATCTGCAGATTACACAAACATTTTACCAAATATTCTAGTTAACGAACTCAAGAAACACCATGTAATTGTAACTTTCCGTACAAATAACAACATTCAGAGACTTCTTAGCCGGAAAAACAGTATACCAGAAAGAAAAAGAACCGGCGTATACAAGATGAATTGCAGCTCATGCGACATGTTCTACATAGGCCAAACAGGCAGACCATTTGAAGAAAGATATAACGAACATATTCCCAGAAGGGAATTACATAAAACAACATCTAATTTTGCCAGGCACCTGATACTATGTAATCATAACTACAGTGATTTTGAGACAAATTTCCAGCCTTTGCATTGCTGCAGGAAAGGAAAATACATGGACGCGCTTGAGGAATACGAAATATATAAAGCCGTCAAAATCAACAGTGATTATGTCTTGAATGATAAACTTACATTTTCACATAACATGTTGTACGACACGGCAATACTTGCACACGGGCGCCAGTAAATGAAATGTCACAGTACATACGGGCTATAATAAGCAAAACAGGTTTATCAGTGGCTATATAAACAGTGAATCAGTTGATCGATATTGTCCACGCGAAAGCAGTCGATCAATATAGTCCACGCGAGAAACATAAACTTTCATGTTCGCGTCTGTGAGTTTCCAATGTCGTAAAAGTGCACTTTTACCGTAATGATTTTAGTGTTTTTAATGTTTTAACGATCTCTAATGAGTGACTAAGAATTCTGAAGATGGCAATTCGTTGCCGAAACGCGTCAAAATAAGACGAGAAAAACGAAGTCGCACGACGGATATATGGTAAATATCTATTATATTAATATAAGCGACTTGGAGGCAACTAACCTAAAATGTATTATAACTCTTCCAAATTATTGCACTGGTTTCTATTTAAATTTAATACCAGCTACATTTTATGTATGTACGTTTAGTATGCATTTTATGTATTCAAATTTTAGTATGTACGTTTTTATAAATATTTGATTAAATGTAACCTGTCTGATACTTTTCACAAGTCTATAGAACTGATAAAATTAAGTAAAGTTTTCTTTCGTAAACGTAGCTATTTATTTTTGAAGGCATTCCAGAATTTCCAAGATGCGTTGAGAAGTATTAGTTCTATCAAATTATTAAAGATACAGAGATTTTTATTGTCAATAAAATTCTTGAGAATACAAAGTTTAATTAAAATTTTACAATTTTTATAAAACTTTGCTTTTTAGTTTTTTTCCATGGTAATGCTAACGATACTAATCTTTTAGAGTAAACCTACACTCAGATTTATGTTGAAATTATCTTTACTTTGATACCCGGAAAAACGTTTTACAATTTTTAAAAATTTTATCTCTTTTTAGGGCCTGGTGCCATAAGTTTTTTCGTTTCAAAACCGGAAAAATAAATTCAGATTGTGATAAAAGTTAATGTCATTTGATACCACACATGCATTTTTACGATTAAAAAAAATTTACCCCTCTTAAAAAAATTGTACATTTCCCCCTCTTCCAAATTATGGAGATGACCAATCGCTAAAACAATAGGTGTGTGTCAAGTAACAGTATGGATATGCGTGTCAAGTTTTAGAAGAATGGATTGATGGGTTTAACAGTCTCTTTAAACATACAGTAAAAACGTACAGACAGGAGGTACAGACAGACAGTCGAATCACAAACTTTTGAGGTAAACCTGAGAAATTGTCTCGTTCGTTTATTAGGATCATTTAAAAAAAAGTGATGCAACACGTAAGGGAATTATTGAAAACACTTATATTTAAATACAGGCTTCTTCACCCTTCAAGCTTGTCGCATACTGTGCGAAGCATCGGCATCTGATCGGCTGGTTGATTATTTCTGTTACATCGGATACGTGTGTATTTTTTTCTTATATATTTTCTCATCCTGCTAACAGTTTGAGCTATTAGATATTTATATCCGCTAATAAATTAGCTTATTTGTTAGCTATTAATAAGGTTTATAGCTATTTAATTCTCCTATTGTTTGGCTTTACCTGTTTTATTCATTATACTAACCGGTAGCCTAAATTCTCCAGTGTGACTTCAAGTTCTATCAAAATCTTCACCACCATCATCACCATCGACATCACCAGTAGGCTACTATCATTAGCACTACTATCATGACCATCACATCTCCATCACCGCCATCATCATCATCATCGTCGTAGATGTTGTCGTCGTCGTCGTCGTTGTCATCATCATTATCATTCTCAAATGTGACGATATAAGTATTTTCGACTTACTGTTAGTTCCTATGAAACCTGTAAGGAATGTGTAAGGCAACGGGTGAATCTAGGTAAAAGTTCATAAACTCACTAGGTAAAGTTCATAAAGTTAATCTACGGAATATATACTTACTTCTTTGATCCACTAAGATCGGACTGAAAACACCAACAAGGCTATCGTGGAGCCGGTTATTGTTTACAGATCGGAGTACTAGACGATCACGGACAAGAATCGGAAAATGATTAAATCGGTAGAAATGGTTTTACCAGGCGGGCTTCCAGAGTTTCACGCTTGAAACGCATAACGAATGATGAGGTACGAGAAAAAACGAACACAAAGGAAACGGTAATATAGGGCGCAGAAAGGAAACAATTTTGTGGCCACAGGGAATGCAATAAGAATGGTGAAAAAATAATATCTAAACAACAACAATGTGCTATAAACGAAAGAGCAGAGGACGAAAAGGTAGACTGAGAGTAAAGCGCATGCAGGCAACTGAAAGCCGTATAAACAGCAGGGGGCCCAGAACACGAAAATATTCAGAATAGGCTACTGTGGAGCCTGAGATATGTAGTGGTGCAGGATCCATAGGGTCACCGTGAAATGTTGGTCATCAATTATGGCACCACAACTTCCGGTGTTGACTTGTTGCAAGAGTCGAGCTCATTCGGCCCTATTGTAACCTTCCACTTTCTAACACTAATCTCTCTCTCTTTCTCTCTCTCTCTCCTCAACTCTCGCTCTCTCACTCCCTCACTCTTGTTCTCACTCTTTCCTTCTTTGAAACATGAAAGGATAGGAAATGGAAAGTGTGTGTTTACTATTTGGATAGTCAAAATGCACATACAGTCATCACAAAAATATTAAGACGAAGACATCATAAGTGAGATAAATAAAGCGACAAACAGGATAACGTACAGATAACAGACACATCAGACTGGTTCGATTAACGGCAAGTAATTATTATTACAGCAGACAAATTGTCGTTAGATAGCAACGAGGAACTTTTGATGGTCTCGTTATCAGTAACAGATTAGTTTTAAGTATTTAATAGTGAGAATACCTGTTCTTATATAACAAACCCAATTAAATACTTTTACACGAGTTTATTATCAACTAACAATGGTAAAATTAAACAAATATTTTCATTTAATACAAATATTTTTTTAGTGGAAAATTTGTAAAAATTCAAGTCATAACTTACTTTGAAGTTTGTTAGTTAAAGTAGTTTTTAAGTGCGGTAAACTGAGAATTTATAGCTCAACGAAGTGTATGTGACAGCAGCGTAGCAGTGTGGTAATAAAGGTATCTTTGCACGGAATTCATTTGTCGTGCACTGTTGTGGATTTGACTGAAGGTCGAGTCAGTCTAACCTTGTCAAAGTATTATTGGGTCAACACAACAGTCTAGTTAAGATAACCGAAACTCATTCAGCAACAACGTGACATCCACAGCCTTTTCTAAAGCTCGTCACTGAACGTTATTAAAGACAAACTGGTTTCTCTGTGGTAGTGACTTGTACCACGTGGCTAGATGGTGGAACAGACTACAACTTTACACTTAAGGGAAGACGGTAATAATGGCTGTCTTCGTACCTTAACTTCTTGAGCTTCGGCTGGGCCTGAGATTCCTAAAGTTTGAACATTACTTTAATTGAGCAGCTCCAGGAAGATTAATGGCATGTCACTGCATTGAAACCTAAAAGTTACAGGGTCACAAATCTATGGATTGAGAAAAGAAGGAGAAGAAGAAGGAAAGGAAGAGGAAAACTTTATGAGCTTTACTACACTGCAGTTAAAAATTGTTGTGTCTGAAAAACAATAACGATTAAGCCAGTTTACCTCTGCTTTATCATGTGAAAATTTAAATAATGTAAAACAATTATTGAAAATTAATGATACTAAACCCTACATAAGGTAACTTGTTATTAACGAAATGAATAAAAACCTTCTTAAAAAATAACTTTCTTAATGACTTAAAAATTAACGGGATTCCATTTTAATGGTTATTAAATAATGTCTTTTTATCTCTACATATTTTCTTTTTTCTTTTACTTCATTTATAAACTTTTGTCTAACCCTTACCCTTCCATAACGTCTTGTAGAGTTGCAGGATTATTCTTCTATCTCTGTAGTTTACCTTTACATATTTGACGACTTAGAAAATTACATTTAAATTGAAGATGTCAACAAAGGCTATCACGATTTCATTGTTCAGTTTCAAAAACCCTACCAAGTTGTTTACTCTCTTTTCTCCATAAATATTCACAGCGACAATAGCCAATGGCTTTTCATTTCCCCCGGTTTTCCCGAAAAGCAAATTTATCTTCTTGTGAGTTCGCTTCAATTTTTTCGACTTGTGTGAGTGTGTGTGTGTATGTGTGTACACACACACACACACACACGCACACATATACTAAGTGGCACGGTCAGTATCGCAATTCGCAGATGACCTAGGAGCGTGCGTGTTAATGTGAGTTTTGTTCGTGTATTCTGTGCGTGTGGGTGGTGTTTTATAGATTCCATAGTTGGTAAGTTTTTCTATATCATTGTTTGTTTATATATACATCTATATATTAATACGTGAAAAGAAAACTTTGTACCCCTTTTTAAGCATATTGCGCGCATGGAGGAGTGTGAGATTTGGCATATTTAAAGTTTATATGGAGAAGGAATGCAGAAAGCTAAAATTTATATATAATATGTGTTACAAATACATTAAATTAAATTAAATAACACATTAATTTGCACTTGAAAATTCATTTAAACTTTTCAAACAATGGTAATTGTTAAAAATACAATAATTTTGTTGCCAGGCAATAAAATTATAATTTTTTCATTTTAGTGTACGTTCATACTGCCAATGTCAAACACATAATAGTCTGTGGTCAAACAGTCGCACAGAGTAGAGATTGTCGCCAAAGAATTTTAAAATGTTGCCAACAAGTAATTGACTGATTGACAGAATGAGCTGTGAATTTTGTGTGATTTCAAATGTTCCTTTTTCAATAGTCTGTGGAGTGTATGTCAAGGCAAAAAGCGTTTATTTTATATTTTGTATATTACATATCTGCGTTTTATATATTAATGTGCAGTTGAAAGTGAAATACAGCTTGCTTAATATACACCTGTTGCAAAAGGAAAATTTTGTAGCAGCAATTTGAATTGTCTTACTCTCGCCTAATTATTATTGGTGGTTTCAAAAAAGTGAGTACATTTTATTATTTTTAAATTAAACCCTCTCTAATCTTAGTTTTAGTAATTTCATTACATGTTTTTTTTTACATTCAGATATTCGCACCTACTTCCATTATGCCTCCACATAGAACATTGACGGGTCGGAGTGAGAGACAAAGAAGAAGGAATATATATTCGCGTGAAAGTCAAAATGATAATAGACCAAATGCAAATTTAAATACTGTAAATAGTATAACATTGACGGATCGGAGTGAGAGACAAACAAGAAGGAATATATATTCGCGTGAAAGTCAAAATGATAATAGACCAAATGCAAATTTAAATAGTGTAAATAGTATACAAAATGATGAAATTATTTTGAGGGATACATTTAAATGCGCACTGAAATTTTAATACTTTTGATTGTGGATTAATGCATTTACAATGCAGGTTTTGCAATGCAAAACATTTGGAATCTGAGGTCACTTTAGGTGAAAGGACTGCATTCACTTCATTTTGTCATAAGGGTAAAGCAATATTACCGGCCTTAAGTCAAAATGAATACTTTAAATCATTGTATGATGGACTTACTTCAAATGAACCTTCAATAAAAAGAAAGTCAAAAAATTATTTTGAAAACTTTCGTAAATACAATTCATCATATGCTATGGTTAGCTCAGAAGCTAAAATTTCGGATACAGTTACGCGTGGAGTGTATCATTTTAAAATACATGATGTTTTTTATCACACATCAGGTCCAATGACTGATGGATATGGTCGCTCACCATGTTATGCGCCATTATATTTTTATGATGTTGACACTGGTGTCAATTATAGATTACGTGAACACTATAATCAAACATGCAATAACAATATAATGCGCGAAATCTCTCTTGAATTGGAATGCATTAATCCTTTCGTTCGGTCATTCATTGCAATGAAAGATCATTGTCAGAGAGTTGAAAATCAAAATAAAGAAATTTGTATGCTCATTAAAGTAAATCGTGATTTAGATCTACGCCGTTATAATGATGTAGTTCAAACTGATGTAGCATCAGTGAGTGCATACATCAGTATATATTTAGCACAGTTGATGATGAGCCACGCTTTGAACGAAATATAGTTTCGTTTTCAAAAGTTAATGGTACCATTAAAAATATCTCTGTTTTGGATTCATCATTGGACCCTTTAGCGTATCCATTACTTTTTCCAAATGGTGATACTGGGTGGCATATCAATATTTCTCATAATGTACCAACTACATCTAATTCAAGAGCTCCTAGAAATAAATTAACCATGCTTCAGTATGCAGCCTATCGACTTGCAATTAGAGAAGATTTTAGCATGTTGCACCATTCACAAAAATTATTCCTGCAGTGGATAGTTGATATGTATGTGAGAATAGAGGGCACAAGGTTACATTTCATTCTACAAAATCAAACAAGTCTTAGGTCTGAAGTTTACAACAATTTAACAGATTATTTAGAATTGAACCCCAATGCCAATAATGTTGGCCGTAGAGTAATTTTACCATCTTCATTCAATGGATCTCCAAGAAATATGTATCAGAATTATTTAGATGCAATGTCAGTTGTACAATATTTCGGAAAGCCTTCTTTGTTTATTACAATGACTTGCAATCCAAGTTGGCCTGAAATAGTTAGCAATGTTGGTGTAGGTGAGTCAGCTAATTTTCGACCTGATAATGTTGTGCGTGTATTCAAGTCCAAACTGAAAGCATTAATTGAGGGCCTTACACTAAAAAATCTTCGGTAAAGTTGAAGCACTGATTTATACAATTGAGTTTCAAAAGAGAGGATTGCCTCATGCTCACATTTTACTCCCTTTAAATGAGCAAGATAAAATTGTTAACGCTACCGATATTGATAAAGTTGTATCTGCGGAGATTCCTAACATTCAAACACATCCTACATTACATGAATATGTTGTAAAACACATGATGCATGGTCCATGCGGTGTACTTAATCCAAATTCTGTATGTATGAGAGATGGAAAATGCAAAAAAGATTATCCAAAACGATTTAATGAATTTACATGTGAATCATTAAATGGATATCCATTATACAGAAGGCGTGATAATGGTATTAATGCTGAAGTTCGCGGTAGTTGCCTCTACAATCGTTATGTTGTACCATACACTCCGTATTTACTTGCCAAATTTAATTGCCATATAAATGTTGAAGTATGCACTACAGTTAAAAGTGTTAAATACATTTATAAATACGTGTATAAAGGCTATGACAGTGCATCTGTTGAATTAGGTTCAGAGACAATGAACCATGTCAAGAAATACAAATTGATGAAGTTAAAAATTTTTGAAATTGCCGTTATGTCGGATCAACTGAAGCTGTATGGCGCATCTATGAATTACCAATGCATTTTCAATCACATGTCAAATTATTAGCATTTTTTGAATTGAATCGATCAGATCCATTATAATATAATGGATATAAGTATATTGAAATTCCTTTGCATTAGGTGTGGGAAGATTCCTGAAAAAAATGGAAGAAGAGAAGGCGTGGAGGTGATAAAATCATTACACGCATATATGTAGTATCACCAAAAGACATCGAACTTTTCCATTTACGATTGCTTTTATTACATGTCTGTGGTCCAAAATCATTTGAGGATATTAGAACATACAATGGAATTATACACAATTCTTTTGTTGAAGCGTGCCATGCTCGCGGCATTGCTTCAAATGATAATGAATGGCGCGAATGTTTAAATGAAGCAAAAGAATTACATTCACCAAAACAAATGCGAAATTTATTTGGTTACATTTGTGCATTAAATGTGCCAGCCAATGCATTGGCGTTATGGAATGAATTTAAAGTATATCTTAGTGAAGATTTTTTGAAAGATTACAACGAAGAAGTATCCTTTAACACAGCTCTATTAGAAATTGAATATATTTTGAATGTTCATAATTTGTCATGTCAAGAACTTGGTTTACCAGTTCCCACGTATTCGCAGAGAACAGACGAAGCAAATGCTATTGATCCAATAGAACAAGAGGTTCTGTTTTCTGAGCATTATGAAACTGGAAATATTGAACAGCGTAACCTAATTGATCGTGTGATTCGTGAAGTTTTGCACCATGGTACTGGATCTAATGTTTTTTGTTTAACCGCTCATGCAGGTTGTGGAAAAACATTCACAAAAACAGCAATCATTCACAAATTAAATTCGCTTAATCTTAATTGCATTGCAACAGCGTTCAGTAGCATAGCTTCAACTCTATTACTTGGAGGTAGAACTTTACACAATGTGTTTAAATTGCCTATACCCAGTTTGGAAAATTCTGTAGCGAATATTACCGCAAATAGTAGCTATGGACGTTACATAAATTCATCATCATTGATAATTATTGATGAAATTTCTATGTGCCCACTGCAAGTGTTGAAAATCATAGATAGATTATTGCAGGATCTATGCGATGAAAATGATAAACATAAAACGTTTGGAGTGAAAACGATACTTCTGTGCGGTGATTTTCGGCAAATCTTACCAGTTGACCCACATGGATCACGTGCAACTTTAATTGAAAATTGTGTCACGAGTTGGCATGAATTTGTTTATTTTCATAAAGTAACATTTACTCAAAATATGAGAGCCTTACCAAGTGAAATAGAATTTGTCGAAGTCTTGAAAAAAATTGGTAATGATGAAGCCCCACAATTCCCTCAGTTTGGTGAAAATATTGTTGAAATACCTCAGCAATTAATAGGAGATGAAAATAATATTATTAATGAGGTGTATGGAAATATTTCCGAAAACATACTCTCAGAAACATATTGAAGTCAGTTATTTTAGCACCTAAAAATGATGATTGTACTTTTATTAATACTGATATACTTAATCGAATACCAGGTGAACAGAAAACATATCATAGCTACGATAAAATAAATTTGTGATGATGACAATGAAATCAATAACTATCCAGTAGAGTTTTTGAATTCTTTGACTATTAGTGGTTTGCCACCACATAAGTTAGTACTGAAAGTTAATTGCATCGTTTTACTGATCAGAAACTTAAATACAAAGGAAGCATTAGTCAATTGAACAAGAATGCCCATCATGTGTATGCATCGTAATGCTATTGATTGCGAAGTTTTAACTGGAACCGCACGCAATAAGAGAATTTTGATTCCATGTATAAATTTAATATATTCTGGTACTATTTTACCATTTAACTTTCAAATAACTCAATTTCCAATTATACCTGCATTTGCGATGACAATAAATAAGTCTCAAGGACAAACATTCGAAAAATTGGAATTTTATTGAGGCAGCCAGTTTTTACACATGGTCAATTGTACGTCGCAGCAAGTAGAGTTCGATCATTCGATGGTTTAAGATTTTATATTTCCGAATATAATGGCCAAGGGCATTTAGCAAATGATGAAAGAGTTTTTACAAAACAATCGTTTACACAGAAGTTCTGAATCATTAAATTCACTTTCAAACTATTTTAAGTTCAATGGACAACATTTATTTTTTTAACCGCCCGGTTTTTTTGATTTAATGAAAAATTTATGAAAAAATACGAAGCACGTATTTTTTATTTCATTTTCTATTTTGTATTAATTTTTTATTTAACTTTTATATAATTCGAAAAAGATAGGCAAAATAACTGTGTAGCCTTGGCGAAACCTGGTCAGTATGGCAATAAAAAAAACCCAAGGAAATGTCAAAAAACGCGTTATTGCTTTTTAAATATGGCTTAGCCAAGCTAAACCTCATTTTTCCTATCTTTCATATTTTTCAAATAACTCGAAAATTAATGCATAGAAAAAAATTAAAAAATTATATAAGCTTTGTAGCAGATAATCTTCAAACTGTTTTCGAATTTTGTACCTTGCCAAAAATGAAATGTAATCCACTGGAATTGAAAACAATGTATCTTATACTTCTATGAATGTCAAGTCTCATTTTTATTAGCGTTTATTTGATTCAATAATAACATGAAAAAATTAAAACTGACAATGAATTATATCAAAAAATAAATACGAATACAAGCTGTAATTGTGTTTTTTTCAACTGTTACAAACATTAAATTTTAAATTTCATAGGTATTACAGGGAATTAAGGCAAACAACACACGCTAATGACGTATTTGTACACGCTCGCAGCTGACGTAATAGAACAAAATTCAAAAAAACTATATGCAATGATTATAGAGGTATACTCTTTGACAAAAGAACCTCATAACGTTCAAACTTAAAAATTTAATGAATTACGGTCGAATTTCGACCACTGGGCGACCACTAGTATATATTATAACGTTACAATAGGTAGCCCACAAATAAAGAAGAAATTACCATTTAATAAAAAAGTGAGTTACAACACTAAAGGAATAAAGAAAGTTAAAGTATGAAGGAATTAATGAACAAAAATATTAAAATATAGCACAATAGTAACGTAAAAACCAAAACAAGGACTGAGACGATGATAAAACCCAAGCGATTGGCAAAGGGAAGGAGAAAAATAAATAACTTTGTGACCATATCACAACCCCTTGTCAACCAATAATAAAATAGTAAACGTAATTATGAAAGTACAAAGCTATGTTATTAGTGTGAGTAGTCCCATATAAGACTAGCAAGACATAAATGTAAATTAAGTAATGTTAAATAATATTGTTATTGGAATATGAAGGGAACAAACCACTTATATAATTAATACCCAATGTTAATGATAAGGTGAGTGGTGTGGTTAGATCCAAGTGAAGAAAAGAAAGAAAAACAGTGAATAATATAATATTAAAGTGAATAACAGAACCAAGAAAAATATACTAACTGAAAGTCAGCAGTAGTAATAATGTGTAGAATGAATAATAATTAATGCTTGAGTAAAAAGTGATGAATGCAAACTGTGAATAAACTAATGCATAATAGGCCTACACAAATGGAATAGGTAGAATTAAAGTTCTTGTGTTAAAATACGAAAATAATATTTAAGTAATAGTTATAGTTATCTGTTTGTGTTAAAAAGTATATATATATAAGGGTAAAAAAGCATGTTTAATAAATAATAGTTAATGAGCATAGGGAGATAGGAAATGAATTAAAAAATAGCATGTGCGTAGCATGTTAGAAAGAATGGTATAAGCTTAATGTTTTGAAAATGATTATAAATAATTAAATGTTCCATGTCAATTTATTGTAGTTATGGTTAAAATAGTTTTGTTTCATAAAATTCTACAAATATGTTATAATAACTGTATAAGGAAAGTTAGGTGATATAGGCCTAAGGAGCAAATAGGAAGGAGGCAGTAATTTGTAAAATTTGATATAATAGCAGTAATAAGTAAGGACAAAATGTAGGGAATACTATTAAAATTAATGATATAAATTTAAGGACACCTAATGAATATCA
Organism: Magicicada septendecula; assembly: GCA_034769895.1. Classification (NCBI taxonomy): domain Eukaryota; kingdom Metazoa; phylum Arthropoda; class Insecta; order Hemiptera; family Cicadidae; genus Magicicada; species Magicicada septendecula. The sequence continues at coordinate 318,632,979 of CM068375.1, forward strand.
AAAGAACCAGTTATAAAATAATTAACATAAAAAAATCAAAACTGTTAAATTAGTAAATCAGTAAATACGGAACCGAAACCAGTCATGTTTGGTTTCTAATTAAATTATAAAAGAAATGCAATCCAATAATGTTATTATCAAAGAAATTCAAAGTAGTGTAAGAAAGTTATGCTAATTTAAATATACTTATTAATTTTGTAAAAATTCTGGAGCAAGATCTAACAATGTAAACAATATTTTCCACCAATAGGAATCTGAGGCTTGCTGCCTTGACAACCAAACATGACAGAAAAAACGGTTAATCCATTATAAGATTCAGAGAAGAGCAGATCATAAAATTCATGCAGCTCAATATAATTATATACTAGCAATAAATCAACTAGAAATGAAATGGCAATGAACCAAAATGAGATGATTAATAATAGTATGGAGAAAAGGAATTGAATAACCAGAATTATTGGAAATTGAAAGAAAAAATTTACTTAATAAATTATAAAAGAAAAACGAACTCAGAGAGAGACAAATCAGATGTAAAGGAAAGTGATAAGTATAAATTAACTTAAAACTAAAGTGAAAAAAGACTAACCTACACTGTGACACTTTCTTCAATCATTAATATACTTTATATAAACACTCACTTAAGGAATAAACTAGGGACAATCAGTTTATATCTTTATTCACTTTTTAATTTATGGTGATCAAATTATTGGACATTGGAATCTTCTTTTAAAACGAACTAATAACATATTCACCAACTTGATCCAACACATGTAATATAACCTAAGAAGTAATTTATTAAGAAACTGTATATAATTTAAGTATGTTTTATGTGAAGTTTTGTACTTTCTAAAGATCTTTTATTAACTTTCTTGTAATCACAAGAACACAATTGAATTAAAATAATTAAAATAAAACATAACGTTTTAATCAACTACGCCCTGAATACTAAAAGAACACAATTGCCAACTGCTGAGCTAGTAAAGAACAAGAAAAGGAGCAAAATATATATTATAAACATATTTCATGTTGTTTAAAAAAAATAAATCAATAAAAAACACTACATAAATAATATAGTATTGACTATTATCAATTGTGTATTTAATTTATGTTAACCTTACAGACAATTTATTCCTTAATATAGCCAAATTGAAAATTTTTTAGAAAAAAAATTGAGGTTGGTAACACTGATTATTTGGAACGAATACAAATCAACTACAAGACACAGGTAAGTTGGATTAATTTAAAATAAGAGAAAAGGAGAAATATGTAAGAAGAATCATTTTAATTGTTTTGGAAATAAAACAAATTGGCGCCTTAAAATCGGGAAACAAACCAAATACAACACACCAATAAAATAAAGTAAGGCAATAGATTGGCGAGCAGGGTGAGGCTTCAACGGGTACGACTCCGGTACGTAACAAATAAACGCAACCAACGTGTGGCTGGTAAACCGTAAGGAGTGGTCCGTAACATATTGTCGACCAACTAGTGAGGCTAAAATTAAAGAAAACGTTATATTTTTGCGGCGATTACGAAAGAAATAAACAGAAATGCACAAAAGATCCGCATCAAAAAACGCACGGCAGAGGCCGAAAAGGAAATCGAGATGTTAGAGAAGGAGGCCTAGAAAGAAGTCAGAGTGGGAGAAAAGGAAGTAATATCAGTTGAAGATGTGGAAACAATATTAACCCCAGCAGAACCAAACAGGACCACGGAAGAAACGAAATTGGATAGAATAATGGAAATGTTCCTACAAATGGAAGGACGGAGGAAGGAGGACAAGCAGGAAGGCAAGAAACAAAGAGGGGAAGACAAGGAAGAATTGAAGAAACAGTTAGAATCATTAAATGAGAACACTAATGAGAGTTTAAGACAAATGAAGGAAGAGATCAGACAAATAAATGAAGAGAATTTAAGGCGGATTAATGAAAGAATTGAGAATGTCCATGTGACAATTAACCAAACGGTGGATAAAAACAATGAAGAAAGGAAACAAGAAATAGCCGAAACAAATGAAAAATTAGAAAAAACCAACGAAACAGTGGTACAAGTCCGTGAGGAAATTCAAAATAAAGTAAACAACGTCAAAAATGAAAATAAAAGATGGTTGAAGGACTCCAACTGGAAACTGTAGAAAAATGCGAGCAGATTAAGCAAGAAGTGCATCAAATTCGGGAGGAGAATAAGGACGGAATAGCACAGGTACATACAGACATTGGCGAACGAATGGAAAGAGTATATAACAACCTAAACAATGTCGAAAGCCAAGTGAGTACAAATAAAGGGAAGATCGAGGAAATCCGTCGACGCGAGATACAATTACAAGAAGAAGTGGACTCATGGCGGGATAGAACATGTCAAAATACTTATACCACCAACAACGATAACCGGGATTTAATCAATTTTAGGAATTACAAACGTAACCCCATGGAGTTCCTGAAGAGGGAGAAGAGATGATAGCAAGGAATAGAGAGAACCGGTGGAATGTTATCCGAGGAATGATTGATGAGATGTTCAATGATACCCACGACAATTGGTGGACGGCAGTACGGCCAGACATCCAGAATGTACAAGAATTTAAAAACCAGTTTAGGGAGAAGTATTAGTCGGAGTCGACCAAAAATATGGTGAGAAACGACTTAAGTAACGGTCGGTATGAGGCACACCCAGGACAGTCTCCAACATCATACTTCCTAGGCAAGGTGTGCATGGCCCGTAATCTGGAGCCCAGAATTCCCGAGGAGTGCTTAGTGATACAACTATCCTACCATTACGAGGAAGGGATAAACAACCCCCGAATATATATCCAGATTAAGACAATCCAAGCTATGGCTAACTTTCTAGAGAATTATGAGCACGAGGGACAGTATCAACGAAACCGCATAATGAATACTAAATATAATAAGTACAACGGCAACGACCCTCAACAAAATCAAAATAGGAATAATAATCCTCAAACAAACCAAAATGGTAAATAGAATAGAACCCATAATAACAACCCGAATAACAATCAAGGGAATAATAATTATCAGAGTAATAACCATTCTAATTACCACGATAATCGGCATAATCGAGGAGACGGGGACAACCGATACAAGGTGAATTACATATACTCACGACCTCAAGGTAATCAGAGGCGGTACCACCCTAGGACACACACGAACCACAATTATTATAACCAGTCACAACACGATGACAACTACCAATACGGAGGAAATAGTGGACCAGTGGACAACAATCCTGGGACCAGACAGGAACCACTACCGAACCAACCACAAAACCCACAAGAAAACAGGGAGAATGAGGGAAGCCCTCATTTAAACTAATAGAGGCAGTGAGAACTGAAGACAACCCATAACTGAACCACTCTCTTAGGGAAAGACGACAAATAACCAGGTATCTATAAAGAAGTGTCATGAAGAAATACAATCACCAATCATCACTAACTGACTAGAACAGATTGACTAAGAAGACGGACGAAATTAAATGAATAATTTTCAAGGATAATGTAATTAAAAAGGAAAATAATAGTATAATATAATGCAAGGCAACAAAGTAATTCAATAAAGAACTATCGATTAAATGGAAATAAATGACCCACGTTAAGATGAAAATAGAACCACCAAAATGTAAGAATAGTATCTGTCAATAGAATTGCTTCAAATATAGCTAAAGGACTTGAGAGTGAATAAATAAGAATGTTATGGTTATGAAATAATATGATCTGAACAACAGCAGGGTGAATTATCCAAAAAATATTTTTATTATTATTATTAGTCACAAGTTGACTACTTTCAATGTTTTATATATATATATATAACGATTGTGAATGGATATGTTCCAGCAATTTGTTGTCTGAGCAGAGATGATGTTCCTCTGATCTCAGTAAGTATAGTGTGGACGGCAGAGTAATGGTAGCCAAGAGAGCCCCTGTGAATCCGTACCAACTATGATATTAGAGATAATTCGGAAAAATAAATATTATAAGGATGAAGCAACAATTAGGATCCAGAGAAGATCATATCACAGATAACAGGTTAATAAAAACAGAATAGAAGATATAAGAATTATGAAGCAGAAGCTAAAGGTGAATAGATAATATGAGACAGAAAAAAAAACAATTCAACTGATAATTTCATCAAAGACTATAATAGTATTTTCGAAAATGATAAATTTTGAGGGGGGCATTATATAACGTTACAAAAGGTAGCCCACAAATAAAGAAGAAATTACCATTTAATAAAAAAGTGAGTTGCAACACTACAGGAATACAGAAAGTCAACGTATGAAGGAATTAATGAACAAAAATACTAAAATATAGCACAATAATAACTTAAAACCAAGACAAGGACGGAGATGATGACAAAACCCAAGTGATTGGCAAAGGGAAGGATAAAAATAAATAACTTTGTGACCATATCACAACCCCTTGTCAACCAATAATAAAATAATAAATGTAATTATGAAAGTACAAAGCTATGTTATTAGTGTGAGTAGTCCCATGAAAGACTACCAAGACATAAATGTAAATTAAGTACTGTTAAATAATATTGTTATTAGAATTTGAAGGGAACAAACCCCTTATATAATAAATACCCAATGTTAATGATAAGGTGAGTGGTGTGGTTAGATCCAAGTGAAGAAAAGAAAGAAAAACAGTGAATAATATAATATTAAAGTGAATAACAGAACCAAGAAAAATATACTAACTTAAAATCTGCAGTAGTAATAATGTGTAGAATGAATAATAATTAATGCTTGAGTAAAAAATGATGAATGCAAACTGTGAATAAACTAATGCATAATAGGCCTACACAAATGGAATAGGTAGAATTAAAGTTCATGTGTTAAAATACGAAAATAATAGTTAAGTAATAGTTATAGTTATCTGTTTGTGTTAAAAAGAATATATATAAGGGTAAAAAAGCATGTTTAATAAATAATAGTTAATGAGCATAGGGAGATAGGAAATGTATTAAAAAATAGCATGTGCGTAGCATGTTAGAAAGAATAGTATAGGCCTAATGTTTTGAAAATGATTATAAATCATTAAATGTTCCATGTTAATTTATTGTAATTATGGTTAAAATAGTTTTGTTTCATGACATTCTATAAATATATTATAATAACTGTATAAGGAAAGTTAGGTGATATAGGCCTAAGGAGCCTATAGGAAGGAGGCAGTAATTTGTAAAATTTGATATAATAGCAGTAATAAGTAAGGACAAAATGTAGGGAATACTATTAGAATTGATGATATAAATTTAAGGACACCTAATGAATATCAAAAGAACCAGTTATAAAATAATTAATATAAAAAAAATCAAAACTGTTAAATTAGTAAATCAGTAAATACGGAACCGAAACCAGTCATGTTTGGTTTCTAATTAAATTATAAAAGAAATGCAATCCAATAATGTTATTATCAAAGAAATTCAAAGTAGTGTAAGAAAGTTATGCTAATTTAAATATACTTATTAATTTTGTAAAAATTCTGGAGCAAGATCTAACAATGTAAACAATATTTTCCACCAATAGGAATCTGAGGCTTGCTGCCTTGACAACCAAACATGACAGAAAAAACGGTTAATCCATTATAAGATTCAGAGAAGAGCAGATCATAAAATTCATGCAGCTCAATATAATCATATAATAGCAATAAATCAACTAGAAATGAAATGGCAATGAACCAAAATGAGATGATCAATAATAGTATGAATAAAAGAAATTGAATAACCAGAATTATTGGAAATTGAAAGAAAAAAATCTACTTAATAAATTATAAAAGAAAAACGAACTCAGAGAGATAAATCAGATGCAGGAATGTGATAAGTATAAATTAACTTAAAAAAAAAAAAACTAAAATGGAAAACGACTAGTCTACACTGTGACACGTTTTCACTTAATAATGAACTTTATATAAACACTCACTTAAGGAATAACTTAGGGACACTCTGTTTATTTCTTTATTCACTTTTTAATTTATGGTGATTAAATTATTGGACATTGGAAAATTTAAAAAAAAAACGAACTATTAATCTAGTCACCCACTGTGACTTAACACATGTGCTATAACCTAAGAAGTGATTAATAAGAACCTGTATAATATTTAAGTAAGTTTTATGTGAAGTTTTGTACTTTATAAAGATCTTTTATTAACATTCTTGCAATCACAAGAACCCAATTGAATTAAAATAATTAAAATAAAACTTAACGTTTTAATCAACTAGGCCTTGAATTTTAAAAGAACACTATTGCCATCTGCTGAGCTAGTAAAGAACAAGGAAAGGAACAAAATATACATTATAAACATATTTCATGTTGTTTAAATAAAAGAAATTAATAAAAAACACTACATAAATAATATAGTATTGACTATTATCAATTGTGTATTTAATTTATGTTAACCTTACAGACAATTTATTCCTTAATATAGCCAAATTGAAAATTTTTTACAAAAAAAATTGAGGTTGGTAACCCTGATTTTTTGGAACGAATTCAAATCAACTACAAGACACAGGTGAGTTGGATTAATTTAAAATAAGAGAAAAGGAGAAACAGGTGAGAAGAATCATTTTAATTGTTTTTGAAATAATACAATTTGGCGCCTTAAAATCGGGAAACAAACCAAATACAACACATCAATAAAATAAAGTAAGGTAATAGGTTGGCGAAGCAGGGTGAGGCTTCAACGGGTACGACTCCGGTACGTAACAAATAAACGCAACCAACGTGTGGCTGGTAAACCGTAAGGAGTCGTCCGTAATATTATATGTTTGATGTTAAATATTTAATGTGTTATTGAATATGTGCTATAACACCTTATGCGTTTATAAAAACAATACGTCTACAAGCTCAATTTAGCCACACACTGTGTACATAATAAACCTAGTTTTTACAAACAGTTAAAACGTTAAACAAATAAAAGAATTAAAAAAGATCCTTAAAATCAATACACGGGATATTGCAGTTTACGGGGAGACGCAATGGCACTTCACAGTTTAATTTGAAAACTACAGGTAAGTAGTAGAACTCGCTCACTATTTCTATCAAAGTACATTTACTGTTACATATATTTACAGATTAGATAATTTTTAATGATTTAAAAAATTAGAAAACTCTTGATTACTCTATAACATAACAATTATAGAGCACACAATTATACAATAAACAATAAACAACATTCATATTTGGGTTAAATTTCCTTTTAGTCCGACATTCTGCTGGGTTTTCACAAGCTTTTAAACCATTTTTTGGGCTCTAGGTTTCCAAAATTTTGAAATTTCTAAAATTTAATATTGCATTTAGATATTAGAAAAATTCTCTTTAATTTGATTCTTCACGTGACTTTTTGTAGTGTATCAAAATGTTCACCGACTTTTGGGACCCTGACGTCAAATATTTAAATAATTTTCAAAAGTGACCACTATATTATTCAGGTTGCGTTTAAATCCCCATTGATTTAGTACACCACAAGGGTTTTGCAATTTAAACAAATTTTTACCCCTTCACGTTTTTGTCTTTCGCCCACTGCTTTTAGGGGGATCAAACTAAAAAACAACAGGATTCTGTAGTGCAAATGTAAGGATACGCATGCCACGTTTTACAAACGTCGGTTGGTGCGTTCGTAAGCGATTGTGAGACACATAGCCTAATAGATAGACAGACAGACAAATACTAAACGGTCGAGTTAAAACTAAGAACTCGCTTTGCTCGTTCAATAATTTTGTTTATTTAATCTTATTAACTATGATTTGTAATTAAAAATGTGCAAATGCTTTGAATCACGGCTAAACAAACACTCGGTATTTAATTTCGTATTTTTGGAGCGTTCTTTGGCGCCCAGATCTCGATACATTAATGAGAGATCCACTGTTTTTTTCAAATTTGTATTGTTAGCTTTCCAGTTGTAAGGCAGTTGGATATCGGAATGGTGGATTCGAATTAAAATTACCATATAATTTATTAAAAACAGAAGTTTTTACCACTTAAAAACGTTACATTATTTAAGCCGACAACATTTCTTTTTAGGTTAACATCGTGTGAGGTAAAGTGATATGCTTTATTAGTTTAAAGACACAGTTCAGCAAGGTTATTTATATTTCCACTGAAACTACTAATAGAGTAACATGCTTTCGATAAATTTAAGAGACAAGGCGTATGATAGAGAAGACTACAATCGATTGCTTACCAAATGTGGACTGCTAACGCTAAATTGCCGAACACAGAGCGAAGAAGGTACACGTAGGTCCTCTTTGTGGTGTAGCGGAGATACAAAAACCTTGGAACACTTTATGGACTCTTGTTTTACTTTAGCAGAAACTCATCAAAAATTATTGGGTTCTAACCGGCTAGTTTCTAACGTGTTAGTAGATTTCCTCTAATGGTAAAATTTCTATGAACTGATAAATATTTTGTTACAGGGAAAGAAATATAGGGATGAACTATGAACTAAAAATAATAGAAAATGAACAAAAAAAGTTTAGTTTAATTTGTGTCTGTAAAATATTTATCATCTCGCCGCTTAATTGTTTAATTTGGTATCAGGACAAAGACAAATGTTTAGTTTATTTAAGGTATCCGCTAAGGATAAACAGTTTTCTCTTTGTTGCTTTTGACTGTTGACGATTTCTCTCTAATAATCGAATTGCATAATTACAGTGATTAAATTTAATTACTCTTCTATTCTAAACCGCATTATTATATTTTATCAATATTGACCCACTTAATTTCAGATTAAGTAGTCAGTAATGTTTGATTCGATTAAGTCTTATCTATGATATAATTGAGAAAAATTTTGAATTGTGCTTTATATTATCTGTAATAATGGAAGTAAACTCTCTAATCCGTGAAACGACTGTGGACATGCTTACTTAGCATTAGAGAGAATAAAAGGAAAGTAAAACTATATTATAATTTTCCTCCCATTTAGTCATACAATATTGATTTAATAACTAATTACTTCATGGGAGGTTTTATAATTTCTGCTTGCTATTATCAATATGGTTACTTTTATTAATTTATTATATTATGATGATGACGACGACGACGATGACGATGATGATGATGATGATGATGATGACCAGGCCTGGACTGGCCTGCCGGCCCACCGGCCCGCGGCCCGGTGCGCCTTTTCAAATAAAACCCGACCTGCGCCCTCAGCCAGCTCTGAAAATGATGTCACGCTTTTACACGACAATATGTTTTTGGTAATCGGATCAAATATCCCGAGATATTAAAAAAAACTTTTTTTAAATATATTTAATAAACTAATTGCTTAACTGTATTAGCACCAGTAGAGAAAGCGTATGCAACGGAAAATGACGTGTGCGAGTGCGAGTCTGGCAGAAAGCGCTGCGCGCTGAGGGTGTGCGCTGTACATGCCCGTCCGTGCTTGACCAGTGAGGCTCTGCGATGCCCGTCGCCTGCTCGTATAGTGCGTCCCGAGCTTCAAATAGAGCTTCTGCCGCAGGGACGGCAGATGGGCTGGATTTAGGGTGTGGCCTGCTACTGGCCGTGGTTGGTCAATTAATTAATTGAGGGTGAGAATATGCCGTGGCAGGGTCCAAGATTCTCCTGGTACAGATTGGTAGCGTCGGTGGGCGGTAATGAGGTGCTTGCCCTGGAATCGGGCGGAGCAACGATAAAATTTGTGGGACAGTGTCCGTATAGTGGTTATAACTTCAGAGACACACTGAGGCAGTTAATTTCTGGCGAGTAAAGCAATAAGTAAGGGGTAAACATCAGCTGGCAGTCAAACAATACTGGTGCACAACAGGGCGAGAAGGCGACGACTTAGTGCAGATGAGACAACTGATCTGAAAGTTTAAACGTCAGAAGAGGGTTTGCGTGGAGTTATTCCTTCATAACGTAAGAACAAACCAGTCGCTACTCCATTCATACAGTTACGACGAAATGAGGCAAATGACACGCGCGTTGCATCACACCAAACGTGCAATGACAAAAACGTACCCGCACACAAAAGGGTTCACAACAGTTTAACTCACAGGGACAATAAGGGACATACGCGGTGAATAGGAGACGACGATGTAACACAGCAGGACTGCTCATTTAGGAGACATATACGATTCACGAGGAGAGAGCTGGAGAAACTTTACTGGGAGACGTCTGTCAAAGAATTATTAATTGGTACAAAAGTGGGATGTAAGGTAAACAATGCAACGATTCGTTACGCCAACGGCATAGAAACTTGGGGGGACAAAACATCAATCAGTGGGGCGAAGCTCGGACAGGAGTCGAACAAAGGAGATGATCGACAGGCAAGGAATTACCACTTTTCTTAGAACACAGGGTAACGACACTGGCAAGAATATCGGGGATGTTAGACGACCTATCAGAAGACAGAATTCAGCTAGGACTCGAGTCTAGGGGAGAGTTCCCATGGAAACGAAAGACGGAGGAAAATCAGAAGAGAGTCACAAGGAGAAATCTAGAAGGTGGATGGATTGTTCAAAGAAATCGAGTGGTCTGGCCAATGATGAAGAAGACGAAGTTGTGGAAAGAATCTGACGAGGAAATCTGGTAGGGGTGAAGTTAATAAAACTATCTACTTGCCACGCGGACTCGCTCAGTCGGTCAGTCAAACTTAAAATTTAACTTAATTATTTTGAACGTGCGGACGCTCAGTTTTTACTCAGTGATTCACAAATTATCAGTTGCTCAGTCTTTTCAATTTAGTCAGTCAATCATAAACGTTTACTTATTTATTTTCAACGGGCGGATTCAGTCTAATTACATTTTCTGAACTTAGAATTTTGCTCATTGGTTTCAAAAGTGGACAGTTACATAAAATTAAATGTGATATTCAGACTATTTTAATTTAACTTAGAACTTTGATCAGTGTTATTAACAATGATAAATAATAACAGAACAAGTGACGTTTAAGATCAGTGCGCGACAATCAGCGATTATATTGATGTAACACTCGACAAACATTTCAAGTCACTTATAAATATAATTCGAGTTCACTAATGTAAACACTTACTCGTAAATACAAAGTATAACTGTAACAATAATGTTTACGAACTACCGCATAGAACACTTTTAGTCAATTCACATTGTGGTACGAAGCACATATTTATCATAGTAAAGATGATCTTACCCAGACAAATAACCAGACACGCACGATCATCACATAGAAAATCGATACTTAATATTTACACGAACATTCACGTTAGTCAAGCCAGCGGTACGCCTACACGAAAATTTAGTAGTGTATTGTGAAAGTGGATATCATCTGCAAGCAACATGCGAAGTTACGCCGACATCGCTGGACACAGGGGATCACGGGACATTGCAGCCCAATGCTAATGGATAACATACTCCAAGTAACGTAAAATATTTATTATTGATAATCACTACTACTGAGCCTGTTTCTCACAAAGACCCCACTCCTTGAGATAATTACGAACGTAAATTTCGAGATAATTATGACCCTTAAATTAAAAGTAATGAATAAATATTGCCATCTGGAACTATGAACGCATTATAGATATAAAATTTGTTGAATGTAATACTTAATTCACATGTTTGCAGTTGTAGGTTAGTAATGATATTGCCATTATATGCCATTATATATACCTTTTACAGATGTGATCTATAATAATTGACAAATTAGCATAATTAATAATAAGTAATCGCCATATTGAATGACACACCAATAAGTAATATAACGTGTCTTTAATTACACAGAGTCTCAATCGAATTTTGTCAATAAATCATAAATTTTGATAATTAATTAAGTTAATTAATGTACGCATCTAATTAGCATAATTATCACTAATAACAATGGCGTCATACGCGGGGCAAGAGTAGATATATTATCATTAAACCGTGGTCAAGTTCACCACACATCAATCAAAATTTAACTAAGATTAATTAATAACTCATAAGTAATTAATCGCCGTATGGTGTCCAAGGAACGGACATGCAGGGCTTCTCGGATTGTTCTATTTGATGTCAGATAGTGGGCTTTGCACGAGCGCTATCCTCGGTCAAGGAGAGACTGAAGCTTTCGCTTTTGGGTCTTGGCCAAGTAGCCCCATACGGGGATCGCGTAGGTAACCATCGGCACCACATAGGTGGAGGCGATATGTTTCCCTAAGCGGCGGGTCATGGGGTTGCTGCATAGCAGAGGGCGGAGTTGATATAGGCGATTGGCGGTCTTGCGGGCTATTTGTGCGGAGTGTGTCCGCCAGGTAAGACAGCTATCGAGGTGGACCCCGAAGTACTTGACCTCTCGAGACCAGGGCAACTGAGTATCACCTACGTATAGTCTGTCTGGGAGCCTTAAGCGTCTGGAGAAGACTACTGCTGTGCTCTTGGCCGCGTTGATGGCAACCCTCCATCTCTCTGCCCACTCAACGTATTCGTCCAATACGTTGGCTCTAGTTCCTGGAGCCAGATAACTGTCGTTTTAGCTCGACGATCGACGGCCTACACCGCCGTGTCGTCAGCGAACATGGCCAACCTGTTGCCAGGCAACTTGGGCACGTCATTGACGTACACAGAGACAACCAGGGGGCCCAATACGCTTCCCTGAGGTACACCAGCCGTAATAGCCCTTGACGAAGAAAGGGTGTTATCAACTCTCACGCAAAATGTTCTGTTCCGAAGAAAGCTAGCAATCAGATGAATGTAGCAATCTGGAAGCAGAATCTCCGTGAATTTTTACAGAAGGCTTGGATGCCAAACACGATCGAACGCCTCAATATTATACAGTATCTTCTTCGTCACCAACAGATAAGGGAATCGCACAAGATTGTTGCAAGAGCCGACTAGGCAGGATACCTCCCCCTGGATAAAATCGTGGAATAGTGCTTCGAGGAGAGGACATCTGAAACTTTGTGGGACGCTTTGTAAATGAAATTCATCTGGCAGACTTGAATACTATTCGTATAGAAAAATATTAAGAGGCCAAATCAAGTCGTAAGGTCTCGGAAGAATAAGCCTAGACCGACGTACTGTGTCAAACAATTGCAGATGTAGTGACCTAAAAGAGAAAATGGAGGTGGTTTTACATGTGGAGTGGGGCGGGTATATGTAATACTCAAACCCATATACTCCGGAAGTATGCACCATTCCAGACTTTTTATTATTCACCTACCCTCGTAAAAACAATATAATATTATCATTAATAAATATTAGTGAAGTATCAACGTATCAAAAATAAAACAAATTATTGCTTTGCTGATTCAAATACTGTAAACACACATCATTGTATTTTGGTTAATTTAAACAAATTTACTTAGGCTATATTCGTAACTACAACTGGATTTTTAATTCTACTAGTTAAGTGATTTTTGCGCCATTTTGTATAACAACATGATTGCAATTAAGTAATTAATGAAACAAATCAAAATGAAAAAACCGACAATTTTCTAAAATATTAATTAATATTAAAAATGTGTGGTTTGCTGATGACCAAGCAGTAATAGCAAAAGTTTCGTATAACTGGAATTGATGTTCACCTGGCACAAGGCATATGAAACGTGGGGATTGAATCTTAATGTAAATAAAACGGAATATCTAGTAGTTAATTCCGATTCCAGACTTGAAGTATTGATTAAAGACAGTACGTCAATTAAACAGGTCGATGAATGTAAATACCTAGGGGCACTAATAACACGGAAAGGCCTAGGAAAACCCGAAATTAGAAAACTAATAGATCAGAGCAGGAGAGTTCTAGGAAGTTTGAACTCTATTTGGTGGGACAAACATATTTCGAGAACCATAAAGTTTCATATAAAAAAAGCTTTTGTTGAATCAGTTCTGTCTTACGGCTGTGAGGTATGGACGTTGAGCACGGAAATTGTACGACAATTGAATGCCGTGGAAAGGGATTATCTCCGTAGAAGTGGCGGAGTCTCAAGAAGGGAGAGAATAACCAGCGAGGAGATAAGAAGAAGGCTGCATCATGCAGAAGACACAATTAGTAACAGAGTAGAACGAAGAGGCCTAAAGTGGTTCGGTCACTTATTCCAAATGGATGAACAGAAACGGCCTAGGAAAATATTTCAGTGGAGGCCTCCAAGCAGAGGAAAAAGGGGCAGACCTAGACTGTTCTAGTATGAAAACGTGAGAAAGACCATGGAACATCATAACTTGGAAGAAGAAGATGCACAGGACAGAAATAGATGGCGGTTTGGTGTGGCTATGCGGCAATAGCTGATCAAAATCTCTTTGAGAGAGAGAGAGAGAGAAAATTAATACAATGCAAAAATTGTTAATGCGAGCTGATTGCGTCAATTAAGGTTATCATAAATTATCAACTATCATCGATATATTCTTAATTGAAAAACAAAGAGATTATTTAAATATAATTGTCTTGATGATTCAGCTTGTGTGAACACAAAAATAATGCACACATGTTGAGCATTTAATTTAATGCATTTAAATTAAATTTAATTTTATTGTATTTATAAAGCATACAAATTATTGTAATTTATAAAATATGTATGGCATTCACGCACAGTGGCGTATATTTAAATACTGGAGACAACAATACTGGCAATCAATAGAACACCATATAATAATGACGATGAAGTACTTTTTAGTAATTTAATAAAACCACGTATAAAGAATTCGCTCTCATTGAATTTCGCATCATGGTATCGAAGTTTAGTCTGGTCGCCTTCAGTGCCCGTGCGTCCAGTCCTCAGACATACCTTATAATAATTATAAAAGTAATTGACTTGCAGATAAAACGTATGAAGATATTAACAGAAAGGGAACTGTATTACTCATAATTTTTAAAAGGAAATTTTACCTATAATATTTGCAAGTTTTAATTATCGTAAAATAATTCTAAAAAACATAATAACAAGCTTTAATCAATTATTATATGAAGTATGCTTAGGATAACATAGCAGCTGCTGACTTGTATTTAGATATTGGTTTATCAAAGGCTAAAGGAAATAAACCTTGATTAAAAATTCCTTGGTCCACCAGGTTGGGGGTTAATGCAATTGGCCAACTCCAATTCATTGCAAAAAAAGTAAATGTTAAAAAACCAAATAGATTGCAGGAAGAAGGAAAAGAGGAAGACCACATATCACCTGGATAGACGAAATTCAGACTATACTGAGACAACGAGAAATTGAAGTTCTTTGGATGGACAAACACCAGCGGAGAATGAGAAATCAACCACTTCTCTAATCTTTGGTTCGGAAAAATGTGTAAACATTGTACAGCCGGAAATAATAATAATGTTTACGACAACTAGACTATTTAATTAATACGTATTACGCGTATTTACAATGCAATGCATATCTATTGATACAATTCTGTGAACAGGTTTTCACCCCGAGCGTTTGGCACATTCATCAGGGCTGTCACGGGATGTCGACGTGTCCTATATGTTCTGTGACGAATAGAAATAAATTTAGTTAACTACTCTATCCCGGGCTGTTGCGGAAGAATAACCAGCCCAATGATAGTGGACATGTATGTGTCGCGACAAACTTTCCGGCAATTCAACGCGAGACTTATTGTGAAACGAGATCACACCATTTTAGTCCTATGTAAACGAATAATTAACACACACACACACACACACACACACACACACACACACACACACACACACACACACACACACACACACACACACACACACACACACACACACACACACACACAAAACCACATTTGCGCTTATACTTATATGCATTTTTATTGTAATATAAATTACTACGCAAAGAACTATTACCACACATACCTAAATGGTGTATACAAAATTGACTGTTCTGGTAGTTTCAACTATTATATACGTCAGACAAAAATCAATTTAAGTCTTGACATCTAAAGCACAAAACCACATGAGGGCGCGCATATACGCAAATCAATTGCAGCCACACGGTTGACAAATAATTTGCATAAATCCGTAATTTATTGACACATATTTAAATCAAAATACGTACAAAAATAAAAAAATGTTTAAATGGTGACCTTTGAAATTTACCTTCGCCTGCCCTAAATAAAATTTATTGCAGTTTGGAAATGTGATTTGCATAGTCCGGTTTTTTTTTTTGTAAACGGCGGACTTAGTTTGGGGTTTTTATTTCTTTGAACTTTTTAATTTACTTGTTGTAATTATGTTTTATCGTATATATGCAACAACTATAGATTTTATTTCAACAAGTGTGTATTTATAATTACTTAATACTTCCGGGCTGAAAGGCCGTGGTCGAATGCTTGATGTAATAGTGCTAGACGTTTCGGCCACACCACCGGTGGCCATCTTCAGTAGCAAAGAAAAGTTCGTGAGATGGAATGCCGAACAATTCGCCCAGTTAAACGGGACAAGCAATCAAGTGTGTATACAAATGTGTATTTATTTTTACGTCTAAGTGTATATGAGTTTTGATACAAATATAGGAATGTTCGAGCGAGTGAATTTATGTATGCATGTATGAACATATGTATGTATACATTATGTACAAAATGATTTGTAATAATATACGATATGCTGGTGACAAGAGATACTTTGCTGCAATCGAGAAAGAGTTAATGAGTTGCATTCAACAGAGCGGAGAATGACAGCAACAAAGTAGTTAACAATAACGAGACAAAATATAATAATTACGGACGGGTCAGATGATAGTTAGGAAAATATAATCCAAATTGATAACATACAAGTATTGGAAAGATTCGTCTATCTGGCGTTCTCCTGACGAATACTAGGCACTTACGGAAGAAGCTGTACAAAGAGCAGAATGACAAAGTCAGCTTTGGCATAACTACGAAAAAGAATATGATAAAGCAACAATGTGCATACTTAAACGATAAAAGCTTTATACATGGCATTGAGTTCCCTGTATTAACGTATGTCTCAGAGTTCTGGACCATGGAAAAATCTGGCCCTTGCGGAAATAACCGCTTTTTAATTGACATGCCTGAATAAGAACTGATGGGGAAACAATCCACTGTCCGTATTAACATTGCGAAACTGAATACCGGTTGACTGTAAAGAGTAGTATAATGAAATAGTTTGTATACACCGTTAGATAAGACGGGCTAGAAAAGTAATGGTACAAAACAAGGTTGAAAGTTCTAGGGATAACGGGTTCACCACATGACACAGTAAGAAAATAACAAACACCTCTAATTCGCAATGCATGAGAATGGCCGAACGCAGAAACCTTTGGAAAACAGTGTCGCAATCAAATACTGACGAAGATTCGTTAAATTACAACTCTGTGAGCCAGTGTAATGAATGTTAATAAAGAATTTGATTATTAATTGCTTGATAATTATTATTACACATGATCACTTTCTTTCCCTCTCTCCCTCTCTCTGACCCACACTCACACACACAGATGTGTATATAGTTTATATGTAAATATTCATAATAAGTGATAATATTTTATATCTTTAAACAAGAATATATATTTTTTACAATGTTTCGACAGCTTTTAATTAACTGTCATCATGAGAAGTAACATGTATAATCAATATTGCATTTGATGATATAATAAAATATTTTATTATACATTGTGCTTCAGATTATGACACTAAATTAAAATGATGTCGAAACATTGTAAATCAAAAAATATATTCTTGTGTTGAAAAGTAATGTATTATTATTTATTATCAATTGTAAGAACAAGAATAATGTGAGTGCATAATGAATATAAGTCTCTCTCTCTCTCTCTCTCTCTCTCTCTCTCTCTCTCTCTCTCTCTCTCTCTCTCTCTCTCTCTCTCTCTCTCACTCTCTCTCTCTCTCTCTGTAATACTGAGATACTGAGACAATTGTACTTTGTGTTCCCCCGCACCCCCTAAGCAACATTTTACCCGTACTCCAGTATTTTTTGAAAATTCTATCAAACTCTAAGAATTGAAACAGAATAAATTGAACAATAATCTGAAATCACCAATATGTAATCGAAATCTGTTGAAGGACGTATTTTAAACGGGTGAATTTGGTTTCTTTGTGTGTGTGTGTGTGTGCGTGTGTGCGCGTGTGTGTGAAAGGGGGCGAGTGAGTCGGTGACAGATTACGAATTATATTGCAAATCAATTGTTCCTAATTTGTTATTCATTTAAATAACAATTACTAATGGTTAATAATTAGCAATAATAGGTTAACAATACCAACTCCACACATACACACACACACACACACACACACACACACAGCAAAAAATAAATAAACTAGAGAAGCAAAAAGAACAGACAGAGATCTCTGAGTACTCAAGAAATGGGTGTTGTCAGCCCTCCAAAGAGCTCTTGAAAAATATGTTTCCATAGTGATGACGATGATAATGATAGTGATTCAGTAGTAATTTAATAACACCGCTTACAATGGATACGCCCCCATTGAATTTCACATAACGCTAACGAAGTTTAGTTAGTTAGGTAACCTTCACTTAATTGCTCTAAAAAAATATGTCTCTGAGAAAGCGGTGTTTTTGAGAAAACATTATTCTAAATATTATATGTTTTACGTTAATTTAGTAATTTACTTCGTGCACGGTGAGAGAAACTGTAGGGAATATGTGTGAACCAATATGTCTGTATTGAATTAAAGTATCTGCCGGCGTGATTGGCCGTGGTCCAAGGTTTTCATTAAAACCAAACGTTTCTGCAGCACCACTGGCTGCCTTCTCCAGTGGATGTATCGATTCAACCTAACGCCGAGGGCGTACGCTAGGTCCACAGTACTGTGTTGAAGCCTCCACACACACACACACACACACACACATGTGTGTATGTGTGAGTGTTTTATGTTATTGCAATATGCTTGGTTGTTTAGTCGGGCAGTGTTGCTTGTTGGCTGGCCTTGAAAAGTGGTGTTTTCACCACCGGATACCGTCAGATACCACCGAAAGAGTCTCAGCCTGAAGGTGGTACGAGCGACAGTGTAGGAAAATTAGCCCTTTAGGAGCGAAAAAAAGCATAGACACTGGAGTTACTCTCAGAGAAATCAACAACGCGTAAGCCTATTTACTCATATTACAGGTAGGAAAGTTTATATTAAGTGCAGGAATATACGGATAAACACTCACCGTGACTGAGGTTACAATGAAACACCGAAGAATTAGGCACGTTGGGTCCATCTTGGTTGCGCGCAGACAAACACAAGACTAACTCCTTTCTGCCTTTCAAGTTACATACACACACCCTTGTATATGTTCAAGGGCGTATGTGAACAAATAACGGCACTCTTCAGTTTTGCCAGCTATCACCATTTAATAATAACGGTAAACAAAATCTATGAAAGTTTTCGTAAACAAGGGTAAAAATTTTCCTAACGGTTTAACATGCATCCGCTGATAAAAAACAGTGGTCCAAATGTTTGTTTACCAAATAGTATTTACTACTGAGATAACTCAAAATACGTCAAAGAATTTAGAAGTTCATTGTAAACCTCGTAAAACTGTCTGAGATAAGCTGTTGACACTCTCTGGAATTCTCCAGATATAGTCATTTTAAACAATATTGACACTTGGAGTGACGCCTTTATGTGACTAAATTAGTTTCAAGTGTTTACACATTGTGAACTCTATCGAAGTTCATAGACGTCATAGAAAAATTAATTATGAATGAAAGACATGTACTGTACAAGTGATTAATGGGATTGAGACTGGATGGGAGAGAGCGATAAGAGGCGGTAGTTAGACAAACAGTAAGACAAAACATAACACAGGGACATTAATCAGATACTACAGACATTAAAACATTAAAGGGTAGCGGTTACAAATTCGAGGACGATTTCACACGCACACACACGCACACAGACACTGCTGCTTCCTCGTCTCAGCCAGACCCCAATCGTCTCCTTTTACAACTACCCATCTCTGAGAGCTCGTCTTTCCATCATCTCTTTCATTTCGACTCTTCAGGAACTTCGAAGGCTCTCTCTGTTTCTGCTTCTCTCCAAACGATTTCAGTACGTACCTGTTGTTATCCGTCTGCAGCGCTTCTTATGTTTCCGTACCAAATCGGTCTTTTCTCTCCAATATAACTAAATACAACGTTTTCCCACCCTCGTTCTTATTTTTGTTTCATCATCGGTGTTCATGTTCATTTTTAAGTGTCTACACATCCGTTTGCATTAGGTTATTTCTATTGATGTTATCTTTCATTTGTGACCCAATTTTCTGCTCCGTATACAGCAACGAAAATCGTTCCTTTGGTATATCTTATAATACGTTTATTGTATGGAACTGGGTTGTTTAATAAACTACTTTATTTCTCATAATCTCTTGTTTACCTCTTCTTCTGTGTGGAGGACGTGACACCTGTCTTAATCGTGGCTCGACTCTGATCTGTCTTCAAGAAGCGTTTAATATTTTCAAGCCAATGGTTTTAAGGAAATTATGGATGTCTTAGTTTGTGTCCTCAAAGTAACCTATCAGTGCCAATTCCATCAACTTATGGTAACTCTCGTCTCTCACTCCTCAATACATAAACTACCTCCTTGATCTTCCTCTTCCTGTTCTGACCTCTGTTAAAGTGTGTATGAATTACGCTTCATCGCATGACGTCCATACATCTTCTTCCTGCTCCTGTTTATGGCTTTCCAAATTCTTATTTTTAATAAAATGGTCTGCAAAAGTCTGCAATACCCAAACATCCATCCGCTATATCTTTTTTATCCTCCCCAAGACTACATTTTAAACGTCTCCCTTTCATTAACACTACAAGTTTCGGATCCATACATGTTTAGGGTTTTCCTATACTTCCTTCATAGGGTTCTCCGTGTAGTTAAATCTACATCACGCCTCCAGAAATATGAAGAACGAAAGAGTTTCCACAAGTTATTATGACACCAAAAAGCTTTCCTAGGCTCTTCAGCATTACGTTATATAGCCTCGGCGACAAAGATTCAGGACGACAAATTCCATTATAACTTACTTCATTACCTTTTCCTTTGTTACGCCCCACTAATGCGCAAACTTCCACCGCTGCTGGGCTCCACTGTCTAAGACACTAGGCACAGTACGATCATCATTATGATTTTGTTATCATTGATTAGGCAAAATTCGACGTCCATAGATATTCCTGTCTGTCCATAGATATTCAGTTAGATACTTATTACATATTTATTTGTTTTAAAACTCTATAATTCCTCATTCCTCCACATGACACACGATAATCCTCTAGATCTTCTATACTTACATATTGTGGATAAGTAGTCTCATACTCAGTTCCCTTTACTTTGTCTATTGTTTTCAATAATCTAGGTTCGATAAATGTAAGTCGGTGATGGAACTGACATTGGTTTGCCAAGCTCAGTCTACAATATTATGAAAGTGTTTGCAAAAGTGATCTCACACTAAGTCCAAATTAGTGTACATTATAAGTCTTATAATTAACTATTGTATTGTGCACTTACTTATTTAACTGATTGTCATTGGTACTTCTGTAAAGTTTGTGTTTTGTGTTTCTACACTCACGAGAAATTTTATTAAAACTGATGATGTACAGACATCATGTACAGAGGTCTTTTTAATCGATACGTCTTTCAAAATATATTATAGTAATGGCACATTGAATTCCTGATAAAATATTTTTACAGCTACTGTAGTGTCTCCAGTATAGTTGCTAGTGGTCCCAGTTTTCTGACTTTCCGTAGTGCAAACCTATTTTTTTTTTCATTTCAACACAAATATTTTTACTTCCCATGAGTTTCTGAGTCTACCTATTCCCCTTCTTTTGTTTGGAACCCAGTTTAAAAAACTTATTGAACCAACATTTATGAAGTCTTTATTCCACGTGGTTACGGTGATCATCCTCCTGTCAGAATATTCTTCGTAAAATGGTAGAGTAAATCCTCCTGATGAAACAAATTTTAATATCTACTGGTTTATTTTAGGCATCAGCATTATGTAACGTTCTATATGAATGTGTATAATACTCATTTGGTTCATTTCTAACGCATTGATGACTGGGTACTCCGACGTTTCAGAGTCAGAGGTGACTATCCGGACACCAGCGCATAACATAATTTATGTTACTTAATTAAGTAAATTTATTAGATTAAAAATTTACTTACATAAACTTATTAGATAAAGCCTTATTTATGTAAAGTTTACGCAGGTGATTATAAATTTTCTTATGCGGTTGACCCACAAGTGATAACCACTTATCCGCTAGCGGGACGAGCAGAAACGGCTCGTTAAAGGGCGAAGCGTGCCGTCTGTGACACTTGAGTGAACTTTTTAGTAGCACGTAAATTGGTAAGCGATCCGAGGGCTATGTAGGGCAAGCAAAGCCAGCAGAAAGGTCTGTCACATATATATTAATGGATTTTGCAAATTTTTGCAAACAATTGCCGGTGTACAGTGTATTCAGCGTCCATTGTTGCAGATGCGACGTTCTTAATTTTTTTTTACACAAACAGGCCAGCCGTGGACCACGTGAATATCATTTCCTTTTCTTCTCCTGCCAAAGGCCCTCATTTTCATTCTATGCGCCACCTTGTTTTCCACTGTCCACCCAGTTCTTGTCTTTTTCTCAACGCAGAGAACCTCAAGATTTTTAATTTTGTTTCTGTATGTATTTCTATCCACATGTGGTCGTTCATAGAGATACCCAGTTACATCATTTCCTCCTTGAGTTGTTTGGTGTATCCGTTCAGACTGGAAAGTTGGTAAATATAGTTAAAAATGTGTTTATTTAATTTAGACCGAACCATCCGAACAATATGTCCAAGGAATCTCAGTCTTTTCCTTCGGAAAGCAGTTTCCAGATATTCCAGATCCCTGTACAGCTCTTATTTGGGTCTATACATGTACCCATCTTCAGTTTTCTGGGAGTCTTAAATTTTTCAAAGAATTCTTCGTTGAATCTTAAGAAGAGGTTTCAAATTTTGAAAGCACATTGTTTCCACTCCATATATGACCACCGGCCTGATCACAGTACTATAATGGCGGACTTACGCACTTCTGGAAAGGGGTTTCTTTCCGTACAGTTTCAGGGTTAGAGTAAAAGACTTTGCTAATTTGAGTTTCCTTATCTTAAAGGATTCTTTGTCTGAGGCGTTTCTGGATATGTTTTCCCCAAGATATTTAAAATTGTTACTATATTTTATTTCTCCACACGTAGTGTCCAGGTACGTTTTCGGGAATTTAAATAGGGTGGTCATAATTTCCGATGTTTGTGTAAAATTCTTTTTTTTTGTTTTGTTAACAACATGTAGCACCTTTAGTAGTTTGAATACTGTCTGCCAGACGAAGAAGGTTTATTACTTAGTACTAGGTAATCTGAACAAATGTCGACTAATCAACGTAGCCGACTACAGCAAAGTAAAGCATGCAGAACCATAAGGCAAACAGTCTTAGCTACATCACACAGTTCTTACTAATGATAGCACAGCGTTTACCGTCGGCAATAAGAACAACAAACCACAGCGCACCATACCTTTGTTTCTTTAAACCTGCAAGCGTGATTTAAACCTGTGGGTGATTTCTCACAGGTAAATCCTCTATTCGGACTGCTATGCGTCAATGTATTTCGTTCGTGGACGCGTAATGGATAAATCAGACTATCCTTCCTAACGGTAGAGTAAGTCATCATGATGAAACTAATTTTACTATCTACTGGTTTATTTTACAAGTCAGTATTAAGTCACATTACACATAAGTTAAATATTAATTGTCTTCAGTATTGACTCGTTATTGCGGCACTTGCAGCGACTAACTGTTTGTCATTATCATTTCATTATTAAGAGGTAAATGAAAAAAATATGTCAAATCTTACCTCACATGCTATCATTTTAATTAATACTAGGTGGTTGAAACAAGATAATATTAATCTCATGGAACACGCGTCAGCATGATAACACATTGGGTGCTAATGCACCTATGCATGTACAGTAGGTCATAAGTTTTGCAATTTATTTGCTGAAACTAATTAAGTTTACAATTTCCATCATCAGTATCAGCTTCGAAAATATAAACCATTTTGTCCTCCCTTCGCTGTAGGTGATCTTTTGCTTAGACGCATCTTACGCCACACTGTGGCTTAAAATACTGCGAATCTTATCCTTATGAATCTGGAACACCATCGGTGTGCTGAGGAATATCTGTCGACAGATACAAAGAATTTAAATATACCGGTCCCTCTCTTATTTTTTTGATATTGTTTTGGTAACGTACAGTTTTCACAGCGTAAAGGCAGTGCGGGGTTTAAGATTTTTGAGGCCCTAGGCCAAGTTTTCTGAGTGACCCCCCTCGGCTGTGACTCTGAAGTAATATCTGCAAAAGTAATTTGATGTCAGATTAATACTATCTTATTTAAAACCAGTAGGCTATTATAAAAAAGCGTGCTTTCATTTAGCAAACGTTTTAAAAATATTAAGAACCATGCAAGAGAATTGAGCAAATTAATTTATTTTTAAGTAGAGTAATTTAATTAAGCATATTCAGAAATTTAACATAAAAAACGTTTGTAGGCTCTACTAGCCGTATGAATGTTTATGTTCATGTTCATGATGAACACGTTTAGTGTACGGATTTAAGTCTATGTTCATAAAGTTTGTAAACTAATAAATATCAACAAAACGACACGCCGCCCACCACATAAAGCTAAAAACCTTGTTTACATTCAAAACAAATTAAAAACATAACCTCAAAACGCAAACCGTTCGGTCACAAGCCACATAAACAATGATAACAAACAAGAGTGGTAACACGGTCGGGTAAATTCGGGAGCAATATAGCGGACGTTCACAATACGCATGCGTAGACTACGTTTCAATGATGCCACCCTCTTAAAGATAAGCGCGCGATACTTGAATAAGAACTGTCTTCCATTTGCACTACTAAGAAAAATTTATTATTTAATTTCAAAAAATCATACTTAAATAAATCACATTGCCTCTTACTTAAAAAAAATACTTCCATTAAAAAAATATATATATCTGTAGGTTACGGCCCCCTCTGAACCTAGTGGTAAATCCGGCACTGTATAAAGGCGTATAGCGATCATTATCTCATAACTGTTCACTGCGGGATCAAATTATTTTTTAAAAAGTATTCTTCTTAGGCATCAAAGTGACGAAACCTCTGCAAATTACGTACAACGTCGCTACCAAAAAAAATATTCAAATTTAAATATCTGTTCAAATAATTTGTCGTAAAGTATAACTTTCTTCGTACAAAGAAATTTCATTGAGGCAGTATTGTTTCATTCTTTCTTTGCCACAGTAGGCCTACTGTGGTTACCAACGACCACCGTGTCAGTTGTGTAGAATCGCTTTATGGCCTCTGCGTAGAATCACTGAAGATGGTCTGCAAAGCTGAGGCGGAAACGTCTGAAAATAAATAATTGAGGATAACAACTTTGGCAGACGACGAGCCGAGAGCCCGGATATTATTTTCAACTATGTTGGCGCCGACCGTGGAAGCCTTTGAAACAGTTTAGGCCTATACGTTTTTGTTTTGAAGGTATAAACGTAAGTTTTCACATTTGTCGATTGAAGACAGCTCTAGCAGTCAACGCGGTAAGTCGGCCTCTTATTCGGCAGACAGTTTCTGATCGCCAGTTAAAGCTTTGTGTCATATGTTTAGTCAGTTAACTTGTAATTAAAGTTACAATTTTCTCAATCTGTTTAATGTTTTATATTAAAGTAATACGATGGTTTAATAATTACAAATATTGCTGGTAACAGTGCGCCCACGCACAACACACACACACTCACACACACACAAAAGAAACCATATTCACCCGTTTTAAAATACGAAATACGTCCTTCAACAGATTTCGATTATATACATTTGGTGATTTTAGATTCTTGTTCATTTTATTCTGTTTTGCTTCTTGTAGTTTGATAGAATTTTCAAAAAGGACTGGAGTACGGGAAAAATGTTACGTCGTGGTTTGCGAAATAACGGGGGAATCACAAAGTAGAATTGACGAAGTTATTCACGAATAAATTCACGAAGTTATTTAAAATATCAAGGCGGGTCAGTAGACCAGTGGGTATGGGACCTGGCTACTAATCTAGAGGTCCCGGGTTCGATTCCCGGGCCCGCACTATAAAAAATACCTTGCGTTTTTCAGCCCCCAGGTCGACTCAGCCTGTTGGAAATGAGTAGTTAGGATAACATCCTGGGGATAATAATGGGCGGATGAAACGTAGTGCTGGCCACACTTCCTTCCTTGTATGCCGTACGGCTCACATTAGGCAGCCTACACTGCCTACTCCTAAGCTACTTCGGTGGTATACATGGGAGCAATTATTGTTTATTATATAAAATATCATCGAAATTCCGTAATAAATTACCGTAGGTCTATTTCTGTACCGGTTGCATGTGACAAAATAAGTTTACAAGGAATTGCAAAAATAAAAGGAAGTACACTACATTATTTGCGAATTAATAAAGTAGGCTTAAGTTAGAATTTTCATAATATTAAATATGACTCAACGTTTGGAAAAAACCTTCGTATTTCATCATTAAAAAGTTACGCACGCGCCAGAAAACGAAGACAGAGCTTATGAATCTAGTTTTATCTTTTCACCAAAACACCTTTATACCACCTCACGTTAAGGCACTCGATTTTCACTGATGATGGTAGTCGATGCCACTGCCGAAACGTCTGATTTTGCAGAAAACATTAGACTACGGCCAAACAGCCCTGGAAGGAATTTTAACAACAAACTACTTCTTTGTTGCCGATAACGTAGTACACATATAAAACATTATTTCCTCTCCTTCAACTATCACTTTCATTTATAGATATTTCATCTACCTTAGTACGATGGATTATTATGAACTTCTTTTAAGGATAATTTATTTATCAAAATTAAGTACTTTACTCTTGTTAAAACATAAAAAGTTGCAAGTAAACTACCCCTTCCCCGTAACCGATCTTCACGAAAATTAATAGTCCTTGAGACCTCTACAACTCAGGCACATATGAAAAAAATTATTTCATTCTGTTTGAATTTATGGCAGTTATCGTTCGTCATAAAAAATATCTCTTGTTAATACATAAAACGTTGCTGGTAAACTACCCCTTCCCCTTAACCGATCTTTACCAAACTCAATAGGCCTTGAATCCTCTATAAGTTAGGCACATATGCAACAACTTATTTGATTCTGTTTCAATTTGCTGCAGTTAACGTTCGCCTAAAAAAAAATTCTACACACAGACAGACAAACACACACACTTTTCTGAAAATGACTTTTCTTCATGTTTTGGGGGTAGTACAATCAGAATCAGCCCTTATCTTGAACACGAATTTTTTCGCCATTCACCATACTTCCATTTCCTTATGGAACATGGAAGTAAAATTAATACAATTCTTAAGAGGAATGCCTAGGAATTCTACAGATTTTTTATTGGGATACTTAAGATTAATGTAATATTTTTATATTCGTATGATACGAGATATATTTTTGATTGAACAAAAATGAAACATAAACTATATAATAAAGAGGTTTTATAATCCTGCTGGTCAGTCAAAACTTGTTGCTCGAAAGTCGCAGAAAAGCGCCTAATGTATTTTCTTTAAGTACAACCCTCATTATCCTATATCGGCTTATTTAGAGGCGAGAGTTTTTTCTACGCTTGTGCGCAGTGAATAGTCAACGTGGTATAAAGAGAAGTGTACTGTGGTATTCTTCTTCTGTCCTCAATCCGAAGATTGGTGGGCGGCCATATTCTGAAGTCATCTTTGATTTCCCGGTTTACTGGCTATTCCTTTAAATGTGTGTATCCTCTCAGTCGCACCCCTCCAACTGTTTCATTCACGTAATTATCTCTTGGTCTTTCCATAGCAATTATATTAATTTTCCCTTCTAACATGGCAGGAATATAGTTACTTTGCTTGAATAAGTGCACCAATTATCGGCTTTTTCATGACGATCCTTTTCAATAATCTTGTCTTAAATTTAGTAACTTAAATACCTCACTGTTCATTACTCTAGACCTGAGAGTACTTGATGATGAAACAGGTAAGTTGTGACTTGTCGTAAATAAAGGTAATACTGAACATATTATCAGGACAAGGAATAAGATAAAGTGGACGAACGTAGGACAGTTTGAAGAATACGAACTTCCATATGTAAGACACATGCATGTGTAGAGAACCTCCATATGTGTAGAGGTCTTTAAATACTATGAATATGTTGTAACGGGCAACAAAGAATTCCCGACAAAAATTAAACGCGACTAGAGCAGGAAACGGGTGTTGTAACAGCTTTCAGAAGCTCTTCAAATTTTCTTTGGTGGCAAAACACCTTGGCCTATAAGACAATTAGCAAACCAGAGGTTATATATAGTTTTGAAATATGAATATTGACAACAAAGAATAAAAACCTTCACTTAACACGTGGGAACGGAACGTTTCGCGCAAGATTTTCAAAGCCGTATGTGAGAATAACGAGTGGAGGAAGTGGAGGATATGAACGAATGCCGAGTAAAAGGGATTTTACAATGCGCCGGCCATAGTTAACGACATAAACGTGCGCAGAGCACGATGGCTCGGACACGGAGAGGATGGGGGAACCAACCAAATAAGTGATGTGCACGAAGAAATAGTAGAGCCGTTCTGTAAGACGCTCGAGGCTGCGAATGCGTACTCTGTGGATGGCTACCTACATAAGTTGGGGATCCGCAATTGGAGCCGTGTGGCGTCAACGGGAAACAACCGGCGGAGATAAATAGTCGACAACACCCTGGTTCTCAACGGGCTGTATCACCAATTAATGAAAACAAAATAATTGTCCCAATCCTTTCGTGCAACATCCCCCAACACCATGTCTAAATGCCGTCGATTCGTACTTTGCCCCTTTTCCCGATGTGCATAATTTTGTGTCCGTAGAGAACCACAAGAATTTATGAGATTTGTATTGGTCTTGATTCGAATGCTCCTAGAAGTAAGCATCCTTATTTATTTATGAAGGCCATTTTGGGTGAAATTACTGAAAATTTATTGACAACAGTAGGTACTGCGTCTTCTGAAATTGTGCTGTTCAGATACTTTAAAGTCCTGGCCCTGCCTCAACTTAACTGTTCCTATAATACCTATCCAAAAAAGATGGGCGACGTAATTCAGGATCGGTGAAAGAAAACTGATAACGCGCACCAGTTTCTATACTGTCGGCTGGATGAATATTTGTCGAGCCGTCCCGGCAGCGCCACATAAATTTTCTTCCAGTTTAAAGCAAGTTACACCCGTCCATATAGGAAATATAAGTCAGGAGACAATAATACATAAGGACATAACTGCATGAAAAAACATTTTGGCGTTTGTTTCAGTACTTTCCTGGATACTTGTTATAATATTTATACAGTACGAAGAAATCTTTGACGCCAGAATGCAATCATAAACGAATTTTGAATTTCGTATGTTAGAGAATATGTAATTCTACTTACAAAGTATTATAACAGAGTTATTGACAAAGAACATTAGTTTATAAAACAGAAGAACATTTTTTTATTGTTTAAAAGAAACGGTTTTCTCAGAAACTGTGGAAATATTGACAAATATCTGTAAACACGAAGATATACTGAAGTAGAATAAGGAAATACATGTTACATTAAAATTTAGAAAGTTCATAAATTATAAACCCTTTAAACATTTAGATAACTTTCTTAAAAATAATTCGTAGTTGTTTACAAACCAATAACAACAGTATTCCAGACAATCACTAGATAAGACTACCACACTGTGTAAGCGATAACAACAGCAGTAACGAACATCCTTTTCATTTCGTTATCTCTGACCTAAAGACAGTGTGATTTGATCAAGTGTTCCAGGTAAATTATGAATAATATCAACACATTTCTAAATAGTTCGACGCTTCTGATTACAGTCTCACTTGTTTTGACCTTGTAGCCAGAGTAATCATAAACAGTTCCATTACTTCTATGTTTGTAGAGGACTGACCTAAAATATTCACAATTTCCATGGTAATTATATATTTTTTCCTTGACGCTAATCATCTTAAGTGCTTCGACTGATTACTTATTTTTGGTAATTTTATTAGT
Source organism: Magicicada septendecula (assembly GCA_034769895.1). Lineage (NCBI taxonomy): Eukaryota > Metazoa > Arthropoda > Insecta > Hemiptera > Cicadidae > Magicicada > Magicicada septendecula. The sequence goes on from CM068375.1 coordinate 318,662,948, forward strand.
GAAATCACTTATTATATATTAACTTATTATTATTATTAATATTATTATTATAAAAGTGGCACCTTCTGGCTGTGAATACCGGAACTAGTGGGTTTGGACGCGTTGTACTAGCCATGCTACCGTCCCACTAAACACAAAATCCGTGCGGTATGGCTTGGTCCCTTACGGACTGTTGAGCAGAAGTTAAGTTTATTATTATTATTATTATTATTATTATTATTATTATTTTCTTGTATCGGCCATCTAAGGACCACTTGCCAATTTCAATTATTTATTCTTTGTTCTCTTATTTCTTCAATATTCTTTCATCTTTTCACTGTGTCTCTTCTTCCTGTCTTCAGGCCACTTTGAGCTGCTACCCTGGACTCCTTCCATTTTTAACACATTTGTCCGAAAAACGTCTCTATCAATTGCTCCTTCTGCGTTTATATTATTTTTTTTTAATAAATCCTTTTGGACTCCTTTAATCCAAATTGATGTTGACTTCTTCCCCCACAAATATTTAAAGATCTGGTTTGTTAACCTATTGTCGTTCATATTATATATATATATATATATATATATATATATATATATATATATGTCCAAAAAATAAGTTTTCTTTTTCTCATTGTGTTTGTTATACTTTCTATACTCTGATATGTTTTATCATTATTTCTTAATTTTGATCCTTCTGAAGTTTTTCGTGGGCCTAATATTTTCCTAATAATTCGTCTATCCAATATTTCTAGTTAGTCTAAATTATAATTCAACGATAGACATTCACTTGCACGTAGCCATTCTGGTTTCACAACTGTATTGTAAAGCCTTATTTTCGCAGTTTTAGGTATGCAGTTTTATTATAAATATCTTCTTCTTCTTCTTCTTCTTCTTCTTCTTCTTCTTCTTCTTCTTCTTCTTCTTCTTCTTCTTCTTCTTCTTCTTCTTATTATTATTATTATTATTATTATTATTATTATTATTATTATTATTATTATTATCATCAGGATCAAAGTCGTTTGCATTCAATGGTATTGTCTTAGAGCCTGTTCGTCTCCACCGCAACCATCTTGCAATGGGCTCCCCACATAGGCTATATTATGATCAATATAGATCATACACAACGCCCGTTTGCGAGCGCATGATACGTGACGATTTTCAAACTTTGTTTTAACATTTGCATTCTACTTTCCCAACTTGATGATTATTTCAATCGTGGTCCTTCAGAATTCTCTAAGACATTCCATTTTTAATAGCTTTTATCATGTCTCCGCGACCTTCTTCTTTTCCTTCTTCCAGGAGAGTTCGCTCTAGCAATTTCTTTTGAAATCTATTATTGGCTATACGTCACATTTTTTAATCAATTACGCACTTATTGAGATACGTGTATTCATTCATGGGTATGCATTGATTTTATAATAATTAGAAATTCTTGTGTCTTAGAAAATGAAGTATTTTAACAACTCGTTATTCAGGTGGTCATGTTCCAGACAATACATTTACTAAGTCGTACACACGTACGTAGAATAGACGAAACACAACTATCACTATGCACCTTGACGAGTATGCTTCGGTTGCGTTGTCGTCCAGGACACTGGAAATCGTGAGGTGTGCAGGTGCCCAACTGCGGGACCCATCCATGTGGGCATCGCATACCGTCGATCCGACCACACCAGTGAAATATTATCAAGTCCTATCAAGTGGTGGAGACACTGAAAGGCCTCGTCCAGAGCATGACAGGCAGCAGTTTGGCAAGTAAGCACGAGAAGGTTGGAATTACAGTGACTGCTGATACAAGTAGCAAGGTGAATAATGTGTTATTATCATTTTTGAATGAAATTTTTTTGCCATTTCCATTATACATTTTTTTGCAAAAAAATTAAAAATGGGAAAACTGTAAAATAATTTCTGATGGTTATAACAATTAAGACATTGAGGTTATTAACAAATAACAAATAAGGTTATTGATTGAGACAATCAATGAATTAATACAATTGATAGGTCACTTCCAAGTAGATTAGATATTTTGGCGTTTAACAAAAGGAAGGTGAAGAGCGAAAATGTAACCTTTACGAGGCAGCACTCAACGGTTGTAAACGGAAAAACAATGTTAGAGACGGGGTGACATTATTAATTTTAGAGTCGATGACGGAAAATAGAACTCTGGTTTACATGCGGCTTTAGTCGTGTTTTGAAAAGAGCAGTCTGATACCGAAACTGTTGTAACATAATTAAGTTTGGGAGGAAATGATAATTTAAGTTCTGGGTGAGACCGGAAAGTTTTATTACTGCTGACAAAAAATTAATTCAACCGTTTGGTTTGTACCACGTAGTTGATTACTTCCTGCGCATAGAATCTCAGCATCGAGGCAGTCGACACACCTACATCTGTCTGTTGCTGAACAACGATGCCCCCGAAATGATATCCGAGAACATGCCTAAGACGATTTAGCTCTTAACTAACTTATTCTCGGTCAGTCAAGACGACTTACCTGTACGACAACTAAGAGCACTAACACACATTTACCTACACTAAGGGAGGAGAAACCGTTGGTCGTTTCTAAATTCTGTTCTGGTCAAAGAACGCAACCAGGGAGCTGCTGCCGATAGTCAAAGGCAACGAGCCTAAGATCGGTTTTCAATCAAAGGCTGCCAAACCGCGCAGAATTCAAGGAGTTTCTGGTTGACAACAGTAACCTAATGATGATATCCTATTCGGATACTCTCCGAGCAAATATTCATTGCCTCACTCTGGTGTTCAAGCGCAACTTCTCGGAGATCTACATCAGTACGTTCAACCCGTAGATCTTGAGAACACACAACTCGAACAGCGACAAGCAGTTATATTAGAGGAATACGGTTGTGGAGCGTACAAATTCGACTGAAGCTTAAGCAACCTGCAGAGCGAGCTTACGAATCTACAGGAATGTGTTTCGTTATCAACTATGCTGGTGTTCATGTATATTGTGTGCATTAAATAACAGAAGGTATTTCGATGTTCAGTCAGTAACTAGACACCATTTTTTAAATCATTAGTGTCAATATTTCAACTTATTTTAATATCACCGTCAGGATAGTCGTAGGTAAGATGTTATAGTTTAATACCAAAATCGCATTACTGTTTTTCTGCTATATCGACGTTTCTGTAATACTTTCCTTAATGATAACGTTTGACCGTTGACAAAGATGATTTAAGAATTGAATATTCATGTTTAATATGGTAACCAAATCACTTGTACGAATTAATAAATTATTTACCTTAAATTATCCGCCGTGTGATTTCTTGTGCTTCGTCTATGACGCGTTTCAGAGCTGATGCTCCATCATCAGATATTAAAAAGGTAAAACTATCACTCTTGCGAGATCGTTAAGAAGTTAAAATGTCAAAATTTGCATATGAACCGTACGCGGATTTGGGTGCGCACCCGTTTAAGTTCATTCTGCCACTGACCGGTTGCTACCTTATCGTAGCCCCAGCGAGCAGACTCAAGGCGGTATCGTACAATCGGTTGGATACAAAGTTCAGGTGGTCATTAAAGCCCCGATATTCACAGGACTGCCGAAAATACATAAACATAACATCCCTATCAGACCGCTCGTGAACTTTACCACTGCTCCTGGCTTCAAAACTGCAAAAGCACTAGTTCGTTTGATAAAATATAATTTACAATTACGTAATAATCATAGTATTAAGAACAACAATAATTTTATTAATGATATTAAATCTGTTGAACTACAACCTAACCACAAATTGGTGTTGTTCGACATAACTAATTTATACACGAACATCCCAGTCATAGATACATTACAGATTTTGAGAAACAATTTATCTGACAATAGTTGCATGAACACACAGACGATAAATGAGTTAATTAATTTACTCGAGGTTGTTTTGAAACAAAACTATTTCACTTTTAATGGCTCGTTTTACATTCAAGATGATGGCCTATCTATGGGCTCACCCCTCTCCGGCCTACTGGCCGATATTTATTTGAATTATTATGAGAATACTCACTTGTTGAACAGTAATATATATGCAAATAAAATAATATGTTATGCACGGTATGTAGACGATACGTTTTTAATTTTTGATGGTACTATAAGACAAATCGAATTATTTAAAAACTGTTTAAATAAAAGAAATAGAAACATCCAGTTTACTCTTGAAACAGAGGTTGATAACAAGATAAACTTTCTAGATTTAACCATCACTCGACAGATGAATAAACTAAAGTTCAACATTTATAGGAAACCGACAACCACTGACACCACAATACACGCAGACTCTCATCATCCTCTTTCACATAAAAAGGCAGCGTACAATAGTTTCATTCATAGATTATTGACAATTCCTTTTGTACGGTAGCGCGATAATTTCACTTTGTAGGTTGGCTAATCTGCTTACTGCTTTTTCCGATTATTCATGTTGAAACTTTGTACAGTTGGTCTCAAACGCTAGCGGCGGTCGGTCCGCCCAGCTGTCTTGCTGTCATTCATTCTTGTCGACATTACAGTTCGTCTCAAACGCTAGCGGCGGTCGGTCCGCCCAGCTGTCTTGCTGTCATTCATTCTTGTCGACATTACAGTTCGTCTCAAACGCTAGCGGCGGTCGGTCCGCCCAGCTGTCTTGCTGTCATTCATTCTTGTCGACATTTAATGTAGGTCTTAGGCCGGCACATTTCACTTATGGCCAACTAGGCCCGCTATTACTTCAATTTAAAAATTTAATACTTTCTTTAGACAACACGCTCATTAGCCAACCTTATTTAGATAACTGTTAATCATGTAATGTAACCTTGGAACTTCCATTAAAATGAATTTAATACAGTCCACATTTTTCATCATTTCGGATACCTGAGGAATCAATGTACGCATTACAAGCTATATTCTTCACAAAACGTTTTTGGTACACGCCGACCGGATTCACCATATTTGTTGGATCACTCACGTCACTAAACACTTTTTAGCCCACTTGGGCCTGATATTCAACATTTTTTGGTCCTCCGTGCCTGGATTCTTCTCATACCATTTTTTTGTCACTCCGGACCTGGATTTTCCATTTAGTATTTTTCTGCCACTATTTCTGGCCATCACGGGCGAATTAGCACATCAGCTGATACGACCGTGGCGTGATTTTCATCAGCATTTCGCTCGTCATCTTGGAGCCATCTGATAACATCTTAGCAAGAGCCTGCTAGCTACAGTGCTTTACACAAGGCGGTCATCTCTAGGAGCTGGGTTTGCCATCTTCACCAAGGCGTCGACGCTGCAGGACATCGCCAACAAGGTATCATCAACAACAGTGTAACAAGGTGCGTACAATGGCTGAAGAAGGCCTCAAAGTGTTGACCAGAAAAAGAGGCGGCTTGAAGTCCGCAATAGTGCGGATACAATCTGCTGTAAATAACTTTGATGTAACTTTAAATACAAAATATTTTTTATCTGTAAGGCTGGAAAGTCTCAAAAGCTTGGCCTCGAAATACGACGAGGTGCAGTCTGAAATAGAGCTCATTAGTAAAGACACGAGCGATGCTCAAGAAGACCGAGTTGAGGTCGAAGAAATGCTATATTCGACTGAAGCAAACATTTTGCAAATACTTGATACATTTAATGCTCAGACTGTACCTCCCGTATTATCGACGCACATGCAATTAAAACCAATAAGTTTGCCCTGCTTCTCAGGCAACATATTGGAATGGCAACATTTTTACTCAATTTTTACAGACTTAGTGCATACAAGATCCGACTTAATACCAGTGCAAAAATTACATTATTTACATTCTTCTTTGAAGTGCGAACCTTTAGATTTAATTAAGTCATTACCTATCTGTAAGGAAAATTATCCAATAGCGTTGAGTTTGCTGTCCGAAAGGTATGACAACAAATTCATACTAGCTAAATACTATGTGCAAAACTTGCTTCAAGTCAAGTTGACAATAAAGGACTCGGTCCAAAGTTTGGCAGAGTTCACTAACACAATAACGTCTTCCGTTAATTCACTGGCAGCAATGAAGCTGTCAGTGAATTCATTTGAATTTATCACTATACAGTTACTATCCACTAAACTCGACCCTATTACTTTCAAACTATGGAAGGAGTCAATAGACCCTGACAATTTACCTAGCTTTCAAGATTTCACGCATTTTTTAAACTCACGTAGACAGCTGTTAGAAAATACACTGCCTATCGAACCCGGACAGCAACTCAACAAACTTAATGTAAGACCTAACAATAAATATGATAAATGTAACTCAAGAAACACTGCTGGCAGCACTACATTTAAGAGCTATCACTCAGCGGCAAACCATTATTCATGCGTGTGTTGTAAATCCAATCACCCGCTTTACATATGTAATAAATTTCGTACATTAAGCACCGCTGAGCGGGGACAATTTGTTTCAAGTCATAAATGTTGTAGCAATTGCCTTAGATCAGATCATCTTATAGCTAGCTGTAAGAATAAGCAGGTGTGTAAAATCTGTTCAAAACGACACCACACATTGTTGCACGCAAATTACGTGCCGAACTCAATAGCTGCCAGCAGTAATTACTGCTCGCTCAAATTACAATGCAAGAACAATGTTCTCTTATCCACAGCAGTTGTATCTGTCATTGACCAGGCTGGCAACAGACATAGGGCTAGAGTTCTTCTAAACGCTGGTTCACAAATAAATTTTTGTACAAAATCATTTGCAAAGAAATTACAGCTCAAATTAACTAAATCTAACATACCAATCACAGGCATAAACAATATAGCGTGTTACGCAACTGATATTGCGTCTATACGCATTATTTCTCGCTATCAAAGATATAGCTTCGAGGCGAAATGTGCCATCTTATCTTCGTTAACTCACAATCTGCCTGCAAGGTCGTTTGATATCAATCAGTTCCACATCCCGAACAAGATTTTCCTGGCTGACCCAGATTTTAATATATCGTCGCAAATCGACATACTATTAGGGGCACAATTTTATCTGGACTTGATCTTAACTAATAAATACATACGCGGCCCTAATTTTCCCATCATTCAGGAAACAAAGCTGGGCTACATTTTGGCTGGCAACTTGCCCAAACACTGCCGCAACGAGGGTCCTGCTGTTTCGTTCCTAGCAAGGAACAACGACAGTCAAATTCTGCAATCTCTCGAAAGATTTTGGGAAGCAGAAACTATCCCTGACAACACCCCTGATAACGAGTCAGCCTGTGACGAGCATTTCGTGCACTGTACCCAGCGCAACCACGAGGGTAGATTTGTGGTTTCACTTCCATTTAAGCCCGATAGTCTCCACTTGGGGGAATCTTAGACTAGTGCTGAATCAAGATTCTTAAGCTTAGAGCGTCGATTTAGGCGAGATGCTAAGCTCGCTCGCGACTACGCGGACTTTATCAAAGAATATAAGGATCTTGGGCACATGACACTCATCGATGATTGCGCTATCAACTCAGGAGCGTCAAATACTTACTATATATACTCATATATACTCATGTACTTACTTTGGCTTTGCAAGCTTGGTTGGGATGAACCGATCTCCGGCCAATCACGTTCGGCTTGGCATTCTTTGTGTGACAAATTGGGTCTAATTGGCAAAATTGTGGTCCCACGGTCTATTCGTTGCAAGCGTGAGACAAAATGAGACAACTACAGTTGAATTGCATGGTTTTTCGGATGCTTCTGAAAGGGGGTTTGGCTGTTGTATTTATGTCAGAGTCATTTATCAAGATTCTTCTGCCTCCTGTCATCTCTTGTGTACCAAATCTCGCGTGGCTCCCTTACGACAGGTGTCATTACCTCGCATCGAACTCTGCGCTTGCTTGTTGTTATCGCGACTCGTATCTAAGGTCATTCCTGCTCTTTATTCGTTTATTGATAATGTACATTTGTATTCTGACTCTATGGTGGCTCTTTGCTGGATTCATGCCCAGTCTACGCGGTGGAAAACATACGTCGCTAATCGGGTTGCTGAAATTCAGCGTCTTACGCAAACTTATACTTGGCATCGCATCAATTCACGACACAATCCTGCTGATATTATCTGAAGGGGGTGTCTCCCTGACGTTTTGCGCGATTGCTCGCTTTGGTGGCACGGTCCCAGGTGTCTGTCTCAATCGTCAGAGTCCAATCCTTTTCCATCCTTCGTACCGTCTACTCCGTCGTCGTCTTCTGAAGTCACTGCGGAAGAGAAACATACCCATAACCTTTCTCTAATGTCTACCCTGGCTGTCGACCTCTCTTTGGACTTTTCCTCCTTGCATCGTCTAACGCGCGTATACGCTTACTGTTTTCGGTTCATCAGAAATATTAGACACTCAAGTGCTGACAAATTTACGGGCGATCTTACCCATGTAGAAATTCATCAGGCTCTCAATTTCTTCATAAAACAATCTCAGTCGATCCACTTCGCAGCCGAAATTAATTGTCTTCGTAACGGATCTTCTGTTTCCATTAGGAGTAAGTTGGCTTCTCTCGACCCGTTTCTTGATGATTCTGGAGTGATACGCGTAGGCGGACGATTACAGCATTCCCAATTACCTTACGACTCTAAACATCCTATTGTATTACCCCCATCGCCGCATATTACACGCCTTATCATTGAACGTGACACATTCGTTTACTTCACGCTGGTGCTCAACTCGTGCATCATTCACTGCGTCAACGTTGGTGGATTGTTAATGCCAGGTTAGTCATTCGCTCCATCATACGAAAATGTGTAAGGTGTATCAGGTTTAGTGCCAAACAGCAGGTACAGAGGCTTGGTATTTTACCATCTCCTAGAGTCACTCCTTCAAGGCCGTTTCTATTTTGCGCGGTTGATTATGGTGGTCCCTTCATGATTCGTCATGGCGGGCAGAAGTCTAGAGCTCTTTCTAAGGCATACGTATCTTTGTTTATTTGCTTAACGACTAGGGCTATTCACATGGAATTGGTTTCCGACCTTACGGCCAGCGCGTTTATAGCCGCATTACGTCGTTTCATGGCCCGAAGGGGCATACCCAGTCAACTGTACTCCGACAATGGCACAAACTTCAGGAAGGCCCGCACTGTCTTCCATGATATTTACAACTTTTGGCACAATAAGGATGCCATCTCATCGATCAAGTCATTCACGTCCTCTCAGGGGATATCATGGTCATTTATTCCGCCCTCCTCACCTCATTTCGGTGGCCTTTGGGAGAGTGGCATAAAGAGTTTGAAATTTCATCTGCGCCGCGTGGTAGGCAAATCTATACTCAACTTCGAGGAGTTCACGACCCTTTTGTCTCAATTAGAGGCATGTCTGAACTCTCGACCTTTATTTGCTATTTCTTCAGATGTTAACGACCCAGTGCCACTCTCACCTGGCCATTTTTTAAATTTGCGCACCCTTAACGGCGATACCGGACCCAGACTTTCCTCACATTCCTATTTCTCGTCTTGGGCGTTGGCAACTTCTACAGAGGTTTGTCCAAGGCATATGGAAGGCATGGCCTCGCGATTATTTGCACCAGTTGCAGCAGCGTCACAAGTGGAAGTTCGCTAAGGATAATGTTTCCATTGGTGACCTAGTTTTGCTTATTGAGGATAATTTACCTCCATTAGCCTGGAAATTTGGCGTAATCATCGCCACATTTCCCGGCCCAGATAACTTAGTTCGTGTCGTAGACATTCGCACGCCTACGGGTGTTTTGCGGAGACCAATACATAAGTTATGTCTGTTGCCAGCGCGGGACGAGATTTGACAAGATTATTATGATTACTTAGCACAATGCTACTTTACTTCGCCATTGGCTTATTACTTATTACAACCATTTGGTCAACCTAATTGTGATGAATTATCACAACATTTTCTTATCAATTTTGCGCCATTGCATGCTTCTATAATTATCATAGTTTTGGTGGTATATTACTATTTTGCATTTGTATGTTAATTTTGTGTGGCATACTATGTCTTACACATTTACATTTGATGTTTTGGGGTATATTTCATGTTTTTTGGTGGTCTCATTTTATAAAATTTTGTTACATAATATTTGCATGTCTTGCAGTTGCGCAATCATGCATTCATTTCTTTATACTGTTGCTAATATGTGTGATGTATTGTTCTGTGAATGTCTTTGAATTGTTCAACTCATGTACTACGTTTGTAATCAGAGTATTGTATCTGTTATTTATGACATTGCAATTATTCATATTCTAATTAACTAAATTGTTGTTATTGTATTCACATAACTTGCGTTTATGTAAAACCTATCGTTTTTGCGTCTACCGCATGTAACTGCCACGTCTAGATTTATTTTATATTGTATTGTATATTGTATTTATTTTGTGATTAAGCATGCACAATTATTTTTACTTAAATTATGACATACATGTCATATTTGGGCTTGCATTTAGTCAGCTGTCTAGCTTGTTCATACATTATTACACATTGTAAGTTCCTGAAACTTCAGGAACAGCATGACTTGGTCAATACATGCCGCCATGCTGAATATACGCTTAAACATGTAATTGTGACAATTTTGTTCATGTAATTAATTCTCTGTACAGGTCTGCGGGCCTCAATTAATTTTACGGTAACCATCTATGACATGCATAGGGTTACAAACTATCGGTCCATCATGTAATGAGCTTCCGATCATACATTAATAAGCATTGTATAATTATGTATTTTTTCATGTTTTATAATGTTCTATACTGTACACATACATTGTGACGGCAACATTTGTCAAAGCAGACATTCATATTCATGTCTGAAAACAGCTGTTCGCCAACCTTGGCTTACAAACGCTTATATTTAGGCTTATCTTATGCATGCTTATCTCTAAGCTATTAACGGACTGCCGTTATCTAATCTCATAACTCAAGGTTCAACTTAGCCTTGAAACTAACTCTTATTATTAAGAAAACTGTATGTTTTTAAATTAAGTTGTAAGATGCATAATGATTTACTAAAAAATGGTAAAAAATCAGTTGATTTTGACGGGCAGCTTATGTACGGTAGCGCGATAATTTCACTTTGTAGGTTGGCTAATCTACTTATTGCTTTTTCCGATTATTCATGTTGAAACTTTGTACAGTTCGTCTCAAACGCTAGCGGCGGTCGGTCCGCCCAGCTGTCTTGCTGTCATTCATTTTTGTCGACATTACAGTTCGTCTCAAACGCTAGCGGCGGTCGATCCGCCCAGCTGTCTTGCTGTCATTTATTCTTGTCGGCATTACAGTTCGTCTCAAACGCTAGCGGCGGTCGGTCCGCCCAGCTGTCTTGCTGTCATTCATTCTTGTCGACATTTAATGTAGGTCTTAGGCCGGCACATTTCACTTATGGCCAACTAGGCCCGCTATTACTTCAATTTAAAAATTTAATACTTTCTTTAGACAACACGCTCATTAGCCAACCTTATTTAGATAACTGTTAATCATGTAATGTAACCTTGGAACTTCCATTAAAATGAATTTAATACAGTCCACAATTTTCATCATTTCTGATACCTGAGGAATCAATGCACGCATTACAAGCTATATTCTTCACAAAACGTTTTTGGTACACGCCGACCGGATTCACCATATTTGTTGGATCACTCACGTCACTAAACATTTTTTAGCCCACTTTGGCCTGATATTCAACATTTTTTGGTCCTCCGTGCCTGGATTCTTCTCATACCACCTTTGGATGATAATGACTTTCGTGATGAGCTAAATGTCATAAAATATATCGCGGTTGCCAATGGTTACAATAGTTTAACCATTGACAAACTGTTGAGAAAACATGAAAAAAGAATGCTTAAACCCCGAATTAACTACAACACGCAAAAAATATGTATATCTACTAATTACACTAGCTTTATGCCTAAGGTTTTGTCTTCTATACTGAATAATAATAGTTTCTCTATTTCATTCAGGACTTATAAGTTACTGGATATTCTCAAACAGAAAAAACACACGACTCCAGAAGAAAAAACTGGCATATATAAGTTAACATGCAATGATTGCGATTGCTTCTACATTGGACAGATTGGGAGAGGTTTCCTTAAACGATTTCGAGAACATTTACCTAAGAAAATAAGAAACATTGACAACATCTAATCAAATTACGCCCGACACCTGACTTCACACAATCATAGTTACACAGATTTTAGTTCCAATTTAATACCGTTACATGTGTGTAAGAAGGGCCGTTTCATGAATGCCTTGGAGGAATTTAAAATTTACAGAGCATATGCAAACCCAAGGAGTCGCGATATCGTGTTAAATTACCACCTGAACTTTGTATCCAACCGATTGTACGATACCGCCTTGAGTCTGCTCGCTGGGGCTACGATAAGGTAGCAACCGCTCAGTGGCAGAATGAACTTGAACGGGTGCGCACCCAAATCCGCGTACGGTTCATATGCAAATTTTGACATTTTAACTTCTTAACGATCTCGCAAAAGTGATAGTTTTACCTTTTTAATATCTGATGATGGAGCATAAGCTCTGAAACGCGTCATAGACGAAGCACAAGAAATCACACGGCGGATAATTTAAGGTAAATAATTTATTAAGAATTGAGTCTGGTTAATGTTTGAGCCTCATATAACTTTACCCCTTTATCATTTCACCGTCCGGACAAAGAATATCTGCACCAAATGAAGCAGCTTAGTATGAAGGTTCTCTTAAACATGGTACAGATGTTGTCACAGGAAGCCGTTTGGTATCTGCTTTGATAGCCGCGAAGGGCGCGGCAGCAGTCGTGAAGTGAGCTAAATCACGACTACTGTACGTGGGGGCAAGAAGACGCGTGAACGGAAATCAGTGATGGACGAGCACAATCTAGAGACGAGAACAGAACAGACATCTGGACTGAGACGGGAGTGCAGTGATACGTAGAGAGACCTGTGGAACTCGAAGACGAGTGTCTCGCGGATTTCTTCGTGTGGAAGACGTCGGTTAACGGAAGAGGCGAAGGCTTCAACGAAGAAGTCGATGTGAGTGACGACGAGGTCGCACCGAGAACCTTCCTTGCGATTCGGCGGCTGTTATCTTAGGAAGTATCATAGAACCCTACGCCGCAAGTCATTCCCGACGAGTTGCTACGAGCTTTTTAGGGAGGATTTAATTACGGCTGGCGCCGCCTCTCGCATCCTAGCTTCCACTAGCGCCACTCCAAACAGTCCACTTCTGTAAGTCCTCTTGCCTTCATTGTATGTTTGACATCCATTTTCCATGAATGTTTAGGTCTTCCTTTTTTTTTCTAGAGGGTGGAGTCCATTCCCATATCTTCCTTGGCCATCTCTCATCCGACATTCTTTTCAGGTGTCCGAACCAATTCAGTCTTCTTGCTTCTATTGTTTCTATAATTATAAGGTCGATTCCAAGCGCTTGTCTTATCTCTACAATTCTCTCTCTATCTAGTCTTGTTACTCTACAGCTACGAGTGACTTAATAAATTTCAAGCTACTATCATATTCTACGTGATCAATTACAAGCTTATGCTCACTTGCTGCTCGCTCGCCCAATTATGCTGTAGGCCTTCTTGCTTTTCGGAAAGAAAGCTGTGGAGATTCTGGAACGCAACGTTTTCCTAGCCATGTAGTCCACAACGAGAGGAAAGCAGAGATCATCTCCGATTCCAATCCAGTTACCAATTGTCCTTTTAACTTTTGTGTAAAGCTCGCACGGCCGGTGTCAATACTTTCAAAATTATTTCAAAATACCGGCCTGTTAGGACGTGGTCGGTTGCTGTGAATCCACACCGTGCCGGGAATGTTTCAGATTGTTTCATGTTGCTTCTACCAGAAACAAGTATCGGGTATTGTTCGGGGTAGACCTGCCCCTACATTTTTCGCACATTCTGTCGCTTTTCCAATAAGATCCCCTAGGGGGATCAAAACGTTGCCGACAAGATGTCACTTTACAGCAACCGACCACTGCCTAAAAACCCAGTATTTAGAAATAGTTTGAAAATAATTCTCCTTGTGTTCCTTGCATGATTAGCATTAACTATAAGTACTTAAATTTTTTTTCTAAATATTTTCTTGCTGACCCCCTATTCTTTATAACTTCCTATTCCGATTTTTGATTTACGTTAACCAGGCGCGCATTTCTCTTTATTTCACTGTTCTGTCAATTCATTATCTTCATCGTTTCCTCCGTTTCTTCAAGGTTCATTATAGAACTTGTTTCGTTGTAAACGTTTTCGCTCATTGCTATCACCAGAGCGCCTAGTTTATGGTTTATGTGACAACACGATCATTTCATATTGTTACGACGGTCTCACGGATAATATTATAGTTCAGTGGAAACAAAACACATGCAGCAGTGAAGTCACTAATTACCAGGTTTTGATAATCACAACAACAATGTTAAGGGTCTGCACGCTAAATTCAAAATTCCATTGTGGATACTAGCGCACTCATAGCAGCGGTAGCAGAAGGAATTACTTGATAACTGTATGTATGAAAGTTTGTAAATGCTCCTTGTACTAATTACTACGACACAAAAAATAGCCCCCCCGCCGCCTGCATGCCGCTTCGCACCAGACCAGCCCACTCACGCACGCACCTATACACTCACCATTCTATCAACAGCAGTTGTTACATAATGTAAACGCACACACTCCGTACGCACAGCAGGTCATCAGCAAATTATGACTACTAACAGTACAGTGTAACATAATCGTGTCAGTAGGCCTACTGTATAGCCAAAATAACATGTAATTTGTGTGACTTTATTTAAAAATATATAAACAAAATTATGTATGTCTTCTATAATATACTATCATCTGTAGGCCTATAATAAATGAATTCCTAGCACACGCCATAGTACTTACTATATCTATCTACATCTGGAGTTTCAAAACTAAATATTTATTGTCGTTGATTAACTCCAACCGTCGCAGAAAAAAAAAATTATCCAAACCTTATCCCACATTAGACTGCTACAAATTATACGATAAACGCAAGTAATTATTGTTCTGTTAGTTCAATATTGCTTTCTGACCATCGGCGCAACTCGACTATTCCCACTATAAGTGATGCATTAATACTTCTAAACTTACCACCTTAGATGGAGATCTGTAGTTTGAATGGTAAGATCTCTTGGCCCAGCTGCCATCACCGACAACAGTTAGAAGAGGGCAGTTGTACTTATCGACGTCACCACTTTGTCTCGCTAAGGCTTTCATCATTTCTTCAAGAGCAGAAATTTCCCATCCCTCGGAAACAACTGTGTGGTGTTTGTCGTATGTTCTGTTGCTCATACAACTTACATCCATAGCACCCATTATTTGTTGTAAAGTGGCGTAGCCTATTCCTGCACTAATTGTTCCCGCCAGAGCTGAAGTGTTTATATTAACGTACCCACTAATTTCAGGCTCAGTCCAAGCCGTATCTATTTTTCTTCACATCTCACACTCGAATACAAAACCTGATCGAAGTCCTTTTTTTGGATAATAAAGTACATATATAAATAAAATGTTGAAGGTAAACTACCCCTTTCCCTTTACCGATCTTCACCAAAATCAAAAGGCCTTGAGCTCTCTACAATTCAGAAACGTATGCAAAAAATTATTTGATTCTCTTTGAATTTACGGGAGTTATCTTTCGTCATAAAAAAATTACCCTTCTTAAAACATAAAATGTTGCTGGTAAACTACCCCTTTCAGTTAACCGATTTTCAACAAAATCAACAGATCTTGAGTACTCTATAATTCAAAAAGGTATGCAAAAAAGTAGTTGATTCTGTTTGAATTTACGGCAGTTATCGTTCGTCATAGAAAAAATTACCCTTGTTTAAACATAAAATGTTGCTGGTAAACTACCCTATTCCCTTAACCGATCTTCACACAAACCAACAATTCTTGAGAACTCTACAATTCAGATCTGTATGCAAAACATTATTTGATTCTGTTTGAATTTGCGGCTGTTGTCGTTTGCCATAGAAAAAAATTACCATTGATAAAAAACCGTTGCAGGTAAACTACCCCTTTCCCTTCACTGATCTTCAAAAAAATTAACAGGTCTTGAGTACTCTATAATTCAGGGCTGTATGCAAACAATTATTTGATTCTGTTTGAATTTGCGGCCCTTATCGTTTGCCATAAAAAATACCCTTGTTAAAACATAAAACGTTGCCGGTAGACTACCCTTTTCCCTTAACCGATCTTCACCAAAACCAACAGTTCTTGAGAACTCTGCAATTTAGGGCTGTATGCAAAACATTATTCGATTATGTTTGAATTTGTGGCAGTTATCATTTGCCATAGAAAAAATTACCCTTGATAAAACATAAAATGTTGCTGGTAAACTACCCTATTCCCTTAACCGATCTTCACCAAAACCAACAGTTCTTGAGAACTCTGCAATTTAGGGCTGTATGCAAAACATTATTCGATTATGTTTGAATTTGTGGCAGTTATCATTTGCCATAGAAAAAATTACCCTTGATAAAAAAACGTTGCTGGTAAACTACCCCTTTCCCTTAACCGATCTTCACCAAAACAACAGGTCTTGAGTACTCTATAATTCAGGGCTGTATGCAAACAATTATTTGATTCTGTTTGAATTTGCGGCCCTTATCGTTTGCCATAAAAAATACCCTTGTTAAAACATAAAACGTTGCCGGTAGACTACCCTTTTCCCTTAACCGATCTTCACCAAAAACAAACGGGCTTGAGAACTCTACAATTCAGGGCTGTATGCAAAACATTATTTGATTCTGTTTGAATTTGCGGCTGTTATCGTTTGCCATAGAAAATACCCTGTTAAAACATAAAACGTTGCTGGTAAACTACCCCTTTCCCTTGTCCGATCTTCACCAAAAACAATATATCTTAAGAACTCTACAATTCAGAACTGTATGCAAAACATTATTTTAATATGTTTGAATTTCCGGCTGTTATCGTTTGCCATAGAAAAAAAATCTCCAGACACACAAAGACACACACAGACAGATACTTTTCGGAAAATGACTTTTTCTTTTTTTCATGTTTTGAGTGTAGTACAATCAAAATCTGCAATAATCTCGAACACAATTATTTTTGCCATCACCATACTTCATGGACGTAATAAAAACATGGAAGTAAAAAGATAAAGAAAACAGTGAGTCGTAACGTCACACAGTTAAAACAGAACACAGTTGTGCAATACAGTCATCAGCGGAAGTGATAACACGAACGTGCGCAATGTAATTTACCGCCACTGCATTCCTACTCTTCACAGTAACCTTGAGACACCCCTCCAGTCCGCCTAATCTTCGTCGCCACGTACAAGTCTATATCCATCCGCCACGTACAAGTTGCTTTCTTGACCGTCAGGCGGCAGAGTTATCACTTGTTAAAATCTGACAAACCGTTGTGAACACAGTATCATTTAAAACTAAATAATATTTTCATCGGAGACATAAACATTATTGTATTATATATCTTTACAAAGGCAATGAAATTATAAAGCGAGTCCGGTACTCCAGAATCACGGATTTTGTTTATTACTTTCACTAATCGAGTTCAAATATTGCAAAATGTAATTTATTTTTTGTAAACACTAATTATAATTTTAGAACTTGTTACAGCGGATCCAGTCCAGATTTTTGAGATCTTTAAAATTACACCTCGTTTGTAACTTTCCGTTTACGATTAAGGGAGAAATGTTGTTGTCAATATAGCATTGTTCTTATGCACTTTGAAATTCAATATGGCGGTGCGCATGCCGACCTTTAAATCATCAAGCTTATTCTAATACAATAATTCAAGTTAAATTTGTCCACACGCAACAGTAATGTTAATTATTAGAGTTCCACACTAATTGAAACACAATAATCGTTTTCCATTAATCAGTGGATCCGCACTCTACAATCTTGCTGGTGTAACTAACAATAATTTTCCATTCTTTTAGCAGCGTGCCGGCATAGTTTACGTACGCTAAGAGTTCTCGAAGTGTCTCGAAGCACTTGCGTGCGCGGCGTTGGCAGAGACACTGCACCTGCTCGGCTAGCCGAGAAACGTGTAGAACGTTTACGTAACTGCACTTGTTGTCGACTTTTCGAGAGCGTTACGTAATATCGTAGAAATATTAAAAGAACTCAATATGTGAATTTTTGACCATAGTCTATGTGTTACAATTCAAAGTCTACAGCAAAATTCAAATATTTTTAAAAATGTAGTATAAAAACAAACATCACAAGTACAGTAGACACTAACATTTACAAGTGATATGAAAGAAATATGAGTGATAAGAGCAATTGTTTACTTACCAAAACTCCTTTATAGACGTAATAAGGAAACTAGGTTGTTGATCGATGTTCTTGAATTTCGTAGAATCTCGTAATTACAGAATAATACATGTTATACAAGGCTTAAGACTATTTGATAACGTAAACAATTGTTTATCTTATCTAACATGCAATCAAGAGTGCGTATTTTTATAGACCGGTCTTGAGGACGCTTCACGACATTTTATAAATTCGGATTTACACCGGCATTAAAGACTACTCGTTACAAGTTATTTTACGAAGACTTTTTTACTTCCATTGTGATGACATATCTATGAGGTGATCACCATAAGGTATTTCACAGTCATAAAATTTGTACGGATGCAGAAAGGAATTATCAAAATTGCAGTAAACTTAATTCTACACTGGTCTGTGAAACTTTAAAACTACATGCCTAAATATAAGGCCAAACAATTCCGTACACATTAACGTGGTAAAGTGCACGAAAGACGATAAAGTTTTTAACTTGTAGTGGCAACAGAGAAAGAGCATTTGTCTACGTACTTACATTCGTGAACCAACACTGCTAGAATCTATGAAGACGATAGTCGCATCTCTTACCTGTAACAGAAAAAGCAAATCTGAAAACATGCTCGTAGGTCTTAATACTTAGTGATCTAGTAACACAATCAATAATAGTGTATTCTTAAAGTGTTCAGTTAAATTCTTATAGAATTTATAATTTAAGGCGGTTTCACACATAAAAATAAACCCAGATTTTCAGAAAATAGTGCATCATATACTTGAATGCAGTGTCTTAACTAAAATTTGACCTGAAGTGGGAGGTCCGGTAGAGTCGGCTTGATACAAAAGAAAAAAAAACAAGCTAAGATTAATAAACATTACTATCTTTAACATGGTTGTAAAACGTGTGAAACATCATGAAATCAATCGAAGAGTGGAAGGTAGAAAGGGTCTAAGTGCCAAAATTTCAGTTTTTAGCTTTATTTGTTAGAAAGTTTCTAAATACCATAGGGAATGTCTGTACAAAGGGGCTAAGTGCCAACTCTATTACATTCTGAGATATAGCCAAGGGAAATTTTTTTTCAAAAATGACGGGTGGCAAGCCGTTGAAAGGGACTAAGTGCCAGCCGTGTGTGTTGCTTTGTTGTTCATATTTAGTGAAATGAATGCAAATATTACAGGCAATACCATAAAATCTAATAAACGTAATGAAAGAAGACTTTTAAAAAGGACTGGAAAAAGTTATGTTACGTACAAAGGTGTTGTTATTCCAGCTAAAGCCACTCCAACTTCTGAGGTAAGTTACTTATAATAATATGATTTACATTTACTTAATAAAATTAGTTATACTAAGTTAAACCTTTTTACAACATAATGCCTTGGTGTCATTATATAAGTAATTTCTATAATGTATTGTGTGTAAACAGTATAAATATTTCTATCTGCTAGTCCAAGTGTAAAGAGTGTTTTGATTGTTAGGTTATGTTATCCACCATGTTAAGATTCAGTAGGTAAATAAGTTATAAAAAAAGCTCACAGCACAATTTTAGAAGTATCATGAATGAAAATCATTTTTATTGAATGAAATAGTTTTTGCTTTTTGACTAATAAAATTACTTTGTATTGTAGAACTTCTTCCTTTAGATTAAGGTAACACTATGTTCCAAAATATAAAGTTTAATTTTATTGAGTATAGAAGAAAATTATGAATTATTATTTATGCATGAAATTTATGCAAACATTTCCAAATTATGTGGAAACTTCTTCATTATAAACTGCAGGCTGCATAAACTGAAATGATTTTTCAGGTGTGTTCTGTTTTTTTTTTGTTACAGAAGATTTGTAATTGTAAATTTGATTGTACTAAAATTAGTGGGCATCAGAAATTGAAGCTCTTCAAGTCATTTTATGCTGAAGGTGCAGAAAGCCAAGGAATGTTTTTAATGGGACTATTATCTATATCCAATGTAAGACGTCGCAGGAATGGTTCATATGAATCAGAACAGGACAGCAGACGTCAATGTACCATAAACTATTCACTACCTGATGGAAATGGAAACACAATAAGGGTCTGCAAACGCACATTTATGAATGTATTTTCTGTAAGTAGTAAAAGATTATTTGTACTTGTCAACAAGTTGAAAATGGGTGAAACAGTATTTCAAGACAAACGTACATCCCACAAAAAGTCTAAATATGATGAAGTAGACAAAACACGCATAAAGGATCACATTCTGTCCATTCCTCGAGATGTGAGTCATTACTCACGGGCTAGATCAAATAAAGAATATCTAAGTCCAGAACTAAATATTCACAGGCTTACTACTGCCTTTAATAAAACGTTTTCAGATAATCAAGTATCATATAAATATTACCGTAAGGTATTTCTTACAGAATTTCCAAATTTATCTTTTCGGAAACTTAGGACAGATACATGTAAAACTTGTGATCTCTTGCAAAGTGATATACGAAACAACATCAATCAAAGGGCAAAGGAAATTGCTTTACAAAAGCTTAAATTACATCATTTAAAAACTGAAAAAGCATATAATGAGATGAAAAATGACAAAGTAATATCACAAAACATAGGTAGTAATGTAAGTTGTGTATCTGTTGACTTACAACAAGTTTTATTCGTACCAACGCTTACACACTCCGATATGTTTTATATGCGACAGCCAAGCTGTTATAATTTTTGTGTAAATTTGTCTGACAATGACCAATCATATATGTGTGTGTGGCATGAGGGCATTGGAAGTAGAGGGGCCAATGAAATCGCTAGTTGCTTACTAAAAGTTCTTAATAAATTTGACATAACTCAGAAGGATGAGCTATATATCTGGAGTGACAACTGAGTTGGTCAAAACAAGAATCGTATGATGCTTTTCTTGTATATATTTCTTGTTTCTATTGGTATGTTCAAAAATATTCATCACAAGTTTTTAGTAAGTGGGCATAGCTTCCTTCAGTGTGACAGGGATTTTTCTCTTATTGAAAAACGAAAAAAAGTATTACCTTGTTATGTACCTTCGGATATTCACAATGTTATTTCCACTGCAAAAGTACATCGACCATTTAAAGTTGTTGAAATGACGGAAACTGATTTTATTGTTTTCCAAAAATGTGCAGATATCTTTCTGGTAACCACAAACCTACATATAAAAAAGTGTGTATCGATTCAAGTTGATGCATCACAGCCAGGGTTTGTTTTTGTAAGGGAAACATTTTCCGAACTGGAAGAATGCAGAAAAGTTAGAATTTTAAAGAAAGGAGTGACTATAAATGATATAAAAAACTGTGAAATTTTTGGGATCTCCAAACAGTGTAATATCAGAAGAAAAAAAGAAAGATTTACGTGCTATGATGCCAAAAAAGACTATGACCTTTTTTGATTATTTTGTAGTTTCTGTTTTCCATTTTTATTCACTCCAGTTGTGTAGTTACGTTATGGCTTTACTTTTTTATTTATCTTCAGTTCAGTTTAAGTAATTTTCTATTATATCTTTTGTATTAAATGGGTACATTTATTTCAATTGAAAATATTGATTATAAAAAGTAAAAAAAGTTATGATTAAAAAAAACCTACGTTTGTTTATTACGAGTAGTATTGTTAACATTTATTACTTTTGTTTTTTTGCATATTTGTTTTCATCTAGTAATTTATGTAATAATATAATTTAATCCTAACCAGAATATACAAAGTATTTAAATTTTTGTTCCTGGTCTTGTGGTACCTTTCAAAGAAAATTTAGTATGGCACATAGATCCTTTCAAAGTAAAACATTAATAGCACTTACGCCTTTTCTAAAAATTTGATTTTTATATGCTTGTATAATTTGTATATTTTTATGAAAATAAATAAAACTTTTGGAACTTGTTTACAATAGATTGTAGTTTCAATGTATGTATCCATTGGAATTTTAGTGTTGATAATAAAAAAATTATAAAGTTTTTTTTGTCTACTGAAAAATTTTGTTTTTGGTACTTAGACCCTTTCTACATTCCACTCTTCATGTGTCCACGCATATGTGCTTGTACAAACTGGTGATGCCTATATTTTATAGTTGTCTTGTTTGTTCATCATCTTCTTTCACAGCACTACACTTTATATAATATTGAAACTTTCTCTTGTGAAAACTTACTTGTCTTTTTCGTCGAACGCGTTTCGGCGTCGTATTCGCCTTCGTCAGCTTAGCATCCTTTAAAGTAAACGGTAATAACACAATGAAAATACGCGTTATTGAAACATTTTTTAGAAGACACTTAATGACTGAACTGATTTTCCTATATTTTGTATTTCAAACATATACACAAATATTGTGTGATAAACGTGTCTGTATATTTAAAAAGATTGAATACTATATTAATATACACAGCTGAGAAAATATTATAATAACCTAAAAATTAAAAGTTAACAAAATTCGCCAAATTTTGTCGAATTATAAAAAGTGAACATTATTTCCAGATTGTGGTTAAAGGTAGCTAAATTTGATACTACACATTGATTGTAAACATTTTTGCAAAAATGTTAGTGTAGTTTTAAAGTTAGTACCGGAAGAAGAATGCCTAAGACAGATTTTTTTCCCGTCAGGAAGTAGGCGAATAACTTGTTACAAAGGAAATATATCCACATTCCACATGCATCCATTTCACCCACGCTTTGTAGCTTTTCCTATATTTCTTTTGGTCTAATAGGCACAGACTGGTAAACTTACTTGTACAAGCTGCTATCCGGTATTTTATTCAGATGAGCAATACAACTCTTTTTGGTTTCTATAATGTGATCTTAAACATTAAATTTTCTATTCTTTTTATATATCTTCTTGTGCAAACTTAAACAGTTTTAAGAATTCATCTTAGATGCTCATGTTTATTAAGATATTTCTTCACCATAACCCTAGATTCAGAACTGCAGTACTATTTCGTCATTACACTGATTTCAAAACACTATTTTTACGCTTCCTTTGACAATGCTTGACGAATTGTTCTACATGTAGTCTCAGACATGGCCAAATTAATAAGTGACGTCACAACTAAGGCAGTATTAATGTGACTATAAGGAAAAACAAAAATTGGTTAAAATTACTTATTTATCAATATAATATTATGTATAATTATCAATCTTACAATAATTTTTAATATTAAAATAAGCATTGCTATACTTTTATTATCTAATATAATTTTATTTCGCATGGTGTTTTAGTAAAACAGACCTCAATTCAAATACTGGAATAATTAGGGAGGACGTGTTATGTTTAATGACTATAAATATTAAATAAAGCGTCGAAATGTACGAGGTAACCTGTAAAGATGATGAATAGGCAGACCGGGGAGACTTTTCTACTGCAGAGACAGATAAAGTATCCATTTTTAATAAAACAATATACACATAAGTAGAAACTTAACTATTTATGTTTTTCACTTTCATTTAATATAATTAATGGAATGTATTTTTTGTACAAATTTATATTATTTGTTTACAAAGGAACTTCGTAATTTAAGATAAGTCTTAAATAAAACGAAAACAAATATAATATATTATATTTATCAAAAGAAAAGTTTTTACAAAGAAAGTTAACTTTCCTCATGCATACATGTCATACAACTAGATGACTAGATTGTTTTTAAGAAAGAGTTACTTCTGAGGATACTCTGTAATCCCCAATTTAGGCCTACATAATTTGATGGGAATTACGTACCTCGTGTGCACAACAGGCTTCAACAGTGCTGTATATTTATTACTAATCCCTTCATTCATGCAATCAATGATTTATCGCTGTGTGGTAATACGTTTCATACAGTCATTATGTGTGTAAGATAATGCCGTCTTTACTCCTCCTTGTAAACAATATATACGCAACACAACCGTTGTTCATTCTTTAATTCTTTTGTTCATTCACCCTTAATTTAATTTATGAACGGTGTTCACTTTCCTTAGTATTCAATTACGGTCTTCCATATTGAAATGAACACCATCTCTCAATGTCGAAAATTAACAGAAGAATAATTCCAATGTCACTGCACCAAAATTTAGTTGCTTTATTTGCATGATCAGTGACGCTATTTAACATGTTTTTACAGTAACGTTTTTAGATTACAATAAAAAACATGAATTTTAATTGTTACCGGAGCCTTTTCTTGAGAAACCGCCCACTTAAGAAGTCTGTTCATAAAACTCGCTGGCAGATAAGTCCAAAATATTGTCATAGTTTTACATATTGTTACGACGGTCTCAAGGATCGTCGTGTTGTTCAGTGGAAACAAAGTACAGACACCAGTGAAATCACTAATTATCAGCTTTAATTAGCTACAAAATAGTAATTTGAAATCAACAAGGTACTTTAATTCAATAATGCAAGTTAAATTTGTCCTTACGCAATAATAATGTCAACTAATACAGTTTCGCGCTAATTATGACACAATAATAATTTTTCACTAATCCGCAACAATCACTTGATTCGCACTCTACAACAGCGCCAGGTGTAACTAATTTCTAATCCTGTCGCTGTTGCTTACATGTACCAGGCAGAAGTTCCAGAATAATTTTCCATACTGCTGACAGCGTGTCAGCATAATTTACGTAGTTACGAGTGTTCGAACAGTCTCAAGCTACTTGAGTGCACGGCCTTGACAGAGACACTGCACCTGCTCGGCTAGCCGAGTAACGTGTACAACGTTTACGTAACTGCACGTGACGATTTTTTGAGACCGTTACGTAATTGTCGTAACAATATTAATTTTAATATATGTGTTAGATTACTGTAAGTCTGATAATTATACATCATAATATATTGTTACGACGCTCTCACCGGTCGTCGTATAGTACAGTGGAAACAGTACCTATACAGACACAAATAAGGTCTCTAATAACCAGCTTTAATTAATCACAAATACAGTTTATAATCATCTCGTACAATAATCCAAGAAAAATTGTCCACAAGCAATATTAATGTCAACTGTAAAGAATTACGCACTAATTATAACACGCACCTGCTGGGCTAGGCGGAGGGATCGGTGGAGGACGCTCTCGGCTGGTCCATTCGTTTCAGTACTGATAAATAATGTAATGTTAGCCGTATTTTTCTTTATAGGACTACGCTGTAGTTAGTTTCAACATGTATCTCGTCCGATGTGTGTCTTCATAGGTGTAGTGTTGGTTGTTCTTTTTTCTCCTGGCAATCTTTGTTTGTTATTCTGATTATTTTGCCTTTATACCGGCTGTCGATGGGTAGTGTAACAGAAAATGTTTCCATAATATGGGGATATTGTGAGCGCCATATAAACAATTCGGGGAATAATGTTAAAATAATCTACAATCTTATTATAGCATCTGTTTGACTCCGCGCTGAATTAACATTTTGCTATGTGAAAATAAATAAATAAAGTTTATAGATCTGTGTATGTATTTAAGAAGAGAGTAGTAAAAATAAAGAGATAAAACGATTGAAGAGATGTCTAGTTTGACGTTATCCGATTTACCCGTGGTAAAAATAGAATAAAAATGATATCAACTAAAATAAAATAGAAAGAATAATATGTTAATATTACTTTGACAATTCTCCGAGCCATTAGACCGTGGTCCATTGCTGCCACATAAAACATACGTTTCAGCCCACCATTGGAGTCCGTCCTCAGTGTAACGATTTGAGCAACGACTGGTACGCTCTTCACCAGTTTTCCACAGTACTGTGGCACAATATTGTTGCTGAAGTCGGCATAAGTCCACAGTATCAGTTTTTGCTCAAGTCGTTACGCTGGAGACGCTCTCTGTTGGTGAGATCGGAAAGTCTGCTTTATGCGACAGCATTGTCTACGGTCTAATACCCGGAGGCTTGTCAAACTAATATTAACAGAGTTGACTCCTGCGGTGGAAGTCTAAGATACCAACATAAAGAATACTTCAACTTACTGTTCCTACTTAGAACGCTGAGTAGAATCGGCATTTTAACTTTTCAGTAGAGTCAAGGTCACACATCTTTATCACCTTGGTTGTTCCAGATATAACAAGTAACTGATTTATTTGAGTACAGAACTAACTGTTTTCCAGATTTTTTGTTGTAGTCAGTTAGAAACAAAGAAAATACAGACTTGTTGTTACAAGTCTCGGTGGCATATCCTGTATTTGGCATGGGGGTGTCTGGTGTCCCGTCGAGTTGAGTCGGCTTCATACAAAAGAAAACGAAATTAAAACTAATCAACATTACTATCTTTAAAGTGTTTGAAAAGGTTTAATAACATACTGAAATCAATCTCATTAAAATAAACGGTAATAACACAACAAAAACACGCTTTTCTGAAACACTGTTTGAAAGATACTGACTGAATTAATTTTCCTATATTTCATATTTCACGCCTATACGGAAAACTGTGTAATAAACTGATTATATATTTAAAAAAAAGTTACTAGCTTGAAATCATAACTGGAAAAATAATAAAGGAGCATTAAGAAATTAACAAAATTCGTAAACTTTTTCGATTCTCCGTGGGGGGGGTGTCTGTGTCCGTTTCCCCTCCCCCGTAAACACACCGCTGACAAGACTTTTGACGCTTAAAGCTTAGGAAAGTGATAAGTTTAGAATGAATGTTTCAGGTGCAACGATGTATTAAGAGAATTGTGACTGCAATAGTATTATTCGTCAAGGCAGTAGACAAAGGTGGATAGGAAAAATCAAGAATTTAGAAGACTTGGAGAAGGGCTGTAAATGTGAGTCCAAGGCCCGTCAAAAGCTGGAGAGTCAACTGGTAGATATTGAAAACATTTATTAATATCCTTGTTCGTCGTTCTCAGTTTTCTGACCAGCAGACGGTCTAGAATTAAGCTCTTCTGCGACACAGTGACCATCAGTTGTTTTTCATTAATCCTATACTCGACACATATGAAATGGTGATACGTCAGATGTGTTACTATTCACTGTTGAATCTTAATGATTGTTAAATCGTTGATGGTTACTCAAAATCATAAGTGCTACAGTTTGACTACACTATTTATCTGTGAGTCACGTGTTATTTTGTGTATTGGATTTTTGAGCAATTTAGTAAGCTGTCTCCAAAAGCTTACTAAACGGTCGTCAGCACCTGGGAAAGTATTTGTATTTGTAAAGAATCTTCTTTCCCTGGTTATGTCTATAATGTCTAATTCAGTGCTTCTTGTAAAGGTTGATGCTGTAAAGACAATGATTGGACGTCCTTAATTTGTTTTCTGTCGAAAAAATACAATGTCACTGATAAAAGGAAATCTCCACCAACTTCCCGCGTCGGTTTTTGAGCTTTCTAATTTTGCCACCGTGGAAAAAATCCTCACACCTAGAATCGTTGACGAAGCAACAATGAAACATCTGTGTTCGCTAGACTCGGCAAGAACAAAACTAATAGGCTACACTGCACATGCCCGAATTCGATCATGTCGACTGCGCCAAAGTTATGCGCAATCGGACCTTATTTCCCGAGTAACCCTCGTATACACTTTCATTTGGTACTTTCCGTGTTATAAATTACATTACTATGAATATGTCCGCAGCAGTTTGGTTTTGCAGTGCAAAATTATAGAGCGTTGTGAGTGTTAAGGTGCATATTTATGATGCTTGATACAAAATCGTAACTTTCTATAATCATGATTTTACCTAATGAATTATGACGACTGAGATGATTGCAATTCGTGATTCATGATTTATGATTTACTATAATTCCGTAATTAATATGATTTTTGTTGCATCTTGTATGTGTTTGAAGGTGGTATCGTAACAACAGAGAATGGCGACACTGTTAATTCAACTGCACGTATGTTTATTGACTTATTGTCGTTATGTACAGTGATCCGGGGTCTTCATATTACATTTTATACGATACAAGTATTTCTAAATGATTTCGATATCGTAATTATACAATTTGTACTGTACGTTTCACAAAGAAATGAAGGTAAAAATGGACTGCAACAATGATTGCCAACGTTGTCGATTGTCTCTTGTGAAATGCGTTGTACCATCCAGACGTTAAATTAAATAAACTTTCCGTTCAACATTCGAACGTTTCCAGCTTTCTACACGTTTCCTGGAAAGCGTTATGTGCAAAATTTGAAGTCTTGTTTAATTTCAATATTTCCGCACTAACTTCCTTAAACGTGAACTGAACAGGCTTGGCCCCCATGAAAACATTTGTATTGTAGGAAATGAAACATTATCAAATCTTGTTTAGACGTCATGAGATAGCCTCTCATTGAATTTTGCGCTGAAGTTGAATTCGCAAAATAGTAAGAACGTGTATAATTTGAATTATTAACTATTTTATTCAAATAAGTTAAAGAAATTATATAATTGGCAATTAAAGTGAAATCATAATAATTTAATTTTGGTATATTCATTCCAAAATAATTATAATTCGTTTTTTCGTAAGGTACCATTAAAATATCTATACATTTTCTTTTAAATTGTACGTAAAAAAATTCCATGTTCATTTCCTTTTAAACGTTTGTAGTAGACCTATACTTATGGGATAAATTAGTATTTCAAATTAGGGTACCATCTATTCTCTCGTAATAAATATCAACTACTTTATTATAAAAATGTTCCAACCACAACATCTACATTGTTAATAAATATTACATAAAATAGAAACAAATTACAGTAAATACTATTATAATACTTATTACTAATATGATAAAATTTACTAACACAAAAAATATCCACTGGACGCAAATAACGACGAGATTCATTGAATCACACAATCAGTAGGCCTAATACATAGGTGTCTCTCAGAATGCATTAAAGAACTGAATCGAAAAAAAAAATAGCAATCAATCATAAAACCAATTTGAGAAAAACATGACATTAGAAACAGGTACATTAGACACAGGCGTTGCTGCAATAGTAGATACTTCAACGGGAGCCTGTGTTTCTGAACTTGTAGGTACAGGTAGTGCTGCTGAAGTAGACACTTCAACCGGAGCCTGTGATTCAGAGACTGTTGAAGCTGGTGGCGCTGCAGTAGTTGATACTTCAACGGGAGCCTGTGACTCTGAACTAGAAGGTGCAAGCGGCGCTGAAGTAGTTGATACTTCAACGGGAGCCTGTGACTCTGAACTAGTAGGTGCACGCGGTGCTGCTGGAGTAGACACTTCAACGGGAGCCTGTGATTCTGAACTTGTAGGTGCAGGTGGTGCTGCTGTGGTAGACACTTCAACCGGACCCTGTGACTCAGAGGCCGTTGGGGCTGGAGGCGCTGCAGTAGTCGATACTTCAACGGGAGCCTGTGATTCTGAAACAGTGGGTGCAGGTGGTGCTGCAGTAGTAGACACTTCAACCGGAGCCTGTGATTCAGAGACTGTTGGAGCTGGCGGTGCTGCCGTAGTAGACACTTCAACTGGAGCCTGTGATTCTGAACTTGTAGGTGCAGGTGGTGCTGCAGTAGTTGATACTTCAACTGGAGTCTGTGATTCAGAGACTGTTGGAGCTGGTGGTGCTGCAGTAGTTGAGACTTCAACAGGTTCCTGTGATTCAGAAACAGTAGTGTCTGTTTGAGCTGATGAAGTGGAAACCTCAGTTTTTGGGGTCTTTGCCTCAGAACTAGTAGGACCTGACGGTGTTTGTTCTGGTGTAGGTAGAGTTGCGGGTGTTAGTGCTGTTGGAGGTGTTGGCGGTGGTGGGGGAGGAGTATGTGGTTTATGGGTAGGTGGTGCTGGTGGAGTTGGTTTGGTGTGTGGTTTAGGCGGTGTCGGAGGTGGAGGAGGAGTGTGTGGTTTATGTGTAGGTGGTGCTGGTGGAGTAGGATGTGTGTGGGGTTTAGGTGGCGACGGATGCGGTGGCTTTGTGTGTTCCTTTGACTCATGCGACTCGTGGCTATCGTGGCTGTCGTCGTCATCATCATCATCATCATCATCATCATCATGTTTCTTATTGTTGTGACGATGTTTATCATCGCTGCCGTTTTCAGATTTGTGATTCTTGTGCTTCTCAACCGAAGACGACAAAAGGTGTGTGCCCAGTCGGTGGAGACGGGGAGCGAAATAATTATAATTTCCAAGACGCAGTTCTCCTCTCATTTCATTATCATCTTTGTTGTTAACTGCTTTGGTATCTGCCTGACTATAATAATGTGGGACGTTGTCTTCTTTTATTTCGTTGTCCCATAAATAATTCGGCAACGATGTCTCTTGCATCCTTCTTTCTCTCAGAGATTTCTTGAAAGTTTTTTTGGTCATTTTCGTTTTCCCATAGCCGACGTCCACAACTTACTTCAAGCTGTAAGATAAGAAATTCATATTGATAATGTTGTGGAAAGATGGTATATTAGACTTTGATAATTTTGCTATTGAAATAATGAAAAGAACGTATACTTTTTCTGTCTATGTGTGATATGTATCAAGAGACTATGAGAGATAGATAGAGGATAGACAGAAATTGAAAAAGGGAAGGAGAGTTAATGTTTGTTTGTTTATGTGTGTGTGTGTGTGTGTGTGTGTGTGTGTGTGTGTGTGTGTGTGTGAGAGAGAGAGAGAGAGGGAGAGAGAGAGGGGGAGAGAGAGAGAGAGAGAGAGAGAGAGAGAGAGAGAGAGAGAGAGAGAGAGAGAGAGAGAGAGACAGAGAGAGAGCGTGTGTCATATGTATGAAAGGGACTGACAGGGAGTATTTGTGAGAATACAAAAGAGTTTTGGAATTCTGAGTCAGACAACGAGGGGGGTTTTGTTCAATGAATAATGGTTATTTTCAATTACTGAATATTTTTAGTATGGTAAAGCATTCATCATATTGCGCATGAATTTATCCTGGTGTGTTTTTCAATATACAGTTATTTTTTAATTTATAACTATCTAAAATTTTCACGTATTTTGTTTTTACTATTACGTGTATATATGTTAGAGTAATTTTACATTACTCAATGTGTAAAGTGTATGTCAAATATTACTGAGTGTGTACAATTTATATTTATAAGTTTCAGATTTTATATTTTTAAAGGGATTTACACGAGACGATTGAATAAGAAACGATGTGATAAGATGTCAGTTGGGTATATCCTTTGTAAATGCAACAATTGGGAAGGTAAGCTGAGATAGATTGAACATATAGGTAGAATGGAAGCGAACAGGAAACCTCACCAAGTTTTACAATTGCGCCTTAATGGAAAAGAGATGTGGGAAGACCACGGAAAAGATGGCTTGAAAATAGAGACCAGAACATGTGATGTCTTCTAATCCTGGAATGAAAAAGAAGAAGAAGAAGAAGAAGAAGAAGAAGAAGAAGGAGGAGGAGGAGGAGGAGGAGGAGGAGGAGGAGGAGGAGGAGGAGGAGGAGAAGGAGAAGGAGAAGAAGAAGAAGAAGAAGAAGAAGAAGAAGAAGAAGAAGAAGAAGAAGAAGAAGAAGAAGAAGAAGAAGAAGAAGAAGAAGAAGAAGAAGAAGAAGAAGAAGAAATAAATAAAAAAGAAGTATCAGATTTGAAGTTGCATTTCCTTGCTGAAGATATCTCTCTACTTTTGATTTTACATATATTATATTTTGATATCATATAATATTTGGAAAAATCAATACATCGAATTTTACTTACAGCCTAAGAGTCTTCTACCGTCCGTATTTCTTTTGCGTAATTCAAAATCATGTTAGCAGTTTTACATAGTTTACTTAAACATTTGTATGGTAAGATTTTTAGGTAAATGTTCCGATAATAAGTAAATGTTTTAAATATTTGTTTAATTACGAATTAACCATATGCATGAATTTTTTTTAAATAATTGGTTCAATTGTATCCAATTATAACTGCCATTTTATGAATAATTTCCATTGCATTTCGATTATCCTAGGTCCATCCATTCGTATTTTTAACAAAAGATTTTTCATGAATTAAAAATAAAAATTTTGTTTAGGCATGTAATATATTTTAACATATTTTGAATGTAGTAGTAACAGATTAATAACAGACGACGTACTTTAATGCTAAATAAACTACATACACGCAAACACACACACACACACACACACACGTGTGTGTATAATATTGTTAGCTAATAAATATACACAGCTACATAGATATTTATTTTATTGTTATATAAGTTATGAAGAAAATATTTGATTATTTGGTTTTTATGTAGATCTAATATAGGCCTAACGCTTCTGTTCAGTATAATCGAAATTAATATTTTATTTTTATTGTAGAATGTACAGTCTAGATTTTCGTAAAATATAAATTTTGTAAGTAATAAGTTTAATTTATTGGGTTATTTAAACATATTGATATATTTAGTTGAATCCAATTTGAGAAATAGAGATTTCAGCGAGATTTCAAAAGTTTTATTTTACAGGCGAATTTAAGTATGTAAATATTCAACAATAAAGTTGAAACATTTATATTATTACTAGAGTCTACTTACAGTGGCTAGGACTATCAGAATCAACCACAGTGTTACTCGTCTGTAGTCCATCCTGCTGATGCACATAAGACTGTTGACTACCTGCTGGACGCCTCGTCATAAATACAGACAACGACCAACGTAAGAGTTACGTATTAATTGCTGTTATTCCACAAGATATGATTGTCTTTGTGATAACAGCAAACACCTCAATGAGTGTTTTTGCGCGAGTACTCTTGATAAGATTTGTCAAGTGGTAAAAAAAGTTTATTGAACGGAAATTTATGTTTCACAAGACAAAGGTGAAATCTATTGTATAGTGTTGAATTTGCGAGTTCTGTTTAATTGTTTGTCAATTATTTCAAGACGTTTTGCGTCACTGCAGATGAAAAATTCCGTTGACGACATTTTATAACTATATTTTTTTAAACATGTGGTGTCTGGAGGTCTGCTACAAGGTCTGCGTAGAGAAAAGGACACTGCGTAAAGATTCTTTTACGTAATTCCACTTTTCTTCTTCTTCTTCTTCTTCTTCTTCTTCTTCTTCTTCTTCTTCTTCTTCTTCTTCTCCTTCTCCTCCTCCTCCTCCTCCTCCTCCTCCTCCTCCTCCTCCTCCTCCTCCTCCTCCTCCTCCTCCTCCTCGTCGTCGTCCTCCTCCTCCTCCTCCTCCTCCTCCTCCTCCTCCTCCTCCTTCATCTCCTTTTCCTTTTTCGTCTCCTTCTCCTTCTTCTTACTCTTCTCCTTCTCCTTTTCCTTCTTCTTCTTCTTCTTCTTCTTTTTCATCTTCTATTCCTTCTTTTCGTTCTTCATCTTCTCCTTCTTTGTCTTCCTCTTTCCAATATTTAAGAGTTCTTCGCCTCTTTCCTGTACCAAATTCACTAATCTAGGCAGTACCCGAGATATATTCTTGTTTGACTTGCCAAACCTTTCCTGCGTTTTGGGTGATTGTCTCAAAAATTGCTGTTGTTCTATTTTCACCGGCCTTCTCAACGTTTTAGAATTGTCACCTTTCTTCTGTTCTGCACTTTATGTCTGTTATTCTCTACGCGGCTGGAGAGTTTGCGTTCGTTGCACTGTCTCATCGTGATTACTGCTTGTTGCTCGTTTTCGTTACTCGTTGTCTTGTGTTTATCTTCCGTTTGTTACAATGACTGGTCTCGCTTATGTACTGTATACGTCAGTATTAGTCTCGCTGAACTTCTGCTCAGTGAACTCTTTGAGCTCTCGTTGGGAACGGTTTCGTCCTCTTGGACCAGAACCTTTTAACAGCTGTATAATAACATGACTCATAATTCAACTAAAGTAATTAGACTAGGGTTTATAATATTTAATTGTGATAAAATATGATTCATGGTAACAGCTTGCTGTAATCATGAGTTGATCTTAAATTTGAAGAATCGAGAAACCTAAAATAAACCAGCTACTGATATCTACCCTTCACGTGTGCTTGAACCTCCACACGAAAGATAAAAGTAAAATAAAGTGTCAAAAAAAGTTTTGGTTAAAATTTAGTAATGTAAGAACACCAAAGCCACATTACCACATTACTGTGATCTCTAACGTGAACACCCTACTTTAGCGCAAACTCAAATTTTACCTTGAAGATGGTCGTCGATGGCACAGCCGAAACGTTTGCTTTGGATTTTATCACTGGACCACGCCCAAAAAGAGCGTGGAAACTCAATTTAATAGCTTTGACTCCGGCCGTGCAAACTTTTAAAGTAATGTAAGTAAAATTAAATAACTACTGTAATTGAGGATGAACATTTTAACTGAGGTATGCTACAAGTTGCCATTCCATTTCGAAATCGCTTCGTGTTAGGGTTTCTCGCAATTTTTAAGATTATGTCTTCTTAGCGAGTAAGAAGAGATACTCTTCGAATTCTTGGTCAGTTCTGAGTGTATGCAACTTGTTTTAGGATATTATAGTGCAGTAATTTATTTCACGTCAGCATAAAAACTATATTTATAAAAATATCTTGCTACATGATGTGCCTTAAACAGATGTGCCTATGGCTACACTGTATGTTTCTCGACCGTATCTAATTATTTTCTATTTTATTAAATTTAGTACATTATTATCATCTAAGCACAAATCGACAATTAGAATTTTAATACGTTCCAGATATTTCGTACATACAAACGTTTGCTAGCGCTCCAAAGCCTTTACAAGTAAGTCGATTAATACATAAGTTTAATTTAACAAAATTTGCGCACACTTATGCACTTGCGCATTCCGTAGAGCGATTTTGTTTTTGAGGAAATGTAGTACCCGCATTATGAAAAGCTTTTATTCATTCGTGGCAAAACAAAGAGGCTAACGTCATTTCATTTATAGCCTCACTAAGACATTGTTTTAAATAAAAAATTAATTCAAAAAATGTAACACTTTCTGCGTTTACAGCGGACAAGAGAAAATTCGTACCAGTTTCTGGTATCTTTTAATTTACAATATTTTACAGTACGATACCTTTATGGGTTAATGACTTTGTTAGATTCTTTATATCTATTAATAAATTTATAACTATTACGTTTCCACACATAATTTATTGGTTACAAAAAATAAATATCAAATAAACAATTGGCTTTTCTTTTAAATTGTGTAGTTTTATTTATAAAAATTTAAACCCTTCTCAGTACCCGGCAGAACCCCCCCCCCAAATTAATAAAATATTTGCTGCGCCCAGCTTTAATTATTCTCCAATTCATAATTGCCAAAATACTAGAAAATTGTAGAATTATTTTTATTTATTTTATACCAACCATCAGAAAATATTCTATACGTTAATTTTGATTGTTAAAACAAAAGGAGACATGGCTCTATATCCCGACGGAATAAACGCCGCCTACCAATTTCAGAGTTGAAAGCTGAAAGGCTATTTTATTTTAAGATCCATCGACCAAGTGGCTGCGTGAAGGTGAAGCTTGAGTAATTCTGGATTGGTAGGCCTATTCTGTGTCACAGGACCAGTGTCTTGCTCGTAGTCGGAAACGCCACATCCTATGGTTGTGCACTACAGACAGAGTTGTAACGTTTCACAGATCATTAACCTGATTTCTTTGTGTTAGTAGTGAATGGTGGTTAAACGGTCTCACATAAGGAATTGTCATAGTCCTTTATACTGCTTAGTTATATAAGGTTATTTATAACGCCAAATAAATTTGCTTGGTAATAAATAGAAAAAATATCTAAATATATTGAATAACTGTTTATTTATACATTTCCCTACAATTTACACCAAGTTTTTAATAGACTATTTTTAATATGAGTAAAGACCTTATAACATTTTCTCTAGTGTTATAACTTAGGGAACCCGAAATAATTGGTTCTGCCAATTATTCAGGCTGCCTTATTCGACGAGCTGAAATTTATTCAGAACAACACAGAGTAAATATAAAAGGAATCAGGGGATGGGAAAACTGTTGATTTATGTACTCAGTATATGTGTGTAACAAGAAGACTTCTCTTTATTAAACATTTAAAAAAAATAACATTTACTCAAAAGATAGATCCCATGACTTTACTAATTGAATTATTGAAGTTATTTGAATTCTTTATTTAAACTTTGGGATCACAACAGATTTTATTTAGCTATACCACGGATCCGGGTAACCTTAGGTATTTAGTCATCAAACTTTTAATTATATTCAATTCATGATATTAGCTTGCAAGACCTTTAGTTTTATGCTTCATTATTATCCCATTTGAAGAATGGTATTAATTATACTACGATACAATGAGATTTTGATCATTAAGATTTAAACTGTTACAATGTATGATGTCTGAACAGTTACATTAAATTCTTAGAGTTAATTTTTTTTAATCTTTACAAGTTTAATCGTCTCTGAAAAGTCTCTCCTTTAAAATGTATTGTGTTACAATTATAATTATTATTTATTCCTCGATAGACGTGCTATCGAGTCACCTTTCATTTGGTATGTAGAAATTTCCTCCGGGAGTGTCCGTCTTGGGAATCCTTAAAAGCGTCGTCCTCATCTAGGTCTGGTCTTTTAGTCATTAAAGGCTTAAACGTCTGCAGTCTAGGTCGAACCTTCTACGATGGTAGGCGTAGATTCTTTGATGTGTCGAACTGCATCTTCTGTCGGGTCTACTAGAGTTGTAAATTCTGGTAGTTCATATCTCCAGGTAGGATGTTGAAAAGTGTCGTCAGTTGGTGAAGTTAGCAGTCATCGTTATTAATACTCGTACTTCTGTTGTCACATATTTCTTCTTGTTACCACGTTTCTGATTTTTAATTAATGTTACATGTTACACTCTTTTGTGTAGCAGTTAATAAACTACATTTGAAATAAGCCAAACTAACAACAAATCACACAACATTCCAACAGAGCTTTTGCTCGTGCGTGTGCACTGCTTGGAGTCTTCATAGCGAGAGAGATTTTTCGCCCGCTTCCACTGGTACTGCACAAGGGGTAGTGGGGTGTTTATTCCGCGAGAATATAGTCCCTGTCTCTCTTTAATAAACATTTTTATTTATACAAACTATCCCTAGATAAAAATACATAATTTAAATGAGTTGTTTTAGTGACTATCTGTGTCTTCAGATTCTTTAATTATGAACATTAGTTTTTTTTATTTTATTCTTAATTACAGAAGACTCGGAAAACATGTCGAGTCCGGAATCAACAGGTAGGCGCCTGATAGCAAGCAAGGGTTAAATACGACAATAATAATTATTTACAATATGCCTTTTTATTACAGTTTCTTGGCCCTTATTAATTACTTCTTCCTTTCACACTTAGTACCTAAATGTTTTTATTATTATTGTGAGATTTAAATGGTTAATGGCTCGCAACCTTAATTTTTTTTTATTTCTTTCTTTTTTAATAATGGTTACAATTTAAATCGTCACAACCTAATTTGTTAAAAGTACAAGCTATAGTTTAAAGTACAAGCTATGTAAAAACTAGGAAATCAGGTTAAAATAACAGGTAAGAATTTAAATTCCGTGTTTGTTTCCGTGTACTTAGAATCACTAGACAGACTCAATTCTCAGTATCGTATCAGAATAGTAAACAACTAGCTGCCACTCTGTCTGCAGTTTTGCAGATTTCAGTGAGCAATGGAAACCCTTATATGTACCCTATTAATAGCTACTTTAAATATTAAACTCGCATAACACATGTCACAATAACATAATCATGTCGCATAACAATAACATGTCCCATAACAATAATCACAATAATTATTCATAATCTGAATGTATCAAATATCGATCAATCAATTGTATTATCGTTATTCAATAAATTAAGTGGTGGTAACAGATTTGTTTTTTAATGCAAAATTCAATCAATATATTTTTTATATACAGAGAAATAAAAGTATGTAGGAGTGAAAATTACTGCCAGTGGAAAGCAAGACAAAAAATACAATCTAGAATTAATTTGGGAAAGATAGCAATATCTACATTAAGTAGAATCCTGTTGCAGGCAAATTCCTGTTGATAGGCAAATTACAGCAGACACTAAAACCAAATTATTTAAAGCCGATGTTAGAAGTATCACGACTTACTCCTCAGAAGTTTGGACTACTAATACACACACAAGAACAAATTTAATACACACATGACTGCAGAGATGAACTTTTGGAGACGTTCGGCAAGAGTATCCAGACGTGAGAAAATTAGGAATGAAGTCATTACAGACAGAATGAATGTAAAAAATTCAAATGTTCGTTTTATATAACCAAGAAAATTATAATGGTATGGACACACGAAATGAATGGCACAGGAACGATTGCCAAGGAGAGTTATAGAATGGACACTGCCAGGAAGAAGAAAAAAGACGAAGGGAACGTACCACCTGGGTACAAGAAATTCACACTATATTGAGGGAACAAAAAATTGAAGGAGATTTTTGGATGGACAAGCAGTAGTGGAAGATGAGAATTCAATCACTTCTGTAATCTTTGGTTCCGGAAAATGTGTAAACATTGTTCACCCGGATCAGTAAATAATTCAAGATATTTAAATTTAAATTCTTAACAGGAAACTAAGTTAACTAATTTTTATTAGTCTACTAAACAAACATTATTTAAATATAATTAATACACTACCGACTCGGAACAAAAAGTTTTTTATGGGTAAAAACTTGAAAGTTTTACCTTATAGCCTGAACCAGTTTTTGCTTTTAAAAACCTTCTTCAGAGGCTGCCGTTGGAAGCACTGTTCGTCTTGTTCTTGTCGACGGTATCGATTTTTGAAAGATCGAAGTTGTGTGTATCACATCACACCCCACACACATAACATCGATCCTTCAAAATCGATACCGTCGCCAAGAACAAGACGAACAGTGCTCCCAACGCCAACCTCTGAAGAAGCTCTTTAAAAGCAAAAACTGGTTCAGGCGATAAGGGTAAAACTTTCAAGTTTTTACCCATAAAACAATTTGTGTTCTGAGCCGGTAGTGAATTAATTACATTTAGTTAAGTAACGGACACGTAATGGACAACGAAATCCGAGAATGAAACATTATTTGTAATAAGATACAAAGATTGACTTTAATATATTGCTACGCCAATTATGTAAAGCTCTAGAATAGTCGGCAGGTGCAGTTAGGTAACATTTCTACAGGCTTCTCTACTAGCCCAGCGTGAGGCGTCTGTACCAAGGCCGGCCACTCATTCAGCACTTAAGACTGTTTGAGTACTTGTTAACTACGCAAATTATGTTATAATTGTTAACTAATTTTGTTATAATTAGTGCGGAAGTCTAATAGTTGGCATTATTATTGCGTGTGGACAAATTTAACTTGAATTTTTGTATGAGAGTACCTTGTTGATTACAAATTGGTATTTGTGATTAATTGATAATTTGGTGACTAATTAGTGACTTTATTGGTGTCTGTAATTTGTTTCCACAATACAATACGACGGTGCATGAAACCGACGTAACAATATACAAAAATTTGAATTACTTAAAACCGCAAAACTATTTAATTAAATTTGGTTTTTGCAATTTTTGGTATTTGTAAGTTTAAAAATAAATAAATTGAGTTAGAATTATTTAATGTTTTAAATAACACCGATGTGATTTTATTTATTGGATTACTACATTAAAAGGAATGATATATTTTAAACATTGTAGAATATTGTAAATAACCTGTTACAAGTACTTTCTCAATGCGAAGGAAAGTATCTATCTAGAATTACCCTACCGACTGAGTATTTTCAGCCTCACATCGCTTATACTATCATATTACCCTAATAACAAATGTCACATCGTGTTGATCACGTTGTATACCAAAAATACATTCACTCCGTTATTTGGAATGACGCACTACACGCCCTCGAACATACTTTAACGACGTAACAGCATCTTCTTGCAGATGGTACAAAGTTACCTCGAAGATAGCAAGCTTATTTATGACTTTTATAGTATACGACAACTGTAATAAAAAGTGTAAGTTATTAATGTGTTGACGATTTCATCATCCTCCTCTTACGGCGCTACAGCCCGAAGTCGGGCCTTGGACTCCTCTATCCTGACCCTCCACCTCTGTCTATACGAAGGAAAGGTCTACAATCCTCGCAATCCCTACATCTCTCTTGGATCCATAGCGACAGTATCCTTCTCATCTCGTTCCTGATGATTACGAACTATGATTATAACACATACACACTTATAAGAAAGTGAAACAATATTTTGTAATTTTAATTCTACGAGGGCTATCCGGAAAGTAACCTCCGTTGCCGCGTATCGAGAGAAGTAGTGGGAGAAGTGGCGGGTTTCCTGTGCCGACTCGTAGTTTTTGTATACAAAACACAATTACAAATTCATATTAATTATTTCATCTCACGATACTCTCTCCTCCCAAAGAAGTTAATCTTTATACGTGGAGTAGTGTTTGAACGTAACCTAATCTAACTTAACATAACCTATTAGATATGCTTAAATCCCACGACCTGGTATTAGCACGGTATTGTAAATATGAGGTACATTCAACTCACGAACACGCACGTACCAGATCGTCACGCTTTAACACACACACACACACACACACACACACACACACACACACACACACACACACACACACACACACACACACACACACACACACACACACACACACACACACACAGACGGAGGCTGTCCGCGCGGGCGTGTGTGGACAACATAAGAGGCTGAGGTTTAAAAAACGCTTCTTCTTCTTCTTCTTCTTCTTCTTCTTCTTCTTCTTCTTTAACTTCCTTGTTAGGACTCTGTCTTGTTCTATAACAACGGTCTTACATGCTGTCACACTCCAACTCTTCCTTTGCCGACCAATGCTCTTTGGTGTTTGGTTGACTATCTCTTGCCTTTTTCACTAGCCTTGTGTCATCCATTTTTGACATATGTGTTTATTCCATATTCCTCTTCTTTCCGCAATCCAATAATTAATATATGTTACATTACACGTTTCTCTGATACTATTGTTTGGCAACCTATCGTACCTTGTCTCTCCTACTGTTTAGTTCCCTAATATAATCATCTCTACAGTTTGTCGTTTCCTTTGAGCTGATGCTGTATCCGGCTTGGTGTCTGATGAATAGGATATTACTGGACGTACCGTATTGTGCGTTTTGCTACTATATACTTTGTATTTATTATTCCATATAAGGTTATTCATGCATCTAGCAATTCTTCTTGCTTCCATCAATTAATGTTCTATTCCTTCGTCTACCTTATTGTTACTTGTAATACTTATTCCTAAGTAATATATATCCTTTACTTGTTCTATTGCTCTGTCATTTATTACAAGCTTACACCTTAATGGGTCATGTGAAATTGAAATTGATTTCGCTTGCTCTTCCGCTATCTTCGTGTTATATTTCTATCACGCTTTATTAAAATTTTACGCAAATCTGTGTAAGTCATTTTCATTTTCCGCTATTAGAATAACGTCGTCTCCTTAACATATAATATTAAACACACTTCTAGTTATCTTATGTCTTTTCATATGGTTTACCTCCTTAATAATTTTATCCATAACTACATTGAAGAGTATGGGGACTTAAGGAATTCCTGCCTGTTCTCTTTTGTTACAGGTACACTATCTTATAATTTGCCGTTGGCTTTGGCTTTTACTCTCACTGAAGTGTTTGTGAAGATCTCTTTTATTAGCTCTGTGATGTCGAATGGGACTCCTCGTTGTTGTAAAATGTTAAGACGTCCGACACTCGGACCCTATTAAATGTAAACCTATCTCCCCTCGGACCCTATTTGTGTCAGACCTATTAGACACAAAATTTGGTTTTCAGAAGTCAATTGCATTTTTTTATTTATTGAATTACAAATAATGCATCATTACAAGACCTTCAATTGTTAAATTCATGCTCTTCTTCTTCAAAGTTAATATGTTGTAGTATCTTGAGCTGCAAAACCTTTGTCATTACCTTAAGTGTTGTGTTCAGTAAAGTGATCCCTCTATAGGTACCCGGTATTTTGTTGTCAGCCTTTTTAAAAACTGGTATCACTATGCTTGTGTTTCTATCATATGTCACTCTAGATGATTTAATTATCTTGTTCGTTCGTTTAGTTATTTTTGTCTTCTAACGGTGGCCCCCCACATTTTATAAGTTCATTATTAATGCCATCTTCACCTGCTGCTTTCCTATTTTTCAGTTTCTGGATTATGTCTGTTACCTCTTGTTGGGTCACCACGGTTCCATGTACCAATTCTTAAACAGTTCGTCCTTTTCCGTTTAAACATTCAAGAATTCAGGGAAGCGTTCTAACGGAAAACACTGTATTAAAAGTTCAAGAAATTACTTTGAATTTGGTAAACAAAAATTAAATGTAAGTCAGTAAACATACCGATTTTAGAAATGAAGTACTATTTCCCTGTGAACACATATCAAATAAATAGACTGTATTTAAGTAAGATATTTCTGTAGTCTGAGAAAAACGTTTCCAAATAGAAATATTATAATCGCCGATTTAATTACTGTATCTGAAAATTACGCCGTGCGCACATAGGGTTTATATAATCGTTTGGTTGCTTCTGACCTCTTCATTCACGCGTGCACTTACACCCTTGCCTTTATTTCTCTCTAAAGTAATATCTAGCTTAGTATTATAGCAGTGTCTGGCTTCGATGAGTCAGCTGGCAGGCTGTAGGATAGGCTTACTTCTGCTTCAGCAATAAATTCCGTAACAGTGATATACGCCTGTTTCTTTATCTTTATAATAACAAGTGGTGATTGTTATCATGATAATTTAATCTATGACGACTGACGAATTTCTTCTATATCTAATTACTGAAGTGAATAATGTACAATCAATTATGCGCTGATTGTATATTCAATATACTGTATTGTTACAGCGGTACACATCAGTGATTTTATTATTACTATAATCGAGCATAATATATAACCAGCTATATGGAGCACATCAATGGTTGTACTTTTACTATAATCGATTATAATGTATAATCGGGTATACGAGGAATGCGGACAGCAAAGTTGCGGACAACAGGAATGTTAGGAAGAGTGCGGACAGTGGTACACTCTGATACCTGAGGAAGGTAGACAGCGATGGCGCAAATATTTGGCATTCGAAGTGTGTGGACACCACCTTGGAATTTGCGGTGGAGGGGGCAGAGGATAGAGTGAGAAATTTTTCTTTTATACCAGATCAAATTCATTGTTCTGAAGCTCTTTTTTGCGTTTAGGCAAATTGGTT
Source organism: Magicicada septendecula (assembly GCA_034769895.1). Taxonomy (NCBI): domain Eukaryota; kingdom Metazoa; phylum Arthropoda; class Insecta; order Hemiptera; family Cicadidae; genus Magicicada; species Magicicada septendecula. Next base: position 318,706,131 of record CM068375.1, read on the forward strand.
CCATCACAGTTTTCTAGGCATTAAACTGGCAAATAAGATGTTATTGCCAATAATTTTGTTGTTTCAAATTAGTTTTGCTCGTCTTCTTTATTTTATTACATTTTCTGTGCCTTTTGGTTTTTTAATATGCTTTTAATCTTTTAAGTTTCCAATTTCTTTATCAGTTAAATTTTTAAGTATATAAAAGTTCAACATAGGCCTACTCCAGATTTAGAATGAAAGGAATAGCTTCAAAACGTGATTTCATATTGCTCTTTTCTGTATGTACGGAAATCACTCTTCCTATCCTTTCGTCCATCTTGATGTAGCCTATTTCCTTTTACTCTTCTTTCATTCCATGCTCAGTTCCATTTTCATGTAGTACTGGTAGTGACCTCCGCTTCCTTTTTGAAACACTGTACGACATCTTTCACCTTGTGTTTGGGATTCAGAAGAATACTGTTGGTTTTATGTGTCATCCTTCAACAGCATTGAAATTCTGTGTAATTATTTGGTGGCAAGTCTATAGCGATAAAGTGATTTCTTCATTTTCCAGCCATCGCTCCATTAAATAACAGTAAAATTAATAGCAAATGAATAATCGTACTTAGGTTTTTGGCATTATGATTAATACCAGACTTCATGTACATGTGGTAAACATGAACTTAATTATATCGTTAAGATATGTGTATGTGCAATGACTGCCATTAAATCTGTGCTTCTAGCTACTATAATTTGGTCAACTTCTTATTTGTGCCTGGCTGGCAACTTCTTATCTTCCCAGCGCGCGAGCGTTGGATTAATTTAAAAAAAATGTTGTAGGTTTTGGAAGTAAATGTATGTACGTGTGTGTGTGTGTGTGTGTGTGTGTGTGTGTGTGTGTGTATTTTTTGCTACACCTCTTGTGAAAAATTGATGTGTTGCTGAAGTATATTAAGTAATTATAACAAAAATGTAATGAGAACACATTTATTAAGTTACAGAAAAATGAGTGTTACAAGTAATGTTTTTTTAATTTTTAGAATTAATTTTAATTAAGAACCAGGCTTGTCATTTTGATTATTGGTCAATTGACTTGAAGTAGTTACGTGCCATTAAACATCTCTGATGGACACAAAATTCCCGGAACGCTATACTAACAATGCGTCATGTTCAAAAGTCAAAACATGTAATTATAACAGTATCAATTGATTGAAGTAGAACAATTGAAGGTAAGTAAGTGTCTGTCTATTTTGAGTTAGCAAACGCGTTAAGTGGAGACACTCAAAAACATAAGATTTTATGCTAAGATCTGGCTGTATTAGCGAAACTATGGGAGGGACCAACCGTCACCAGAGCTATAAAATTGTTAGTGAAACTCCACAATCCCTTAACGTATGCCTACTATAATGTGAGTCAAAATAAAAGTATAAAAATAATTGAACAAAGAAAAGTAATTGTAATATATGTAAATTATAAAATAAACTTAATACGAGTTTTCAGATATAATGACAATCACTCTACACTGGGTAGATAACGTACGTATTTTCACTATTTAAAAAAAACCAGTTACGCATGAATTAAAAAAAAAAGCAGAGTTTATTTTAATCAAACTTTATCTGTATTTCCCAGACACACTTTCCATTTACAAGGTTGTCTATGTCTTTACTCGTCTAGTCTAATATCTGTATGGTTTGAACCATGGTTCGTCTTTCCACATATAAATAATATCTTGGAAAAATCAAAATATCTTACAGATGGATATTACTTAAAAAATAACACACTTTAACACGAACTATAGGTTTCAAAAAACATTCTTAGGAAAACTTTCTGAGTTTTTCAAAATATCTTCAGAAGGTCTCCTTTTCAAAAGATCTTTTAAGGATATAAATTTACAGTTATAGTGATTCCTAATGATATGAAATTTATTAATTTTTAATTGAATACTACTATTACTGGTTCTTCTTACTCTCTGCAGAGCGTCGGGCTTCTGCAGAGTCAACTGACTTTAATTTGGGCAAGGACTCTGAACTCTTCAAAAGACTTCACTTACTTTTCTGCTCCCATCTGAACAATACTTATAAAATTATACGGGAAAAATCTTAAATTTCTTAATTACCCTAAAGAAATGAGGAGGCCAACATTCAAACTAGTCTTATCCCCCGGAACACATCCTAAACATATTGTCTGTCTGAACTTGTTAAAATGGATAACCATGAGTAAAAAATACGTATGCTGCGATAAATGAGAAGGGAAAGCGACATTGGTACCAAGTTATTCAAGACGCAGTAGTAAATGAAATGATTCATTAGAGAACTGAGTCTTCTTACTCTGCACGTAAGAGTGTACTGTTGTAAAAGTAAAAGAATTCAAGAATGTAACAGTGTTCCTACACAGCAAAATAAAAAAGTAACAATAGTAATGAAACAACATATTAAAACATGTACAGGTACAAGATTAAAACAAAGTGATGAGGAAAGAGGAGCGGGAAGAATATAAACCTCGTTAAAAAACCTGGGTCGATCCGGCTTCGGGTGGTAACACCCAGTTATAGGCCCCCGCCCTAGGGTAACGGGTGACAAATTGTCAACGGTCTCGAGGGGAAAGGAGAAAAACTCCCAACGGCGGAGCAAGCAGAAGAGCTTAGGAGTTAGGTATCACAATGAAACTGGTGGCAGGCGTGGCAACCCCACCAATGTAGTTTCTTGCAATCGGTTTGGTAGCAGATTCAGGGAGACTTAACCACTTTCAATCGTCTAAACAACAAACGACATAATAGTTTTCACCCTTATACTTGCAAAGAAGAAGAAGAAGAAGAAGAAGAAGAAGAAGAAGAAGAAGAAGAAGAAGAAGAAGAAGAAGAAGAAGAAGAAGAAGAAGAAGAAGAGATTACAATAAGAGCAAGAAGTAAAGCATGCGTAACGCCCAGGCCGTCTTTAAGCCCAGATTCAATGGGTACCTGGGCTCATCTCACCAGCTGGCAAAGTCAATCTAATTTATACGCTGTGCCACCCGAATTCCATTACTCACCTATAATACTGTGCTTAAATGATGTGTCGGTTTTAATGCTTAAACTTACAATCCCACTACACTGTTACAGCTGGACGACACGGTAGTAAAAATGAAAACAAGAGGTAACGGGACTAAAGGAAGGTTAGGAAAAACAAAGTAAGGAAGAGCAAAGGGGGAGGCATTATCATAACAAATAGTAACAACTTCCCTTTGTCAATCAAATTAGTTTATAAGAGTTACACAGTATTGATCAGCATTCGTGAATAGCAGAGTCAATAGCGTAACGCTTACTAGTCTCCAGACAAGGATGTTTGGTTGATGAAACTGTGGGTCTTTCTACGTCGAGTGTCAGTGTCTCACAACTGGAGGTGCTGTGAGAAAGTCTTGTTTGTCTTCCCATTTCTCCACCTGGAGTCTTTGTAGAAACCTTTCCTGGCTTCATAAGCCTTACATACTTTGTGAGTTGAAATTGTTATTATTTACAAACATTTTAAGTCTGCTTACAAATCACACCACATACCACCGTTTTTTGTATTTTCCTACATTACGACTACCCTGTAGACCATATAAGTATACGACCATTAGTATAGAGCCCTTTTTCATGAGAAGAAAAGGTTTCATCCATGTATTCCTAATACATTAAATTTTCCAAACATTGGAGACACTTAAACATACTCCGTATACACTCATTTCAAAGCATACAGACTCCTGAGATTCCCTTGACTATTCATAAAACACCCATTTCTGGCGCGGTGATTTTACTTACATCCGCCTTTCGCAGAGTCCATGCAGTAGAATAAGTACCACCATAACTTTATAAAAATTAATTTTGGTTTCTGGTCTAACTTTATTTCTTAATCTTCTTTGAATCGTTCCACAGATGGATTTAAATTTACCTGATTTCTTTTGTACGTCTCATTCCAGACCCACGAAATATTACATCCCAAACACTTGAAATCCCGTACCTGCTCTAACCAGTAGTCGTCTAACATAACTTTCGTCCGGACTGGGTAACTGCCACGGAATTCCATAATTTTAGTTGAGAGCCAGCTGGTTGTAATTCATTATCCGTTTATTGCAGAAAATTCCGTCATCATCGAGCAATGAATTCATAGAAACTTTATCATTAAGTGTAATTCATTCGTAGCTAAAAGAGGGTTTCAGATTTTGTCATGTTTTAAGATGTTGCGTTGTTAAAGTCCATAGATAAATAAGATTGTGAAACGATTTTTCACGCACAATACTAGTACTTCCTCACTTTTTACATACTGAGAGACTGTTTATTGTTAGCACGCACAATAGAAAGAAGTACTTCCTCACTTTTTACATAGTGAGAGACTGCTCATTGTTAGCACGCAAAATAGTAGTACTTCCTCACTTTTTACATAGTGAGAGACTGCTCATTGTTAGCAAGCACAATAGTAGTACTACCTCCCTTTTTACATAGTGAGAGACTGCTCATTGTTAGCACGAACAATAACAGTACTTCCTCACTTTTTACATAATTAGAGACTGCTCATTGTTAGATAACTAGACATCCCCCGATTTGTGCAGGATAGTTACGATTATAGAAACACCGTCTCAAAATTTTCGATGAAAACATTCGGGCGCAAAAATATTCCGAATTTCGGTTTTCGATAAAAATTATTTACTTCAACTACACATGATAAATTTTGACCAAAAATACTATCGTTCTTATAAGTACCATATAAAAATTTAATAACGGCAACGTTTGATCACCAACAAGTCCGTCTTCAGGCGTCTTCAGGTGAGCCGGTACAACTAAATTCAATAACAGAACAAATTTTCTTTCGAAAATGGTAGCAATCGTGAAAACAATTAACGTAAGATAATTAAATGGCAAATCATAAACTGCTGATGCTCAATCGTTCAGTGACCACAAAAAACCAAGCCTTTCTATATTGCACTATTTCCCGTAGATCTATATATTCTGACACCCGCAATTACCAAACAACTATGGAATTATAATCCGAAAGGACAGAGAGAGGTGGGGCGTCCGAAGAAGCGTTGGTGTGACCACATCTAGTCTATCTGCTTGGTACTGGAGTAAAACATTTTTTGGTTTCATCCTTGCTGAAGTTGATCTATATATTCCCTTTTGTTGCTTGAAGGACTCCGTCGATCCACCCAGTCCTCTTATCCTTTTCCCTTTCACTTTACCCAGAATCAGATGCTTTTCCAGCAAGCTCTGTCTTCTCATTGCAGGACCAAACTATCGGAGTGTTGACATATTTGGCTCTGCAATGAACAATCAGAACGGGGATGAGTAGAACCGGAAGAAAAATCATGAAATCATGACGGTTGCAACACTAAATTTTAAGAACGTAATTTCTTTCCCTTTTGTACGCTAGTCGAGCAGGTTCAGCGTTTCGATTAAGGCCGTACTCATGAAGCCTCTAGACTTTTCGAGCACTTGTAACTATACAAATTATCCCGTCAAGTTGCTAAAAGAAAGGAAACCTATTCCGGTACGTCTGTGGAATATAGGGTCTACGGCCAGCTTAGAAGTTAGTTACACCTGGCGCTATTGTAGAGTGCGGATCATGTAACAGTTTCGGATTAGCGGAACGTGATTATTGTGTTATAATTAGTGCTGCAGAACTCTAATATTTGACATTATAGTTGTGTGTGGACAAATATAACTTGGATTATTGTATGAGAGTACTTGTTGATTTCAAATTGTTATTTGTGGCTAATTAAAGGTGGTAATTAGTGGCTTCATTGGTGTCTGTATTTTGTTTCCACTGTACAATATGACGATCGGTGAGACGTCGTAACAATATGTTATATTATAAAAAAATACTATTTACGTCGTAATTTATATATTTAATAGACAGCATTTATTTTATAAAAATTAAATATGTTCTTTAAACACATTAATTCATTACATACTAAAATTAAATAAATTTTATTTTTGTTATTATAAACATTTAATATTAATATAACATTTTAATTAATAATAATATTTTTTTAATTACTGTTTTGTTATTAATATTCTTAGTGGTTGTTGTAGGCCATTTTAGGGGCCCGTGTCAAGAATACCTCACGCTCAGCTACATGAAATTTTTGGACGGACTGTGTATTGTAATTTATATTTCAATACAATAAATTTTAATTTCCTTTTATATAATCATTTAATTTAATACTTACTTACTTAATCCTTAGCTTTTCTACCTTTCTGTGTAAAGCTATGTTAGAGTTGAGTCATCTGAGGTCGTCTTTTTCCACATATCCCTCCATTTCTTTCTATCTCCTGTGAGCTGCTTTATTTTCTCCCATTTTACTCCTCTTCTTTCTGCAGCTGTGCTGGTTTCATCCTTCCAGAGCGTTCTTGGTCGTCCTCTCTTTTTTTTACCTGTTTATCTGGATTCAACCACTTGCTTTACCAGTCTTTCCTCCGCCATCCTCATTACATGTCCCAGCCATCTAAGTTGTGCTTGTTCTACTGTTATTGCTACATGAAAAATATCTAACTTTTTCCTAAATATTTCATTTCGAATTCCATCTTTTTTTGTCTTCCCTTCTATTTTTAATTTAATACATTTTACTAATATAAAATGTTTTAATTTATATTTTATGTAATTTTTGTTGTATGCTGACACGGCCGATGTCAATATTATCGAAGTGATTAAAAACCGGACTGTAAGGCCGTGGTCGGTTGCTGTATAACAGCGACATCTTCGCCAACGTTTCGTATCCCACTCTCGAGTATTTTCTTCAGACCGCAAGAAGCTACAGAATGGTGTGAAACAGTTACGGGGGATCTTGGTCGAACGATACTCGATAACTTTTTTGAGTAAGAGCAACCATCAGAATAAGTTTCAGGAATCGTCCGGCCAATATCCGCCGAATTGTTTCACACCATTCTGTCGCTTTTTGGGGCCTAAAGAAAATACCCTAGGGTGGGATACAAAACGTTGCCGAAGATGTCGCTGTTATGTAGCAACCGACCACGGCCTAACAGCCCGGGTTTTAATCATTTTGATTATATTTTTTGTCTTATTTGATTATTTTAATAGACAATAAATCTGTTCCAAACCCTACGGTTTTTTTTATCTGACGATGAGCTGATACTCTGAAAAGCGCTAAACGGCACATTACCCACACAGTGCTGTCCAATAGTTCCACTTTCTGTTTGCAGATTTAACTACCAATAAAAGACTATAATTTAAAAATGATTGTTTTAAAATAATAGATTTGGTGACATGTGTTGTATGACAAATAGTTTGTACTAATATGTAGCCTAATTTGATTTTATTAGCTCAAAGAAGACGATCACAGGGTGACCGTGGCTAAAACGTTGGGAATATTGAATTACAATCAATGATGATTGTCAGCAACAATAAGATTAACATGTTATCACATTTTATGCTAGCAAATCTTAGCTTTATCGAACGTGCGTATAGGCAAACTATAAATCTCCTCTCTCCATAAAACATTTAAATAAATCATAATCGATAAAATCGATTCAGACAGTAGTGTTATCATTGAGCATAAAATTTGGACTGATAAAAAATACAGTACTGTAACACTTACCTTGATGGGACGCACGTAATACAGTTATTTTAGGCAAACCTGAGTATGGCATATGGTCGCGCAGTCGTAAAACGCCATAGGCTACTTATTGCTACTTAGTGTTTGAGCGTATCGTCTGTGCCAATTCTTTCTTTTCTCAACTCATATCCTGATATTTATGATTCTGAGTCTCAGTTTTCGTGGCACAGATATGTGTTATCTCCTTAATCAAATGTTAAAATTTAACTAACACGTCAAAATGTATGTATGAATGTTGTATTTCGCTTACACCGAAGAAACCCAGTGCAGGCAATACAAATACTAATCTGATTACACAGAAAACAGGAAATCATGTTTCTATAGCGTTGCTTATCTTGTTGTTAAACAACTGGGTTAATGTGTAATTCAAAAAAGGTTTAAAAATAAAATGTTTAATAAAAAAGAAATAAATGAATTAGGTATTTTGTTTTATAAGTAGGCCTAATTATGTAATAATGGCAACGAAAGGGATCTCACAACATCTAATTATAGTTATACAGATTCTTTATTTAAAGAATAAAACCTTAATTGAAGCAGGAAAACCACCAAAAGCTCCCAGAGTTGGCCTGATCAATTGTGGAGTACAATAAGGGTGTCCATTATCACCTTCTGTTTTTAATTTTTATATTCAGGATGTCATGCAAAACTGGCAGATGTGTCTTCCAGTGGGTATACATTTGTTAAATCGAATCTGCAAAGACTCTGGCTTACAAATATTCACACATAAAACCAAGGTTAAGGCTTTTTGTGAAATTGATCCCGCACATGCAAAAATTGTTATATACAGTACTGTCCTGAAACAAGTCAGCAATTTTGAATACCCGGGCTGCAGTGTGTTTTACAATAGCCTAGAAGCAACAACGTTGTGAATAAGTTATATGTGTTCAATCCTATGTACGGGACCATCAGGCGAACTCTTAAGTCAGCAGGTAAGAAACACGCCTAAAATTTTAAAAGTTGATGGCCACTCCCACACTTTCTATGGGCCTGAGAATCGGCCTTTAACAAAAGGACAGGCCAGTCGTACCCAAGCGGCTGAGTCAGGCACGTGGCAGGTTAAACTCTCCGTGATCACAGAAGAAACACAGATATACGGCAGGAACTGAATATTATGAGTATAGTCGACAGGATTGCCCAGTATCGACTGTATTGGTGGGAACACCTTTGCCGAATGGATGACTGCCGCATCCCCAAACAACTATGGAACTATAAGCCAATGAGAGGGAGAGCTGTGGGACGTCCGAGGAAGCACTGGAGTCACCGGCTCTAGACTTTGCCTGTTTGAGACCGGAACAAACCATCCTTGGTTTAATCCTTGCACACAATGATTATGATGAAGTAATTAGGTCATTAGACAATTAAAATAAATCCAAATAAATCCATAGCTATCAAGTTGCTATTGTTATTTTCATTTACAAATCTAACAACATATTACGTTTATAATGTAACATTACCAATTGAATTATGGATATACTTCATTCAGTCTAAAACTCTCACAATCACTTGTATAAAATATTTAATATAAAGTTAACATTAAATAAGGATTCCAAAATTGAAAACACTTTTTTCTCAAATAAAAAAGTTAGTAACATTTATTTTGCAAATATTTTTCACTTAAAACAATTACAACCTTCATAAAATTTACAAGTACATTACACAAACATGTAAAACATTTGCATGAATACTGTTATTTAATATTGAATACTGTATATGTAAACATTTTGTAGTAAGACAAAAAAAAATGTTGTACGTAACAAGTGCCGAGATTCACGGATTCTCACAACCGAAAGCATTTTGTTTTACGTCGGATTGCATTAAAGCACTGAATTAGTAGTCCAAAGTGCACTCAATGCTAAAACCACTTGAAAAGAGACACGAAGCCAGAAAAAGGTGGTGCTGACGTTGACGCATCAACGGGAGCCGGTGATTCTGAAGCAGCAGGTGCAGCTGATGTAGACAATTCAACAGGTGTCTGCGATTCAGAGGCTGTAGGAGCCGGTGGTGCTGCAGTAGTTGATACCTCAACTGGAGCCTGTGATTCTGAAGCAGTAGGAGCAGATGGTGCTACAGTAGTTGTTACTTCACCTGGAGCCTGTGATTCAGAGACTGTTGGAGCTGGTGGTGCTACAGTAGTTGATACTTCAACGGGAGCCTGTGATTCTGAAGCAGTAGGTGCTGGTGGTGCTACAGTAGTTGATACTTCAACGGGAGCCTGTGATTCTGAAGCAGTAGGTGTGGGTGGTGCTACAGTAGTTGATACTTCAGTGGGAGCCTGTGATTCAGAGACTGTTGGAGCTGGTGGTGCTGCAGTAGTTGATACTTCGACGGGAGCCTGTGATTCTGAAACAGTTGGTGCGGGTGGTGCTACAGTAGTTGATACTTCAACGGGAGCCTGTGATTCAGTGACTGTTGGAGCTGGTGGTGCTGCAGTAGTTGATACTTCAACGGGAGCCTGTGATTCTGAAGCAGTAGGTGCGGGTGGTGCTACAGTAGTTGATACTTCAACTGGAGCCTGTGATTCAGAGACTGTTGTTGCTGGTGGTGCTGCGGTAGTTGATACTTCAACTGGTTCCTGTGAATCGGAAGTCGTTGGTGCTGCTGAAGTGGAAACATCAGTTGGAGCCTCAGACTCAGAAGTAGTTGGTGCTGATGGTGTTTGTGGTGAAGAAGGTGTTGGTGGTGAAGAAGGTGTTGGTGGTACCGTAGGAGGCGTTTCTGGTGTTGGTGGTGGTGGCGGTGGTGTAGGTGGAGTTGCGGGTGTTGGCGGTGGTGGAGGTGGGGGAGGAGTGTGTGGTTTATGCGTAGGTGGTGCTGGTGGAGTTGGTTCGGTGTGTGGTTTAGGCGGTGTCGGAGGTGGGGGAGGAGTGTGTGGTTTATGTGTAGGTGGTGCTGGTGGAGTAGGATGTGTGTGGGGTTTAGGTGGTGTCGGGTGCGGTGGCTTCGTGTGTTCCTTTGACTCATGCGACTCGTGACTATCGTGGCTGTCATCATCGTCGTCATCGTCATCGTCGTCGTCGTGTTTTTTCTTGTCGTGACGATGTTTATCGCTGCTGCTGTTTTCGGATTTATGATGCTTGTTCTTCTTAACCGAAGACGAGAAAAGAAGTTCACCCAGTTGGTGCACACGGGGTTCCACATGAGGGTAATATCCAAGACTCTGTATAGGTCTGAATTCATTATCTTCTATGTTGTCGACTGATGCGGGGTCTGCTTCACTATAATAAAGTGGGGCGTTGTCTTCATTCACCTTGTTGTCTCTTAGAGAATTCGTTATCAAAGTCTCTTGCATTCGTCTGTCGCTCAGAAATTTCTGGAAAGTTTCAAGGTCATTTTTGTTTTCCCATAGTCGACGTCCACAACCTTCTTGAATCTGTAAGATAATTATTTCATATTGTTAATTATTGAGTAAAAACGGTATATTAAAATGTGGAAATTTGGAAGTCTACTAACGTTTTGCAGTTTGTATGTGTGTGTGTGCCCTCTGGCGTATATCGTGAACGTAAGAAAGATAAGTGTAGGCCTATAGATAGATATAAACAGAGAGTGAAGATTGAGGGAAGAGACAAAGATAGTGATAGGTGAGGAGGAGGTGTAATGGTGGGTGACAGTTTTGGGGAATATTGTATCAGAATTTGGAGAGATGTTATACAGAGGATCAGGATATTGTTCGAATGTTGGTGAACGAATTAATTATCCAAAAGTAATTGTCATATTTTCAATATATATATATATATATATTGTGTATTTATAATTAGTTTTTCAGTATAAATTTATTCACATTGTTTCAGATAAAGCGATTTTCTAACAAAAGATTTATATTATTTTGAATATGTTGTTCAAGGTTAATTTAAAATTGTATCGAGTTGATTTAAAAATTTATTTAAACAATAATGTTTATCATCATTTGTGAGAATTATGTGTTTATAATAAGCATAAATCTGCTTAATTACGTATTATTTTACACGGTAAAATTTAACTTAAACTATTTTCTTCAATTTTAATTTTCAGTAATATATCGAAAAATTTTCTGACACTACATAATTTTGCAGATACATATAACTCTTCTAACTTTATGATTAATTTTTCGTACTTTAAATATTCTGAATTCATTCATTTCAGGTAAAAATGAAGATGTTTTATAACAATAATATATTGTTTAAGAACATTGTGAATTTAAACACGTATTGTATAGTATAATAATAACTGTATTATAATATGTAACACAACAATAAGTAAAAATAACAATAAGAACAACGTGTTAGTAAATAATTGATCAATTTCTATAGATTTTAATTAATTATATATTACTAGGTAATTGGTAATGTGTTTATTTTATTATTTTATGCACATTTCATTGAAAATTGTTAGCATTTTATAATTGCTTATTTTATAATTCAAAGTCTTGTTCGTTTACATATTTACTTAAAACTTTCTATTTTAATATTTAATCTCTGTCCTTCGTAAAGTGATGAAAATATGTTAGTATGTATTGTATTAAATAGGTAGTGCATAATGGACATTTTGCATAGAAATTTAAGTAAATTATTATGTTGTAAATCAATATGTGTTCGACTGTTTAATAATAAATTATTTAATAATATTCAAGCTGTCTCAAATATTATTTTTTCATTTGGAAAATTATTCATGAGAATCCCGTTATGTCGTTCAAGTTTCCAAATTTTATTAACATGCAATGTTTATTTTGGTGTTATAGAGGTCTGTTCTATGTTTGGCCGTTGTAAATTTCGAAACAGATCACAAAATTCTGTATGCTCAAATAAAGTTGTATTCGGATACGTTATTTAGAGATTTAATTTTTGTAAAGTTATGTAAATATTAGTTTTATGGAAATATAATTTTTAATATAATTGACATTTTTTTAATTAAAACGTTTTGCTACCATTATAAGTAATTAGAGTATTTTTAATTTCTATGACATTAATTTCGTTAATAACAATTTATTTCATTTTATTTTAGTTGATACAATATTATTTTTACCGTAACTTGTAATTATATTTCAATTTTGAATTTTGATTAGCATAAACCCTATTTTATAACATTAGATTTTTCTAGTAGCTATTATATAAACTTACCGTATATTATCAGACTATTATATTTGACAATAATATTAATGTCATTTAATATTAACTAGAAATAGTTAATGGCATTAATATTTGCTCAACTATTCTTGTATATACTTTATTTTTTATTGTTACTTATAATAAATACAATTTTCGTACAAAAATATATTTTTTAATATTTTTGTAATATAACACTGTTTTGATATTGTAAACTACCATCATTAGAAATACAAATTAATAAATGTTAAAAATCTATTAATTTAATAATTTGTATAATGATACTTTTTACTACCAAAACAGTGTTACATTAAAAAAAAAATAAAAATTATATTCTTGTAAAAAGTTTTATTTGTTAATAAAAATAATATAAAATATAATTAATGCTTTTTGCATTTTGATTTAATTAACAATATTTGCTTATTAAGACGAATTATAATCAATTCGTGTCAATAATAATATAAATAATTAATACGAAGTGTACATAAACACGTTTTACATATGGTTTGTTAAATTTTAAATAATCGTATAGTTCAGTCACTAATGCAAAGGCAGGAGTTTCCGAGAACGGAATCAAATGAAAAAAATTATTTTGACACATAAACGATAATTACAACGTGAAGAGGAGACAAAAACATTTGAAGGAAAGCAAATGTATTGAAACATAATGTCAAATAAAATTTAAACAAAACAATTCTAATAATTTCATTATTTTTATTTTCTTCACTTTATATTAAATAATATAAACTAATATTTAATAATAAATCTTAACTAAAAAAAACAAATATATATTGAAGTGGAATTTAAATAGGTTTACGGTCAAAATTTAAATATATACATTTAACACTAAGCTCAAAAATATATTGGACAATAAATATATATTCAACAAAACATAATTTAATAGTAGTTTAATTTAAACATACAGATTATTACTACTGTGTACTTACAGTGGCTAGGACGATCAGAATTAACCACAGTGATACTCGTCTGTAGTTCATCTTGCTGATGCACATAAGACTGATGACTACCTGCTGGACGCCTCGTCTTAAATACAGACAACGACGAACGTAAGGATTACGTATTAATTGCTATTAATTGATCTAATTTTTCCGCAAGATATGATGGTTTTCGTGACAACAGCGAACACGCTGTCATTGGTGAGTGTTTATTTACCTGTGTACTCTTGATAAGATTCGTCAAGTGGTCAGAAACAATTTTATTTAACGTAAATTTATGTTTCACAAGAGAAGGGAAAAGTCTATTGTGCACAGATAAGTTTTTAGCTTTCTCTGTAATTGTTTACTAATTATGTCAAGTGGTTCTGCGTCATTGGGGGCGAAAAAATTCCATTGCCGATACATTAGACCCGCGTTTTCTTAAATACTAAGCGTCAGGAAGTCTGCTACAAGGTCTACGTTAAAACAAGGACAGTGCGTAAAAAAACCTTTTATATAAATTTTTTTCTTATTGACCATCATGTTGTCGTCGCTGCCGTCATCATCATCTTCTTCATATTCGTCGTTGTTGACTTCTTCTTCTTCTTTTATCCTGATACTGACAACATCGTCATGATACATGTTAAAGAAAATAGGGGGACCAACCACAATCCTGAAATGTTCCTAGATTCATTTTAATCAGTTCAGAAAATTCGCTGAATGTCTTGTTTTCCCAAAGCCCACGTCCCATATCCATAGGTTAGCAGGAGGGCTACCGTGACTTTACTAAATTTCAACCTGGTCTTTCTTGTTGTTCTGTTACGTATCGTTCCGTGTATGGTGCCACACATCAGTTAGAATTTGGAGAGGTCATTGTTGGTGTCTCATACCTGACACCACACACCATAAGGTAAAATGTTGCACCCATTCTATTGGCCGTGTTGCTTATTGACCAATATCTTTCAACGTACTGTCACTTTCATTTGCAAGCCACTCACTTTTTTCTTTTTCAGACAAATTACAATTGAACATATAGACTCAAACATTAAAACCAAATTTTAGGCAATTATCTGGTCATCCTCAAACAATGTTGTGTTCATACATTTACAGCTTTGGGTGAATCGAATTACGGGATTAACAACATTCTTCTTCTTCTTCTTCTTCTTCTTCTTCTTCTTCTTCTTCTTCTTCTTCTTCTTCTTCTTCTTCTTCAAGGATTAAGTTATGTAAACCTGTTCCGGCACCCATCTCATCCGCTGTAGAGGCATATTCTACCAATGGCTCTACAGTTCAGTGCCGCTTTCTGCAATCGATCCTCTATCATCCTTTGCACATCGTCCCACCATTTTCTTCTGTAAATTTCAGTAATTTTCTTTATGTCCTTTACTTTGAGTTCTGTTCTGATATCTTCATTCCTTATCATATCTTGTAATGTATAATTTAAAGTATTTTGAAGAAACTATATTTCATCACTTTGAAACTTATAGCTTTTCTTTTTGTCATGACGCAAGCCTCACTTGCATAAATCAATGTGGGTATTGCGATTGTCTTATTAAATTTAATTCTTGTGCTTTGTCTTGTTTAGACTCTAAATCCTATCTAGAAAGAGAAGGGTGAGGGAAAATCTTCTGCCCCCCAAAACAGGCCCTTTCGGCTAAGGTCCTCCTGGTAGGTGGTTGTGCAACAGGCCAGTAACCTATTCATGTAAAACTTTCAAATACTTGTAGCATCCAAAGCATCCTCGGAGTAAGAACTGGAAACCGTTGCAATAGGACCGTAGCAAAGAATAATGATTCGAAAAAGCGGATTTCGGAACAACATTCTTCCATGGTAAAATATTATTATTATACCAATTAAATAAAGTGAGTGGTGAGCAATGCCCCTGTCGCACTCCTCTGTTGATGGGTATGGATAATACTTAACTATAAAATATCTGTATTCTGTGACCAGAATCTCCTATGCCGTAACAGTAGTGGGGATTATTTTGACATAATAAAGTTCTACCGTATAAGCTGATCAATTTCTTGGTGTAAAACATTACTTTTCCTTCTAATCGGATCACTTCCTACCATCAATCTTAATAATTGTAAATTATCGTTAACACAAAGTATTTATGCTAGATAAAATATGGTTAATAAAAATCACATTATGACATATGACAAACTGAAACCAATAACACTATCACAATCCATGGACAACTGTCCAAAAACAGATAGATATTTGTTACGGGTTAGACGGAAGCTGGGAGATGTAGTATAAGACCGGTTGCAACTTAGGCCTACGTTTGCAAGGCGTGACTGTCAATAGAACTTGAGAAATGAGTCAGAAAATATTTCATGAACGAATTTTTTTCTCTCCATTGAATTAACAAAACAGAATTTTACTTCTCTAAGCTAATATGATAAAACTAACTATACGTTTTAACAATTCCCCGATAACACGATGTTAACTAACCTAACCAAACTTAACCACATTAAGTGATCGTTTATTTCATTTTTTACGATATTACCAATTTTTAATTACAAGATTCAAAATATTAAAATTTTTAATAATTTTGGAACGGGAAATAATTCAGCAAACAGAATAAATAAATCGTATATTTAAAATACGTAGAGTTGTAGAAATGAAGAAACAGACACTAAAATATGTCTCAGCTGGAGTTAGTTGGAACGGAAGAATAGGGGCTAGTTTCTAGTTTATAGCTTCCAAATAATTATAGTCTTTTTGTTTTGTGTTACATTTTATTGCAACTATCTGTTTCTTTTTTTCAACATTTAGTTTAATTTTTACTTCTAAATTCTTTAAAATTTTTGTCAACTCTATTCGGATTTTGTCAACCTTTTGGTGGAACGTTTGTGTTATGGCAATAATTCTACTGGAAAACCGTTTGCATTAAGTGGTTAGAAGTTTCGCGTTGCTGTTTCAGTATTTATATCGCTTGTTGCGTCTCTACTGCCGCTTGCTGCTATAACTGCTTGTTTCTCTGCCGCAATATACTCTTTCAGCAGTTCGTAAAAGGCACCCAAGGGTGGGTTCGGCGTTTGCATTAACTGGGAAACCGTTTGCATTAAGTGATAATAAGTTTTGCGTTGCTGTTTCAGTATTTATATCGCTTGTTGCGTCCCTACTGCCGCTTGCTGCTCTATCTGCTTGTTTCTGTGCCGCAATATTCTGTTTCAGCAGTTCGTAAATGGCACCCAAGTGTGGGTTCGGCGTTTGCATTAACTGGGAAACTGTATGCATTAAGTGATTATAAGTTTCACGTTGCTGTTTCAGTATTTACATCGCTTGTTGCGTCCCTACTGCAGCTTGCTGCTGTAACTGCTTGTCTCTGTGCCGCAATATACCGTTTCAGCAGTTCGTATATGACACCCAAGTGTGGGTTCGGCGTTTGCATTAACTGGGAAACCGTTTGCATTAAGTGATTATACGTTTCGCTTTGCTGTTTCAGTATTTATATCGCTTTTTGCGTCCCTACTGCAGCTTGCTGCTCTATCTGTTTGTTTCTGTACCGCAATATAATGTTTCAGCAGTTCGTAAATGGCACGCAAGTGTGGGTTCGGCGTTTGCATTAAGTGACTATAAGTTTCGGGTTGCTGTTTCAGTATTTATATCGCTTGTTGCGTCCCTACTGCCGCTTGCTACTCTAACTGCTTGTTTCTGTGCCGCAATATACTGTTTCAGCAGTTCGTAAATGGCACCCAAGTGTGGGTTCGGCGTTTGCATTAACTGGGAAACCGTTTGCAATAAGTGATTATACGTTTCTAGTTGCTGTTTCAGTATTTATATAGCTTATTGCGTCTCTACTGACGCTAGCTGCTCTATCTGCTTGTTTTTGTGCCGCAATATACTGTTTCAGCAGTTCGTAAGTGGCACCCAACTGTGGTTTCGGCGTTAGGACTGCGTATCCCCGTGGTCTTCACATTGTCTTCTGTCATATCGGTATCCACGGTGCTCTCTGTTATGGTTATTAAACTATTTTTCTTCTTACGTACCTTCCGCCACCTTCAGTAAACTTGTTTTGACTGGTAGCCATTTTAGCACTTTTAACTCACCATTTTTACTGTAGAAAACCACTTTTTAACTTCACAATACCGTACCAATGACGCTTACTTGCGGCATTTCAGAGTTAATGGGGGAGAGTTTGCAGAATCCTATTTGTAATTTGGAAAAATATTCTAGATAGGTATGGTATAAGAAGGCGATGGTAGTCCTGCTTACTTGGCATCAGAATGTTTGATGTCATAATAAAGATCTGTAATCTAGACGTTATCAAACGCCTGTTGAATGTTCAAACACACTGCAGGAGAGTATTCCTTCATGTTAAGTGCTGAATTAATTGTTTAGACAATTAGACTGTAAATCTCTTTAAATTAAAAAAAAATTTGTTAGAAAAGATTACTCTTGACAGAAGCACTATAAATGCCGAATCATTAATAGGTGGGAAAACACGCCGTGTGCACACAGGGCTTAAATAATATTATATTTCTGATTCTAATCGCTTCATTCATACATTCACCGTGTACATACAGTCACCTCCTTATCGCCGTAACGTAACATCTTGAAGCATGCCGTCCTTGACTGTATACACGTATCTTATATGCGTCAGCAGTACATTCCGACAACAGTCATAATTTCAAACTTTTGTTTGTGTTTATCAATAATTTAATCTAGACGCTTGACAAATTTAATTTTATCTAGTCAGTACTTCATTTCTGAAGTGACTAATGTAGTAATAACTAATTAATATTTACTACGTAAGATATTTGTTTATCAAAGGACGAACTGAATGATTCAAACGTTTTCACGTTAGTTGGTAACCAGATATAAAAACGGTGAGAACATTTAGAGATTTTGATAGAAAGTTATCAGATGTGGGAAAACTAAAGTCGCAAGTACGTACGTTCTTACCAGAACGCGGTATGTGTATCAAGCGCGTCTATGTGTGTATCTACTATACGTACACCAGCTTTGCTGACGAGACGCCTGACGAACTGAATGATAGTGCGTGCTTGTATTGCTTCGGTATTACTGTTTCTGAACACATTGTTCACACGTATTTAGTTGTAATGTTGTGTGCGTATTAGATTGAACGTACGTACATTGTATGTAAGTGTAATTTACTGAATATTTTGTTAAAGTGTGTTTTTTTATTCGCTAGAAGAAATACCTTGTGAGAGACAGTCAAGTAATACCGAAACCTTGTTAAACGCGTTTTAAATGTGTAGTATTACAGTGATGCGTTCAGTGGAATGGCATACGTCACCACATTCCTGGTTGAGCTGCAAAGGCGAACTGTTGATATTACTTATATCAAGCTTTCTCTCTCACAGTCTCTCTTTTCTAAACGTGTGTGTGTGTGTGTGTGTGTGTGTGTGTGTGTGTGTGTGTGTGTGTGTGTGTGTGTGTGTGTGTGTGTGTGTGTGTGTGTGTGCATAATTTTATTTTAACTACTAGTTCTCAATCAAGATGTGTTGCTTTCCTTACTTTGAGCATCTATCAGGCATCAGATATTTTTCCCATCTTCATCCATCTACTGTTTAATCTTCTGGAATATGTGTGTCCAGGTTGGTTGTTGCTATAGCTTCCTGTTAGATTTTAGATTTTGGTAGTTTAAATTGGTGTTATTGTGTGTGGTGAGGTATATGTTTTATCAGTCTCATGTTGGTGATCTCTAGGAATCCGAGTCCCCTGTTTATTGTATCTATGGCCAAACTGGATTTTATATGTCCAGTTTTTTGTACGCGTTTAAGTGCTCAAAATATCGTTTTTTCAATTGTTTTTGTGTGGTCTATGTAATATCTGCAATATATAACATTTGCCCATTGGCTATGCCAAAACTGCAATACAGCATTATTCGAGATACATACGGTCCTGAAAAAAATATTCAATATCTCTTTTCAATTCACTTTGATTGAGTTCGGATCAAGTAATTTTAAGCAAGAGGATATTATCATAGAAACCCCTAAAAAAGAATTAGCGTTATTAGAATTACCACCAGTAAAAGTCCTTTAAGAAGAAGACGTTGAAGACTACTGAGATGACAATGACTACGATGATGATAAAGATTATACAGCGCCTCATGCAAAATTATGCTAAACTTTATAATTAACATACAATAAATTATAATCAAGTTCAATATTGTTGCACTAAAACATTTATGTATACA
Organism: Magicicada septendecula; assembly: GCA_034769895.1. Lineage (NCBI taxonomy): Eukaryota > Metazoa > Arthropoda > Insecta > Hemiptera > Cicadidae > Magicicada > Magicicada septendecula. The sequence goes on from CM068375.1 coordinate 318,725,858, forward strand.
ATTTTATACATTCTAAAAGAAAGTAAATATTTTCTATCGTGTTTCTGTGAAGTTTGAAAAGTAATTAAGTGTTTATGAAGAAATGTTTACTTCAGGAATCTACTCATAATAGCCTATGTGTGATTCATTACCAACTTTAAACGCTCGTTGACCCAGTGTTCGGCGGTTGGGAGAATTAACCCCCCCCCCAAAACACCATTGCTGGGCCACTAATAACACTTAAGCGATTTGTGTGTTATTTTAATAAAATTAATATTTGTATTTAAAAATTTTACTAAATATATAAACAAAATACTTCAAGAAGAAAAAAATGCAAATTGCCTGCGGCTTCTAGAAATGTGTCCGTAGTCTTCTAGTAAATTCTATAGCAGTCTAGCTCAGATTTTAGTAAACACAAAGGCTCTGGCCACGGCCAACGGGGTAGTTACTATACCATGAATAAAACAAGAATAGGACGGAAATATGGCTTTACGGAGAAGGGAATAGCGTTTCTACATCGTGCAGTGCGTTGTAGCTCTACCAGACAGCGGGCAACCTGCGGTGGTCACTATGATAACAGCCAAATACCGGTAGACGTTCAGTAGTCAAGACAGGACAGACACTCATCCTGCACTCGGCCAGTAATTCGAAATCCCATTCCAGTTTGATTAGCAATATACTTAAACTCGTCCCGAGTTGAATGGACAGTGAAATGCGTTGCACAAGTTTACATTTCTACATAATCCTATTTTATGGATTACATTTTCTATTCGGGTTTGTTTTTCAGTGTAATATCTAATACTGTATTAGAAAAGTAACTATTTGTACAAACATTTTATATATATATATATATAATGAGTACATTGAGTACAATTATGAGTATAATGAGTTAGTGAGGATCGGTCAAAAATAACACAAATTTTAACTATTTATGTTAAATAGTTAAAATAGTTAAAATTTGTGTTATTTTTGACCGATCCTCACTAACCATCCACTAACAAATTCATTGATTGACGGTCACTACATATTTAAGGATTATATATATTACTGGTAGAATGATATCGGCTAATGTGTTTTAGTTGTTTATCTACGTTAACATTTATTTACTAAACCTTTTAAAATACATTAAATAAAATATAAGGGTAATCTTAAAAATACATTATTCATCTCATTATTGAGTGCTTTGGAATACGCGAAACAAGCCACTGACAGATTGATTTCAGTTGTTGATTAATTGACTTGAATTAGGCCTAGGTTACGTGCCATTAAACGGTTCTGATAAACACAAAATTCCCGGAACGCTCGACTAACAATGCGTAATGTTCAAAAGTCAAAACATGTAACGATAACAACCTCAATTAAATGCAGTAGATTTGTTGAAGGTAAGTGTCTGTGTTGAGTATAGCAAACGCGGTTAAGTGGAGAGACTCGAAAACACCGATTTTAACGGCTGTTGTACACGACAAAAGTGGAGAGAGGCAGGTCAGGGTAGTAAACAAACGAGAAGCAGGTTTTGCGCAAATCAGGTGACTGGTTGACCCAAAGGTTAACGACAAACATGCTAAGGGAGTAGGTGGCCTGTGCCCTGCAGCTAGTAGTGATGGAGGCTCATATTAATGTTGCATACAAAGATTTTAGTAAATTATTTAGCACAAACTCTACTTTTAATATAAAAGAAGCAAGTAAGGAATTTAATGGCACAGTAGGCCTATATTGTATACAAAAATAAATTTAACAAATAAAGAAAGAAATGAGTAGCAAATTCGTTTGCTAATGCAGCAAAATGAAGTGTAAACGGTTGTTCACCGTTGATAATAAAAGTATTGAACTTGAATTAAAATTTAAAAATATCTCAAATTTAAACCTTTTTCTTGAGTTGTCAAAAAATAACTTTTTTTAATTGACAGTTAAAAATCAAAATAGTAATCATGGAGACTCTTAATGTTGTATTTTGGTCTCGTCAAAATCATTAATGCTCATACGATTGAGAACGTCTGTCAGTAGGCCTACACTTTCTTCCTTTGCAGACATGTTTGTTTTCATAAACTCACTCTAACGTTTTACTTAAACGGACCATTAATCGTTTTTTATTCGGAGAGGATTTTTGGTATCCTCCAAATTTACTATTCGCGCACGGTCATCTATGATATTATTCATTCTGGAAACCAAATTACAGAGATCTACATATTAAGAATATATATTTTAACATTCCATCGCTCAAGTATAAAATGAAACTACAAACAAATAATGTTTCTAAATAACTCCTTAAATTTGTAGTGACCGTCAATCAATGAATTGTTTAGTGGATGGTTAGTGATGATCGGTCAAAAATAACATAAATTTTAACAATTTTGCGTCGACGTTTCGACAATGTTTATTGTCATCTTCAGGACCTGTGTTTGAAGTACAAAAGAAACGTCAAACACAACGGAACAATTAAATATTTGGGTAAACCTGTTAGTGTATGTGAGTGTGTGCGTGCGTATGTACGTATCATTGTATATGTGAAGACTTATGATAGTTGTTTACATCTTCCAATTATCTTTAAGAAAACGAGCAAATTATAGTATGGCAGAAATTAATTTATACAGTATTACAATTTTGAATTAATAAATGTAATGATATTTTAATTAATTAAACAAACAGTAATCAACAAATGGATAATAGATTGGTACATATAGTACATATAGAATATTGTAATTTATGTATGTGTCCATAATCAGACCTTCTCTCTCTCCCATTCTCCCCCTACCAATCCTTCTCACAGCCTCTCACTCTAACCTCAAATCTCTCTATCACTGACTATCCCTCCCACTCACTCTCTCTCTTACTACATCTTACTCACTGTCTCCCTTCTTTCCTCTCTCACTCTCTCCCCCTCTCAGAGAGAGAGAGAGAGAGAGAGAGAGAGAGAGAGAGAGAGAGAGAGAGAGAGAGAGAGAGAGAGAGAGAGAGAGAGAGAGAGAGAGAGAGAGGCGAATACAAAATAATATGTACGGGGTTTTCAGTAAATATTTTCTTTTTCCATGAGTCAAGCAAAATTTTATTTTTTCTTATGTCTAATAAATTTTTAATTTTAAAATTGTCAAATCAAACTCTTTAATTTGCTCTAAAATTTATTTCAAGTTTTATCAAAACAAGTTTTGAAAACCGGGCAATCATACAGTTCAGTCGGCAACCAGGGGTTTTTTTGACAAAGCGGACTGCCCGAATGAAGACTGGTCACGTAGCAACACAGCTTGTCTAACTTACCTCATTCGTATCTTGTACACATAATAATTGTTAGTAACGAATGAGAAACTGCAACTTACGCGAATTTTGCAACTAATGGGAGAAAGAAAACACTTATGAAGAAGTATAAAGAGAAGACGAACTGGTTGAAATACTCAGTTTTAATTGATTTTGGTAATGGACAATGTATTAACGGTAGAGACTGGAGCATATATGAGGCAGATTGTTTTAGGTGTGGGATGTTGTAGATAAGTATGGTGTGGTGTGGAGTTTGGCTCAGGGTAGAAATAGTTGGAGGACCGTATCAGTTCTGTGAGGTGGCTTATAGTAAAGAAAGAAATATAGATAGATAGAGATAGACAGATAGATAGATAGATAGACTAGAGATAGAGAGAGAGAGAGAGAGAAAGAGGGAGAGCGAGAGGGAGAGAGAGAGCGAGAGAGAGAGATAAATAGTGAGAAAGGAGAGAGAGGGACAGATTGAGCATCTCAAACCTAGGAGAAATTTAGTTATTAAAACATTTTTATGGAGACTCGTTTAAATATATTTTTTTACCTGCGAGAAAGCTGTATATTTTTGAAAGCATTATCTAATTCTGTTGAAATACATTAACTTAATTAAAATCTATATAAAAATTAGAGGAAAGCTTATTTCATACTCCAAAAACCTCACAGCCTGTACAAAGACGTACAGGCATGTATCTGCTGGACAGAAGTCTTTTTTGTGATGATAGTTGGGTAATAAGAAGAGCGACTGCCAAAAAAAAAAAAAAATGGGATTACAATATAACGACTTTCTACAACTAGAAGACTTAGATTGCGCTGACGATATCTATCTACCATCAGAACCTCCACAACATCCATAATAAAAACAAACAATATAGTGTGAGAAGCAAGGAAAGTGCGTCTGAACATTAGCAAACATACAATAAACATACACATATAACATAAAATAACATAAACACATATTTCATTGGAGAATCGAGCATTGAAAAAGGTAGAAACATAGGAGGAGTTATTTGAGGAGTATTTTTAATAGATAGAAGAAGGAAAAAAGATGTACCAGACTAAAATGTTATAACAAGAATAGGAAAATATAACGAAACATATTTCATACAATAAAGATAATGTGTTATTTACGTTCAATAGGAACTTCAACTACAGCATTCTGTCTGCGTAATTGTATGAAGTAGAAACTTTTAAGAAATACAGAACATACACTACAAGTATTTGTCAATAAAATTTGAAGGAATCTTTGGGAAGAATGTAAAGTAAAGAACTATGCAGGAGAACAAATTACTAGCCAGTCCGTAAAACATTTTCAAGAAGAGGAATAAAGGTGAGTAGGCCACATGACTTGAAAACCTTATGAAAGGCTGAAGACTCAAACACTTGAGTGAAGAATCCAGCTGGCAAAACAAAGAAGGGAAGTCCATAGCAAAGCAGATGTGCGCAGTGGCGTCTTATGGTAAGTAAACCATAGTGACAGGAGACGGCAGCAGACCAAGGCTGAAAATCATGTAGTGGAATCTCTATGTTCCAGTGGCGGTGAAAAGGATTAAGCAAAAAAGTAAGTATATTATACCTGCTGGACCAAAGTAGGTGCTCCACTTCTGCTTAGTGTTTCTTTCCTCCCTCAATTGTTACCTAGGACGTCCCCTTGAAGGATTAAAGAGTAGGGGGAGTAATATTGCAGAAATTAATATTAGGGGACATTATTTAAGCACGTATTTGTATAGGGGGAACGGGCTACAGCCCCGGGGGGTATAGCTGAGACAGCAAATGAGCATAATGAGCATAGGGTCTAAAACCATATTTTTATAAATATACAATGACAATTTTTCTGAAGAGACTATTGCTAAATAGAAAATTCATTTCAGTATGAAATAATAATTTCGACATGAATCCAAACAATATCATCTAATTAAAAAAACAGCATAATCAGCCAAATCAGCGTCCTTATCTCTTGTCACACACCTTGCACCATGACCAGTATTATCAATAAGCAGCCGTCACAGGCACGTTCACTTACATCATCAAATTGCACCGATTAGAACTTGTATGTTTATTAGGTTACTAAATTTTTATGTTCTTCATATGTTGTATTACTAAATTTTTTACATTCAACTATGTAACCTAAAATTGCACATAAACACAGTACTACAATATTCTAATGTTTAATTTTTTAATATTTGTTTAATAAATACCTATTAAAACATTTGCTGGGCGTGTTTTCAACCAAAAGTGTAGACGTTTGCACTAATTAAGTACATTGTTCACGCAATATACCTTTATTTTTCACAAAAAATATATGTATTTGTTCATTTTTAAGCATTATGTGGAGACATAAGGGTCCACAGGATTTTCTTGTTTGGGGCGCTAACCAAACCTAGTAAGGCCACTGCGGACCTCGAGTAAAACGATGAGTTTTGGCAGATATCGCCAAAGCATTCAAGAATCCTTCAATAATATTTAGTTAAAGAAGGTTACAAAGTAAAACTCTACGTAAATGAAGGGAAAACCGAGAAATGTTTCCGCGAAAGAAGAGGCAGATGAAACTCAAGCAGCATCGTGTGTGTGGCAATTATTGCGTCAGGCCAGTTACTAGTTACTATTATTTTAGCTTCTCTTGGCTTCAGTTCCTTAGGGAGACGAAGAAAATAATAGACAGAATTCCCGCAGAAAAGAGATCATTTTTGCCCTGAATTAAATCCAGAAGTGTCGTTAAGTAACCTATGAGAATCACTATATTATATACAAACCATTTTTTATATAGTACGGATATGACTCATAAACGCTTAGCAAATTACCAACAGATCTACTGGACAAATTTTAAAGGAATGTTTGCAGGTAAATTGTACGGAAGATTTGTGAGAATGGAATATGGCAACGGAGGAAGAACGGAGAATTTTATGGAGCTTATAAAAATCATAGTCTCACGTCTTTTACTAGGATACAGAGATTAAAATAATTGGGTCATTTTCTAACTGTGAAATACTGCAGGACACACGGACATTTAGGTGGGGTGGCGACCGAGATGAAAATCTACGGAGTCGGTGGAAGGATAACGTGATCGCTCAGGATCGTATAAACAGGCTGCAGTTGTAGAGCATGCCAAAAGCTGATACATGCGTCTGGTTTGCCGCTGAAGAAGAAAACTATAGAAAGATTTGAGCTGTATGATGAAGATGAAGACAATAGTGACACACGATTTTTCTAATCGAACAAGTCGTATAAAGTTGTGACCTCCACATAAGAATGAATTTTCCACATGCTGAAATTCTCTATTTTGTTAAACTTTTATATTATTTCTTTTCGTAGCATCAGAATGGTTTTAGAGTTAGGATAGGCATCAGAATAGTTTTAGACTGCCTGTGTGAGCCGTTTGACAGGCAGGAACCGAAGCGTGGCCAGCACTTGTTACCCATTGTTACCCACCCCTATGGTGTTAACTCAGAAACTGATTTTCACAGACTACGTTATCATGAGGACTATAAAACGCACATTAATTTACGGTACTTTCTGGGAGGTTGACCAAGGGTCTAGATGTTAATACCAGCAGTCAATAGCCATAGTAGCTTAGGGAAGCCAAAAATTGGGTGAGCATTCTCGAACAACAAAAAAAAGATTGTTGAACTTCAGCCTTTCAATAAACACGTTAATAATTGAAGTAATTATAAATCTATAACGTTGGAGCATTATCTAGTAGATAAGAGAGTGGTTTTCAAGTACTGTTAACTAATAGCTATCAGCGTTGGTAATATTGAATGACAGGTACTTAAAGATGAGTTCTCTAAGCTCCACTGCTATATGACGACTGATTATTAATGTACCTACGACTTGCATTCATAGAAAACGCTGAGAAACGCAAGTTTTTCATCAAACTTTATTAATTGTAATATTGTAACGACTGTTACGGAATGCTCTCAAAAAGCCAAGAGTATAGTTTTACACGCTTTTCGATTATTCCAGCGTGCTTCGTTTGTGTCAAGGCCGTCCACTCACGAGCACTCAACTACCCTTTTCAGAGTGTTCGGGATAGCACTTGAAATACACATTAAGCTGGCATTTCCGCAGTAAGAATGGAAAGTTATTCTGGAAATCTGCGCGACCTATGAAAGCAGGAGCGCCTGACTTTGTCAGTCAGTTTACGTTGAGCGATTTCCTTGGGGCGAATCGAGTCATATTTGGGGCTTTTTGAGCGCCTAGCTATGTTTACTGTGTTATGATTAGTGTGGAACTGTTACTTGACATTATTAATACCTGTGTAGAAGTTATTATTTCTTAACTTAAATTATTGTACTAGTAAAATCTTGTTGAATAACTTGTTAATTAAAAACTGTTATTTGTCATTAATTAAAGCTGGTAATTAGTGACTTGTTGGTGTCTGTGTTTTGTTTCAACTGTACCATACGACGATTAGTGAGAATGTCGAAGGGAGCAGATTTGAAATTTAATGAGAAAATGTATTATGTGATATAACGTATCGACGTTGGTGTTTAAACTCAGAAATTTTTCGGACTACCTTATAGTTTTGCACTCAATTTCAAGTACTAACAACAATCTGCAAATCTTGCAGTATATAATTTATGATAAGTTTCAGAAGACATGATACCTTATTGTTGCAAAATACTGTAATAATGAAAGAATTGTTGAATATTATTACACAAAGTTAATGTATTGTATTAAAACTATTTTAAAAACTTAATTTGTAAAAAATAAAAAAATATTGTTATTGAGAACACAGAAAATTCCAAGAATTTTGTGTTAGCTATTACTAATAGTTATGTATTTATGTATGTTTGTATTTAGCTGTTTTGTATACTGTGTAGAATTTTATGGAATATACTAACCGTTGTTAAGAAAAATAAGCATATGGTAACCTATTCATAAAATATATAATTTGTAAAATTTTAACCATTTTTATGATTGAATTCAACAAAATTCCACTATCATATTCTCATAGACGTAGACGTAGAATCAGATCATATACAGTCTCAAGATAATCTGTTCGATCGAAACAATTGTCAATAAACTTAAAATAAAAGTTCTTAAAAAGTTACCAAGTGTTTACTTTACTTAAAAAAAATAAATATTCATTATTATAGTTTAAAAATATTATTATTCTTGGTAAATCCTGATATTGTATAGAGATTTAATGTAATATTATTATTAACTATAATTTTCTAAATAAAATAAAACGTTTGCATTTCAGGAAGAAATGCAAGGCGGTAATTATTAAGAACAAATTAAACATATGCAATCAAGTTTATTTAGAATTCACAGCCAACTGGTCCTAAAGACAACAAGATTAATTACAACGACATAAGAAAGGCTTTAGGTTTTTAGAAAAAAGTTGATATTAAATACGATTTGAAACATAACTACTAAACATGAAATACTGTAATTTTAATAAAAATTCGTCATATAGTTTCAAAAGTTTGAAAAGTTGCAGTCGTTTTCAAAGCACAAAAGTTACTTCCCACACTGGAGATTCCAAAACAGAAAATCAATTATAGGTAATAAGAGTTCTCTTAGAAACTGCAATCTTTCAAAATTTTCCACTCTACTAGTATATTTTTTAAAATGGAATGTTTTAGAGAAAGAAACTATTAAATACTTCTATTATTATTAAAACACAATTTTCTCAAGTATATTAACAGAGGCAAGAATTTAACAACTGTTTTGTGGAAAACGGATATTCCAGATGTATGTTCCCATTCAAAACCAACGAAAAAACGCCAGACTACGCGGACCCGCAGGAGTTGAAGGAGACCTAGTTGAAACGTCCACTGGTTGTAACGGACGTGCTGTTGAGAGAAAGCCACGTGGCGTAGTATTAGCAGAAGATATACGTTGAACTGATGCTGTAGCAGCGGTAGTTGAACTGTCTACGGCCTATGCTGTAGCTGGAGCCGCATTAGTTGTAGTGTCTACAGGCTGTGATGTAGTTGAAGCCGCATTAGTTGTAGAGCCTACAGGCTGTGATGTAGCGGGAGCAGAGGTAGTTGAAGTGTCTACTGGCTTTGATGTAGCTGGACCCGCATTAGTTGTAATGTATACAGGCTGTGATGTAGCTGGAGCCGCATTAGTTGTAGTGTCCACGGGCTGTGATGTAGCTGGAGCCCGCATTAGTTGTAGTGTCTACAGGCTTTGATGTAGTTGGAGACGCATTAGTTGTAGTTTCTACAGGCTGTGATGTAGCTGGAGCCGAATAAGTTATAGTGTCTACGGGCTGTGATGTAGCTGAAGCCGCATTAGTTGTAGTGTCTACAGGCTGTGATGTAGCTGGAGCCGCATTAGGTGTAGTGTCTACAGGCTGTGATGTAGCTGGAGCCGGATTACTTGTAGTGTCTACTGGCTGTGATGTAGATGGAGCCTCATTAGTTGTAGTGTCTAATGGCTGTGATGTAGCTGGAGTCGCATTAGCTGTAGTGTCTAAGGGCTGTGATGAAGCTGGAGCCGCATAAGTTGTAGTGTCTAAGGGCTGCGATGTAGCTGGAGTCGCATAAGCTGTAGTGTCTACGGGCTACGATGTAGCTGGAGCCGCATAAGTTGTAGTGTCTACGAGCTGTGGTGTAGCTGGAGCCGCATTAGTTGCAGTGTCTACAGGCTGTGACGTAGCTGGAGCTGCGGTAGTTGTAGTGTCTGCGGGCTGTGATGTAGCTGGAGCAGAGGTAGTTGTAGTTTCTACGGCTTGTGATGTAGCTGAAGCCGCGGTAGTTGTCGTGTCTACTGGCTGTGATGTGGCTGGAGCTGCGTTAGTAGTAGCGTCAACTGGTTGAGGCGTTTGAGGTGTTGATCCTGCTGCGGGTGCCTGTGTCACAGTAGCGTTAGATGGTTGCTGCGGTGCAGCTGTGGTGGTGGTATCTACAGATGCCTGTGTCTCAGTAGCGTTAGAGAGTGGTGGTGGAACTGTGGTAGTGATAACTACAGGAGCCTGTGTGTCAGTGGCGTTAGAGGCAGGTGGTGCAGCAGTCGTGCCGATATCAACAGGTGCCTGTGTCTCAGTAGCGTTAGAGAGTGGTGGTGGAACAGTGGTGGTGATATCTATAGGAGCCTGTGTGTCAGTGGCGTCAGGTGGTGCAGCAGTCGTGGCGATATCTACAGGTGCCTGTGTCTCAGTAGCGTTAGACAGTGGTGGTAGAACTGTGGTGGTGATATCTACAGGTGCCTGTGTGTCAGTGGCGTTAGAGGCAGGTGCTGCAGCAGTCGTGGCGATATCTACAGGTAATTGTGCCTCAGTGGCGTTAGAGTGTGGTGGTGCAGCAGTTGTGGTGATATCTACATCATCCTGTGTCTCAGTGCCATTAGATGCTGGTGGTGCAGCAGTCGTAGTGACATCTACAGGAGCCTGTGTCTCAGTGGCGTTAGGGGGTGGTGGTGCAGCAGCCGTGGTGATATCTACATCAGCCTGTGTCTCAGTGCCGTTAGATCCTGGTGGTGCAGCAGTCGTTGTGATATCTACAGTAGCCTGTGTCTCCGTGGTGTTAGAGGCTGGTGGTGCAGCTGTGGTGGTTGTATCTACAGGTGCCTGTGTCTCAGTAGCGTTAGAGAGTGGTGCTGGAACTGTGGTGGTGATATCAACAGGTGCCTGTGTGTCAGTAGCGTTAGAGAATGGTGGTGCAGCAGTTGTGGCGATATCTACAGGTGCCTGTGTGTCAGTGGCGTTAGAGACAGGTGGTGCAGCAGTCGTGGCGATATCTACAGGTGCCTGTGTGTCAGTGGCGTTAGAGACAGGTGGTGCAGCAGTCGTGGCGATATCTACAGGTGCCTGTGTCTCAGTGGCGTTAGAGGGTGGTAGTGCAGCAGTCGTGGTGATATCTACAGCAGCCTGTGTGTCAGTGGCGTTAAATGCTGGTGGTACAGCAGTCGTGATGATATCTACAGGAGCCTGTGTCTCGGTGGCGTTAGAGGCTGGTGGTGCAGCTGTGGTGGTTGTATCTACAGGTGCCTGTGTCTCAGTAGCGTTAGAGACTGCTGGTGCAGCTGTGGTGCTGATATCTACAGGTGCCTGTGTCTCCGTGGCGTTAGAGACTGGCGGTGCAACTGTGGTGGTTGTATCTACAGGTGCCTGTGTCTCAGTAGCGTTAGAGACTGCTGGTTCAGCTGTGGTGGTGATATCTACAGGTATCTGTGTCTCAGTGCCGTTAGACGCTGGCGTCGTCGGCGTAGTCGTGTCTACCACAGGTGTTGTCGTTGTTGGTGGTGTTTTACGTTCGCGGCTGTCTTCGCGTGACTCGTCACTCCTCTCGTCACTGTCCCTTTCTTTGTGGTCGCGGTGGTCCTTCTGGTTACGGTGCCTCCTGTGTGCGTCCCTTCTGCTCCTGATGTTATGCACGTTTGTTAAGATTTCAGTTGTATCCAGTTTGTGTAACTGAGGCTCCATGTACTCTGGTCTGCCGAGTAGAAATGCGTGATTGATCTTGTTGTCTTTCAGCATTTGTTTTTCGAATCGATCTGGGTTGTCTTGTTTAACATGTCGATGATCATATTCACTTTGCTTTTTGTTTTCAGAGAGATGTTGTACCTGTCTCTGTCTCTGTACGACATTTAGGAAATCATTGTGGTTTTCCCACAGACTTCTTCCGTATGTCAGTTCAGTCTGTAAATTATACCAAGCGTACATTAGCATTATGTATACAATTCGACATTGTACAGTGATGAGAACATTTATGAATTTTTAAGTACTATTTGTTTATCTATAAGTTACTTAAAAAGACAAAATATATTAAATTCATCCTTTTTTGCATATGTGCTTGAAAATGTTTATATTTTCTGATCTGGAAACGTAGCAATTATTATTTACTATAGTAAGAGCATCTAATTTCTGGTTGTTGGTATAGTAGTAACTAAACTAAACTTTTAACATAAACTTTATTATAAATGAAATATTAAATTAAAATTGAAATCAATAAATGTATTAATTAACTGTTACTGAATATAATAAGTACCAGAAAATTTAAAAGTTAATACATGATTTTAAAATGATTACTTATGAAGCATTCATCAATAATATAAAAAAGTTTTCAGCTTATGTAAATACATGCATAGTAAGTTGTAAGTTTGTGGATAGTAGGTAGACCTAATAATCCTGGATTTAGATATACTATAACTAACAAAGATATTGCCATTAAAATTAGCTATCTGAGAATGTCAGAGATTGCTGTAAGACAAACTCTAAAAGCAAAAACCATGTGGAATCCTTTAAATAAAATTTTTCAAATTAATATCTTTTGCCATTTCGCATGTATATAATTTATGTGAACCAAAGAAAATCAAACCTTCCATAAAAAGTAATTGCCATAAATAAAATTTTTTAGAATAAAGTACAGAAACTTTCTGATAAATACAGAAAATAAGACTACAGACAAAAATAAATACAGCAAGACAGCGTAAAGAAAGCTGGCAGGACTTCGTAGGCGGCAGGTTCAGTTATCCGAATTTACTGGAAAAGTCACTAAATCCAAGTACAAGTAGATGTGAAGATCGCATTAGCGACCAATAAACTACGTGATATTTAGAACGATTGGCTTTTCTGTGGGGTCACTTCAGAATATTTATGGAAAATCTGAGGAATATTTTAAATAATACTAGACTTAAATAAAATTAGATAAAAACACCATAACCTAGGATTTACTTTAATTGAGTCTAGACCTCATTGTAGAATATGTCAGCAAAACAATATCAAAATATGCAGACAAACATGATCAGATTATTCAGATCCACAACATCCTAATAATGCGACACGTGGTTAAAGAAGCTCCAAACACCTGAGGCGACTCAACACACAGAAGCCAAATGAAATATGGCAATATTATGATATATTGCAATAGAAATCAATTAATATGTATAGATCCATAAAACTCTACATAAGAAAAGCTTCACGCCATCACCCGTGAAGGAAACATGAAGGAGAAGCTACTGGATGAGCTTGCTTAGTTGAGGCATTAAGGGAAATGGTTTTAGTGGGTTAAGGTCCCACACTAGGAGGAACTACGGAGTTCCTAGTGTCTGTAAAGACTTTCCTAAATTCGTTAAAAAAATTGCGTCCACAATCATTATTTGACTACTAATATTCTATGAAACATTACTGTTAATTTGTTTTAAAATATGACCATCTTTTTTTATACTGAGTTTTGTAAAGGTAATGAAAGGATCACTTGCAATTAATCAGTATTTGTATGTAGGGAGAGATCACAATGGTAATTGTTTGCTGTTTCAGACACGCGTGCGGACGCATGACGAATTGTACATTTCGCGTCCCTGTGCAATTCGTCTGTGCATGTGCGAAATTAATATTAACCTTGTTATCCTCTAAAGGAGAGAAGTTTTTATGTTTCTATATTTTGTAATAGGTAAGAGTTATAATGGGTACATTATTCAAATGTAACCTTCATAACTCTATTTCTGGTTTTAATACGGGTCAAAATATCATACCAAGAAAATATCTATCACATGCCGTATGCCTGTATAAATAGTTCAGTTATATATCGAGTTCAAATATGCATGTAGTTGTTGAAAATTAATACTTTGTCAATGTATGCCAGAGATTGAAACAAATATTGACAAGTTGTAAAAAGAAATTCAAAATATTAAATATCTATTAGAATTTTTAAACTACGAAATATTTACTTCAAAATAGAGTTTCGGGTGGCATTTAGAGACTTTTAGCATAACCGAGTTAGCAACATTAGTCAGGCTTATGTGTTTAGAAACAAATCCGCAGAACGACTTAAGACATATGACATTGTGAAGAAATAATGTGAAATCAAGATAGAAGAGAAAAAGAACTCTAATTCGTTTCCAACGTTATCTGTTAACAAAATTTAATAATACGCAAATTGTCTTGTTGGAGTTACAGGTGGTATTTATGTATTCAGTGACTAACACAACTTTACTTAATATGACTGTATACCTTCCATTAATCAGTACTATTTATTTTTGCAGTTAATAAAACAAATATGTTTACATATGTTAGTAACGCTTTGAAACATTACATGTTCTTACTTTATTTGTTTATGTATGTAAATGAATATATATTTTTTATTTCCTGCTTTTGTTTAAATTTATTTGTATATTTTGTTGATTGATATCGTTTAATTCATGTATCACTAAGTGTAAAAAATAAGCTAAAATAAACAAAATTAAAAGATCTATGTACACAAAAGGGTTTATTGAAAGCATTTTACATATAAGCAAATTTTAGTATGATAGTTTACACAACAGACAGTAAAAAGCAAAGTTTAGCGGAAACCATTATAAACAGGTATTAAAACTGAGATAAAATTGTTATTTTTTACTTTAATTTTTTAATAAAATAAATTTTTTATATTTATTAAATAGATAAAAGAATGATTAAAAACATAAATCAAAATACACATTTTACTTCCATATTTCTTAAGGAAATGGAAGTATGGTGATGGCAAAAAAAAAATCGTGTTCGAGATTATTGCAGATTCTGATTGTACTACACTCAAAACATGAAAAAAGTCGTTTTTCGGAAAGTGTCTGTGTGTGTGTCTGTGTGTGTGTGTGTCTATCTGTCGATTTTTTTATGGCAAACGATAACAGCCGCAAATTCAAACAAAATCAAATAATTTTTTGCATACAGCCCTGATTTGTAGAGTACTCACTACTTATTGTTTTTGGTGAAGATCGGTGGAGGGAAAGGGGTAGTTTACCAGCAACGGTTATTTTTCTTCAAGGGTAATTTTTTTTTTTGGCAAACGATAACAGCCGCAAATTCAAGCAGAATCAAATAATGTTTCGCATACAGCCCTGAATTATGGATTCCTCAAGACCTACTGTTTTTGAAGGTCGGTTAAGGGAAAGGGGTAGTTTACCTGCAACGTTTTATGTTTTACAAGGGTATTTTTTATGGCAAACGATAACAGCCGCAAATTCAAACAGAATCAAATAATGTTTTGCATGCAACTCTGAATTGCAGAGGTTTCAAGACCTATTGTTTTTGGTGAACATCGGTTAAGGGGAAGGGGTAGTTTACCGCCAACGTTTTATGTTTTAACAAGGGTAATTTTTTCTATGACGAATGATAACTGCCATATTTTTTTCATACATCACTGAATTGTAGAGAACTCAAGGCTTTTTGATTTTGGTGAAGATCGGTTAAGGGGAAGGGGTAGTTTACCTGCAACCTTTTACGTTTTAACAACAGTAAAGTACTTGAAAATTCATTTAAACTTTTTCAAACAATGGTAATTGTTAAAAATAAAACAATTTTGTTGCCAGGCAAAAAAATTATAATTTTTTCATTTTAATGTAAATCATATATGAGAGAAAATATATCGTTCGTGGCAGGCAAGCATATCTCAGTTATGTAATGTTTACGTTTCCATATTATTATTACGACTACCGCAATAAAAAGGCAGGGAACACACACATACACACACACAAAATTCGCGTCATTTCTGGCCTCATTCATGTTTATTTTCTTACATTTGCACGCTTTTTAAATGGAAAGTGCCGAAACCCATACCAACATAACGCGTGCAAGCCGAAAAAGTGTCCAGCGTGGATAGCGATTTGCTTCCTGTGGATCGCTGGGCAGTGTAACTGCACGTGTTTACAGAGGAACTATTCATAGACAGACTTTTCGTCTTTAGGGAATGGACCCTCTGCAAGATGCTGAGGGTCCATGAGTGACTTCGGAGCACTCCTTCTTTTCCACGTGTTTGTTCTGTGAAACGTACACTGTAGATTCACAGCTTTACTCTAAGCAACGCTCAACAGGAAATGTTGAAAATTTTTGTCCACGGTGTACCCTCATACACACTAAACCTGCTCTGATGTTTTAATTACGGACATCATAATATGAAAACTTTGGAAACTTGAGCACTACTTAATGGAGATCAATCATTAACTTATACAAGCCATTAATTTTATGCATATTTTTATATATATGTGTACAACGTTATCGGCAACAAAGAAGTAGTTTTTGTTAAAATTCCTTCCCGGGATATTTGGCCGTGTCCAATGTTTTCTACAAAACCGGAAGTTTCGGCAATGCCATCGACTTCCATCATCAGTGAAAATCGAGTAAGATAACGTGAGCAGTAAGTAGAAAGAAGTAGTTTCTATGGTAATATTTCATTTCGAAAATTATTTTAAATATAAATCTTAGAATATGGAAGTCATGTGTGGTTCTCCATACCGATATTTTGAAATGCTACACATTTTCAAGGAAAATAAATCAAAGTGACACAGAAAAAGACTTCAATAGATAATTGCAAGAACAAACTGAGAATAATAATATAAAAGTAATTTCTAGACAGTCACACCATTGTCAAAAAAAGTACTGGTAATATAAAGTTAATAGAACGCTCTTAAAAGATATTAATTGAACACAGAATGACATATATGCGGTAATGGATTTGTATTTAATTTTCTCAAATTACTTCAGGCATCTGTGTTTATTTTTTACAGCCGCCATAGATACATAACATATATTTACTTAAACATTTGTTAGTCAAATGTATTTACTGTACGCAGACTGTCAAATAAAAAAGTTGCATTATCCTGAATTTGAAATAACATTATAAATTTTAACTTGTAAAATTTACAAGTAAAATTAACTACTATAATTTACAGTAAAAGTATAAATTCTTAAAGAGAAGTAAAATTTATTAATTACGTTATATTATATACGTTTTATACAAATATGATCGTATATTATAGTTAATAATGTAAAAAATTATTAAATATTACAAATATATACAAAAAATGGACATATTACTTACCAGTGCCATTGTGATTAGTAAGATCAAGAGAAATGCTTGGGTTCGATCCATCTTGTTGGTGTGTTGGCTGCGGGTGCTATTGCACAAAAGACTGATGCTTGCTCTGACAAATTTCACCACTTATATAGTAATTTTGGTTTTAAAACAGTCTGTATTAATCTTCATAAATTACGTAATTATTATGTTTTATTAGTACCGCTTTTTTCTGGATAATTAGATGCTCCTGCTTCAGGCTCTTATCGATTGTCACCATCAAGAGGTTTCTGTCCAAGTACTATTAACAAACGTGATAAAGCGTTTAGAAAAAAATTGGAAATCATTAGCAGAAGTGATGCAACGGTCGCATTGAGTACAGGGATTGTATTGTTGGGGCCCCGCCAAAGATAAGGTTAAACGTCATAGGTATTAAGGTACCGGAGTTTCATTGGTAATCTAGACCGGTCTTACGGTATCATAGTTACGTAAGTTTCCTTCCTTACATAATGACTCGCTAATATGCTGTCAAGATTTAATTGTAAATTTATTTATGACAGGGAGAAAGAATATTTAATGGCACTATAGTAATCACATAATATGTATAATACACTATATTTTTTGTTTGTAATAAATAATGTGTATAACTCTGAATATAAACGTCTGCATAATACTGAAAAATTTCAGATGCTACAGAAAAAAAAGATTAATTTTTTATTGCTTACATTTTAACAACATACAAGACGAAAATAACAGAAACAAAATAATAAACGAAATAGCAAAAAATGGTTATTACACATAAAATAGAACACGAAGTATAAAGAAAAATAGACAATATACAATACAATGTTCGATACAACTTCTGCAAAATACACCTACTAAAATATACATGGAAAATCAAAAATGTAAACGTACACAACTTTCAGACAAATACACAACAAAAAAATAAAAAATAAGTACACAACCAAACGTATTATATAACTTTTAGAACGTGTATGATAAACATTTGAGATTTCCTTTACTGCGCGTTTTGCAGAATTCAATTTCTTCTGAGCTTTTGTTGTGACCATTTTCATTGGTTACTTCTAGAATATAAAGTATTCGTATTTTCCTTATCCATTTATTAATTTTGTCTGTCATTTTAATGACTTCTCAAAGCTTTTCCATTTTAAAAATCTGCAAATGTTAAATTTACTACCTAAAAAGTCTGTGCTGCGGAATGATGAACAAAACTGTTGTTCAAATGCTTTCACGGCCGGCGTCATTAGAATTGAAATTAACTGCCGGGCTGTTTGGCCGTTGTCCAAGGTTTTCAATTAATTACCAGGCTCTTTGGCCGTTGTCCAAGGTTTTCAATTAACTGCCGGGCGGTTTGGCCGTTGTCCAAGGTTTTCAATTAACTGTCGGGCTGTTTGGCCGTTGTCCAAGGTTTTCAATTAAACCAAACTTTTCTACAGCAGTACTGGCTGCCATCTTCAGTGGATGGAACGAGGCAAACCTAACGTACGACACCCGCGTTAGGTTTGACTCGTTCTGTTCAATGAAGATGGCAGCCAGTGATAATGCTGAAACGTTTGGTTTAATTAAAAAGCTTGGACCACGTCCGAACAGCCTGTCAGTTAACTTTAATTCAGATGAACAAAACTGATTGGCACGTACTAATTATCGAGGATGAACTGTCCTGGATAAACTGTCGGGCAACTTTAGCTGGTTGAAACCTTATTTTGGGTGGAACCCGTCTGGAAGGTGGGGTTGAATTCTGATGTTTTTGTTGAGTATGAATGCCTCCCAACTGACTGCGTAAATTTTTCCATTATCAACCGCATATGGTTACGCCGTGTTCCGGATCGAATAATCGAATGCGAGAGATACAGAAATTTCCATCCACCATAAGAATTTTGTGAAGAATTTGGTAATTATTCGGTAATTCAGCAATCAAGAACAAGATTCAATATACAAGTTTTATTATTTATATTTTTCAACTAAAAATTATAACTCATAACGCCAAGTCCAGTTCAAAACATTAGATAAACATTTTTGTTATATTAACTGAAAACTTTTGCTAAGTATGTTCCTTCTATGGCTGATAAAGCTGCTTGCGACAATAAAACATTTCGAAGCATTAATATGCATACAAATATGTATGAAAAAATATATTTTATGTTACATACAGGCGTATAGATGTGTATGTTTTCACTATAAAAACAATGCATTTACTAGAGTTGTTGGTTTTCCTTTTAACAATTTAACTTATATTGCAAGTCAGCTTTAAATTAACTAATCCTGGACCAGCAATATGCAGTTTCACAAATGTCATTTTATTCTTTGTTGAACGTGGAAACCGATTACTGAGTTTATTTTAACCGTTTGGCACTTGCCTGTCTGTTTGGTATATTTACGTTTCAAAACCTTATTGTTTGTTTATATTGATTCCCCCAAATAGAGGAAAGCAAGAAACAAAAATTAAAGGAAAAAAATTTTGAGAAAAACTCAATAAGCCATGTCGTGTCTAGAATTAAGGATAATTTTTTTTTAATCTTACTAAAGTGTTCAATTTTAGAAATATTAAAATACTGAACACAATGGTTTAAAAAATGAATAAATATTTCTAAAACTTTGATAAATCCATGACAGATATCAAATTAAATATTATTTTAACTAAAACCTGACTAAATTTTCCTTTCGAAAATTTTAAAATTATAGGGTACCCAGGCGTAAAATCTACATTAAGATATTGACAATGCTGTAAACTAGATGTCGGATATCACGTTAAACGGCTCTTGACACAAACCTGAATGTAGCATTTACTTTATAAATGTTTAATTTTAGAGATATCAGGGCAAAACACAGAAGTTAGATTTCTTAAAATATTGTAGAAATTAACGCAGAGCATAAAATCCCGAGGCATTTTATTTAAAATACAATCTGTGTACCATATAAGATTTAGCTTATTTTTGTCAACACCGCTTACAAATTTTGAACCAATTTGAGAAAGTTTTCAAGGTTTGTTTGCAAAAGCCTTACTTTGTTAGCAAATATGTAAGTAATTATTGTATATAACAGGAATTATGCACATACTTTAGTCAAAATTAATAGATATAGACTTGTAGATTTGTATGGTAACATAGTACAAAAAATGTATGTCTATGTGTGTTTCATAAAGCCACTTCTTCGTTGTAACCCTAAGGATTATGTCCGAAAGAGTTCACTCAAAGCTTTGCAAAAACTAAAATCGATTAAATTTATTTTATATAATAATAAATGTAGTAGTAGTAGTAGCAGTAGTAGTAGTAGTAGTAGTAGTAGTAGTAGTAGTAGTAGTAGTAGTAGTAGTAGTAGTAGTAGTAGTAGTAGTAGTAGTAGTAGTAGTAGTAGTAGTGGTAGCAGCAGATGTTGTTCTTATTCTTCTTTCTTCTTCTTCTTCTATTTCATTACTTCTTATTATTATTTAAGTAATACTACGTTAGTATTAATAAATAAAAACGTTCTTGATTGTTTTGCAGGTGAATTACTATTTAGATGAAGGAGTCCAAATTATGGAAAAAGAATAAAACAAATTCCTTGGTACCATGAATGACATCAATCTGAAATAAAGGGGGAATCGGGTTATCGACGAATTGTTTATTTTCAGAAGATAAAGGCGAATGACTGTTATTGGCTCGGAAATCATACAACCTTAGGCAGCATGGTACTTTTTATTACGAATTTTCTACAATCTCTCCGAAACGAAAAATTTATTATTTTTATTACATGTATAAAGAGTACATTCTCAGGTGATCCAAATGATTACAATTTAACTCAACAGATATTTGTTTCAAGGAGACGTAAAACGTTAACATTAAAAATAAGGAAAACGAAATTCTAAGAATCGAAATTTGTTACTGCAGAGAACAGTGGATTTACGTATACTTATCAGAATTCGTTATTGTCAATCAACAGCGTTTAATGACTTACTTGACCTCTATCAGTAAATTTCAAGTGTTGTTTCGAAGAGCGATAAAATAATTCTCGTCTGGAGCTTGCGAAAAACAAATTCATAATTTTGTGTTCCCATTGCAAAAAGGTTTGGTTGTCAACTTTCTGGACAGCTAATCCGTAAGAACCGAATTGCACCAATTTGCTAGTTCAAATTATTATTTATTAACAATAAATTTTTATTTTCCCTAAACAAATAATTTTCATTTTATATTTTAAGCAGAAATAGGTTATAAGGTTGTTTATCTTTACTCTTTTAGTAAAATATAAAATTTTGATTTTATGAGATACTTCCACAACAATCGGACAGAATTTTAACCAGAAACTAATAAAATCTACAGCACTGACAAGATCTATTTGTCATATTTATAATATAATAATAATATTATATATATATTTATATATAAAAATACTATTTGATTAAAAATGATAATTTATAATACATATCTGAAGCTATGTTTTCTAAATAGGCATTTACCGTGTATAAATAAGTATTTTATATTTATACTTAATTTTACATATCATGTTGCTGTGTTTTATAATTACACAAATGATAAAATATACAACTATTTAATCACTACTTTTCTCTTTAATAAATGTTTTGAAAAAACCTCCGATCATTAAGTGTAGTAATATATAAGGAAAACAGACTCTGTCAATACAAATGTTATAAAATATACATCACGTTTATCCAGTATAATTACTTATTGTCGGGATCACAAATTCAATCATAGCTACAAAATCGTTATAAGTCTCACACTGACACAGATTTTTAAAGTTAATTTTTATAAGTTACATTTTTGATAGTTGATGTAAAAACTTAGTCCTTTTCAAGTTAGATCGATATTCAAAAACTGTGTTCGTTATTATTATTGGAATTATAAGATCTTTAATTTTTTACTTACAATATATTTTTTACCTCAGATAAAGTTCTGGTCGACTATTTATTTATTTAACTCATCACAACTTTTGCCTTGTTACGAAAAAAAATTGTTTACCATTTGAGATATCTGTACATTTTTAACATTTTTTATTATGTATTCATTGTATGGTTTTTAATTAATTTACAATATTCACTTTTTTGTATTTACTTTTTTTTAAAGAGAACTAAAACGTATATACGATTTTGCATCAACCGGATTTCATAGGATTCACGTAATTATTGGAAGAACATTTGTTATAGTTAGTCTTTTACAAAAATTTTAATTTCATATTTCTAGTATTCTAGTATCAAATAGGTAGATATGTATTCTATTAGTATATAACTATATTTAACTTCCAATTAAAATGATTAATTTATTAAATAGAATAATTTAGAATATTATTTGCTTATTCTATTATATTGTTAATGCTCCTATTTATATTAATAATCTTTTTATATTTTATTTCAGTAAAATCTATAATTGACCGTAAAAAGCCTTCCCCAATTGTGTGTTGATCTGATTCCTTTGAATCTCCTTTGAATCTCCTCGAATTCCATTTCCTAGACTTTTTTTTATAATAGCAGTTCTTTTTCATATTTTTAATGTTGAATTAGTAATTATCATACCAATTGTTATTATTATAAAAAGAGCTAATATAATTAAAATTTATATAATTATAATATATTTTTAGTATTTTTGATTTAAGGATTATATCATGAATGAAAAATAATATATTAAATTGGGTATAATAATTAAGTAGTATATTTAATTATAATTATTGAATTGCAATCAGTGGGTGTTGGATTTCAGTCACTCTTAATATAGTAATTAAGTAATAAATATTATACTTAATTAATAAGCCATATTAATAAGGCTAATACAGACAAAATTATTGCTATTCTGTTTCCTTTAATGGGAAGAATAATAGTTGTAGGATTGTTAAATAATATTTATCTAAATGTAGATCCTGATAAAATTTAATAGATAGATAAATTATAATCCTCCATAACATATTATGATTCTAAAACAAACTATAATTCTCTTTAACATATTAAAATTCAAAAAAAAAATAATAATTCTCTTTAACAGTGAAAAGGCTCTCTCAATAAATTGTGTTTGTAAGCAAAATCATATTCGTACTCCTCACTTCAATATTGATTATTGGATTCTCGCTCAACTAACAATATCTTTTTCTTATTTTAGAAAGAATTAACTATATCTTTACTTATGTCAAACGTTACTATGATGAACATCTAGAATTATCTCACTTCTTACATGTTTTTTACTTCTAACATTATTTTCTCATTTCATCTTTTCAAACTTTGGTCTATTAGAGTAAAACTTATTTTATTTAGACTAAAACTTAGATTTATTAAAACTGACAAAAATGTGTGTAGTTTCACTGTATATAATTATGTCAGCAGTTCTTCTATTCCCTGTGATTGATACGCTTCTAAATGTCAGTGACTTGGTTTCTTCGGTTAATTAATTTTTACTCACATTATTATATTTTTGGTATGAATGTTTTCTTATAATTTAAAATATTCTAGTCTTATAGATAGTAATTTACATTACACACAATTATTTTCGACAAAGTTTTCAATAATTGCTAAATTTCCTAATTTAGATCTATTAACATTTTATAAATGTTCTTTTACGTACTGTTAATTTTGCCCTAGAATATTTAATAGCAACACTATTTTTTGTTAAAAATGAAGTTGTACGATGATATTGTTAATCACAAACTCTTATCCAATTGTGTGATATGTCTTTACCTCTGAAGATGCCGCACCATACAATGGACGAATCGTTTTGTGTTGAGAATAATATCAATAAATAAGGTTGCCTATCAAAACAAATATTTCTTGACCACGCGCAGACAGTATTTATTTTAGTATCTCGACTGACTACCTGACGTAGCAAAACTTTACTCTTGTTGAAATTTGGTTACAATTTTAAACTTTTGCCATAGTGCACTGTGATTACTTTACAAAAAAAAAAAAAACAGGTTTATGCTCGTATTCGTAATTTTGTGTCCCTTACTATTCTGAGTTGCCTGCCACAAAAATCTAATTAAAGTTACCTATTATGTGCTTCTGTACTTCTCTAGAAAGGTGAGATTTTCGACCCGTACAATAACTGAGTAAAAAACTACCTTTTAGAGACTTTAAAATTTACTACCTTAATATTTACAATATATGATATCAAACACAAAAGTATATTATTGGCAGCAGCATGTTTAGCATTTCTATAGCGCATGAATCGTCAAGTTCTTCTACTGGTCAATGTGCACTTGCGTGTAATTTACATTGTCTTGGATATTGTGTTCGAACAGTTAGAAGATGGGACATGGAATTGTTGTGTGAAGCAGTGTAACAGAAAAGGTCCTCCTCTGGACCATTCACAAACAATTAATCAAAATATTTACATACTTTTTTCTTTTTATCTAACGGTTTAAGAAATCATGGAAAGTACTTTTTGTTAACATTCCTAAACCATGGATTCCCATTTGACTTCCTGTACGTTTTGTTGCATTATGATTTTACCTGACTTGATTCTTTGCAGATATACGCATATCTGTTGAATCGAATAAAACACAATAAAACATTTTTCTGTTTTTGTACACTAAAATGTAATATAGTGCGCTACGTAATAATTGTAATATCACTTAGTACTAAAATTCTTATTGTTAGAATGTTTATTATTTTTTATATATTTCACAATTTGTGTTGATACAAGTCGCATTGGCATCTATATAATTTCTTATTAATTGTCTTTTCAATAATATTTTTTAATCCGTGTAAGTCATTCTATAGAAACCACATTCGTTGCATCATTTGTTACCGTCAAATGTAAAACTTAATTATTCTAATTAAATTAGCTATAACGTTTTGTTTTGTCACGTCTGATACTTGTGAAACATGCTTCCAAATGAGCTGAAAATGCTCAAATCGTTAGTACTAGTAGTGGGATCTTAGAACAGCTTTTTGAACGAAATATTTTTGAAATTAATATATGAACAAAATACAATTATCAGTACATAAATGTTATTAAATAATTTTTCAGTTATTAGAAAAATTCGGAAAACCAAGTAACAATACTTTTTTATTTTTTAATAAAGTAGTAACAAACAGCCTTATAGGCTTTGAGCCTTATACTTGCAAAAGAAGAAGAACAACTTCAAGCAGACTGTTACACAACTAACTCTTCCAAATTATTGCATTGGTTTTTATTTAAATTCAATATCAGCTACATTTTATGTATGTACGTTTTTATAAATATTTGATTAAATGTAACCTGTCTGATACTTTTTACAAGTCTATAGAACTGATAAAATTAAGTAAAGTTTTCTTTCGTAAACACAGCTATTTAATTTTGAAGGCATTCCAGAATTTCCAAGGTGCGTTGAGAAGTATTAGTTCTATCAAGTTATTAAAGACACAGAGATTTTTATTGTCAATATAATTCTTGAGAATACAAAGTTTAATTAAAATTTTACAATTTTTATAAAACTTTGCTTTTTAGTTTTATTCCATGGTAATGCTAGCGATACTAATCTTTTAGAGTAAACCTACACTCCGATTTATGTTGAAATTATCTTTACTGATACCCGACAAAACGTTTTACAATTTTTCCAAATTTGTATCTATTTTTAGGGGCTGGTGCCTTAAGTTTTTTCGTTTTAAAACCGGAAAAATAAATTCAGATTCTGATAAAAGTTAATGTCATTTGATACCCCACATGCATTTTTACGATTAAAAAAATTTGCCCCTCTTAAAAAAATTGTACATTTCCCCCTCTCCCAAATTATGGAGATGGCCAATCGCTAAAACAATAGGTGTGTGTCAAGTAACAGTATGGATATGCGTTTCAAGTTTTAAAAGATTGGATTGATGGGTTTAACAGTCTCTTTAAACATACAGTAAAAACTTACAGACAGGAGGTACAGACAGACAGTCGAATCACAAACTTTTGAGGTAAACCTGAGAAATTGTCTCGTCCGTTTATTACGATCATTTAAAAAAAAGTGATGCAACACGTAATGGAATTATTGAAAACACTTATATTTAAATACAGGCTTCTTCCCCCTTCAAGCTTGTCGCATACTGTGAGAAGCATCGGCATCTGATCGGCTGGTTGATTATTTCTGTTACTTCGGATACATGTGTATTTTTTTCTTATATATTTCTCATCCTGCTAACAGTTTGAGCTATTGGATATTTATATCCGCTAATAAATTAGCTTATTTGTCAGCCATTAATAATGTTTATAGCTATTTAATTCTGCTATTGTGTGGCTTTACCTGTTTTATTCATTATACTAACCGGTAGCCTAAATTCTCCAGTGTAACTTCAAGTTCCATGAAAATCTTCACCACCATCATCACCATCGACATCACCAGTAGGCTACTGTCATTAGCACTACTATCATGACCATCACATCACCATCACCGCCATCATTATCATCATCGTCGTGATGTTGTCGTCGTCGTCGTCGTCGTCGTTGTCATCATCGTTATCATTCCCAAATGTGACGATATAAGTATTTTCGACTTATTGTTAGTCCCTATGAAACCTGTAAGGAATGTATAAGGCAACGGATGAATCTAGGTAAAAGTTCATAAACTCAGTAGGTAAAGTTCATAAAGTTAATCTACGAAATATAAACTTACTTCTTTGATCCATTAAGATCGGACTGAAAACACCAACAAGGCTATCGTGGAGCCGGTTATTATTTACAGATTGGAGTACTGGACGATCACGGACAAGAATCGGAAAATGATTAAATCGGTAGAAATGGTTTTACCAGACCGGCTTCCAGAGTTTCACGCTTGAAACGCACAACAAATGATGAGGTACGAGAAAAAACGAACACAAAGGAAACGGTAATATAGGGCGCAGAAAGGAAACAATTTTGTGTCCACAGGGAATGCAATAAGAATGGTGAAAAAATAATATCTAAACAACAAAAAAGTGCTATAAACGAAAGAGCAGAGGACGAAAAGGTAGACTGAGACTAAAGCGCATGCAGGCAGCTGAAAGCCGTATAAACAGCAGAGGGCCCAGAACACGAAGATATTCAGAATACGCTACTGTGGAGCTTCAGATATGTAGTGGTGCAGGATCCATAGGATCACCGTGAAATGTTGTTCATCAATTATGGCACCACAACTTCCGGTGTTGACTTGTTGCAAGAGTCGAGCTCATTCGGCCCTATTGTAACCTTCCACTTTCTAACACTAATCTCTCTCTCTCTCTCTCTCTCTCTCTCTCTCTCTCTCTCTCTCTCTCTCTCTCTCTCTCTCTCTCTCTCCACTCACGCTCTCTCACTCCCTCACTCTTGTTCTCACTCTTTCCTTCTTGGAAACATGAAAGGATAGGAAATGGAAAGTGCGTGTTTACTATCTGGATAGTCAAAATGCACATACAGTCATCACAAAAATACTAAGACGGAGACATCATAAGTGAGATAAATAAAGCGACAAACAGGATAACGTACAGATAACAGACACATCGGACTGGTTCGATTAACGGCAAGTAATTATTACTACAGCAGACAAATTGTCGTTAGATAGCAACGAGGAACTTCTGATGGTCTCGTTATCAGTAACAGATTAGTTTTAAGTATTCAATAGTGAGAATACCTGTTCTTATATAACAGAGCCACTTAAATACTTTTACATGAGTTTATTATCAACTAACAATGGTAAAATTAAACAAACATTTTCATTTAATACGAACATTTTTTTAGTGGAAAATTTGTAAAAATTGAAGTCATAACTTACTTTGAAGTTTGTTAGTTAAAGTAGTTTTTTAAGTGCGGTAAACTGAGAATTTAAAGCTCAACGAAGTGTATGTGACAGCAGCGTAGCAGTGTGGTAATAAAGGTATCTTTGCACGGAATTCATTTGTCGTGCACTGTTGTGGATTTGGCTGAAGGTCGAGTCAGTCCAACCTTGTCAAAGTATTATTGGGTCAACACAACAGTCTAGTTAAGATAACCGAAACTCATTCAGCAACAACGCGACATCCACAGCCTTTTCTAAAGCTCGTCACTGAACGTTGTTAAAGACAAACTGGTTTCTCTGTGGTAGTGACTTGTACCGCGTGGCTAGATGGTGGAACATACAACAACTTTACGCTTAAGGGAAGACGGTAATAATAGCTGTCTTCGTACCTTAACTTCTTGTGCTTCGGCTGGGCCTGAGATTCCTAAAGTTTGTACATTACTTTAATTAAGCAGCTGCAGGAAGATTAATGGCATGTCACTGCATTGAAACATAAAAATTACAGGGTCACAAAACTATGGATTGAGAAAAATAAGAAGAAGGAGGCGAAGGAAAAGAAGAGGAAATCTTTATGAGCTTTACTACACCGCAGTTAAAAATTGTTGTCTCTGAAAAATAATAACGATTAAGCCAGTTTACCTCTGCTTTATCATGTGAAAATTAAAAAAATGTAAAACAATTATTGAAAATTAATTATACTAAACCCCACATAAGGTAACTTGTTATTAACGAAATGAATAAAAACCTTCTTAAAAAACCTTAATGACTTAAAAATTAACGGCATTCCATTTTAATGTTTATTAAATAAAGTCTTTTTATCTCTACATATTTTCTTTTTTCTTTTACTTCATTTATAAGCTTTTGTCTAACGCTTACCCTCCCACTACGTCTTGTAGAGTTGCAGGATTATTCTTCTATCTCTGTATTTTATCTTTACATATCTGACGACATAGAAAATTACATTTAAATTGAAGATGTCAACAAAGGCTATCACGATTTCTTTGTTCAGTTTCGAAACCTCTACCACGTTTCTTTTCTCCATAAATATTCACAGCGACAATAGCCAATGGCTTTTCTTTTCCCCCGGTTTTCCAGAAAAGCAAATTCATCTTCTTGTGAGTTCGCTTCACTTTTTCGACTTGTGTGAGTGTGTGTATGTATACACACACACACACACACATATATACACACACATACACACACACATATACTAAGTGGCGCGGTCAGTATCGCAATTCGCAGATGACCTAGAAGCGTGCGTGTTAATGTGAGTTTTGTGGGTGTGTGTGGTGTTTTATAGATTCCATAGTTGGTAAGCTTTTTCTATTTTATTGTTTGTTTATATATACATATATATTTATATATATTTATACGAGGTGTGTTCATAAAAGACCAAACTTTTTGAGTAACACATCAACCCGCACAAACGACGCGCCGCAATTTTGCGCGCACCTAGCGATAGTTTTTGACAACAAACTGGCACTTATTGTGTTCCGCTATTAGCAGTAGTCTTTGAGGTATGTCAGATTGAGTGGGCACATGCGCACGCTGGCCGGCGATTAGTGACAAACTGATTAAGAAAGACCGCAAAGAACAACATGTGCGCATGAAATTTTGCGGCAAAACTAGGTTAAAACTTTTCAGAGACACTCTGGTTTCTAATTAATCATACGCGGAAGCCCGCTTGACCCGAACGATTATTTTAAGAATTTTTAAAGAGAGCAAACATCTAATTATCAGTGCAATCAAAGCGATATCGAAGATCATGGGAAGAGAGCTCGCGATGTGGTAATTATAATTCATTCTTTTAATTACCGATATTTTCTGAGAGAATGCGCATTCATATAAGATCGTAAAATTAAATTTAAATCGATAAATTTAATTGTATGGTATTACTGCATTTGTAAGAAAACAATTCTTACTGCGTTTGTTGACGACGTTCAGAAAGAGACACGATTTGAAATCGATCAACAACTGTGTACCAACCCAGTTGGTAATGATAACTTTGGAATGCAATGGAAATAAATCAGAAGTAGATTTTACGAAGTTAGCACCAAAATTTTATACACACACATTGTATTAAGGTCTTCCTTCTCACTTCGTTATAAATCCGCCGGAGGGTGTGTGCCCGTGCCCACTACAGCGCGTGTAGCTCGAAGACTGAAGGTCATGACGGGACGGAGAAAACAGCATTCAGGCGTCAAAACCTGTAGCTAGCAGCACTTAATTCTGCAGCTCGCTCTATGCGCTAGTTGACGTACTACACAAATAGTTCGGTCTTTCTTTGAACACACCTCGTATATATAATATATACTATTTGTTTGCTGTGTGTGTGTGTGTTTGGCTCTGTCGGTTGTGAGCAGAGTATTATTTATTTGTACTGCTTTAGTATTTGTTTTGCCTGAAGACGGCTACAGATTTGTTGCGTAGCCGAAACGTCGCTTTATATAAAAATGGCAGTAAAGGAAGACACCCGCAGTTATAGTAGGCTTAGTGTCGAAGTAATTCATGATGAAAGCTAATAACGCAATACTAAATGTCAAATTATTACAAAATAGTTCTTATTATAGGTTAAAAAAGCTTGGAAACACAATTTTAAGATCCGTAATAAATTGATTGTAATATACGTTACACAAAATTTCCTTAAATTCATACACACACTTTAAAGTTTGTAAAAGAGATTGGTTTAAACGCAGAGATGCAGACAATGAAACGAATGCCAAGTTTGTCGTTCTCCGAATTATGTGTGCCAAGAAACCGTTGTTTACCATAAAAAGATGACTTTACTTAATCGAGACAAAAAACATGTAGAAATCACTGGTTAAAATTGTATTACGATTAGATAGCTTTTTTATATCACAGAATGTTTAAATTAAGGTTTCGGTAAGATAGATGAAAAAGAGGTAGTATTTATTTCCAGCCTACATAAAGTGGTGAAGTTTGATACAATTTTCGACAAAAAATTCGATGTTGAGTTATTATTATTATTATTATTATTATTATTATTATTATTACAAGCTTTAATAATACTGCCATAAGTCATCGCAACAAAACACACAAAACACAAAGTTTCGACTCTTAAAGAAAATCAGAAGTCGTGTTGAGATGAACAATAATTTAATACAGTGGAATGCCTATCTAGAAGGAACAGATATCTTTACAATATACACAAAAATATGTATAATAGTAAACAAGTTAGTAGCAACCTTACTTACATAAAGCGGTGTCCCGCTGTTTAGTAGGGATTCCACGTCTAATATTTTCGTGTATTACGAGATGTAGAGTCTCTCAAACTTACCTGGACAAGCCTCTGCCTAAAAATAGGGAATTTGGTAACGATGTGCTTATCGTGGACAGACCTTGTTCACTTGAAGACGTTCTCTGCTTTTTAGGGGTCCAAACGTTGTGTTTTTTCTGTTGTATACGATAGATATTGCCATATTACTATACTTCGTATTAATAAAACGTTTCAAAGAATAGTGCTTTCTGCGCAAAGAAGCAGCTAACTTACTTTGTTTAATTCTTTTTTATTGAATGTTTAAACTGGGGATATCAAGTGGTGAGCAGCAGCCCAGTGACGCACATTCCTACAACGTATGAAACAATACATAAGGTGACAACAAAGCACGTAACAGTACTTTAGTTACATAACACTGAGGCAATTATCGCCTCAGTAGCTAAATAGCAGAGACGTAAATCGCGGCACTTGAACTCTGCACAAGCACTCTTGTTACCAGTGTCCAATCTAACTTTCGTATCGTTGACGCAGTAAAAGACGCTGTATTATCTTTTTAACTGACTGTTATATAGTAGCAGTAGCTATGAACTGCTCTTTGAGACGTGATGAGACTAGTCTCTGTGACGGGGGTGAGTCTAGCTTGATATTTAAACCACCCCCCCCTATTTCCCTCAGGGCAAATGCAAAACTTAGAATCCTTTCTATAGATATTAATATAAATTCATCCTATAAATTCCTTGTGTCCCAAACTTAACCAACGTGAATTATAAGAACTAGAAAAACATGGAAAAGCGTTCACCTTAAAACATTCTAAATTAATTAAATGTTAATCAACTTTAATGCAATAAATCTCGTGTTATTAGAAATCACACTAACTCGAAATTGGTATTCATAAATCTTATGGAAAAGTCTTCTTAAAGATATTTTTAAAAACCCGATTTTATTACCCCTCGCACTTTATGGATGTTGTAATCAACTTATAATCTTGTTACAGTACGTTATTTTTTATGTAATAGCGACAACAAAATCTTCTCATTTTGCCAAAGTAAAGTAACGCAAATGCTAATTTACCTGTGCAAAGACGACGGTTCAAACCAGATAATATATTAGTCCAGCAAATGCATAATTGTTTTCTGAAGGCTGCAAATAGAAATCTTAGTAATCAAATGTCGAAACATTGTTATTATTATGAAAATTCGAACTTTGTTTTATTATTTCACGCCCCGTCGAAGTAAAATTTTGTCAATTTAATGAACTCGATTACAAAATAAAATAAACCAACTTCTGTTTACACAGTATAATCTACTAAATCGCCTATAAAAAGTAATTCGATTAATCACTTATACTGTATGACAAAGATTTGAGAATGTTTTTAAGAACTCGAAGGACCTAACTACTTGTTAAATAGAGAACGACTTCACCACAAAATTTTCCGTTACATGTATTATCAATTCTGCGTTCATGTTAAAAGTGGTTGTCATTTTTTCTCAGTTACTGACTTCTTATCAGAACAAATTACATAACAACAAGAGGTGTGTGTGTGTGTGTGTGTGTGTGTGTACAGTGGTTTACAGAGGGATAGGGTTTATGTATCGTTGGCCTCGCATCAACATAGAAGTAAAATTGTACCAAAGGACGTGTATCCAAAGGACGTGTATCAGAAGACTGCTGACTGTGAATACAAAATATTTTATTGATTTTAATTAAAAACTTGAGGAAGAACATGTAAATATACAATTGGCCTCTTTTGTGTGTAGGTCTCAGGTGAATTATTGCAATCCCCCATAATCTGAACGCGGTTTTCACTGTGTCGTTTCTGTAACAGTTATTTTTGAAACATAAATGCACACTGATAAGTGATTAAATCTTAAATTATGGCGTAACCATTTAAGCGTGGAGACTACTTACTCTATTTTGTCAGTCCATTTTTTTGTATGTTCGTATGAAGAAAACGTTTTCTAGGTTTAATCCATGCGTTTAAGATTAATTTTAGTATTAGTTACATGTGAGTTTACTTATGTCATAAAAGTTGTACATATGATGTATACAATTTAATAACTTGATAGTCCTATAAATATTAATGGATTTTCGATAATGTTTTACCTAACAATAAAACTGGCTAATAAGTAGTTAATTTTTAAAATTACAATACATTATTTCTTGACTTTCTATGCTTAAAAATACAGTACACCAAACAACAACAAACCATAACTGATGATAATAGAGAAGTTACCACGTCACCATTAAAACCAAAATCAAAAAATAAATGACTCAACAAAAATAGCATTTTACGATACTACTTGTGTATGCAGTTACTTTAACCCCCCCCCCCAAAAAAAAAAACTATAATCCCGCTTACGCTACTGTGTGTGTCTATTGCTTACGAGTGAGTATTTTACACCCCCCAACCAACGACATTAATCCTGGTTACGCTGCTGTGTGTATATGTTCTTAGTTGTATAATAATTGATAATAAAGACTTTTTACGGAACAATAAGATGTAAAAGTTAACAAGGCAAAAGCAATTTTTAATTGGGGGTTCAGATATGTAGGACCTACTTTCATAAATATGGAGAAGCCCTAGCTTTTTCGTAATTAATTAATTTAGAAATATAATTTTTTTATATAACCGTGTGTAGAAAATTTCTCCATCTCTGACTTATCGACATTTCTTCTGACCTCATTTTCATACTCTCTACTTCTACCTCTCTCCCTCTTTCTCTTTCTCGCCTTTATCTGTGCGGTTCACGTTGTTCCAATGCGTTCACAGAAATAACTTTTATACAGTAAAAATTAGAACAGGGACTCAATATGAATCAGGGCAGACCCATAGGCTGTATGGCCGTCATTACGCTTACTCTACACGGTGCGGCCAAAGTCATTAGGAAGTACGAACGATTGTACTCGTAAGACTTTAATATTAGCAAAATTAATAAACTTAAGTGTTGTGTGTTTTAAATAGAGGTTTGTGTGTGTGTGTGTGTGTGTGTGTGTGTGTGTGTGTGTGTGTGTGTGTGTGTGTGTGTGTGTGTGCACGTCACAACGAAGGACAGTTTGAAACAACGGTAGCGGTCAGTTGCGACCCAATCTTACGAAACCCGACCAGTTGCTATAGACACAGACTGCGTCCATCAAAGACCTGTGAAGAGACGAAGGCTTACGCCTGGAATTGTAGTGCGTACAGCTGTTACCAATATGTATACGGTTGCGACCAATTCTCCTCCATACTTTTGCACATTTTCCACTCCACTACAAACTAAATCCATCTGTGACATACCTCTGCGCTCGCTTCGCTCGCTATACGTACGCAAAGAAACATCTATCGATTTTACGGTTACTATAAACATCACTCATGTATCGCAGACAGCAAAACATTAAATCGTAATTATAGCGCATTTAGTGAGTCGTTGCTGCACGCTCCGCACGCAGCTAAGAGCATATCACATATAGGTCTACTCCACATAAAACTTACAATCACCTATACCAACATTAACACCTTCTGTCACACGATTACTAGCTTCGTAATTGCTAAGATATTTCATTCAGAATATCATACCACAATACAACATATCTACCGCTCATTGTCATACGTAAATTATAAATACTTTCCCATTGGACACTAACTTCAGACGCGGCAGTCTTACTTGTAGACAAAGGGACTAAACTAATAGGACACCAACCTAACTAACCTAAGCTAGAAAGGAACAATCTAACCTAAACTATCGTAACACAAATTTAAAGGAACATTTTACTTGTGCAAATAAAAAATACATAATTAAAAGCTCATCGAAATTTGGAACAGGAGCGTTGTTGTTTTCATCGGAATTAACCCAGACCGGTTTGAAAAAGATAATCAAGGCTATCACGGAAAATTGTATTCTTAACAATTTTACGGGGACAAAGTCATATGGTACCCAGGGAGAAATGTAAATTTATAGAAAGCGGTGGTTTTCTTTAGAAGTAAGAAAACATTAAAATATGTAGTAAAGAGCGATAGCTATTCAAAAGACGACCTTGCGTTGACGCCAGTAAGTCGGCTAAGAATTTATATTTTGTCACGGACGGGTCGGACCGTCATAAAACTGTATTGTTTGCTTGGGTGTAAGAAACATTTACTAAGGTTGTAAAAGTTAAGTGCACCTAACAAAAGAGAGAGTATGTGTGAAATGGAAGGTGACGCGAAGTTTCATACCACGTGTTCACGCGCATTTTGTGGACGAATAGCGGATAGCGTCATTTTTTGCGCGGGCTGTTCCGTTAAACAGATTGGGTAGTTTTGAATTTAGCGGTAAGTCAGACCAATAGGCGTGTAGTTTGTCGATATTGAGTGTGGGTAGTTTTAGCGAAATATAAAAATACGGAGTGTAAGAAGTTAGGGCAGTCAACGGAGAGATTACAGATATTAGACTCGTATTAGTTGCAATAATAATTTCTCAGTAATTTGATTAAGTATATTTCAATCGCCACGTAAGTCAGTCACGGTAACGCGATATTAAGTATTGTGAAAGCTACATATTATAAACATTTAATAATCGTTTACAAGAATAACGTGCAGAGAAATTAGAGAAGATAAGTTAAAATCGGGTAACATATCCAAGTTTTACTTAACACAGCATCAATCGTTAAATCGAAATACATTGCGATTTAAATGTGTCAACGTCATGGTGCGGGACGGTCGATCAATAAGCAGTTATTAATCTGGTGTTAGACGCACTTAGCTTTTTAAAAGAATATACTGTATATTCAACAAGTGTATTAGCATACGGCACATGTGTAGTTATCACTAAGTTGTCAAAGTGAATGGTGTTTAATACCTGTGAAACAAGTGTATCAATTAGTGCAAAACTAACAAGGATAAGGGCTCAACGATTAACGTCGGCTACCCGCCTGGAACGTGTAGAATTGATTACATCGCGGCGCAGAGTGGATTCAACATGCAAGTAAATAATAAAATGAACACTTATTGTACTATTGTATATTAAATTTAAATGTATGTAACTCATACTTGGTGACTCAATTAGTCAAAGAATTCATAGCCAAGAAATAAGCACAAACAAATTTTATAGCAAACTTATTAAAGGTAATGATCTACAAATTTTGTAATATGTAAATACAAATTAGTTATTAAAAACTTAATTAATAACAGTCAAATTGTGTTTATTTATTACTGGCGCCCTGGGATAATTTTTAAGAGTCGGTACACTAAAGTAATTGTTACATTCTGTTGCTGATAATTAGTATGTTATAAATATTAATATTGTCATTGGGTAAATTAGCTTGATAAACTCTTACTTTTCACATGCTCGTAGGCCGAGTGTAGTATGTATAATAGTAACGTGAACTTTTATTAAGGCCTATTTAAAAGTGTATTACATTCTGTCGCCCGGAACGTGGGACTATTGAGTCACTAATAGAATAGTAAAATAAGAATAAAATAGAATTAAGAATAACGATAATATAAGATATAGTTGTATGATTACGCGGAGTAAGAGTAGGAAAAACATTAACACACAGAACAACACGCACGGAGAAAACAATAACATGAATACAGAAACAACATCCCACGGTAACGAAATGGACTTCGATATAAACAATCAGATAGGAGATTCGCAGACGATCGCACACATTTCAATGGGGAATGAAGAGTCAAGGACGCGGGGACTGAATGAAGAAAATGCAGAAACACAACATATTACACAAGAAACACTAGTAGAGGTTAGAGAGAGACCAGTATATCAGACATTACCAGAGAAAAACAAAGACACCGATATATGTACAATACTCCAACAACTAGTACAACAAACACAACGAATTGAACAACAATCGAAAGAAACAAAAGAACAACTATTACAACAAACACAACGACTTGAACAACAATCGAAAGAAACAAAAGAACAAATAAAAGAACTGGCGGAAAAAACAACACAACAGCTAACACAACAAGCGACACAACACAAACAACAAATGCAACAATTATCAGAGCAGATGCACAAACAAAATATGGAACTAAGAAACGAAGTATTCACGCAACTCAATCAAGAAAGAGCAAATAACCAAAAAGTTCTCCCTCCAGGAGTTTAGAGTAGATA
The DNA here is from genome assembly GCA_034769895.1 of Magicicada septendecula. NCBI lineage: Eukaryota > Metazoa > Arthropoda > Insecta > Hemiptera > Cicadidae > Magicicada > Magicicada septendecula. The sequence goes on from CM068375.1 coordinate 318,762,814, forward strand.
TTGATAATAAGATCGAAGAAAATTGTGATAAGATTAGTACCGAAATTAGTGCCAATACAAAACAACAAATTAAAGAACTTGACGAAAAATACATTATAATTTTGAAATAATTATTGAAACAGTAAGTGTAAACAATCAAAGATGTGCAGATAACACGGCAGCTATAAATGAATTAAAGGTCGAAAAACTGAAAGAGTTGGAAACTAAAATCAACAGCAAGTCTGACGAGACACACCTTAAATTACAACAAATACAACAGGAAGTACGAACTAAGCTAGCGTCAATAAGCAATACACCATGTAATCGGAGCATGACAAACGAACAGGTAAAGGACATAAAATATAATGGCACGGGTGATTTCCCGATGGAATTTATTAAAGAATTGAATGAAATATTCAGAGAACATTATCAAGAGGCCGGAAACATCAAGTGGATAGCAAGACATCTTGAAGGAGAGGCAGCAGTGTGGTGGAGGTTAGTAAAAGATAACATTAACAATTTTGTGGACTTCACTGACGCATTTATAAGTAAATATTGGAATGACGTCATCCAAGAGAGAGTACGCAATGAACTGGAATTCGGAAGGTATCACGCCGAGAATGGGATGAACATGATCCAATACTTAGAGCGTAAACTGTTAGAAAATCGTCAATTAATTCCGCCAATACCTGATAAGTATTTAATTAGAAAAATTACTAAACATTATCCGCATGAAATAAGAGTTGCGATAATTACTCGTGGTGTAGTGACAATCAATGAATTCGAGCAGGTCTTGTTAGAATTTATGAGTCTGAGAAGTGACACCAGAGAGGCGAGCCGAGGGTACTATGACGGACGGCGAGATCGTAAATCATGGACGAGGGGTGAAGAGGAGAGAGAGCGACCAGCTGAGCACGGGCGCGCAAATGAAAGTGAAAGTAGGCCAGTCACTTCACACTACCCCAAACGAACAAACAAGTTCAAAAATGAGAACGAACCTATTCCATCGACCAGCGGTGCGAACGGTAACAAAGTTAATACCGTTATGCCAAAAAACTAGCTAAGTTCTGTAAATATGAAGTAGACTTAAGTAATATTAGTAAATATATTAACACTACTTTTCTAGATTTAAGAGATGATTTAATGGATGATGATGATGTCAACATAATATGTAAAGTTAATAAATGTCCGGAAGTAAGTGTCTCGTTGAACGGTGTGTCTACATGCGCCTTATTGGACACCGGGAGCCAATTAAACGCTGTCTCAGAACAGTGGTTTAAAGACAATAAAAAGGAATTGGTGATCTAGAAATGTTAAAATTGTCGAATACCGTAATTAAGGGTGCAACCGGCAATAAGTCAAAAAGGGTTACACAACAAATCCTATTAACTGTCCAAATCGAAAGTTTAAGAGTCGGTAGTGTCTTCGTAGTTGTCCCAGAATTAATAAAAGATTGTATCTTAGGCATAGGGTTATTGGAAGAAAATGGGTGTGTGATCGACCTGAACAACAAACGATTAATCATTCAGGGAGACCAAAACCAGGAAGGAACTACAGCGGAGATACTACGAGTAGAACTCGCATCTGCCGATGAAGAGATCGAAGAATTGATTGGACAGAAGGTACAAACTATCACAGACATAACCGAAGCTGAACGGAGCGAGCTAAAGCATATTTTGATGGATAATAAAATGGTATTCCGGGATACGCCAGGTAGGATTAACTCGTATCAACATAAATTCGAAGTCACCGATCGGACACCCTACTGTCAGAAAGGTTGGCCGATTCCGATGAGATACAAGGAAGCAGTGAAGGCAGAAATTCAGAAAATGGAGGCGCATGGTGTTATTGAAAGGGCCCAGAGTCCATACGTCAACCCTATGGTTACTGTCGTAAAGAAAGACCAGACGGTTAGATTATGTTTGGACGCCCGTAAGCTGAATTCAGTAACAGTTCCAGACCATGAGGGAGCCATTCCAATTAACGAGATACTGGCAACATGTGGTAACATTAAAGTCATGTCCACAATTGACCTCCGTAGCTCATTTTGGCAAATCCCATTGCATCAGGAATGTAGAGATTTTACTGGGTTTTTGTACGAAGGCAAGTGCTATCGGTACACAGTGACGCCGTTCGGATTGAAGACTAGCCTAGCAAGTTTAACACGTGGTTTGGACCGAGTATTGTCGGAAGAAGTGAAGGCATTTACGATCTTATATGTAGATGACTGCTTATGTATCTCGGATAGCGTGGAAGAGCACCTACGGCACTTAAAATTATTATTACGTGACATCAAACAAGCTAATTTAACTGTCAACTTTAAAAAATCGCAGCTGTTTCGTAAAGAGATTGATTACCTGGGATATCGCTTAACAACAGAGGGTATTACCGCCGCACCAGATAAGATTAGAGCCATTCAGGAATTTCGGAAGCCAAAGAATCAAAAACAACTTAAAGGATTTCTGGGCTTAACCAATTTTTACAACCGATTCACCAATAAATACGCCGAAGCGACACAACCGTTGTTAAACTTATTAAAAAAGAATACCACGTTTAAATGGACAAAGGAAATGGATCAGCATTTTGAGAGAGTCAAGGAATTATTCATCGAATCAGTGGTTCTTAAGCATCCTGACCCCAACAAGCGTTTCTACCTACAGACGGATGCGAGTCGTTATGCGTTGGGAGGCCAGCTTTACCAGCTAGACGAGAATAACGACATTGGAGTAGTCGCATACACAAGCCGCGTGGTACGGGGAGCTGAGCGTAATTACTTCACCACAGAATTAGAGCTACTGAGTGTTGTATACTGTTTGCAAAAATTTAGGACCTACGTACTGGGTAAGCCTTTTACAATCATTACTGACAACAAGGCGTTAATATTCATAAAAAAGTGCCACCTAAATAATTCCCGCATAACGCGATGGATTCTCGCTATACAGGAGTATGATTTCGACATCATTCACTGCAAAGGGCGAGATAACATCGTGGCGGACATCCTGAGCAGGCATCCTGAAGACATGGACGAGGAACAACCAATCGATCGAACCGAGGAGTTAGAGATCAATCTTATCAACATCCGCATCAGTAAGGAGGCTAAGGAGCAGCTCAAGAATATAAGAAGTTATCAACTAGCCGACATGAAATTGAAGCGAATTATCGACGTAATACGAGCCAATAAACAACATAAACTTGCCCAAAAATACAGTTGGCACAATGACAAATTATACCGAAGCGAAAAAGGGATATGGAAACTTATGTTGACCAATGAACTTTGCCACAATATGATTGCTGAACTACATCAGGCATACAGTCATGTGGGAAATCGTCGTACATATCAACTGTTCAAAGAAAATTTCACGGGGAACTCAGTTAATAAGATTACCAAATTAATTACGAAAACTTGTCAAATATGCCAGAAAAGCAAGGACCCATTACTACACACATGAACACTGATACTACATAGATACTAAACAGATTGTAATAGCACACAACGTCTACATATGTAATAATTGTAAGATTCGAATACTGGTGTAATAAATAAGATAATCATTGTTAATTATTAAATTGTATAAGGATTCCAAAAGCTATTAGCGTAGTTATTATGAATGTACTACATTGTAAGAGTAAGTTAAGGGAAGTAGAACGTAAACAGATGTTAGGGCAAAATGTCATTGTAACATGTGTTGAGATGAAAGGGAGAGTAAAGCAAAATATTTTAAAAGTAGTTGTTTGACCAGTTTGTCAAGGGTGGGACGGAGAGTCTGTATGTAAACAAACCTTGAAATGCCGTTGACACTTAGGGTATAACAACAGATCGTAAACTAACTAATATTGCCATGTTATGTTAAATAAATTAAGAGTAATTAATATAAGGTGATGTACAAACAAATCTAGATTATAGCAAGGGTTAAACAAATTATTGTTAGTAATCTAAAATTTTAGCAGGGGATTAGGGACGCATCAATAGAATCAATCCCAAATTCTATTAAAATTTTGATATGATTCTATCGGGGGACGATATCACGGAAAATTGTATTCTTAACAATTTTACGGGGACAAAGTCATATGGTACCCAGGGAGAAATGTAAATTTATAGAAAGCGGTGGTTTTCTTTAGAAGTAAGAAAACATTAAAATATGTAGTAAAGAGCGATAGCTATTCAAAAGACGACCTTGCGTTGACGCCAGTAAGTCGGCTAAGAATTTATATTTTGTCACGGACGGGTCGGACCGTCATAAAACTGTATTGTTTGCTTGGGTGTAAGAAACATTTACTAAGGTTGTAAAAGTTAAGTGCACCTAACAAAAGAGAGAGTATGTGTGAAATGGAAGGTGACGCGAAGTTTCATACCACGTGTTCACGCGCATTTTGTGGACGAATAGCGGATAGCGTCATTTTTTGCGCGGGCTGTTCCGTTAAACAGATTGGGTAGTTTTGAATTTAGCGGTAAGTCAGACCAATAGGCGTGTAGTTTGTCGATATTGAGTGTGGGTAGTTTTAGCGAAATATAAAAATACGGAGTGTAAGAAGTTAGGGCAGTCAACGGAGAGATTACAGATATTAGACTCGTATTAGTTGCAATAATAATTTCTCAGTAATTTGATTAAGTATATTTCAATCGCCACGTAAGTCAGTCACGGTAACGCGATATTAAGTATTGTGAAAGCTACATATTATAAACATTTAATAATCGTTTACAAGAATAACGTGCAGAGAAATTAGAGAAGATAAGTTAAAATCGGGTAACATATCCAAGTTTTACTTAACACAGCATCAATCGTTAAATCGAAATACATTGCGATTTAAATGTGTCAACGTCATGGTGCGGGACGGTCGATCAATAAGCAGTTATTAATCTGGTGTTAGACGCACTTAGCTTTTTAAAAGAATATACTGTGTATTCAACAAGTGTATTAGCATACGGCACATGTGTAGTTATCACTAAGTTGTCAAAGTGAATGGTGTTTAATACCTGTGAAACAAGTGTATCAATTAGTGCAAAACTAACAAGGATAAGGGCTCAACGATTAACGTCGGCTACCCGCCTGGAACGTGTAGAATTGATTACATCGCGGCGCAGAGTGGATTCAACATGCAAGTAAATAATAAAATGAACACTTATTGTACTATTGTATATTAAATTTAAATGTATGTAACTCATACTTGGTGACTCAATTAGTCAAAGAATTCATAGCCAAGAAATAAGCACAAACAAATTTTATAGCAAACTTATTAAAGGTAATGATCTACAAATTTTGTAATATGTAAATACAAATTAGTTATTAAAAACTTAATTAATAACAGTCAAATTGTGTTTATTTATTACTGGCGCCCTGGGATAATTTTTAAGAGTCGGTACACTAAAGTAATTGTTACATTCTGTTGCTGATAATTAGTATGTTATAAATATTAATATTGTCATTGGGTAAATTAGCTTGATAAACTCTTACTTTTCACATGCTCGTAGGCCGAGTGTAGTATGTATAATAGTAACGTGAACTTTTATTAAGGCCTATTTAAAAGTGTATTACAAGGCAGATAGGCAGGTCGACGATTACTGACACGAGACAATCGACTAAGACAACCACTTTGTCATTTAATAACGATTAATCATCATCAGTGGTCGTTTTATCAGCGAGAGATTAAAGTAATTAAATGTAATTTCCTGCTCATTGTTACGTAACGAACAATTAGATAAATAAATTCACCACTCATAATTACAAAAAAAAAAAAAATGTCGTGAAAAACATGCACAATTTGGGAGCAATGTTTTTGAGACCTTGTCGAGACAAATGTTTAATTCAACATTCGTTTTTGTCATAAACATGTATTTAATGTTAACAATGTTTTATACCGCTTTCTGATGAGGTCCTGTGGTATCATTTCTTTTAGATTGATTTCTCAGTTAATACTTCATGCTTAATGTCGTCAACATTAGGTCTAAATTTGTGAGATTACAGAGGCACATTGGACATATTATAAGGGCTAATGCTCTATAACAATTGTTTTTTCAAGAATCAATGGACGAAAGGGAGAAAGAGAGAAAATAATATGTTCCCAGATCTACATAATGTGGGACGCCATTAGAAGCGATGAAGACTGAAATCTAGAATACACCCGGCGCTCTTAGAAGTCGAGGAATTGTTCATACAACCTTCGCCACACTGTCGCAAGGCAAAAAAATGTATGTGTGCGTGTGCGTGAGAGAGAGAGAGAGAGAGTGAGTGTTCTACAAACCAGAGCGCATGCGATATTTTAGTCTGTAATACATATGATATTCATGTTGCCCTTAAATTGTAACAGGGTGGCTGGCATCTTTGACTTCTCACAGCTTTTTTCTCACGGCTCTGGGGAGAGTTGTATGATTTTTTACAGATTTCTTGGATGTCGCCTCTTCTTCCTTTGTATCTCCATTGTATCTCTAACTTTTTAGTTTTTTTGGTGTCCTGTCCTTTTAAATTCCTGCATATTTGTTCCAATAATCCATTTATTTTCCTCTAAATAGGTACTGTTCCTTTGGTTGTAGATATTTCTAGAAATAGTTGAAATACTCTCAGCAATAAGACGGTTTTTGGTTCTGCGAGAATTTTTTCATTCCACAACACTATACTCAGCTGACCTGTTACCTACTGAGTGATTATTTTATTAGGTATATACAAAACAACAAATAAAATAATTTTAACAATTTTATATTTAGAACTACAAATGCTTATAGTGAAATTAATTAGTAGATTTCTAGAGTCATTTTAAATCTATGAAAGTGCTCAATTGTAAACAGGAAGAACTAGTTACTAATTTGTTTAGCTGTTTAGCAAATTATGCCATAATCAAGGGCTGTTTATCTTATGAAGTTGTTTACCAGCGACTATTCGAGAACAAGAAGCAGATACTACTTAAATATTTATTAATGATCCTGTTATCAGCGATTACGTTAATCTGTGATTAAATTATGAAATAATAATTGGAAACAAGTAAGAAGTCTATTTACTGTAAAAATGTGACTCGTTTTGTTGTAAATAATACGGTGCGGAGAGGAGAATTACTTTGCGTTAACTTCCCTTGCTTTCATTTAGTATTATTTAATTTATTAACTTAACATTTTATAATGTTTTGTAAAAATAAAATAAACTAGTAAGCTCTATGAACTGCACTATTTCAGGACTCCCTGACTATTCTGAACAAAATACATTTTTTATTAGATAAAATGAATTTATTAAATTTTAATTTTTTTTAATCTGTGTGTGCAATTCTTTTTATGACGATTGTTAGTATTAGTCACCAAAAATCATGAAGAGGTAACTGTTATATCTTTTCTACTTATAAGAGATAAATTCTTGTAATTTGTGTTTTTTATTTTTAATTGGTTTTCTTGTTATGTGCTTTGTATAAAAATAATGTGCTAAGTGTAAAAGCTAATTATTCTATTCGTGGAACGGAAGGCTTATAATTTTTAATGGCCTGCAGCGATCTTACAAATGTTGCACACAGACTCTTATAAGTTTTTGAAATTTTGATTACCATTTTTGTATATGATACTTATTATCATATTAATTCTTGCATACTTATTATATCACAGTGCAGTTTAACTGATTATTTCATAAGACTCGATTTCGGAAGTGCACAGTGGTCACATTTGTCACATTGTGACCACCAGGTGTGTAGCTCTAAATTTTATAGCGTAAGAGATGTCTTCAAAAATGTTTAATACTTGCCTCTGAAAATGTGTGTCACTGCTTTTTGTTATATTTAAGTTCACCGCTAAAATAGCTTCAGAGATTTTTCCTCTGTCCTGAGCTTCTTAGAATGAGTGTTTACACCATTACACGTACAACTAAAGGAACAATGCATTTAGTAACTTCCATTGTCTCATGAATTAAATCGCCTTCCTTTGATTGATTCATCCTCATGATTGCTTGTACATTTTCGTCACCAGAATATCAACATCAAATTATTTAGTATGTTATTTATACAGTGTGCTTGCTTTTGCTGACGACTTGCATGTACTTAAAAACACAGTGTCTGATATGCAAAAATCTGTTTTTCAGCTTCATCAGATTTTGGAAACAGTACACTATTGAAATCCTCACTATTAAAACAAAGGTAATCGCATTTCCAGGCGAGGAGCCAATAAGCACAAAAATAGTGATTAGTGATCGAATTCTAGAACAGTGAGTCACTTTAATTATTTCTGAAAGGGCATTGGCTATTATAGAAATTGGGACAGACGATCCGTAGGACAATCAACCGTATTTTTAGGAACAAGATACGTCGAGATGCAAAATTAAAGTTCTACAAAGTTATGGCACTCCCTGTACTTTCCGATAAGTGTGAATTATGTGAAATAACCAAGAAACAAGACAGTAAAAAACAGACCTCGGAAATGCCGTTCTTAAGAGGAGTGAAAAGTGTTCTAAACTTGGCCGTATAAAGAATGAGGCCATAAGGGAAGAGTTACAAGTTTTAACTTGAATTACAAATTAAAAGATTACAAACAAGGGGGGAAAAGAACAATTGGAAGTACAAACCTATAGGACACAGGATGTGGGTAGACCCAGGAAGAGATGGCTGGAGAATCTCTGAAGGAGGAAAGGGCAGGGCCTTGCCTACGACGTGTTGTGAATATAATAATGTTAATGACAATTTGTCTAAAAAGTAATGATTCTTTAAATATAGCCCAAATATCAAGCAATTATTTCAAATAATACAGACTAGCATGAAAAGTACACTAATATTACATGTGGAGAGAACCCAATAACTTTACAAATAATATGCACGTTTCCGTGTGGGGGAGCAAAGTTCGGTTTCGTTTGCGTGGGATCTGGAAAATGGCAATAACTGGTGATATACAGCTGGCCCTAACGCACTGTTTCTGAAATATACGCCATATATGCCTTTTTACTTCATACAATACGTATACCTTTAAGAATTTATTCCAGAAAACATACCAGTAAGCCTTTCATCAATTTATTTAAACACCAAAGAAAAGACCTTGTTTATTTTTTTAAAATTAATTACCCATTTCCTTTTGGTCTTGTATTATCAAACCTAATTATAACCTACTTGCGACGCTGTGGTTTCAATGAACTGGATAGTGTGTTGAACCTCTACGGTTTTTGTACTAGGCGTATGTTGGGGGGAGGGTTGTGATTATAGATAGATGCGTAAAGGTAAGAAGAACAAAGACAACTAAGAAAATATTATTGGCACTCAAGAACGTCGGTCAAGACTAAAGGACTATTCACACCGCACGTCCCAGCATCCCGTGGACGGAATGGACGAATATTCGAAAAAGATCGGTAACCGTTTTATCAAGTGAGACAGTTCACACCGACATCCATCCATCCAACTGACGTCAGAGACGTCCAACTGAGTGGACGGACGTTTTGAAATCGCTCGCAGGGTGATTCTTTGCAAACGTCCGCGTGGGCGTTTTGTTCTGCGTATGCGCACGGCAATTCAACAGTTGCGCCACGTGGTCGACTGATCGTTCTCACTTTTGCTTTGTTTCTATTTATCGTTGAGTGTAGCTTTGGTGGCTATAGAGCAGCTTGTAGAAGAAGTGAAAATACGCGCTGTGCTCTGGGATTTCAGCTTTCCTCAATCCGTGGTACATGGATACATGACACATAAAATTATGTACTTAGGGTGGAGTGAAAAAATTAAAATCATGAATTTAAAACGTCTATATGTGGAAAAGTTGCCTATTACAAAGCTTATTGATAATACGAAATCTCAGCTAAATCAAATTAAATTTTTGGATGCCAAAATAACTTTAATATTCAGATATTTCACCTAATTTGTCACAAAACTAACAAAAACAGATTCATAAATTATAATAGCTCTGATTTGAAACCATGAGTGGTTGAAATTAAACTGTCAGAGAAATCAAAAATTTGACACTTAACGTGACGCTGGGAACGAGGGACTCGCCCTTCAAGTGCGCACTGTGAGTGCGCATGCTCCTGCACAGATCCTCCCTCTCTCTAACCGTTTATGGACGCTGGCTGATGCTTTCTCTCTTGCTGGCGTCAGTACGACTGCGTTCGCCGTTTGAGTTGGTTGTCTTTGTGTTATTAGTGTGTATTTCATTTAGTTTGCGTTACGTGGTTCACGTATTTTATTTTGTGTTATTTTTGTTCAGTATATTTCGTTTAGTTATCATTTCGTGTTACGTAGGGCATACAGAAATGCCTCGGACGCGATCAGACGACTTGTGCCCAGTGTTTGGTACGCCTGAAACGTTTAAAGATAATATGCTACCGATATATGCGGACGTTATAAGATATTATTTATATATACGACAAGAACGTTTAAGAGAAAACAAACAGGAACCTGGTTTGGCTGATGTGTGTTCGCCATTAATAAAAGATCTCAAACGCTTATGGGAAAAAAGTTAAATTCCTGTTCTAACGGACCAACAAATATTACATAAGATAAGAGAATACCATAAACAATCGTAATATTAAGAAGCCTTTGAAAAGAGAAGGTAAACTAAATTCTTCGAAAAAGTTGTATCATTTAGGGAATCAGCGGTAAAAAATCTGTTTGATATTTCATTATGTAAATGCAAGGACTTTTTAATCTGTACTTGCAAAATTAAAGTACCTGTAGCTGAAAGAGTTTTTTAACGGATCAAAGGACATTTCGAATAATGGTAATTGGAAATATTGACATTAATGCAAGCAAAATTCTTGAAAAAAGATTGCAACGCAAAGAAAAGGCAGCAGAAGAAGTCAAAACGTTCAATTGCAAGACAGTGAAGAAAAACAGCTAATAGACTTTCTCCTTCTGTTATGGGACACATTTTGAATTCTTCAAGTTCTTCTGATGAATATGAAGATACTGAATATAAATAATGTGAAACGAAAAACACAATTATAATTCAAGATTCTCCTTCAACTTCGCAAATGAGAACTAAACTTACAAATGTAGCACAGGCTTGCGACATAACTGGTGTTTCTGATAGATCAGTAGCAATTCTTATAAATGCAGCTTTAAAAGAAATGGGAATAATTACCAAAGACGATTCTTCTAAAGTAGTCGATCGTAGCAAAATCAGAAGGGAAAGAATAAAAACCCGCAGTGACTTGAAAAGGAAAAATGAGGGAAAACACTCTTCATCGGAATATGGGATTTACTTTGACGGCCGAAAAGACAAGACTTTAATTCGGGTTAAGGAAGGAGAAAGGGTAGCTAGAAAAACCATAACAGAAGAGAATGCTGTTCTACTTTCAGAACCAGGATCTATATATCTTGGTCATGTCACCCCTATATCTGGCAGTTCTCATAATATTAAAACAAGCATATTAATTTTTTAGAGAAAAATGTTGATCTTTCTAAGTTGCAAGCTGTTGGTTGTGATGGAACAGTGGTCAACAGTTTATAAACATGGTTTCAGAAGACAATGCTTATGAGCTGCCTTTGAGCTTTCTATGGGACGTCCTTTGCAATGGTTTGTTTGTTTGTTACATACAAATGAATTACCTATTGCAACATTTGGATGGAAAAACTACCAAAAGGGTACTGTGGAGAAATTGGAAAAAAGTTAGAATCTTGCGAAAAGATGCCTGTAATGAGCTTTGAGAAGATAGAAATAACATTGCCTGATGTTGCCCATGATGAACTTAGTACGGATCAACGATATCTCTACGAAATGTGTACTGGAATTTCAAACGGAAATATTTCATTAAGCTTGTCATGAAAGGATCCAGGAAAAATCAGTCATCTCAGGTGGTTAACGACAGCAAATAAAATTTTAAGATTATATGTTTCAACAAAAGACCCATCGGGGAACTTGAAAGTTTTAACAGAGTATGTTATTAGAGTATACGCATGCGCATGGTTTTATATTATAGAGATTTCTGTGGCAAATTGGCAGCCAAAGATTACGCTGTAGGAAGTTCAAATTTCACACAGATGATTACACTTATAGGCAGCAACTTTCCCGCATATAGGCTAATAAATTGAGCAAAACCTTTTTTTTTGGCAAGCTTTTTCACACCACCCTAGTACATGTTCATAAAGTCACTGTGACACAAAAGCACCTGATCGGAAGACATAATGCATACTGCACAGCTTGGGCAGCTAAAATATACTGGCGGAAGTAGGGGCTGGCACAATAAAACATCCGTCCATTCTTCGGATGAAAATGGTATTTCATGGACGTCCAGTACGTCAAATACGTCCACTGAACATGAGGTTTCAAATTACCTTTAGCGGGGAATGACCTGTTTCGTTACTGTGTCCAACCATTATAAATATTGGTATGTTGAAGCATACCTCTGGACCTTATAATGTTAAACATAAATAACTGTCAAATTAGATATGCACTTTTGTATGTTATTGTATTTATTTTAGTAGACACCTTTTTCCTTGTCGTTTAATCCTTGCAAAGTAAGACACTCCTCAATCCTTTGTAGTCTGTTTGTTGGTTTTAGGTCAGTTAGCAGTTCTGTAACGTCGACTCTAAAAATATTTTCCGTGTTTTTCAAAGAAACTTATTTTTTTTGAAAATACATCTACTTTGCTTTGCGTGTAGGACTATCCGGATTGAATTAAAAGGAAATTTGTAAGAGAGGCAAATTGAAATTTTAACAAGGCATTAATTTTCCAATTCGATTTGATTGATGAACACGTTATTCTGTTGCGCATTGCTCGATAGCTAAAGTTGTAACGACCAATGGAAACAGACCTCAAATAGAACAGCCGAACAGCGCTGGGAGCTAGGATACATGACTTGCATAACATTGTATAGTTCGTATTGGTAACCACTGCAGAAACAATAGAGAAAAGTCACATTCTTTATTATCGAAAGTCAATTCAAATTTCATTAATTATTATGGGCTTGTTTGTTTGTTCTTACGCATTTTTTTTAAAATCCTATGTAAAATGAAACATATTAAAGAACGTTAAAACCACTTTTAGTTAAACTTCTTCCCATTCTATTTACTGACAAAATTGCCTATGAAATAGAAACACATGAAAGTTTTCGCGCAGATTGTAGTGAGGAGGCAGAAAAGGCAATACAGGAAGTGGAGTGTGAGGCGACCGATCATAACACACAACCATGTGACACACCAACTATGTAGATCTTCTGATCACAAAATTATTCCAAGGAAAATTTGTTACAGCTACGCATCCGCAATGAGCTCTTTTGAGACTGCATGTCAGACACCCATTTTCTGTCTAAATATTTTATCTGTACAATGTATGTAAAAAATCTAGACACTACTTCCTCATCGTTTATTAAAATATATACTGATCCAACAAACTTATACTCATGAAATTTAGTAAGTAGGATCATCTTAGGTTCCAGAAGCTAGCTAAGAAAGAAAAAAAGACTTAGCTTCTTCTTAGTTTCTTAACGAGGTTAAAACCTATAAATCATGATTGCTGATTCTCTATTTTTAGGTTTGTTACAGCTTGAATTTAAAATAGTACAATTCAAAATGAAACGTAAAATCACTAAACAGAATGAGATTAAAACAACGATAAAGGCAAGAGTGTCAAACATAAAATTAGCCAATTGCGTCCTAAATTTCTTATCACTACGTGGTAGGGTCAACGAAAATAATTAATTACTTTTCTAACTATTTTATTAAACTGACAATAAATTAGCACAAATTTTATTTCTATTTTTCCGTATTTATATAATTATTATAAGTCAGTTACTTGTTGAAATGTCATTTAGGTTTCTTTGGTGGCAGTGCTTTGAAAGAGTTTAAGAAACAAAATGTTTTCTTATTGTGCCATTAGAAAATCATTGTTAATAACGTAACAATGGTAATAATATACATAATTATGTAAATAATAATTTAATAACAATGTATAGTGTAATAATTGTGGTGTTATGTAAGAATTTGTATTACCACTAACAGATCCACAGGAGAAATATCATTAGAAGATACAATGTTATGCAGTGAGTAAAAAACACAGATTACATTGATACTTTGAACAAACTGCAGGAAAAATAAAACAGTCAATTAGAAATGAGATATTTTATAACTGAAATTAATGTAAAGTTGAAAGAAAATTTTAATGGGATATACTTATTCATCACGGAATGGAGCATAGCCTCTCCTCAAATCGTAATATTGGAGCTTTTCGAATGGTAAAAGATTGCCAAAGTAAGCTTCCTTAAAAGGAACATAGGATTTTATAGGTCTTATATGCCCACTGTTTTACAGTGAATTACACAGGATTGCAATAGTAAAACTTAAGACGTCATTATTTATGGATGTGCGAAGAACAGGTAATTGAACTAGTTCTTCATTCCTTATCTACTACACGAGCTATTGCAGTGATTAATAATTCACTTGTTGCACACAAGGGAATTCTACCCTCACGTGGACGAAGACGTATTATGTTGATATCTCGTAACTTACAAGCCACTCAAGTCGTCTTCTGATAGGAGTGATCTTCGCCGGTACGCATAATTTTCGAGGTAATAATCTGCGTTCTTGTCGTCTTACAGGTTAATAGCGTTGAATCGCTGAACGATGATCAAAATTTATTCGTCGTGTATGGCGTTATGTTGTTGTAATATTTGTTGACTTGATGTCAACTGAGTAAACAGCTGTAGATGTGTTTTTCTCGAGGCTGGGCACAAGTGATGCAGGTCTACTTGTAGTTGGTGGGTATGTTGGCACTCCTGTTGTACTTGAACTCGTAACGGTCATCGGTAACGTGGTTAATGTTTGTAAATTTGTAGTGATTATTGTAATGAATGGTGTGCTTCGGGTTTCGTTCTTCACTGGTGTAGTAGAAGAAACGGTGGCAACTGTTGAAGACTGCACTGGCGTAGGTGTGTGAAAGTCACCAGTGGACTTTGTAGTAAATGTGTTAAAAGAAGTCCTTGTGGGTGTTAGTTCCGTGGCCTTCATTGTAGACGTTGTTCCCTCGGTTGTGGTTCCATTACTAACCACATCAAAAACATACGGCCCCTCTGGTTCCTGTGAGAAGTCATACGGTATCATAAGCGCTTCCAAGACTTTCCTAGTTTCATCTTTTGGACTTGAGTGCTGTCCTGAACTGTCGCTGTGTTGGCCAGTAAATTGGTTTTCCGTCTGATGCTCCTCGGATGACGTTAACTTGGCATGTTGCAACCATGGTCCCAATAATTCTCCCACTGTTTTTATAGTTTTACTTGCGATGTCATTATTAACTTCATATTGCTGTAGATGCCTACCGCTCGTCACGTTTACCTAAAGAATAAATCAAAAATTGTGTAAACTACATTATAAGAAATTTGTTATAAAAATGACAATAAATGATAAATAACTTTAATAATACCTTCACAAAATTTTTGAGAAAATAACAAACTGAACTGAGTGTTTAAGGGAATAATACGTGTTCTCTATGTTTAAGCGAACTGAGTCTAACCATATTTAAAAGGAATAAATTCCAAATGTTTAGTACCAAGCCACGTGTTGTTCAATCAAATATATTGGAACTTACCGTCTGCGGCTTTTAGAAACAGCGTCTTTACAAAATTGACATGTTTCGGGACACTTGTCCCATCATCAGAATTTAAAACAATCGCGTATCATTTAAAGTTGATACACTTGTCAATCACTTAAAACATTCAAATCCAATATAAAACAAATAACTTAAAATAATATGATACTAAAATATTTACAGCGAGTGCGAAGGTTTACCGATGTACATCGTATGGAGACCGACCGCGCACTCCCGGTCGGTCTCCATACGCTGTACATCGGTAAACCTTCGCACTCGCTGTAAATATTTTAGTATCATATTATTTTAAGTTATTTGTTTTATATTGGATTTTAATGTTTTAAGTGATTGACAAGTGTATCAACTTTAAATGATACGCGATTGTTTTAAATTCTGATGATGGGACAAGTGTCCCGAAACATGTCAATTTTGTAAAGAAGCTGTTTCTAAAAGCCGCAGACGGTAAGTTCCAATATATTTGATTGAGTCTAACCGTTCCCTATGTTGAGGCGAACTGAGTGTAACGGTTCCAAATGTTTAAGAGAAAGGTGTAAACTGTTGCATAAATGATTTTAACTGTTATGAGTGTTACAGCTTATGGATCCTTGGCCGTGACATGTAGAAGTTTATGCCGAGAAAGAGAGAAATTTAACCTTCTGTGCGACCAAATAAAATGATCCTCTATAGGTAAAGTAAGATAGAACGCTATGTTAAATTTCCTAATCTAGCATCATTAATAAAAGGAAGAAAATCTGGTTATTTGTAATTTTTAACAAGACTGAAGGCATTGTAAAATATAGAAATAAGAAAACGATTTTGATGACCCGACGATAATAGAAGCGTTTAATTTGACGTATGGAAAGAAAAGGTGTCAATATTCAACAAAATACGTAAACGTATTTGATGAATATTCAACATTAAATATGTGAAACACTTGATTGACAAAAACATACCGACTGTTGGTGAAACGTAGCAATAAGATCCATGACGGTAGTAATTACAAATACGGGTAATAGTTCCGAGTGACAACCTGAGCTATGGCAGCCACAAAAACTCCGTTTTTTTTGTTTCTTCGTAAAATATTTGCTAGCTACGAGATAATGCATAATTATTTAAAGCGATACATTATTAATATAAAATTTTGCTTTGAATTGGTTGCTCTTCCAGTGATCTGTACAAAAGCCGACTATTAGTGTAAAAAGAGTTCTGGCACAGGAAGGGGGTGACATGTATAGTAATAGGAAAGTTGCCACGCCTTACTTCGAATTGGTTGCTTTTTTATGTGATCTGCACAAAAACCGGGTATTATTGAAAAAAAAGAGTACTAGTGGCAAACAAGTTCTGTCACAAAAAAGGGAGACATGAGACATTTATAGTAACAGGGAAGGGCCACTCCGCCTTATTTCGAGTTGCTTTTTTTTGCATAGATTTCACAAAAGCAGGAAAGGGTAGTAGTTATGTTAGTTTGAATGTTAACCTAACAACGTCAATTTTACTTTATTTACGTAAAAAGGAAACTACATTATTTTAAATTAGACGTAGATTCCAGTTAGAAGAGGAAACCACGTTTTACAATATTTGGATTCCATAGTTGTTTTTTGCTAATTTGTTTGGTGAAAACGTTTTACGTCCGCAACTAGATTTGATATCTAGTTAACGCAGAAACACACAAACTTTTGTGGTTACGGTTAATGCAAGTTTTGTGGCTGCCTGCCTGAGCTGAGGTTGTCAATTTGAACAATTACCGAAGTACGACAACTGAGGATACACGTATTAAGAATAGAGAAGTAATGTTATATAAAAGATGTAACACAGAAGATAAACAATGTACGTTTGCTTCAGAATAACTGAACATCAACTAAAATGTATATAAAATTAGAACGATGAAAACAATAATTTAAAAGTAGAAGCTATAGGATTATATGTTTATAATTTGAACTAAGAAAGGCCTTTCGTTGACTTTGAGAACGCCTTGATAGAGAAGATAGAAGTTTGTTGTGGAAAATATTAGAAAAACGGTGATAGCTCAACAACTTACAAGAACTATACAAGGTCTATATAACGAAACAAGAATATATGTTAAAAACAACTGTAGTATATCTCAACAAATATCTGTCAATCAAGGTTGTTAGACAAGGGTGAAGTACATCACGTAATTCTTTTAACATTTATGTTGACGATCTGGTAAGGAAATGGAAACATCTGGTGAACTCTGGTACTAAGTTATCACGAGACAAATATTTCAATGTCCTGTTGTTTGCTGACGACTTTCTTGTACTTCAAAATACAGAATCTGATTTGCAAAAATCTGTTTTTACCTTCATCCGATTTTCGGACCGTACAATATAAAATTCTCTACTGTAAAGACAAAGGTAATGGAATTTTAAAGCGAGGAGCCAATAAGAACAAATAAAAATTATTACTGATCAAATTCCAGACTATGTGAGTTACTCGCATTATTTGGGAAATTATATTAACTATGACAAGACTTATGATATTGATGCTAAGTTAGATAAGTTCTAGACGATCTGCGAGACAATAAACCATATTTTGAGAAACAAGGTACGTGGTGATACAAAGTTAAAGTTCTTTAAAGTTTTGGCATTCCCTGTATTGCCTTATGGGTGTGAATTATGGGCAACAACCAAAAAACAAGACAGTAAAATAGAGGCCTCGGAAATTGCGTTCTTAAGAGGAGTTAAAAGGTTTTCTAAACTCGACCGTATAAAGAATGAGGCCATTAGAGAAAAGTTACAAATTTTTAACTTAAATGGACAATTAAAAAATTACATACAACGGTGGAAAAACACTTGAAAAAAATTTCAGATTCCAGACTGGTCAAACAAGCCAGGAAATACAAATCTATAGGACACATGTGTGCAAATCGACCCACGAAGAGACGGCTAGAGGATCTTTGAAGGCGGAACAGCCAGCACTTCTTTGTAAAGATGATGAACTTATGAAACGTTTAAAACACTGTAGTTGACTATAATTGTACATGATGAAATACAACGAAATCTATCTCACTATATTTTACATAATAGTAGTTCGACTTTAATATAAAGTACAAGCAAGCTAAAATAAATGTTCTAGAGGTATATGCTATCTGCGATAAACGTAAGCAAATCCAAAAAATTGTGTGTGTACTACGCTATGTAAAATATGAGTAAATGTGAATTAGTTTGCAGTAATTCAGTAATTCGGATTCTTGCTGTGAAACAGTCTTGGCCTTCCTTCAAAATGTCCAGAATTCTTTTCTTAAGGCATCTATGTCTTATTTTAAGTTTTTTAGACTCTTCTGTGTTAAGGCGTTGTGTATTTAATTTTAAAGATATACAACTCTAATCACTTCCAGAATAACCCTATAGTTCCTGTTCCCTGATCGAAGTTATGTTTAATACAATATTATGGAGTTTTAAATAATATTCCTCTACCATTTAAGATGATCTGTATTTAATCTTGTGACATATATTTAGGAGATTAAATAGTCTCATAACATTCTCGGGGATGATTTAAGGGAGATTTTTGTATTGCTTGAATCACGGTTTCTTTTGGATCAAAATTGTGAAAAATGACTTGTGAGTTAATTGATTTTGTAGAATAAGATTATTTACCTTTATCAATGTACGAGGGACAATCAATAATTAAAGAGACAAATTGATCTAGAGAAAAAACGGATGGCAGGGAAAATTAGGTACTTTTAGGACTTCATGTTGGCATCCCTGGGATGATCTCTGAGCAGCTGTTTCTTGAAAATTGTTTTGCTTATAACCTCAAAATCTCATTTAACAATGGCAAGTCCGCTAGAAGTTTCCAGATTAGTTGAACAACGTTCAGTGATTCGATTTTTATTTTCTGAAGGTGAAAAACCCTCTAATATCTATTCTAGAATGACTAAACAGTATGGTGAAAGTTGCATGAATCGCGGAAATTTTCATAAGTGGGTGGATCAGTTCAAAAACGGTCGAACCTCAGTGACAGACGAACAGCGATCTGGACGTCCAAAGGAAGTTTCAACTCCTGCGCTTGAATCTCGAATAGACAATATGAATCGTGAAGAGCGTCGTGTTACAGTTGAACAAATGGCTGAAAATTTGCAAGTAAGTGGTGGTACAGTTTATAGCATTATCAGTGACAAGCTTAGGTACGGCAAAACAATTGCAAGATGGGTTCCAAAAGAGTTAACGCAACAACACAAGGACAACAGACTCAGAGTGTGCACAGAGCTGAAGCAACGCTATTGGCTGGGAGACACTACCACACCCCCCGTACTGCCCAGACTTGGCACCATCAGATTTCCACCTGTTTGGCCCACTCAAGGAATCGCTACGTGGTAAGAAATGTAACAACAACGAAGAAGTCAAAAAATTTGTTGGAGACTGGTTCAAACGTCAAGATAAAGAATTCTTTGCTGCAGGCATAAAAAAGCTAATTCATCGTTGGGACAAGTGTATTAGTGTTGGTGTTGGGGGGATTATGTTTAAAAATAGGAAAATTATCATTTTGTAAAAATACACCATTTTTTCTCTACATCAGTTTGTTTCTTTAATTATTGAATGTCCCTCGTAATTAGCAGAGTTTATAGTTTTCAGAAATCTAATATTATTTCATACTGTAAACACAAGTGATTTATTACATTCATATAGTTACACATTTTACATTTAATTACATATATTTCACATGTAAATAGGGATTGTACTTTAATATTATTTATGATATAGAACAAGGTAAGCAAGCCTCAACAAGTATATTTCGTAAGAAGTCCTGTTTATTTTACGTGTGTTTTTATAATTAGTGTGACCAAAAATTACAAAATAAATTAGTGTGATCAAATGGAAGAAGAAGAAGAAGAAGAAGAAGAAGAAGAAGAAGAAGAAGAAGACAATAATAATATAGTAGTAATATATTAATAATAATAAAGACTAATGTTTTTTAAATAATATATTCTTTTCTAAAACGAACGTTTTAACATTAATTATCAAAACATATTCATTGTGAAGGACACTTTTATGAATTATAGTTTTCTTTAACTGAAGTGTTCACAATAAACATGGACCATGACCATATTATGTTTTTGAAAAAACACAGTAAAATTTTTCTTTTGAATCAGTTTATTTTTAGCGGTAAAATTGACTGTTGTGTGTCAGGAGTTATAGCTGACGGTAATTCTGAAAGAAAACTGTGTCACTACTCATTTGACAGCTTTATTTGCGTACTAATTTAACATGACAGCATCTCTTTAAGACTTCATTTGTTAAGTTATAAATTATAATGCTGTTACTAATTTATTCGATACCCTAAGTTCTTTTTCTTTTCGCTTCAAAGACTAGTACTCGTATTTAAAACCTGTTTCATTTCATCCTCGGTCAACCCGGTCTGCTTTCGGTACTGTGAGGATCTAAGAGTTTTATATGGACAGATTACTGGCGTGTTGCACAACCCACCTAACAGGGGAAACAAAGACTCTTTTGTTAGTGTTACCGTATCTGATTCGAAGGGACAATGTTTTGGGGCGCAGGAGACTCGCCCTCACCCTTCTCTTTCTGAGGTAGGATTAGGTCGTTTTTGTCTATTATTCTGATACTAGACTTTAATAAGCACCGGTATTAGTGAGCACTATAAGATACAAAACAACCCAAATTTAAGTAATTAAAACGGAAAATGAAAGACACTCTAGCCCTCAGATACTCTTATATCATCGAGACCAGAATAGAACAATAGTCAGTCAAGAGAGTCTAGGCAGGAATCATTAAAGAAAAAGACCTCACCCAAGACAAGCTGAAGCAGAGTGAGAATCCAGCTAGAGCACATCGAGTTTGCCATGTACCTGATGACCGACACCGCAAGTTTTAAACAATCATTCAAATCCGCAATTGTGTTTTCAGCGTTTGTGCCACGCCACTTTGTAAGAGCCGGTGAATCAGCTCTCTGTATGTAATGATTTTAGAACTGACGATGTGCGCAAAAAGGTAAAAGGATCGTTTTCCGACCATTTGGTAATGGTCGGAAAACGATCCGTTTAGTTTGCTCTAAGAAAATGTCTTGGTGTGTAGCAATTCATAACATGGAATCTAATGAACACATTGCCGCCTCTAATTACATTTCCTTAAAAAACGGAATTTGTGCAACTTAGTTGGGAGCCCTTTAATTGTTACTTGTGTTTCAAAATTATACATAAATATATAAATGTTTTCTTCGTATATCTTTACCTTTATGCTTTAGAAATATAACTTTATGAAACATGTTTTGTTTGACGCACAGAACGTGTCATCAAACATCATACGTCATACGATTGA
Source organism: Magicicada septendecula (assembly GCA_034769895.1). Lineage (NCBI taxonomy): Eukaryota > Metazoa > Arthropoda > Insecta > Hemiptera > Cicadidae > Magicicada > Magicicada septendecula. Next base: position 318,784,548 of record CM068375.1, read on the forward strand.
TACTATCGAGAGAACTTGAAGCGAGTGAATCACCCAGTCACATCGATTGTCACGTACCAAGACAAGATTTACGATATAGAAGCCACTTCACTTATGTATATAAACGTCAAAGATCAAGTGTGCTTCAAAGATAATAAATATTTTAAAAAAACACTTACCGTTGTTATCAATAAAGCAATGAGAGATAACAGAGCGTTATATCGCATTTTGCTCTTCCAGAACAGTGGGCAATGCTGAACGAAGTGTTGGCGATGTAATCCGTTGCGCGCCGCGCGTTCGCTCTTTATATACGTATAATCTCTCAGCCGAGAGTGATTCATTTTACTCTCTTGGAAACAGCATTTTAAACTTCGAGGTGAGCCGTTTTTTGATTACAATTAACTAACTTATTTATCGTAGTGAGATTATGTTATCGATATGAACAAACGCGTACAGTTAGTAAACAACAATTGTGTTGGTGATTCCAAGAACACAACAAATGATAACTGTAATATTATTTATTCAAAAGTGTAATTAACAAAATATGGTATTCCGTGGTATTGTTGCCACATATGCTGTTTATTATAGGAGTCTTAAATTTTCGCAGTATTTAACTGTCCTCATATTGAGGTAAATTTAATGAATTACGTTTTCCTGGTTGTTGTAACAATGGAAATTATTCATTACCACAAATATTTCAGAGAAAATGGAATGTTTTGTGTTCCCGACTTCATTCCAAAAACATACAAACAGTTTGCAAAACAATACTTGGAAATTATGAAATATTATAGTTGTCATGATAATAGTTGATTTTTTACACCAAGTTTATATATGAATATATACTGTATTATACAAATTGTACCATAATTTGATTCACAAAAGTGTAACATTTTTATTACTCCGAGTTGGCGAGAGATTTTGTAAGATTGGGTCATTTATTAGAGACCATTTAAAAATACTTTTGTAGGAATTTTGTCACTTTTTTAAGTTTAAAATTTTCTTGACTCCATCAAGAACTGCATATGCGCTATGAAAAATTATTAATTTACGTATAAGAAACATCTTTAACGATAAAAATAATACAATCTCGAAATATGGTTTTCGGTGGCCTGGATACCGAAAAGCATGACTTTATATATTTGTTTTTTGCGTGTTTTCAATGTTGAGTATTTTGAAAATTGTTTTGTGTTTTGTGTTGATTTGCATTTCTACAGGTATTAGTTTATTTTGTGTTTTGTTTTTGAATGTTTGTAAATTTGTCTATATGTTCATTATTGTGCCTTTTTGTAGTAAATGCGTTTTATCAGTGTCATGTTGGTTATGTCTGGTAATCCATGTCCTGTGTTTACTGAATGTGTGACCAAATTGAATTGTGACAATATATTTCTGCTTTTTGTATGCGTTTAAATTTTCAAAATAACGTTTTTACGGTTGTTTTTGTTTGTCCTATATAACATCAATTGCAATCTTGGCATTCATTTTTGTATATATACTATTGGTATCCGTATTTTCTTTGTTGTGTGTGTTATTTAGTTTATGTAAGCTATTTTTGTATGCTATTTTAATGTCTGTATTTTTACATAGTTTAGTAAGCTTTGTCAACCTATTATTAATATGTAAATCTGTACAAATTTTATTATTGTTTCTTTACTGGGAACGTGTTTTGAGCATCAAACGATTTGTGCATTCTTAGCCAACTTAGTTTTTAGGTTTATGCAATACTTGTGTACATGCTGGTTGTTGCTATGGCTTCCTAGTTGCAATTGGCTTTTGGTAGTTTGCATTATTGTTGTTGTGTGTGGGTGTCACATATATTTTGGTTTTTTGAATGTTTTCAATGTTTAGTGTTTTGAAAATTGTGTCGTGTTTCTTCTTGATTTGAATTTGTTCGGGTATTCCTTTGTCTTATGTTTTAAGTTTACATATTTGTATAATTTCCCACATACGCTATATTCATTATTGTGCCTTTGGTGGTATGTGTTTTATCAGTGTTGTGTTGGCGATGTCTAGGAATTCGTGTCCTGTATTTATATTGCATATATGGGTATATGTTTGGTTTGATGTCCGGAATGTGTTCCAAGTAAGGAAAACAATATAACTTGATATAAAATTAGTAGTAAATATTGAATAATGTATATTTCAAGAAAATTGCTGTAGCAAAGGCATAGGCCTAATGTGCAAATGCACACACGTGCTCACACACATACGGGCGCGCGCGCACACAGACATGTTGAGCAAAATACGAGGGTCATTCAATAAGTAACGAGACAAATTGCTCTAGCTTAAAACTTGTTTATTGAATCAATACAAATTGATGGTTACTTTTCAAGATAATCCCCCCCCCCCCCCCGGCTGTAATACATTTATCACATCGTTCTTCTAACTTCCGAATGCCCCTGGCATAAAATTCTGTGGGTTGCTGACGAAGCCAGTTTAGCACATGAATTTTGACCTCTTCATTGTAACCGAATTTTGTCCCGCGTACTGCCTTCTTAAGTGGTCCAAACAAAAAAAAAGTCTGATGGAGCGAAATCTGGGTTACAAGGTGGATGTGGCAGGACCTCCTAGCCAAGTTTTGTAAGCATTTCTTGGGTCAGTTTAGCCGTGTGTGTGTGAGCGTTGTCTTGAAGGAGAATCACGCCTTTTGTCAAGAGTCCACGACGTTTGGTCTTGATGGCGGGCTTTACCTTGTTTTCCAACATATCACTGTAATACTAACTGTTGACTGTTCATTGGTCTTCCAGGTAATCACAGAAAATAGGGCCCTGAAAGTCCCAAAAGATCGTCAACATGACTTTACCTGCTGATGGCTGCGTCTTAAATTTTTTTTGAGTGGGAGAGCTGGTGTGCTTCGACTCAAGGCTTTGTCTTTTCGCTTCTGGCTGAAAATGGTGGATCCAGGTTTCATCGCATGTAACAATTCTTTCAAAGAATGATTCAACTCAATAAACCACGTGCTTTCAATTGTCTACAGATTTGAAGACTGGTTTCTTTGTGGGCATCCGTAAGTTGTCTTGGCACCCATCTCGCGCAGGTTTTCTTATATTGCAGCTTATTCTGAATAATTTTATGGACAGTACCAACCCTTACTGAGACTTCTCCAGCAATTATTTCAACAGTTATACGCCTGGTAGCCCGAATAAGCGCGCCAATACGGGTTTCAAGAGAGGGAGTTGAAACTTCGACCGTTCGGCCACGCCGCTGCTCATCGCTGACATTTGCACAACCACTTTTAAACTCTTCTACCCATTTTTAAATGTTCGAACGGTGCAAACAATGATTTCCGTACACTTTTAAAATCCTTTCATGAATTTCAGAAGGTTTGACACCTGCTGCTACTAAAAATCTAATCACTGAACGTTGTTCTTCCGCGGTGCACTTATCAAGCGGACTCGCCATTGTTGACTGAGTACATTAGAGGTTGTTTTCAAAATTTTATTTAACAGCTTATCAGAAGTCATTACAAGGATTCCAACTTGTACTCCTGAAAGTATCGTATTGATTTATCAAGTAGTTTTTGAGCTAGAGCAATTTGTCTCGTTACTTATTGAATGGAGCGGTCGTGGCGTAGTGGCTAGCGTGTGGCGCTGCTACGCTCTCGGCGCGGGTTCAATTCCCGCCGGGGGCCATCTGATTTAGATACGACCGTTCCCCCTCGCAAAGCAATGGCAAACCAGCGAGAGGTATCCTGCTTAGTATAAACCTTCCCCAACTATGCCGTTCGGATCCGGCGTTAAACTGCAGGTCCTATATACCTGTGAGAGAATCAGTACCACACGCACCACGGGTATATGCGGGGAGGGTACAAACCAGTCGAAGACTGAAGGACTACGAAAAAACTTATTGAATGACCCTCGTACACATACTGATAATCCAAATAAATTCGATGATCGAGCATTGTGTAAGGTGGGAGAAGCATGGCCGGGTACTACGGTAGGCTAAGTGGGGGTAAACCAAACGGCTAGTACACATATTTCACCCTACCTCGCTTACAAGCGGTCGCGTGGTGGGGGAGAGCAGCTTCGATCATCCAGTTGCGGCCAGACAGTACCACAAGTATGCCAAAACCCGTATTGTTCTTGTACGTATATATACGTAAATCTAAGTTATAAATACTTCACTGAACCAAGTTTAAATATATAAGAACTGAACCAAGTTTATAAGAATCTAAATTATATACTATAGTAAAAATGGAAGCAAATAGAGTCACTGTTATTTAAAGTGTGTCCATAAAGTAAGTATATACTGCGCGCATACCTACAGACAACGGGGCTGAGCATGTGTAATTACTCGTATTTCTTTCCATTGAAGAATGTAGTACATTTTAATATAGTAATAATATGTTACTGAAAACAATTTTTCCTCATCTCCTTCACAACATGGCATAGGCAAGGTGCTGCCTTTTCCGCCTTTAGTGATCTCTTCATGAGTCTACCGACACACCTGTGTCCTATAGGTTTGTATTTCCAAACTTGCTAGTCCAGTCTGGAATGTGACATTTTTTCTAAGTGTTCTTTCCAACGGTGTTTCTAAATTTTAATTTTTCATTAAAGTTAAAAGCTTGTAAATTTTTTCTTAATCCCTCATTTTATATACATTTGAGTTTATAACACCTTTAAACTCCTCTTAAAAACTCCATTTCTGAGGCCTGTAATTGACTGTCCTGTTTCTTGGCTGTTACCCACATAATTCACACCCGCAAGACAGAACAGGGCCCCCCTCAACTTTGTAGAATTTTTATTTTGTGTCACGACGTACCTTTTTTCTAAAAATACTGTTGATTGTACCACAGATAGTCTGAAACTTACCGAACTTAACATCAATATCGTAATTTCTTATCATATCCAATATTATTTTCACAAATAACTAAAGTGGTTCACCTGGTCTATAATTCGATCGTTATTCATTATTTCTGTTCTTATCGGCTCCTTGCCTAGAAATACCATTACCTTTGTTTTATAGTGGATTTTTATATTGTATTATTTGCAAATATGGTGAAGCTTAAAAACAAATTTTTGCAAATCAGATTCTGTATTTTGAAGTACGAGCATATCGTCAGCAAACAACAGCACATTCCAATATTTGTCTCGTCATAACTTAATATCATACTAGGTGTTTTTATTTCCTTACCAGATCCATTTCCTTACCAAATGTAAAAAAGATACCCTTGTCTAACGCCTAGATTGACAGATATTTGTTGAAATATCCTACAATTAATTTTTTTAAAGATATTCTTGTTCCGTTATATAAGCCTTGTATAGTTCTTACAAGTAATATAATTCTGTATGGAATGTATAATTAAGATAACATATACATCATACAAAACCACTCACGGTAAGTGTATTATCTCTGTGTACCCATATCCTTTTAATGACAATAATTTTTGTGAAAACACTAACGTTTAAAAACCGTGTCCATTTGTTTACTGTAAAACCATTTGTCGTTCATTACTGTTCGGTCACTACTCAGGATACGCACGTTTACGATACAGAACTGTTCTTTATCGTCATACTGTACAATATGTATTAACGCGTAGTAGGTTCGTATTAGAACTAAGGCGTACATACTTTGTTTACTGTAACGATTGTTCACTTACGTCGTCACTTATTTATATTAAATAAACAAACAGTTTATAACAGTTTAGCCGTTTAAATAGATTATATTTTAATAATAATTTATAGTCTTGGATGATCCATAAACTATGTGTAATTCGAGTGATAATTTAAAAAAATAACACTTGTTGAAGTACAGTATTCGATTATTAATGTGACAATTAGAATAGCAAATATTTAATGTCACATTTGATTATTAATTTGACAGAATCTGCAAAGACTCTGGATTGCAAATATCCACACTGAAGAGTAAGGGCTTTTCGTAGAACTGATCCCGCACGGGCAATATATGGTACTGTCCTGGAACAAGTTAGCAACTTTGAATACCTGGGCTACATTGTGTCTTATAATGCAAGCAACAACGTTATGAGTAAGTTGCATAAGTTTAACCTTATGTGCGGGACCATTAGGCAAACCCTTAAGTCAGCAAGTTAAGGAACAGGCCTATAATTCTACAAGATGATGGCTCTTCCCACACTTCTATATGGGTCTGAGAATTGGACTTTATCGAAAGGCGAGGCCAGTCGCATCCGAGAGGCTGAAATGAGATTTCTCAGGCACGTGGCAGTGTATACTCTCCATGATCGTAGAAGAAATACAGATATACGGTAGTAACTGAATGTTATGAGTATACTCGACAGGATCGCCCAGTATCGCCTGAATTGGTGGGAATATCATTGCCGAATGAATGACTGCCGCATCCCCAACCACCAAATTATAAGCTGAGGTGACGGAGAGGTGTGGAATGTCTGAGGAAGCGCTGAGTGACCAGCTCTAATCTTTGCCGATTTGAAACAGGATTAAACCATTCTAATCGTTGAAGATGATGATGATGAATTAGGATAATTAACAGAAAATACATTTACTATACACAAGAATAGATAATTAAACAGTATAGGCCTACGTACTGCATGTTATCTCAAAACGTCCATATTTAACTTAGCTGTAAAAATAATAAAAATTAGTCGTTGATTTTATAAAATAAATAAGAAAATTGTATAAATGTATTTGATTGAAATTATCTTTTTTACTATTTGTGCCTTTAGTAATTTTCAAAATGCAGTGACACGGAATAATGTGGGTTTCAATTATTTCCCACTCAAAGAAGGCACGTTTATTTCTACAAACAATAACTGTTTAGATAAACATAGGTTATAATTTTACAGAGTACCGGTTTAGGAAAAAACAAAAAATTTTATTTAAAGAGAAATAAAATTATTAAACAAAGCACCAAAATTGCTCAATAATAATTATTATAAATAATACACGTACAACAGTTGTTTATCCGTCTCCTTCGCTTCTGCAATTAAGTAAAACGACTTTATCGTTTTCATAGTTTTCAAAAATTAGTCTATCCCTCTTCTACTATGCTTTTAAATTTTGTTGTCTTTTAGTTTTGTTCATCTCTAGTCCATCTCTAGTTTATGGCTTTTAGTTTTAGTCCTTATCTGGGATAATTTCAATACAGGTTTTTCATTTCTAATTCTGTTATCAGTTATTCATTCTGTTGTTTATTATTCTGTTATTCACAGTAGTACATGTTTGTTACGTCTGCACTTGTTATAGGCTATTATTACCATTCCCTTCTTATTTAATCTTCCGCTTTACTTAAGTATGAAGTTTTTAAAATAAAGTCTTACCTTTGCTGTTATATTTGCATTATATTCCAGATTTTACCTTCGTTCAGTAAAGTGTATTAGTCATTTTATTTTACGATTCTATTATAAGTCAGAAATTATTTAGTTAACTCTGCTAGCTGCAGTAAATTTAGTTTCACTTTTACATGATTATTGATAAAATGTATTGGTAAAATGAAAACTTATTTTATTTTACTGAAGAGCGACTCAAGTTTTCAGTTTTAACTCGACCTTGTGGTATACGTCTCTCCGTCATAACCAAAAGTTATGGCTATTTAAAAGGTATGTTTCAAGATAACTTTCGGACACAGCAAACGATTTTCATAAAACTTAATATGCATAATTTATACCTTCACTACACATATCTGTATTGCTTGAAATCTATACCCCCTTTCAATTTAAGGTGGCGAGAGGCAAAATATCGTAAAATTTATACTTATTGACAGATCCTACTTAAACTTTGCATCTTAAAAGTTTACTGAGCCACGGCCATTATTAAGATAAGATTTTATCAAATTAATAAGTGTTTTAACAAAAATCTGGTTACAGTGCTCGCTTCTGGCAACATCAAAATTTTTGGACGCAGAATCCAATATAAATGTCAAAGTTTTGAATAAATTATAAAAAACCATGCTAATTACTTTTAGGGAATTTTAATCGAAAACCGACTGTAATTATTATTTTGAATTTTGATAATTTTTGGAGCGCCAAAAATAAAACTAAAACTGTGAAAAATTTATAAGAGTCTCTGTATGGTATTTATAAGGCGATTGCAGTCAATTACATCATCACAAGGCTTTTGTGTTGTATATGGAATAATTGACTTTGATACTTTGTGTATTTTTAGTAACCTCTTATGTGATTCATTATTATACATTCCATTTACTTCTAGATAGTATTTTGGTATCAAAATTACCGCACGAACATTATCCTTAAATTATTATATTATTGTTTGGCAAAAAAACATCATTAGAAACCGGAATACTGGTATTATTTACGGGGTCTTGGTGGGTTACGAAAAAAAGAGGTTTTTACCTGTTCTTACCCGGTCAGTTACGTCCTGCACTTTCACTCGGTCGCAACTGACAGAGTCTGTATCTACTAGCAGGAACGATCCTGTTGCTAACTTCAATGAGGTTTCAGTTCTGTGCCTTTTTTATATGCAACTCTTTTTCACAACATTTTTGTTATTATAATTTAGGTTATGACAGGTTAGATTAGGATAGGCATGAATAGAATTACTATGATAGTTTCAGTAATATTATATTAATAACATCTACATGTTAGTAACGTTGACAGTATTTTACGACAGCGTAAAGGTCACTCATCGATAAGACAGAGAAAGTTGATTGGTCACAGCATTGATTAGACATTGAAAACAGCCGTACGCATCACCATTCCAGGCGTGAGCCCTCATCTGTTTACACTCGTTTGATGGATGCAATCTGTCAAATATAGGACGATAGATTTGGTCGCAGTTGGCCGAGTCGTAAATGACCGAGTTAAATGTCCATCTATGTCGCAACCGACCGGGTTTTATATGATTAGATCGTAACTGATCGCGGTTCTTATACCGGTTCGGTATACCGAAGGGTATATCCCAAGGTATTATTCCTATGAATTACAAGTACATATGAACTACGGAATTTATAAAAAAGTACGACTTCTGACATGTTTTGTGTTAAGCATTATATATATATATATATATATATATATATATATATTGTAATAATACATATTTTTACATATTTGCCCAGGGCGGTATGTTTGTAAATATTTAGCATAGAAAATATATGATGAACAGTTTTTAACAATATTATGCAAGCTAAGAATTGTCAGAAAGCGTACACCTGCCCCGAGAGTGAATACAGCGCTTGTGTGTTTGTGTGAGTGAAGCCAGCTCGGACATGCAAAGATGGGGTGATGCGTACGAATTACTGGTTTCCCTATAATCAGGTTTTAACCGGATAAAAATAAACTATTAATACGTTTTAAACCTGTGAATAAAGACTTGTTTTATTCTTGAGATTTAATATTATTTTTGTTTGTAAATGAGTTGCTATTATTATGTAAAATTGGAGTCAAAGTCAGACACACTGAAATGTAAAGTGTTTAGATAATGCGTTTACATGTGTGTTTAGCTAGTAAGATTATATGGTTGTTTATTTTTATATGTCATGAACAGCATAGAAGGTTATATTGTATTTTTGTAAACATAAAAAAGAGAATATTTTTTTATTTTTATAATTCGAAATTTTAATTTTTGTATATCTTCTTTAATATTAATAAATCATAGAATGATTATTTTGAAACGGTTTTAATTAATTGTTTAATGTCATCAGCGTCTCACTCCTCTTTGAAAATTATTTTTTTATTGTGCAACTACATATACTTAACGCAACGAGAATAAAAAATCCTGCGACCTGGCCGGTGTGATACACTTCATAGTTGCGTTGAGTACATGGTATTGTATTTGTGTAATTTTTTATAGTACTTGCAACGTTGCAATATATATATATATATATATATATATATATATATAAATGAATACAATTCTATTCCAGGCAACGTCTATGTCAGTACTGAGCCACCGTTTGTGATAAGGCAGTCTCCTCTGTAGGGACAGTTACAGCGCGTTTGCTGATCTACTCGAGAATACTGTCATCTACCTCCTGAAGATATCACAAGAGCGGTGCTCTTTTGAGCAGCGATTGATGAATGCCAGGACTATGAAGTAAGTAGAAATTGCAAATGCTACTGTTTTCTGAATAAGGTGAAAAATCCTTTATGTGCACAGGAAGTTTCTAACCCCGTTGCCCCCCTCCCTTTAATGACATACTTTCCCGTGGGTACTGCACCTATCAATACAGCAATAAGTCGCGAGTGGTGTTATCAAACAAACATATCTCTCCATGTAGTGATAAACTCTTACGTTTGCGTCATAATGAGTTTAAAGTTTATTGTTTCTTTTTACTACGTGTTTCAAGACATCGAATATCGTTAAAATATATGTGCTGCACACAAACGTTCTGTAGAAAGGAACTTTAAGTTTCCAAGAGGCTGCGGAGTCAGAGGCTTTATCTGCAACTCTTTCGCCATGAGGTTTGACAAAGCAGTGTGAACATTCAGGCGACTGCTAACGCTTGAACGTAATTAAACAAGCACGGAAAAATATTTTGTCCAAACGGTAACTGGGTTAGATAATACCATGGCTCCTCCCTTAGATCCCATATTTCCACTGTTCAAAATTTACTATAAGCCTGTAAGCCCACCAGCCTTTAGGTAATCTGTAAACTACCCTAGATTGTCTGGCACCGCTGCACGATTAGCCTCTTCCGTGTCACAGTCTTTCTTTCTCTGTCAAAGTATTTTCTTTATCTAGGATGGCAAATCTCAGCATTCGTCTTGTATAAAACACTGTGTATCTTCAGGTCCAGTACAAAATTGGCCTGCGTTATTAGCAAAACAACAAGGTACACAGAGACTAATTTTTTCTGTAAAGGTACTGCATTCGATCAAATGGCTGCTCCATAAAAAATATAGAAGATTGTTGCAATCATTCGTCTTCTGCCGAATGCAACAATCCGCGAATTATACCTTGCCCGACGCACTGACGTCACGCCTTCCCCTTTACCAACCCTATCGCTTGCTTTGTAAAATCTCGTCAGTCTCCCATCAAACACTGTGAGCTGAGTGGCCCGTCGCCGGACTTTCGTCAAGTGTGGGAGCCTCAATAACCAAGGTAACTATGATTGTTTTTGAGCTATCGTAAATCAATGCTAGTGGCTAATAATTTTGTGTATTACGTTTGTAACAAAAAAGAAATCTTGTAATAGATGTAAAAAGATTCTTATCTGTAACCAACCAAGATGTATCTTGTCTGTAATGGTCAGCCTCGCCTAAATTTAAATTTCAGTCAGTCAACTTGATGAAAAGACCTAAGATATGTAAGGTCGAGTGTCAGTACTCGTTATATATGTAATTTAAATTCATAACCTTGTAATGCTATTTTGTAATATTGTAAATTGTAACACGCACTGTATGAATGCATGCGTGCGTGTTAGTCGAACGATGTGGGTATAAAGTGTACTAAAAGATGTGAAAACTTTCAGTTCGAAACTTGGTTCAACGTTCCGGACAGAAGACACGAGAACACGAACTTCGTACAAGTTTAACACGATCTTCCAGCACAGACATAGCAGTGGTTCAGACCAGGTACGGAGGAACACGCGGCCGTAGCGACCAGATACAGCAGGTCGCCAAAGGGATTTATCTGGATTGCCAAGTAACATTTTTACCTAATAACTTACGGTGCTAGTTGCTGCATAATCACAAAGCAAAAGCGAGACAAACTAGTTACTCGTCATAAGTGTCAGAAACAATTTTATAGACTTTTGCGATAGATAACAGTGTCAGAAATGTATATATATATATATATATATATATATATATATATATATCACAGCGTGTACGCTGTACACCATTTTGTAAACTAGCATCGATTTATGCGACACCCCCATATTTAGTATTTAACATTTTTTATATTAAGTTTTTCAAAAAAAGAAAGCTCAGTACTGACCGTTGCTGACTGGCACATAATTAAGTAAATTTTAGAGGCTCGTAACGTTTTTGAAATAAACGGGTCGCATCCGACTCAGCTCACAGATTGATGCTTTCAACAATTTCTTTTACTCGCACCTCCTCGTTTTATATAATGATGTTAATTGTAGAAACGCTTGAGAAATAAGTTGTAACACAGGAAAGGTGTCTTAAGCATTTTGATGTACTTAGATATTAAATTATGTTGTTTGTGTGTATGCTGAACACGAACACTTCCGGGGCCTAGCAGCGGGAAGTGCTACCGCAGCAAGATAAAGCTGACGTCACTAGCAGTCTTCTGCTCCAGGCTTTCTTACCCATTTTCCGTCCATGGCACTCTTTCTACCTGATTTTCTAGCTGAGAACCTCTGTCCACCAGGTAAAAATATACCTGAATGAAAGGTATTTTATACATATTTGTTGTAATTTATACAAAATACCATTGCCAAAAAGTGTGATGTTAAAGTATTTCTATATCATACGACTACAAAGTTTGCTAATCTAAAAGAAGTTTTTTATACAAAGTTCTGTTGCTGTGAGGCATGAACTATGCCGATTATGTCAAGGGGGTTCCTCGTGTGACTGAATAAATAACTCTCGATTAAAACTGATCCCACCAAATACAAAGTAGGAAATGTCGTAAACACGATTTTGCTTTACTACAAAGCTGCGTAAACTTATCAAATATTGGACTGAAAACATGCAATTTTTCCGTACTGAATATTACTCTGCTGTGCAGGTATGTAAGCTGGAACTTGTGCAGTGAAACATCCACGGCACTATTTATGCAACAGCCGCTAAACGGTTCTGTTACTCGCTTGGCTTAGACACCGTTGAAGCAGTTTCTGCAGTGGAAAAGAAAAACAATTTACAGGTATTGCACAAATGCAATGCACAGAGAAGGGCATTGAATTTGCTTCAATAAATCTAAAAAAAAAATATATATATATATATATATTTTTTTTCATTCACGAATCAATGAATTCATTCTTCATTTACCAATGTACAGATTATAAGTTAAATGTAGTCGCATTCATAAGCGAAGTTTTATACGTTATTGACAACAAAGAAGTAGTTTCTATGGAAACTCACCGGTTCCCATTTTCGTTCACGCACCAGCAACCGGCCGCAAATGTGCGACACGTCCTTATAAACATTTTCAATGTTAATACACTTCTATTTCATCTAAAATAGCTTGCCCTTCACGTATCTTTCTCTGCGGCTCACTGGTCTCATACTATGGCCATTTTCGTATGCCATTTTCAGCTGTGGCGATGTTAGAATTGTCCGTGACAATGTGAAAGGAGGGAATTGTGTGCGCTCGCTCGCTCGCGCGCGTGCTCGTCAGAGAGAGAGAGAGAGAGAGAGAGGGAGAGAGAGGGACAGAGAGTATGTGACACCGTTAATGTTAAAATTGTGCTATTGCCGTACATTTGAACGTCGTCATTGTTAGTATCTCCGATCTACAAGAAGCGCTTCCAAACCAATCTAACCAAGTACAACAACTGGTGACAGTTTCTTACTAACAATTAACGAACAATTTTCTGATGTACGTTTCGACATTACCTGTGATAGAGATCATTCCAATTTTTATTGTCACTGTCATTATGCAATAATTACATCGTCATCATTACTTTTACAGCACGGCATTGAAAAGGTTCTGTCTGTTCTGTCTTCAAAAATCCTCCAGTCATCTCTTCCTGGGTCTACCCACACATCTCTTCCTCGGATACTTCTTGTGTCTTATAGATTTGTATTTCCAGAATTGTTTGGCCAATCTACAATCTGACATTCTTTTTAAGTGTTCTTTTTACCTATGTTTGAACTCTTTTAATTTATTATTTTAGGATAAAACTTATAACTCTTCTCGTATGGCCTTATTCCTTATAAGTTTAGAACACGCCATAGAAGTTTAACTTCTTTGAAAAACGCCATATCCAAGGTTTGTATTTTATAGTCTTGTTTCTTGATTGCTGTCCATAACTCACACCCATAGGACAGTACAGGGACTGACATAACTTTGTAACACTTTAAGTTTATATCTCGACGTTCCTTGTTTCTACAAATACGGTTGATTGTCCTACAGATCGTTAAAAACGTAACTAGCTTAAGATCAATATATTAAGTCATATCATAGCCAATATCATTTCGTAATAATTAAATTGTCTCATCTGTTCTAGAAATTCGATCGCTAAACATTATTTTTGTTCTTATTGGCTCCTTGCTTCGAAATGCCAGTGCATTTGTTTTTGTAGTGGGGATTTTCATATTGCATTGTTTTCAAATCTGATGAAGGCAATAACTAAATGATACTGTTAGTTCGTAACGTGTTAGTGTATGCAGAAAACAGAGTAAGAATGAACATAATTTCCCAGTCCATGGAATAAATAGCACCTTTTGTAGAAACTTAAACAGTTTTTGTCTCCGATGTACTCACCACCGAAGAACGCAGTTAGAGGTTGAGAGATAGATACGTCCATCACATCTTTCCATAGTTGCCTAGATACAACGTTAATATCTATGCTTCAAGTATTCTTTCAAATACTTGGTCATATGTAAGTATTCATATCAAATTTACGTGTTCATAAGAAGCACTTTACACGCTTGTAGACAGGCTCTCAGAAAAAAGCATAAAGAATTAGATATCAAAACGCTTTGTAGCTGTTACATTTATATGTTGTGAGACACTTCGGAGAGGAAATGTATACACTGACATGTGAATAACGTAACATATAAATAGTAATTACGTAAATACCGTAATGAACCATACATTGTATTTAAGGAGACGTTTATGTTTATATTTTGGTATCTAATTATTGAGTAAAGCAAAGGACGGAACTTACTGATCTTATAGTAGTCGCGTTGAGCGGTAGACGGAACAACACAGTCCGCGGGGCATGATCCGAGTCTCCACCGAACGATATTTCCGTCGTCCGTGCTACAAGGTATGTGACAAGTTGTCGATTGTTAAATATTTTAATAACTCAAACAAATCTTTGAAAACTAGAATTCGGTTTCTTGGATATGGACTTTTAAGAGTTGTTGCGGATTTAGTGAATGACACAATTCAGATTAATCTTCAAGTACGTAAATTGTCATGAGACGGTCGCAAGTTTGTCTTGATTTAATAGCGGAAATAAAATAAGTAAACACAGGTAAATCATTAATTACAACTTTAATGACAGTTTAAATAATTGACAGACCAATAAACACTCATCTACAACAATTCTTCAAGTTTACGACTACCCGATACAAGCTATTGTAACAAACAATACATATCGCGCTAATAGTACTATATGCATATATAAAGTATGTTGTTTGGAAATGCAATTTATTTTTATGTTAATGGTTTTCAGTGGAAACCTGCGTTACTGAAGATTTGGAAAAACATTATAAACACTAAAACTACAGTTTTAGAATAAATGCAACACTGCTAAGTATATTTTTATAATTATCATTTATAATAAATATAAACATTTTTTAAATATGCTTGATTATAGAAATTATATGTTTGCCTCCGTTATAAGAACTTTTGGACGTTAAAATATTTAACACCTTACACAAGCAGTACAATTAACCGCCCAGTTTTTCTTTAATATAGAAAATATACAATTTTTTTAATAATAGTTCATCGTTTACTACATTTCAATGCCTTACGTTCTACAGAAAATTTTTAAATCAATTTTCACATTGACATACAAAAACCGACGGAAAAACTCACCATTATTTGGTGGTGAGAATATAGTTTTTAAGGCTTGGTTTAAATGGTCAGATACAACATAACGTGTGAATTAATATGTTATTACTTGTTTCAAGATTATTCTCCGGGGAATTTCACGGCGGCAATGTAATGGCAGATTTGCAACAATAGTAGCGTGGTAAATGGATTGCAGGCGTTACAGCGCTGATATGATTGACGTAAGTAACCACTTTGTCAAGAACAACAGTATATTTTAGAATGTAATTGGACGTACTGTATGTGGTTTACGTTTCCTGTGTTAAGTCATTGCATTATATTGTAACGTTAGGATTTACGAGGATGTTAGAAATAACTCTCATAGGCTTGAGACAAAGTTATTACAAAATGTATTGCTGTTATAAAAACAGTCATAATAATAATGATGATGACAACAATAATAATAAAAACAGCAACGATTATTATGTTGATGATGATGATGATGATGATGATGATGATGATGATGATGATGATGATGATGATGATGATGATGATGGTATTGATTTTTATAATAACTAAGTGAATATTTGTATTGACAATAATAGCAGTAGTATAAGTGCCTACAATTATAATTAATGCGTACACAAGTCCGATGATGTTTATAGGGATTAATCAATATTATAATTATTATAATCATTATGACAGTTAATTTTTATTACAGTTTATCATACTGCACAATAATATTACATACAACAACTACACCAATAGTAATTTTTTTAATTTGTATTTATTTATTTTTTTTATAGAGGGGAAAATTCTTTATACACCGTCTGTAGAGACAGCGCGGCACCCCGTTTTGGTCTGTGGGACTCTCACCCACTAAAAAACTCACCTCTAATTCAAGAATTCATATCCATCCTGGAACCACTTAGAGTTTTACTTCAGGATGGAGCCTATTGCGCCCTTATTGGGCTCCTTCTAGTTGTTCCTTATCTTCTACTACCCGTTGGGTGGATGTTGGGCCTGTCTTTGTTTCTAGTAGGACCCACTGAATAAATGCATTCAAATACAACAACAACAACAACAACAACTACTACTACTACTACTACTACTACTACTACTACTACTACTACTACTACTACTACTACTACTACTACTAATAATAATAATAATAACAACAATAATACTTATTTAATACTATTGTACTATACTCAGAATTATACCATACTACACTATTATTATTATACTATTATATATTATACTATTATGTAATACTACGAATTGTTATTGTCTTCATTAATGTTTTGAAAATAAATTATTTTGTAATTCTCATAAATTTAATTTTAAGTACGTAATTATTAATTTTTATTAAACAACTAAACGTTTACTGAGGTTATAACTATTAATATAATACAAATTTAAAGTGTTTGTGTCGATGTTTCACAAAATTTATTGTCCCACATCTTCAGGAATATTGTACACGAATTGTTGGAACACAAAACATGGGAAATCACTCATATTTATTTATTAATGGTGACTACAAAACCAAGGATCAATTTCATGTTGTTGCAGAATCAATTTGTTAGTGGATTTTATTCATACTTTCAAATATAATTTTCTTAATAGGTTTCCATTGGAAATAATTCACCCCTTGTCATACGATAGGTATAAAGAGTTTTTCGGTCTGGTTTAAAGAGTTATAATGTATTTCCATAGCTATTAAACAAAAAACATTTCTGTCTTCATCTATTCTAATATTTAGTGAACGTATAAGGTAACAAATTAGCTAGCTGGTTAGCCCGCTGTTGTAATAACCGTGGGAGTGGACCAGCAGCGCACTAACTGAAAGCTTCTTTTCGTTTAGAAGTCAACAAAAAAATTAGGAAGATGGTTTTTAGTTTACGGTGAAAACACAGGTTAAAGTTGTGGTAGGCCTACATAGATTAGACCGTTTGGTTACATCTATAAAGTGCAACGTCCAGAATCCATTGGTGGGTTAATCTAATTTGTCTCACATTTTGTGGTAAAGCTCACTGATCCACTGACCTTCCCTGTCTTAGTCATTCTAATAAGTAGTCGATGAAATAAGATCAACTACAGAATTATAGAAAATTTTTGTTAGTTAGTTGCAATTAAATAACTTTATACATTGTCACAATAAGTAACGCTAAAATTATTTCACTAGTAATGATTAATCTTTCATTATAATACAAACAGACGTTTATTTTTATTAGCCTGTTTGAATTGAAGGCGTACTGTCCCGTCCAAATATAGTATAATCAAGTACCAGATAATTTTTGTGTTATTTCTGCTGATAATACTAGTTTACAAATTTTTCCCACTCACTTAAATTAGTGATAGTTGCTCTCTACCAGAGGTTTCAGAATATATGCCCTTTCTTTTTTTCTTCTCCTGCATTGCAACTTTTAGACAGTGATTGGGTCACAAGTTGGTGTGAACACAGTTGCATAATTCTGTAGCCAAAACTTTGCTTTGTTTGCTACATTAGACAGACTCGTCTCAAAGGAAGTTCGGGAAACTGTGCCAAAAACCTTGTATAAACATTGTCTACAATTATAATAAGGTAAGATCACTTATTATATGTTAGGCGAGCTCAGTTTTACTATTTAAAATGTTAATGCTAGTGTAGTTAAAATTGGTTTTGACGGGAGAAACGCTTTCTTAAAAATAAATTTGAAAAGTCTGTTATCTTTCTAACATGTGTTCCTACTGTTAATAAGGCTCATGTGTAGCAAGAGCTGTGATAAGCTAAAAACCGATAGATATTCTTCTTCTTCTTCTTCTTCTTCTTCTTCTTCTTCTTCTTCTTCTTCTTCTTCTTCTTCTTCTTCTTCTTCTTCTTCTTCTTCTTCTTCTTCTTCTTCTTCTTCTTCTTCTTCTTCTTCTTCTTCTTCTTTATTTCAAATCTAAATACGCCATATTGTTAGACATTGAAGAAAAAATTAAAATTATTTGTTTAGGTGATATTTAGATAATCGGATCTCGGTAAAAGCTTATATCCGTTGCAAGAATTGAGTATTAAATATAATTTAAATCTCTAAAACAAAAATTATGACTTTCTTGGGAGTGGAACCTATAAAGGCCAAGATTGTCTTAGACAACAAAACATTATAACAGATTAGCCACTTTTATTTAGGAGGCAATATTTCCTATGATTACAGTAGATATCTACACTGATAATTGTGAGTTTCAATAATGTATGGAGTACAATTGTCCCACGGGTGAAAAATAGGAAAATAAATGAGACCATGCTGAAAATTTAATTAAATTTTTTAAATGGAAAAGTGGTGGCAGTGCTCGCGCTTATGTACGGCAGTTTCATCAAAATTATTAGAGACAACAGTGCAAGCTCAAGAGATGAAGTTTTTGAGATGAGTATAATTATGTAACCGGAGAGGTATAATAAGGGACGAAATAATCAAAGAAGTTATAATATTTAATTTCAATGAAAACATTAAAGGAAACAGATTTAAATAAATCGAGCATTTGGAAGGTATAGAAGGAAGTAGATTACCAAAAGAACATGAATATATAAAGCAACATAAAAATGAACATACGTCGACGGAGAAAAATAAAGTGACTATAAAAACACCTAAAATGTAAAACGAAGATGGTTGTGAGCTTCTGTTTATTTCTTTATTGCATACAAAATGTCAGAGCCAATTCCTCTGGAGTTCAGCATTTTGGAACTGAACTTGGGGAAACAATAAACTCTGAGTTAAAAATATTTTTAAAATTTCGTAGTTCGCAGTGTAAATACAGCTTATCACTTTTGATTAGGCTCATGCTCTGTTCCCGTGCCTTAAACTATAGGAAAGCAATACCAGAAAATACACAGTTGTTTATATATTTGTTGGCTAACACTAGAAGGTAACATGTCGAATCATCTAAGACTAAGAGCATGATAATCAGTCGGTTCAGTCAATTTCTGAACGATATCATTCAAAAGCAAATAACGTCAATCGATCAATTAATAAAGGATATTTGTAACTTTGAAAGTTGTCGTAGATATGACTATCAAGACGATGATGATTAAATGATATAATGATGTTGATGATTTGACGTACGTTAATAGCACGTAACTTAGTCTAGCCAAGGCCACACTATACCACACTACAATTGTAGTATAGTCTATTTATTGGTCTAGCCCGTTAATGATTTAACTTAGTGTAGCACGTGTAGTCTTTGAATAAGTACTGAGAAGACAAAATATAATACCATTTTGCCACCTGACAAGATAAAATTTGTTAGTAATCATTTTTGGTGATGTGAAAATTTCAGTTAAAGGAGTAAGAGAAAACAGGATATGCAACAACCACAGCTTCTTAATTAGTACTTGAATAGCACAATTAATAACAGTAACAATCTGTCACAGAATTTTAAAACGACAATTTTTAATCTGTGTTACTCTTTACAAGTAACCATGGTATAGCAAACCTGACCACGAGGATCATAAAAAATATCAAGTTACAGAGAGAAATGTGGAAAGTGTTTAGAGTTATAACGAGAATTAATTACTTTGTGCTATTTCCTGGCGTGTTATCTATGACTTCTGTTTTTCCTCCCGGGTTCATCGTACTCTCCTCAAATCTTCATCGAATTCATTATCCTGCACAACCCCTTTCTACAAAGCCACAAGCCACTCATCTTTCTCTCAGGTACCTCTTTCGTCGTACAGTGTCACGTGAACTAGTGTACCAACCAATTTATCTTTAGTCTTCTTACATTCACTTCACCGTCTCCTTACAAATGCTTTGAAGAAGCTACTCGTTTATCATTTCATGCTGCCACCTCACTACATTTTCCCTATATTGCCATCTGCAGTGCTAAATAGTTAATTTCTTTAAATGTATATGATTAAGATTTATTGATATATTAGAAGCTCCATCGAGTTTACGAAAATTCAGAAATTGCTTATTTAGTTTTTACATATCACGGTAATAACGCGGTACAAATGTAGGTATCATTAAATACTAAACGCAGAAAAAACAGCACAAAGAAATTGGATGAATCTACTTACTCGAGTTGCGGTATCGTAATGGATGTAGGAAGCAGGAATTACATCAAGACAAAATAGAGCAAGGCAAAAGAGCGATGAGAATAATTTATTAATATAAAATATTTGACGCAAGGAATTAGGAAAAAATTGTGGTTCGGGACATCCCTATATATGGACTGGACACGTGGACAACAGAGGAACTGACAGACAAACGTTAGAAGGATGTTGAAACGCGAGAGTCCAGGACAGTGTTAAAAATTACATTGCTGGGTGGGTAAAGTGACAAATGACAGGGTACTGGACATTAAGCGAGAAAGGAGGTGTTCGTAAAGACTAGATAGGTTGGGGCACTGGTTGTGCCTACCAGGATTAACGTCTCCCTATCTTTGGCTATGATGGATGCTGGGTGGGAGAAGACCTGTATGGTGACGAAGGCAGAGATTGTACTGTAGGTAAATTGTTGAGGAATGTGACGTTCTGCACTTTTTTTTAAATAATCTTTTTTCATAGTTACACAATGTAAAATACCCAAACACTTCACCAAACAGATGACGAGATGTTGCCCCAGAAGTAGACTGAGAGGGAAGAAAGTTCAATGGAAGACACCGTCCCTGCAGATAGACGTCCGCCAATTGCAGCATGAACAGCTGACACTTCCAAACGATCAGGAGGACCCTGTGTATTAAACTATGATTTTGAAAATGCCTTTACAGACTAGTACAAAGTCTGCAACTCTTCTGGCAAAACCTTTTCCCGTTGACAACAGCGTCAGGTGAAATACCCTTTAAAGATTCCATCCTTAGAACCAGGGTTGGAGAGAAATAGCCTCTAAAGATGACAGTCTCTGAAATTCAGAAACAGAAGACAATGTAGCGGCCATTTTATTGCAATATGACTCTAAAAGGATAGAAGGAACTTAAGACTTTTTCAAACCAATCGGGCGACTGATCACAGAGGGGGGAACACAGAGGCAAACGATTCGTACACCTAATATTATATTGTTACGACGGTCTAACTCATCGGCGCCTCGTACGGTAGAGTGGAAAACAAGATACAAGACACCAATGAAGTCACTAAAAACTAGCTTGAATTATTACAATTAACATTTTGTAATCAACAAGTTATTAATATATATATATATATATATATATATTGCAACGATACAGCCATATGCTGTATTAGGCATTGATTTGAATAAACATAAAATTTGTAGAATTATTATAAGTTAAGGGTAAATGGACAGGTCTGAGATTGTAAAAATATTTCATTGTTATATTAGGGGAGAAATTAACCTGTTTCGGCAAGCAAAGAACACCTGCTCGATTGTATGTGTGTTACGCGTGTATCTTGTGTGTGTTAGTGATGCATATTATACTGGTTTATTTTTTTATTACAGGTATTTTAATAAAGATCTGTACCTACTGTTATTATATTTTTTTTTTATTTACCAGTACATGTAAAGAAACTCTTTTTCTCAGGGTTAATGATTATTAAGTTATTTTATCGTATTTACGATTATATCTATTAAATTCTTTTCTTTAAACCAACCCAGATTCCGTTAATGGGTAGTACTTTGGTAAGTAACCATGTAAAAAATAACTAACGTATTAGTGTAACTTAACCGTCTCTGAATTCTTCTAGCTGCCACGGGTTCACTTCTGGTTGTTGTTTACCTTTCTTCAACAGCAATATTCAGCTTGGCAATCTGTTTCTTCACACGAATCTCTTATTGCTCTTACCGCTGGATACCGCTCTCCAAGATTACTGCAACACCGATGTCTCCTTTGAACACTTAATTATTCGTTAGGGCCACTGAAACTCTTCTCCAGTCCAAGATTTTCCTCTTCTGTCGTCGTTCTATTCAGGATATTGTTATATTTTTTGTATTATTATTTATTTATTCGATATTATAATCAAACTCTGGAATCACTATTCAAAATCCTTTGCTTTATTTTCTTTTCCAAGTTACATTACTTTTATGATGTACAACAGTTATTATAATTTAATATTCTTAATGTGACTCTGATTGAATTAAAAATTAGACTCTATTTACATAATTCCTCTGTTTCATCTTTATAGTATTCAATATTAAATTAGACTACTCATGTTACTTTCCTTAGATAAAAATTTAGACTCCTTTTACATAATTCCTCTCTTTCATCTTTATAGTATTTGGTATTAAATTAGACTCATACATTTTTTCTTCATCACTCTCCAAAACAATCTCTAACAATTTACATATTTGCCACATTGATAATTCCCTACCTTCGTTACATCCTTTTTATCATATACCTCTTAAAAACTTATATAACTTTACTACTTCTTATTAAATATATTTATTTTATTTCTAATATTCTAAATTCTAGTTTGTATTTATAATATGATAATTCTCTTACTATTTCCTCTTATTATAATATTCATTTCAAATTTCATATATTCTTTTCATAACATATATCTTTATACTGTTTTATCTCATATAGGCATCTACCTCTATGTTGATGGGTGAGTCGATACAATGTTTTTGTTTACATTTTCAAACATGTTACAATTCTAATAAATTTATTTTTTTTTCTTTTAAAATTTATTATTTTCCTCTTATGTACTGTGTTGCATTTTAACAGCAGTACAATATACAGACAGGAATCTCAGCTACCCTCCCCAAGTAATTAATAAAATAAGTATTTAATTCCACTGTGTAAAAAATAATTAGTTTTAAACAAACGAATGGCACAAAAGTGTGTGTAAATTTTATAGTTATCCCCAGTGAGAAAATGACGTTAATAGGACACATTACGCGAAGACAGTGCGAAATAAATGTGCCAAAAATACGCAAATTACCATAAGACGCTCAAATTAATACGGTGAGTACTTAATAAAATTAGCTATGATTTGTGCTATCTCCATTCCGTGAAAAACATTGCTATTTGCTAATAATTGCAAATATATGAAAAGGTTCGGGAGTGGGGGTAAGCATGTGATCTGCAGGTACTGACAGGACGATTTCGGAGCCAACTGGCGCGGAATCTCGAGAAGGTATAAATTAAGGGTTAGCCCGGAAACCTTATCTTCTTTTCAAGACACAGTTGCAGACAGACATTCTGTCCGTCGGAAACACAGTTTTATTATTTTTCAAGTCTCATTAACGAACTAATAAGACGTTCAAAAATTAGGTTGACAATATTTCGGAAAGCGTAAAGTACTGGGACCGTTTAAGTCTACAAAGAGTGTCTACGGAGAAGCTACCAGAGCGACGAGGGATGCTGGACGTTAGACGTTGATTTTTTGACGCCTAACCGACGTTTAAGATCCACCTTGCAGCAGATAGCAATTCTCTGATGCGGACCACACACTGCTGGAGAACGACGCAGGACTCTAGACATATCCAAGACCACGCCAGGACAGGAGGAATGGAAAACCAACTCTGGACAACGTTGGAACACATCAATAAGTCGTAAGATAATCAGAACTCGAAGTGACATGCATAATGCATTTATAAATGATTTTAAAAAAGAGCTTATAAAGACTATATCAAAAGACAATAAATTAAAAAAAAGAAAAATTTATAATTAGTAATAATATTTTAGAAATGTAGATAAATGTTTAGTCGTAAGAATGAGCGATCGCATATAAAGAAATAAGAAAAAAAAAGAATTTAAAGTTGAGAGAGTAGATTTTGTTTATCAAAGTAAATAGTTAAAATGATTTGATATTTGCATTATAGAAAAGAATAATTTAAATTTGAATATAAAACAAATGCCAGTCTAAAAGTAATTAATATAAATTTAAATTTAATTTTAAACATTGGTATAGACTGTGCGAGTTGAGGGCAGATCTGAATTAAAAGAATTCAATTGAAATTACATTTTAATTTTATTTTTTTTATTAGTAAATCAAATTATTAACATTTCTAGATTAAGATTATTAACATGTCTAGATGTAAGAGGGTTTAAATGTGTGTAACACCGTATAGTATAAGAGATAATCATTTAATAACGAGATATACCTTGACCGAAGATTATTAATGATGTTTATTATTTATAAGATTGTGTAAACAATAAATATGAATTTTTAAATACTCATAAATCTAATACTCTTATTATAATTACACCTGAACCCCAATTACACATACACGTTATTTGTATTGTTATAATTTTGTCGCCCGTCAACGTATGGCACGACACGCTTACATTTAATAACGTTGTATCATTATAATATATATATATATATATATATTCAAGTTAATCTGTCCACATAAAGAATAATGTTAACTAATAGTCCCACACAATAATCACTTTTCACTAATACACTAATTGAGACGCAATGTGTAATCGCCCGAAGTAAACTCGAACCTCACTTGACCAGATCGCCATTTAAACTAAACTGACCGTTGCTGAATGCCTGTATTTATACCCCCTTATATGCCAGAATAATCTGTCACTTTGGATGACGTGTAAAACAAACAGGCGCTTTCGAGAATCTACTAGAAACAGTGTCCTTGAACACAATGCGCTGACCGGTACGGTCTGGAATATACTCGATAGTTTACGCGTAATTATCTTTCATCTCAAAGTAGCAGCAATATGCACGCGCGCGCGCACTCACACACGCACACACACACATTACAGCTGGGATAGCCAAGATACTTGTAGAACGTTTCGTATTACGTAACACTTTTTCCGTATTATGTAACAATATTTTATTACACTAGACATAACAACACAGTTCTTCTACATACAAAAATTTGATTTCTTTTACACATTCTCTGGTTTATTCTAAAAATAGTGTCATAAGCGACTACGTTATACGTTTTATAATTATAACATTTTCTCCGGTCGACGACCAACCGTCAGTAATATTTGCTTAGCCATACTAATAAGGATGTGACATCATTGAATGTTCAAAATATCAGGTCCTGATAATGTAATGAACCAACGAACATAATTGCCATCCATAAAAGAAAACTATTATTATAAAATCACCCGACCAGACAAGTCTACAAATGAAAATATTTGTTTGTAGGTGTGAGCGAGTCCAGCGGTTCACTGCTGAATGTGTTGGAGTAGGACGTACAGTGTACATAAGAGACTTACCTAGTCCACTTAGGTAGGTAACGCCTAGAAGTATTAGGCAGGATCAGTTTTCTGGTTCTTACGGGACTAACCCATTTTGTGTACTCTTACAGAAATTAGATTCATATTTTCTTACATTATTCATGTATATATTTTAAATTATTATTTTTAATAATAAATAAAAGTTTCCTTAGACGAATATATTTTGTATTTATTGAATATTTTACAGCGTTTCGATAGATTAAATAATCCTCGTCAGGAATTACAAATCAATAATTTCTTAAAAAGAATTGTTAATAACATGCTGTTTTATATGTAGACTAAATTTAATGTAGGTTTTTGTACATGTATATAAAACTATGTTACATAACTGAATGTAAAATATAATATAATTATTTATTATTTCATTAAATTAGTAATTCTGAAAATACTATCATTTTTTTATTAATCTGGATTTGTTCTGGTATTAACTTATTATTCGTTTTATGTTTAAATGTTTCTAGATTTTTAAATAAGGTCATTTTTAGACTTTAGGAAATGTGTTTTAATAAAGTTATTGAATTTTAGAGATGTGTGATTATTTTTGTTTGAGTAAGTAGCTAATTTAGATTTGTGTAATTAGCTAAATTTATCTATTACGTATATGCGCAAATAAACCAGATATGTACGTATATATTGTATATTATATCTGGTTTTAAACACGAATTACGGTGTTCAATAAATCTATCTTTTAAACGTGTTTTAGTTTGGCCTACATATATTTTTATGTATTGTATATATCTTACAGAAATATATAAAATTAAGGGTCAGTCGAAATTTTGTATTCTATTTCACATATAACAATAAAAATATCTTAAACCTGGCACGTAATACACAAAGTAGGGAGTCTTAAATATTTTATGTATATTTTAAAGCCTACATAATATATACTGAAATGCATTTCTAGAATCTAAATGGAGAGTTTTGTCTGCATACTACAGCCTTTTGCGTTTCCCTCTCCCAATTAAAACTTCACTCTTTCAAACGATTATATCTTCTTTTTATCCTTCAGCATCACAGCCCAACGTGACCCCTGGCTTTCAACAGTAGTCTTTTCCAAAGTCTCATGTCCATTGCCATCTCACTGTCATCCCTAACATAAATTCTTCTGAGGTCTTGTAGCACATCATTCAACCATCTTATCCTATATCGACCCCTCTTTCTGCTTTTATAGACTTGTACATTCAGGAATTTCTTTGGCATACGCTCTTCATCCATTCGGTCTATGTGACATCGCCATTGTATTCGTTGAGCCTTTATGAATATTACAATGCCCTCATGATTCGATATATTTCTATAATATATTTTCCGAGTCACCGAATGTACTGTATACCGCGTTGTTTTACTGCAGCTTTAGTATTGATTACTTTGTAGCGCGTTTTCCTGATGTAACTTTACTAATGTATTTAAAACTGCCTTATTTTCTAAATGTACACACAATTGTTAGGATATCCTACTACCTTACTTCCTGTAGTATTGTACCAGACTTACAGAACTGCACTACTGCCGCTACACTATGTGAAATTCAGACTGAACTTTACATATGTCTGTTAGTTACATGATGACACGAATGTAATGAAATGTCTAACATTATGTATACGTGTGAATCGAGCGACACAAACGCTTCACACTTACTTGTCGAAGAAACCCTTATACAAGAGATAAGCGGCTTATCTAATCTACTAAACAACAACAGTAATATTGATAATACCCAGTAGTAGGTGAAATCGAGTTTTATTATCCTCATACGATAAGCAAAATTAGTTTTGTACGCGTTTTTGAAAAAATAAAATCAATGTGCTGCGATAGCCCGTCTCTAGACAAGGTCTGATTTTGGAAACTAGAATTCTTGGTTCCCCGCAAATCTTAATGAGTACATTTCATATGACGTTTCTGCAGTTTGTATGAAGCACGATTAATATGCAATGATAGCACGATTATTTGTAGAATTATTTGACGTTTTATTTTTGTAGAGTGTGATGGAGAAAATTATTATTACTACATTTGCAGATTATAAAACAGTTCTAGCTGAACATGATTTAGGCATCGAGTGAGGAATGTACGAGAAGAGTTCAAGAAGCGGGAACTGACTTTCACAAAAAAAAAACAATGTTTTGCAAATATAAATGAAATGAATTCAATATCTGTGATTACCTTAGTAAGGATATTATCTAAACAAATGTAAGATCTTCACAATAAATCAGATGTAAGTAGTGAAGAAAAACTTAAGATTTTCATTACGAAAGCGTAGATACGAACCAGTTCGAATATCGTAAACACTGAGGAATAATACGTCGGAAAGACTGCACTGAAACAAATTGGAACAAGCAGTAAGTATATGAAAGTATAAAAACACTGAGACGCCGTAATTCATTACGCTAGTATGAAAGCAGTTGAATCTGGTTTGTGCTGTGATTATTTTTATACGTTACGTTACGTTAAAATATAACATTTTTTGTAATATATTTGTGTTTATCCCTTCCACAATCTTTAGTAGTTGCATATAAAACAAAAGAGCTAAGGACGGGAATGGAAACTCCAGAAAGTAGTAAGTAAGACAAATACTTACATAACCACAGGTACTACAGGTGCACATATTACGCAGGTTATGTCTGCTTTTATGGGTCATAGAGAAGGAAACAGAGGCACATGTGGAAGGAAACATGTGACGAGGAAGAAGAAAAGTTGGACTATTTCTTAGCCTTTTACGGCCGGCGTCATAATTATTCAAATTAGGTTCCAGGCTGTAAGGCAGTAGTCTTACACTATAACCATGACACATCATACATCATGCATCATACATGATACATCATAACTACATAATAACTATTATTATATAGTTATACAATAACTATATATAATTATAGTCTACTATAATTAACATGATGACGGATGATATTATCAGACGTTTAGGCTTCAGCTCTGGAGGCCATCTTCAGTGAAAACTGTTTCGTAACAACTGACAAGGTGGTCGGTCATCAGTAAAACTACAGTAATGTTAGGTTGCCTTTGCCACAGTGTTGTAGTTTTACTGACGAACACCTTGTTAGTTCTTTCAAAACCGTTTCACTGAAGATGCCCTCCAGAGGCGAGGCCTAAACAAATGTCTGATAATAACATTCGTCACAGGGGATTTATAGTAGACTACTTCCTTAATGCCGGAACCTAATTTGAATAATTACAGGTTGGACTCTTTGATGGCACCAGACAATGAATGAGCTATAATAAGACGAAAAAATGCACAGAACGAAGATCAGTTGAAACCTGCCGCACACAGTTTTGATAAAGTAAAATAAAACAAAAATAGCATTACTCCTTCACTCGATTACTGTACAAATTTAACCTAGATTTTCTTATCTTGATAGCTTTAATTGTTTTTGCTTTGTGCACTGTGTTAATGGTACATTGTTTTTGGTAAAGTCAACAATGATAGATGAGTTGTCAATGAATTGACAAATGTATGTTTTTCATAAACGTAAGATTAGTAGATAAAATACTTAATAGTTTTGCCAGGTAATCACTGGTTATCATTACTTGTTCGCAAAGTTATTTTATTCTACGTGGCACTGTGACATATTGTTTAAGTCTGACAACCACTGAGTGTCTAAATGCGACCACAAAACGATTGTAGTTTTTTCACACTTAAAGATGAAAAGCTGCTCACTGTTGTTCCTAGGGCTTAATAAACACAACTGCTTAATTTGAACAAGCTATGGACACTTAAAGAGACGAGACAAATGAACGCCTAAGGCATTAAAACTAACTGGGTAGCCGGTTGTGTGATTTTTTGTTTAAAAAAATTAATTATTTCCGACTCTACACTTAAAATTTACAAGAACATATTAAAGTTTATGTTCTCATGTTGGCATATGACAAAGATTAGAAGTGGAATATCAAACAGAAAGGCAGATGCAAGGAGCAGAATTAGAAAAAGAAGTATGCAATTAGGAGAAAGTGTGCAATGGGAATATAAAAGAGATTTGTGGAATAATGGATGTTATACAATCGACAACGAAAAGAAGATCGGATACGGAATGTGTATATAGTAATGCTGAATCAGAAGATATAAATGAAGATTGGTAGACACAAAAAGGCATCTAGTAGAAGAAAAGTTGTGATAACTAAATTACAAACTAAACTGTGCACTTAGGAGAAGAACGTTTTCGGGTGATATTGTAATAATAATCGTGTTTCCTGAGCGTAAAATAATTTACTTTACTAGTGAATACTACGCTTTTACCATTAGCGAAGTAGTTTTAAAGTGTAACATGGGCGACAGGCTATTTTAATTTTCTGAGAAAGCGATGGCAAGCATGGCCAACAGTATCACCAAAAGAAATTTCTATAAGGCGTCGGCAATGTTATCAGAACCACTGTTTTAAATATTTCTAAATGTTTTACTATGTAGCCTACTACTAGTAATTAACGTAAATAATATATACGACAGCATATTACTTGACTATAAATAACACGGCGTAATTCGCTTGACAAATATTTATAAACTTACTAATACAATTCAGAAGGACAAAAGGACGTAGAAAATGAAATTTTGTTTATATCCTCTTTAGACCCTCAACAGTGCCCCCCCCCCCCGAGCGGTAGGTCAACACATCTGTGTAATTACTCTTGGCAGGACTCCGACTTGACTAGCAAGTGATGTAAGAAAATGAGTTTTAATCTTTGTGAAGCTATGTTGAAAAATTACAGGTGTACTACACATTCAGCATTTAACAATTATGACTTTACAATAAACTGCTATAAACACAGAACTTCGCTAAAGCACAGTGATCGAATATATGACAGGCTGGCTTCGGAGCGTCGTTATACTCTGGCTGAGTGACGTAGTATGAGACAAAACTGGCCCGGATGACGGTAAAGTAATCGACCACAATCTGCAAGGCAAGTTTGGGAACATCGACAAGAAGCAAACGAGAATTGCGTTATCCTGTCACTGACACAGTGAGAGCGAAGGGAAGCGACACATATTATCTATCTTTTCGCTGCAGCAAAATATATACAATGAAGAGATTGAAAATAACATAAATAATTGACGAATTCGTAACGGCGAATAAAAAACGTAGATAACGAATTGTTATTGCCCTTGTATAGTATAACACTGTTACGCAATATCTTTTGTCTGTGATAATGCACATCATAGGCAGTGTTCTGAAATATCCTGTATCTACACTGTAATCTAGGTAGGAACATCACAGATGCTTGATAGAGAAATATTGTACAGAGAAACTTTACCCTGTCATGCAATTAATGGATGTCAAATTAGGAGTTCCAGGTGAAGAAAATACAAACCAGTAGCAAGGGATCCGTGGATGCAACATAGGGAAATTGAAAATATATGACTTTGATTGCCACTGACAGTGAATTAGCTCCCAGTTAATTTCATGAAACCAGTTTTGGATAATGGAAAAGTAATACATAACAATGTCATTAGTACTAATAGTGTTTATATAAATTAATGTTATGTGTTGTGAATTACATTAAATATTCGTTTCCTTTAATCATTTATTATACAAGGAATTTAAACTTTCTCTGCACTGCAAATAGTAAAAATTAAAGAAAATAAGATGAAGACTTAATGTTAAATACTGATATGTCAGCATTATTTGAACAGAATCCGGGCTATTGGGCCATGGTCGATTGCTTAGATTGTTGTGTTTAGACGTTTCGTCGTTTCGGTCACACCTTCCTGAGGCCACCTTCTGTAGAAAGAAGAAAACGTTCTAAGGTTGATAAGCATTACGTGCCACACAGTTGAGGAGTAAGCAGCGACATGAGGGTTATGTTTCAGGGTTTGCTTACTCCTCGACTGTGAGGTGTCATCTTTAGAAGGTTTTCTTTCTTTCTATTAAAATAGCCTCCGCAAAACGGCTACAATCAACAATCTAAGCCGACGGCCCAACAACACGGTTTGTATGTTTTAATGTCGTCTCCAGCCGTAATTGCTTAAGAAATATACTGTAATATTAACGTTAATTTAATTAATATTAATTCAAATTCAAATATAACATGATTCTAGGTTCACTAAACTGCGACTTGACTAGGTGTTTCTGACTGCGACCTGTATTTGACGTCTTTTATGAACGTTTGTCTGTGTTATATACAACAGTTTTAAAAAAAAGTAAAACATTTTTGTCATGTCATTAACATTTGTTATCACAATCTATCGTCTTCCATAAATATTTGTTGCTAATTTTTTATTCCAGTGATTAGACTTGCCGATTGTCTAATCTAATGTATTTACACGCTTATCATTCTCAGTATGGAAAACTAATTTGCATGTGATCATACTTAATTATTTCACCACTAGCGAGTCCACGTAATATTTACTGTCATTGAAAGAGACAAACTTCACTTGAATTTTTAGTTACTCATAAAGTAATTGCTCAGTGAGAAAGTTCGTAATATGTACTCGTTTTTTTAGAGCTTAAAATTTATATTATTGTTTATAATTTGGTATCATTGTTGTTAGTCTTAGCGATGTTATACCCTTGAGTGAGCAAATTATACAGTTTCTAAAATTCTTTGCTCATATTGGAACGTGTTGATATAAGCCTATCAGTGCTTACAGCACGCTATAACTTTTGTTTATCTCATATTTAAATCATGTTACCTCATGAAAAATTTTAGTACGTGTAACAGTTTATTTAACTTTTATTCACTCTCATCCGCAAAACATACGGGTTTAAATTCTTTCTCCATTTTATATCGTTTCTCCACAGATCATGTACACTCATGTTTGCTAATCTAAGAGGAAATTTTCTATCTTTATATATATATATTTCGTGTGTGCGTGTGTATGTCACTGAACTCCTCCTAGACGGCTGGACCGATTTTGATGAAATTTTGTGTGTGTGTTTGAGTGGGTCCCTGGATGGTTTAGATTCACAATTGGACCCGGTAGGTGGCGCTGCGATCGGGTTCCAGGAAATTATATATAAAAATGAATGTTTCTTTGTTTGTCCCGTATGCGTTCCTATACCATTCATCGGATTGCAATGAAACTTCGGTGAGTTGTTGTGCGCACGCCCGCGAAGGTTTCTGAATTAGTGGTGTTTTTTCGATGGGGTCCTTTGGGGGGTTCTTTGGGGTCTTCCACATCTCCTCCTAAACCACTGTACCGATTTCAACCAAACTTGGCACAAATATTTTACGCAAAGGGAGAACCAACATAGGATAGGTGTTTTTTCGATGGGGTCCTTTTGGGGGTTCTTTGGGGTCTTCCACATCTTCTCCTAAACCACTGTACCGATTTCAACCAAACTTGGCACAAATATTTTACGCAAAGGGAGAACCAACATAGGATAGGTGTTTTTTCGATGGGGTCCTTTTGGGGGTTCTTTGGGGTCTTCCACATCTTCTCCTAAACCACTGTACCGATTTCAACCAAACTTGGCACAAATATTTTACGCAAAGGGAGAACCAACATAGGATAGGTGTTTTTTTGATGGGGTCCTTTTGGGGGTTCTTTGGGGTCTTCCACATCTTCTCCTAAACCACTGGACCGATTTCAACCAAACTTGGCACAAATATTTTACGCAAAGGGAGAACCAACATAGGATAGGTGTTTTTTCGATGGGGTCCTTTGGGGTCTTCCACATCTTCTCCTAAACCACTGGACCGATTTCAACCAAACTTGGCACAAATATTTTACGCAACGGGAGAACCAACATAGGACAGGTGTTTTTTCGATACGATCCTCTGGGGGGTCCCCCAAACTATTAGATTTGGTTACTATGGCAACCCAATAGAATAGATTCTGTTATAAATATATTATCGCATTAAACTGAAGACCACGCGAACGAAGTCGTGGGCAACAGCTATTTATTTTTAAGAAACCTACTTTATTTGAACTTTATTAATTAAACTAACATTTTCATTACGTACAACATGAAACTCCGTGGCGAAGCACGGGTATTCCCCTAGTATTTTTATGAAAATTATTGACAACGCTTCCCAAATAACACTTACCAAGGATACTACAAATTGATACGGTGATATTATCAGTAACGTGACAGACAATGATAATAGTGACTTAATAAAAAATTATTTTAAAACCAAAAAAATTAGGTTTGAGTTCAACAATTTAATCATTGTAGATAAGGCAAAGTCATATTAAGTTATTTTGCAGTTGCTTTAAATAGTACAATATAAACAATTATTGGTTTCGGGAAATATGGATAAAATAATATAGTATGGAAACTGATTTCATATAGATCAGAAGCACTGGATTCAGTAGGAAATATAAAAACCAGTAGACCATAGAAAATGATAGAGAAGTAGAGAAAACATAGGAAAATTGCGAACGATTTAGGCATTGAAATAAAATAAAATAACAACTGGAATAGCCAGAACAGGATTCACAAATGTAGGCAAAGTTATTTTCTTCTTCTTCCGTCAGGCAAGAGATGAATCGCCTGTCCCAGTTCTAACGAAAATATATCCATTTTACCAGCGCTTTCGGCGCCTTCCTATACGTCACTGTCCAATAGAGTTGTGTTGCCAGACTTCCATAGTTTAAAAACCATGTAATAGCTCTGGCACTGCCGTTAACTTTTAAAAGTTTAGTCGGCTCCATTTCCTTATTTTCCTCGATAATGCCTGACGCGCTGTTTTACTTATTGTCTAAAACTTGACCAACTTACAATCAACATCATGGTCTGCGTCATAAGGGGTGCGACAACCAAGATAGCGGAACCTGTTCTATACGTCTATTGAGTAATACAATTTTAGTTCGCAAGAGACATTACGCCTCTAAAAAACCATAGTTCATGTCTTCAGCACAGAAGTTTCATCTTGTAAATCGATTTGTAACTGTATCATCGATCTCAGAAGCTCACACTCACTGTTTTTTATGATTACCTGATCATGCGCAAACGCGCTGAGCATTGTTCTCTAGTGCTTTTTATTATTTATTTTTACTTATGGGTAGACTCCTAACTTCCACTCTCTAACCATGTAATCAATATAGATAGTAAACAACGGTTGATATCTCAACAAATATCTGTAAATCAAAGTGTTAGACAAGGGTGTAGAATATCATTTACCGTCTTTAACATTTATATTGAAGATATGGTAAGGAAATGGAAACATTTAGTAAACCTTGGTAGTAAGATGTCAAAATACGGATATTTGAATGTGCTGTTGTTTCGAGACGAATTGCTTATTCTTCAAAATACACAATCTGGTGTCCAAAATCTGTTTTTTAATATTTATCAGCTTTTAAAACAATACAATATGAAAATCTCTACTATACTAAAAGAGATTACGGAATTTCAAGGCAAGGAGCCAAAAAGAACAAATATAAAGATTAGTGGTCAAACTGTGGAACAGGTAAGCCACTTTGATTATCTGGCAAATGATATTAGCTGTGATTACGGTATTGATGTTACGTTGGCTAACTTCCAGACAACCTGTGGGAAAATCAACCGTATTTTTAGAAACAAGGTGTAAATAACTATAATAACAGAATGCTTTAAAGATATATACAATTGTAAATAGACGGGAACATTAAGATATTTTCCTTACACAGATATTTCGCTTGCTCGGAGATTTCCCCTATATTCAATGTATGAATTCAAATTAATAAAATATGCAAAACATAATTACATTTCTACAAAGTTATGGTGTCGCAAACGTGTTAATTATGGACATCAACCAAGAAAGAAGACTGCCATATACAGGCTTCGGGATTGGCGTTCATAAGAGGAGTTAATAAGAGTTCTAAACTTGACCGAATAAAGAATGAGGTTACAAGAAAAGAGTTACAAGTTTTTAACTCGGATGGAAAATTAAACGATTACAAACAACTTTGGAAAAACACTTGGAAAGAATGTCACATTTCAAACTGGTAAATACAAACCTGAAAATAGTCTGGAAATACAAACCTATAAGGCACAGGTGTGTAGGTAGACCCAGGAAGAGATAGCTGGAGGATCTTTGAAGAGCGGAATAGACAGCAGCTTGCCTGTGCCTTGTTGTGAAGACTGATGATGAAACGATGTTGGAGATATGCTACAGCGTTAATGTACTCCCCGATTAATGCAAATCTCTTCTTTTAAATTTCCTCCTGTAGACAAAACTATCCTCGTACGATAATATAAGCTCCTTACAATTCTACAAGTTGTCCTGTTATGCATATTGTCACATAGAAAGGATCTATGGCAAACTCTTACTCAATAATGGCAAGGTATGTTTCCAAAATAATTTCTCTTCTTTCTCCAATCAACATTTTGAAAGTGAATGCGACATGAATACAATATGGGCTTTTAGAAAACCCTGCCTGTTCATTAAGAAGTAAGATATTTAAGGTAGAACAAAGTTTTTCATTAACAACTTTTTAATTAACTTGCAAATTGCTTTCATCAAGCTTTTACCTATATAATATGATACTTCAGTTCTATCACCTTTCTAATAAAAAATAAATACCCTTGCTGCACTGTATTTAGGCGGGATCATGGACCTCATCCAGCACATATTCAGCAAATCAGCAGTTTAAGCTTAAATAATGTACAGGGTATTTCACCAATTCTGCGTTTACACCATTCAAGCCAGCTGTATTTTGATCCTTCACTAATAAAAGTGCACTTTGCTGATCCTTAAACGTTATTGAATCTACACCTGTGTAGATTCCAGCAGGTATTTTGTCTTCCGCAGGTTCCTGGGCGGAACTTTGGGGAAACTGCAGGTTTCAGTTCCATGTAATGTTCAATTCATTTGTAATTTGCCATTACCTTGTAGTGGAGTTTATATTTGATAGCAAATATAGTTTATTATAGTCTTAATCTAATTTTACTAAATTTCATCGAGATAAAATTAGTAATACAGTGAGTTAATAACATTGCTCCAACTTGGCTACAAAAATTACACACACAGAAAAAAGGATATACGAATACTCTAGGCTTTAGAAGTATAAACATACTAGAAAATCTTTATAAAGTAAATAAAGTTATCATTAGTTCTATTACGTATGAACAAATTGTATTACAGAACTTAATGTTTTACTTTTAACAGTGATTTCTTAACACAGGTGAGTCTCTCAAAGGCACGTGGATTTCCATCAAAGGAGTTGTGGACTCAAAACTCTACATACTAACATAAAATTTAATAATCGCCTTACAAAAAATCTTAGTAACACTATGGAGTGCACAACAATTGGACTTAATTCTTCGATTCTGAGAGAACTCAAAATTGACCATGTAAGTACACGTGCTTATTTAAACTTTCCAAAGACAAATTCAGAGGTTTTTCGAGCATCTATTGATACGTAACGGAATTGAAAGATGTTCATTCAAGGCAAAGCTTATGGAAAGAGGAATAAAAGTCAATACAAGTTTGCAAATTGTAGATAACTTGATCCCATTAGTCGACTATGTACTAACCCCTTGCCAATATTACGATAAATTTCCCTATGAAAAGTCCTCGCTATGCTACTGATAGTAACATTTTCTGAGATTGCGCCTTTACCACCATATCGTCAGCGTCACACCATTCAATGGATACATTTTCTTTAGTGGAAATCATCGATTGCTCACTCATTAAGCAAACAAAGTTTTACAGTTTATTTAAATAACGTGAACGGAATATTCCAAGAATTCAGGCAAGTAATATTCAGTCACGAGATTGTTTCAACATTGCGCAAAACAGCAAAACAAAGTGGCTTTCAAGAGATCTCAAAGTTAATTGTCAATAAAGTTTTATCTACGCCACAGATAGGTGGAAGAGTACTTGAACGTTGCCAACGTACGCGTATATATAGACTACCACACGCGTGACCGGTTATTGTCCACCTGGTGGGACGGTTTGACACAATAGTGTAGCGTTATCTATTAGTGCGGATTAACCGGACACAAAAATGGATTTCACAATTATTGCAGTTTTTCTAATCTTTGGATTGGTCATGGTAAGAACTGTAGTTGAAATACATATTATTTATAGATTTTACAATTTGCAAATCAATTTTCAGTGAATAGTGATTTAATTAGGCGAAAGAGTCTAAGGCAGCTGAAGAGATTATCGGCGATCTCAATACGTAATAATATTTAAGTTAATCAATAAATCAGAAGGACTATCCCTCTTTGTAGTTATTGTTACAAATTACTGTAACGTTTTTAGTGTATTTTATTTATTGTAAATCAAATTACTAAAATGTGTGTGAGCTATCATTAAAACGCAACACACACGACTGAGAGTAAGACAGACACTGGTGTTACCATATCCTTACACTGGAAACAATTGATACAAACATTGTCTTGTTGCTGGAATTAGTTTAAGTTAAGTCGCCGATAACTAACGTAAAACTTTAGTGTAAACACACCAGATCTATGAAATTTTAAAGATTAGTTACATTAATTTGAAATTATTTTATTAACCAATGAATCAAGTAATTAATTTCGATTGTAAGCACGAATAATTCAGTTTTACGCTGTTAATGTGGTAACAGCTCTAACTTTAATTTTTTATGCTTGAGTAAGAGCTTTATTTGTTTGCATATATGTATAAGTATATCCGCGCACTTGTGTAAACATTATGTGATTTACTTGAAAGCATATTAATTATTTCTACATTTACTTTATAATCTCAAGACTTACTTTCGATATTTTAAGGAAGCAGGGGAAGACGATCGATCCTATATCTGTTTAAGGAAATATTATTATTACGGATTTCATAGTTATATCGGCTTTACTGATAGCTGCATTGCTTATTGTAAACATTGCTTTGTTGATATACGTATAATATTCATCACGACTTAGAAATTTGTAGTGTAACCCATTTAACAATAAAGAGTTAATGAGCTAGTAAGCTACGTGAGCTGCATAATTCGTTCACAGTTGTTATGTAAATTTTAATATTTAATGATGATTATTTGCGTTATCAAAAAATTCCAGAAACCCAAATTACTCTGCTATTTTTATTAAGTAAAATAACAGTTGTAAAGCAATCATACAATACCCACTACACGTCCAAATTACGACATTGTTTTTTTTTTAATTAAGAAAGTTCTGTTACTGGTCACAACCACAAACAGAATCATCACTGCTGCACACCACTATAGAAAAATTACTTCGACTAGCGCCTTCAAGCCTCTCAGCTCATCGTCAGATTGGATCTCCGGTGGTGTGCAGCAGTGATGATTCTGTTTGTTTTTTCTTTTAGTTGAATTTATAAACACAGCCTTAAAGATAAATAATTTAGTCACAATTTTTAAGTTTGTGTATGTTTTTATTGATATATTTAGGCTCTTACCTCATACTTTTCACAAATATACTGTATATAACTGATAACAATATGTAAAAGATTTTTGCAAACTTAGCTTACAAAGGTTTTGAAAGCAGTCAAATATTGCATAGGCTGCTGACAGATATTAATTACTACAAATTGTTAAAAATAATCAGTTTGTATGTTAAATAAAAAGTCCTCGTAATCTAGTGCTTCCCAGACCTATAATTTCATAAGCAATATTTACTCTATTTTTGGCCTGTAGATCCCTTAAGTCTAAAAAACCTTCAGAGTAACTACAATCCGATTTGAATTAAACGACACTTTGGTCTAATACCCGCCATGGATTATTACAATGTTTTTAAATCTGTACATTTTTTTTATTCCAAGTGACCTAAAATTTAAGATTTTTTGAACTAAACACGATACATAGGATTTGGTTTAAAAGGTCTGTGATTTGATACAGTACATAAAATTAGACGAATTTATTAAATTTTAAGCAAATTGTTTGTTTACAAAATTATAAAAATTTCCAAATCATGCGCTATATTTAGATTTGTGTTACAATTCTCTTTAATTCGATACACTACACGGATTGTTGAGATTTTATTTTAATTTAACGTCTCACATTTTTGCCTTTTGCACCCTAAACAATACAAGTCCCAAAAATTTTCAGGTTAATCCGAAAAACAACAGACGACTATAAGGGAAACTTTATGGAAAAGTTTAAGAAAAAACTACGTTTTATGAAAAATCGGATGATGTATTAATCAAATATATCTATAGAAATTAGCAATTTGAACAAACTAAACAATTCTTAAAATTGTCAAACTGAACATGTCAAAGTGTGTCTAATTTATTTAAACATGATCTACTTCTTGTCTTCCACCCGCAAGTTGGTTGAGTCTTCTTTTCTTACAGACCAAATGTCTTTAGTTTTTTAAATTCTCATTTGCTCTTGACAAATCAAATAAGAACCTAAAACCCTGGTTATGTTCTTGACCACGTAAATATAGTCTTTTCTTGGTCTTCCCTAAAGCTACGTTGCTTCGTCGTACTTTCAAGCACTGTATTGAATCAGACGTAATGTCGCAATGCATGTGAAACCAGGTAAAGTCTCATTTCCATTGTGCTAAGTCTGCTCCACTTGTGTTGCTATTTTGATATCAAGTCACAAGGTACAGCACAAGCCATGCAAAGTTTTTGAATATTTTTACCATTAAAAAAAGATAAAATCTCATAGAATAATACGAAAACGTAGAAGTGAAGAAATAAAAAAATAATTGGAGTATAGGAAGCCCCGTAAGGTATTGCATTTTATAAATATTATTACTTATTTAATGGATATGTTTGAATTTGTAATGCTAGTTGCAATTTTGGACTTTTAAGTTTATAGTATATTGTTATTTTGCTCTTGGCTGTTTCAAAATTGTTAAAGGTAAGTGAGTGTATCATATTAACAACAGAAGAACAGGTTTTCTTTTTGTTTTGGAACCTTTTATCAATAAGAACGATACAAGGCCTATGTAGGGAAAGAAGAATAGATGTTCAAAATAATTGTAGGATATCTCAACAAATATTTGTCAATCAAGGTGATAGATGAAGGAGCAGTATATCACGTACGCTTTTTAACATTTACATTGACGATGTAGTAAGGAAATGGATACATCTAGTGAGCACTGGTATTGCGTTATCGCGACACAAATATTTGAATGTGCTGTTGTTTGCTGCGATTTGTTTGTACTTAAAAATACAGAATCTGTGTGAAATTTTTTTCCGTTTAAAAGAATCTGTTTTTAAACTTTATCAGATTTGCAATGTTGCATGATCAACGCTTTCGAATATTTCTTGAGTTTGTATTTCTAATGCGAAGTGCTGCTGGTTTAAGGAATCGGACATATGTTTTTTAAAAGAAGAAGTGGACTGTATAAATTTGAGTTAACTAGCCGTTTATTGAACAAATTACATAATGAAGCGCATGGCCCATGCAATTACGTGTGGCGTACATTGCCAAGATAAATAACGATAGAAGAATGAAAATGGTATAAAGAAGTTAAGTAAATAATTAAATTTCACATCGCCGCGGCAGCAAATAGAGAAAGATTATTGAGCGAATGAACGCTGAGTTTTAACTGACTTCTGTCGCAGCTCGCAGTTAGCGAACTGTACTTTAAGCACCAAACAGTACACAATAACTGACATCACACTGACTAAAGAACACTTAAAATATTTACTAATGCACATATAAATAGCGTACATTAATTTGGGATAAATATAAATATAAATGTATAAATGAGTACACTTAACATTGTACTTACAGTAGTACGTAGAGCATGTGCTCATGCGGAAATGTCCCGGGCATGAAGCACTGTAAAACAAATTAGTCTGTTGCCACGGGAAGTGGACACAGTTTGTGGATAGGCCTACGTAGGATGCCGTTTGTGGTGCGGACATCCGCTACGCGTACTAATGAATCCTGACCTACATAGATTTGGGTGACAATACCACGTTTCCACTGCAGAGGTGGAGTATTGTCTTCTAAATTGAGGACGAGTTGTCCTGGAGACAAATTTTTTAAATGTTAGCGCCATTCATTTCGTTGTTGCAACTGATGCAAATAATCTCTTGACCATCTCTTCCATATAGAGTGGGTGAATCTCTGCAGAAGTTGCCACCTCCCCAAGCGACCGATTTTTATATCCGAATGGTCGGGTTCCGGGAGCGAAGTAAGTGGAGAACCAACTAAGAAATGTGCTGGAGTCAAGGGCTCGGGATCCCCAGAGTCATTTGAAATGGCGAAAAAGGGACGCGAATTCAGATACGACTCTATTTGAATCAAAACAGTGTAATGCTCCTCAAAGTTGAGAAGCGTCCTGCCGATAACGCTCCGTAAATGAAATTTAACGCTTTTGTCTCCGCTCTCCCATAGACCACCGAAATGAGGAGCTGACGGAGGTATGAAAGGCCACTTGACTCCCTGTGAACTGGCCAAGTCCTGAGTGGTTTGTTGAAATTCGTCTTGTTGAAAAAGTTTGTACAAATCGTGTAATATAGTGCCAGCACGACGGAAATTTGTACCGTTGTCGGAAAATATTTGTGCAGAGATGCCCCTGCGCGCTATGAAGCGTTTTAAAGCAGCTATAAAGGCGTCTGCAGTCAAATCTGACACCAATTCAAGGTAAATTGCCTTAGTGGCCATACAAATGAAGAGAGAAATGTAAGCCTTTGTGAATGATTTGGACCGCTGCCTGCCCTGACGTAGAAATATGGGACCGGCATAGTCGACGGCACATTGTGAAAATGGCTTGGAAGTAGTGACTCTGGAAGAGGGTAATTGTCCTAAAAGTTGGCTTGAGCCAATTGCGCGAAATCGAAAACAAGTGATGCATTTGGTATCACGGAGCGTATGTATGATTTGTCATTGATGATCCAATATCTTTGACGTAGAGAACACTGCGTTAATTGTACTCCGGCATGGAGTAGTCGTATATGCTCGTTTTCTATAATTAGTCTAGTGAGATGAGCCTGCGGGTGAAGTATGATCTGGTGCTTACTATTATAGTTGAGCTGAGACTGTTGAAGGCGTCCGCCCACGCGTAATATCCCCGTGTTGTCTATAAAGGGATTAAGCGAAAAAGTTTTAATAGTATTAGGTACAGGGCGTTGTGCCTGAAGTTCTTCAATTTCGATGT
Organism: Magicicada septendecula; assembly: GCA_034769895.1. Lineage (NCBI taxonomy): Eukaryota > Metazoa > Arthropoda > Insecta > Hemiptera > Cicadidae > Magicicada > Magicicada septendecula. The sequence goes on from CM068375.1 coordinate 318,827,104, forward strand.
TAAAATGCGATAGCTGGGATTGACGTATAAAAATCAAAAGCGTGCTGCGTAGCTCTTGTGAAGTTAAAAATGATGTGCTTTTGTTAGCGACGGGAGACTTAGCGTTCCGAATGAATTTTAGGCAGTAAGCAAATACACGAATAAGTCTTGAAAGCGAGGAATAATTTTCAATGTAATTATGAGTGGATGAAGTAGTAACCAGAGCGAGTTGACCTTGTTTACGTTTTTCTTTATCCAGATCTGGATGAGTGCAGGAAGAGTTGGATTCGAAAGGACTGGTGGACCATGCTGAAGGCTCCTTTGACAACCAGTATGGGCCATGCCACCATTGCGGGTGGTGGTGCAAAGAACGGGGTAAAGAGCCGCGGGATAGAATGTCCGCGGGATTGTCATGCGAAGCAACATGATACCAGGTGCCCTTTGCAGTGAGCTGCTGTATCTCCGCGACGCGGTTGGCAACAAATACCTTCCACCTGGACGACTGTTGGTGAATCCAGTGTAAGGCAATCGTAGAGTCAGAATAAAAATACAACTCGCTGAAATTGTAGGTCACAGCGTTGACAACATTATAAACCAACTGAGCCAATAATAGACAGGCGCAAAGTTCAAGTCGAGGTAGAGATATCTGCTTTAAAGGGGCGACTCTAGATTTGGAATACAATAAATGAGATGATATACTGCGGTCAGAATATACTGTACGCAAATAAATACAGCATGCGTAACCCTTTACTGAACCGTCGGCAAACCCGTGTAATTGAAATGAAATGACAATCAAAATGATCAATATTGCACACCACTATATAAAAATTATTCCGATTAGCGCTTTGAAGCTTCGCAGCTCATCGTCAGATCAGGAATAGGCAGAAAATATGTAATACCCAACCCTTCACCCCTCTCCCCAACCCTGCTCACCCACAACAAACTAAAAATTAATGACCCTTCCCCACCCCCTAAACTCTGTCTCACCATCTGTAAGTTACATATTTTTCTAGTAAATTCCTTGTGTTTCAGTGTGTGTGTGTGTGTGTGTGTGTGTGTATGTGTGCGTGTGCGTGTGCATCCCTTTAAATTACCCTCTTCCTCTCCACACACGTGGGTCAGTCACACACCCTTATTTTAAAACAACCAATTAGTACTATGAAATATAATTCTTAATCTTATCTATCTGCCCTCTCTCATTTACTTCTTAATCATGTTATAAAATATTTCTTCATTATCAAATTTAATTTTAATATTAATTAAATTGTCTAACCCTTTTTCTCTTTCTTTCAATATTTCTAACTACTCTCTAAGCTTCCTTTCAACCGTGTTATTTACTACTTTTACAATTTCGTATTCTTCCAAAGGATTAACAAACTTGTGGTTGTCTTCTATGAAATGTCTTGCATATAACGAATTGGTTGTTCTATTACCTTCTCCACGTTTGTGGTCAGACAACCTGCATGAAATGAAATGATTGGAAAATTACATGAATCCTTTATAGCTCTTGAGATCTTAAAAAGAGTGTCTGAAATTAATTGAGCGTAAAGCTCTGCCCATTGAATTGATAATGAGTCAGACAGCGGGTCGTCCCAATTGGTACCCGATGACCACAGCGTTTGCATAAAGTGCTTACACCAAAATGTAATAGGGCCAATGAGCCCTAATGGGTCGTAAATTGCAGCGATGACGGATAATACCCTTCTTTTATTAAACACACCTATTTTAAGATCTCTTTGGAAATTGTATATGAAGTTGTCAGCCTGAACGTCCCACTGAATACCAAAAGTGCGGACGGTTTGGTCTTTGTTGAAGTCCAGGGACGAGTTGGTATGTGAAGATATGATATTCCGGTCATTAGAAGACCATTTATGCAGAGTGAAGCCGTACCGGCTTAATAAACCAGAAATGTCAGTGTTTAATCGGGCTAAGACGTCTGAGTTATCAGATCCGGTGATGAGATCGTCGACGTAAAAATCGTTTCAATGACAGAGCAGGCTATGGGATGTTGAATACTATTTTCCTGTGAGATTTGTTTTAAACATCTAGTGGCCAAAAATGAAGCGCTTGCAGTCCCATATGTGACTGTTCTCAAAGCATAGTGTTTAAGTTCCTTGTGGGGAGCGTCACGCCAGACAATTCTTTGCAAGTTAGAATCCCTTGGGGATACCAAGATTTGGCGATACATTTTCTGGATGTCGGCAATGAGTGCGTATCGGTGCGTTCTAAATCTGGCCATGATGGAGAAAAGATCCTGCTGGACCGCAGGACCAACCATGAGTGTGTCGTTTAAAGATAAATCGTTTGATGTTTTGGCTGAGCCATCGAAAACAACGCGAAGTTTGGTGGTTGTGCTAGTGGACTTGACGACAGCATGGTGTGGTAAGTAAAAAATATTCGACTTATTGATTGATAAATCATATGAATTGAGTGGAGGCATATGACCCAGGTTTAAATATTCCTGCATAAAATTGCTATAGTCTTTGTACAAAGACTGGTTTTGAGTTCGAGTGTCTGAAATCTGCGAACTGCTCCGGGGAGAGAATGGCCAAGATGCCCTGTCTTACGGGGTAGTGACACAACAAACCTACCACTAGTGTTTCGAAAGGTGTTTGTGAGGAAATGATTTTCACACTCCGAGTCTTCAGCTGAGGGAGTACGGAAAGAAACGTCCTCCAAATGACAGAAGTTCCTCAACTGTGACGAGATGGCATCATTGTCGTCACGAGCCGTAAACGACGAAACCGGTTTTGTCATGTCCACGTTAAAGGGTAAATTTCCGGCGAGGATGAAACCTAGTTTTGTTTCCTGTATTATCGGAAAGTGCGGACTGCGAATGAATTAAGTCGGCTCAATCAATTGCAAAAAATACTGTGCCCCGAGTAATATGTCGATCTGTGACGAAAAATTAAGTTGCGGGTCAGCTACAAATATGATTTTTGGAATGTTTAATGATGACATATTAAAGGATTCTGTAGGGAGGTTATTTGTAATTCTGGGCAGAACAGCGCAGTGTACATTCAAACTGAAATCCCTGTAGCGTGAGTTTAGGCGCACACTTGTACTGAAATTGGCTTGGCATAAAGAATTATTTATGCCCGTGATAGGCAGTTCGGACTTGTTCAATTTTAAGCCCATGCGGCGTGCGAAGCACATGGTACAAAAGTTTGCTTGTGAACCTGAATCCAACAGGATTCTTACCGGGTGTTTGTTTCCGGCACGATCCGTTGTGGTACATACGGCGGTAGACAATAAAATTGATTTGTCGGTCTCTAGTTTTAGGGAACATTGATTATTATTCCTGCTCGAAGAATTATTTGTTAAAGAGTGAATCATGGTGTGGTGAATTTTCGAACATGCTCTGCAAGAAACTTTGGAAGGGCAACGCGAGGTTTCATGGCCCGAGCGTGTGCAATTTAGGTAGAGCTTGTGATTTATTAAAACGTCTTTCGGTTGACTCGGATGTAAAGCCACGAATTGTGGGCATTCGGACAATTTATGATTGCCGCAACACAGCTGGCAAAGTCTATTGCTTGTTTGAGTGTGTATTAGTGACTCAGTGAACTCCGCGCGTGTAGCCGGTTTGCGGTAAGAAGTTTTATCGCCAACTTGCCTACCGTATGACGAACCAGTCGGTGCGCTAACATTTTGCAACAACTGGCGCCTAGTATTTAAGAATTTTAATAAAGTTATTATAATTCGGAAGCTGTTCGTCAGTTAAACCTTCCTTCCATAATCTAGATGTGCGATCGTCAAGTTTTTGTGCGAGAAAATGCACAAAAATAATTTTGAATGTGTTCACTGGTAAATTTAATGAATTCAGAGCGTTTATGTTAGCAGTAAGATCATCTATAAATTTGGAAATGCAAACCATAGAGTCTTGCTGCATGTGCTTCATGCCCAAGACATTAGCCACATAATACGCCGCAACAATCAATCTACTGTCATACCTGGCTCTCAACAACTCAATGGCCATCGTGTAGTTTTCGTGCGTGATTGGGAGTGATTTTATAACATTCAGCGCCTCATCCCTTAGTGATGAGTGCAAGTAGTGAAATATTTGGATGCTGGTCAGGTCTGTTCGGACATGAACCAACTCCACAAACATATGGTAAAAATATTGCCAGTCAATTATGTTACCTGCGAAGCAGGGTAGTTTAATTGGTTGTAATTGAATAGGAGGCGTACTGAATGTGACGTCTTCGGACTGATTTAGTATTTTCTTGCTCATCTCTTCGGCATGATCTAATAAATTGTGCAACTTGCATTCTATGTTACACAAATGTTCCGTCTGAACGCTATCACTAACGGATGCAAAAACAGAGTCCTCAGCCTCAATTTGCGTTTGAATCTCGTCATATTTTGCGGATAGCTCCATCAGATGACGAAGCTTTATTTTTAGCGCATGGTGGTCATGCGTATCGTGATCAAAATTATCCGCGTAGGTGTTTATGCGCGATATAGAGGCCTTGATCGTGCCACGCTGTTTGATCAGCGCCTTCATATCAGTCATGATTGTGTATCACTTGAAGATTTGAACGATAATAAGAAAAAATGAATGAATGCAGAGAGATGAACAAGACCAATGCAGGTTATCTAATTTATGAAGTCACGCTACAACGCGGTAACCATTGATTAACACATCTCAGACTAATTCTATGTTGTACTAAATACTGATATAGACAGCATATAAAACATAACAGTATAATTCCTATTGCTAAGAACACTATTTAAAAATATGGTTTACAATTAAATCAACAAATATGAATATAAGCTTGTTAAGTTATTTAAGTTTGTGATTGATTCACAGAAAAATTTATAAGCTTGCTGAGTTCGCAAAAAATCCAAGTTCATAGTCAAATTGAAACTGATATAAGAAAAAAGTTATATTATTTTTTTTTAAATACTGCTTACTTTAGTTGAATGCCCTTGAAAGGTATACAAAATTATGCAAAATTGAAAGGATCATATGAAACATAAGTTTATAGTCACTTGGTATGTGGTACTTATCGACATGTTCAAGAAGGTCTCAGAGCGTGTCGAATCCTTGGCAGTCCCATCCAGCACCCATCAATTGACGATGTAGACACGGTTGATACCTGTCAGATGATGTCTGAAGTGGTCGAATTCTGCATAGGCTGGATGCTTTGGATTTTTCCCAAGTGATGAATGCCACGTGGTGATGGTGTTCAAATGTTGAAATAATGCTTCGAACGATCCGGTCGGCAAAGTATGACGTCCCCAAAAGTCGTGCAATGCGTGCTCCAGTTATAGTTGATGATTAAAGAACTGTTGATTTAATTATGTTGTTAAATGCTGATAGGGCCTGCTAATTGAACTGAATCCATGAAATGAATGCTCCGTGAAATAAATTATTTGTGGAATGTATCATCCATGAAATGAATATCCGGCCCGGAGAACCAAATGTTGCATGATCAACGCTCTCGAATATTTCTTGAGTTTGTATTTCTAATGCGAAGTGCTGCTGGTTTAAGGAATCGGATATATGTTTTTTAAAAGAAGAAGTGGACTGTATAAATTTGAGTTAACTAACCGTTTATTGAACAAATTACATAATGAAGCGCATGGCCCATGCAATTACGTGTGGCGTACATTGGCAAGATAAATAACGATAGAAGAATGAAAATGGTATAAAGAAGTTAAGTAAATAATTAAATTTCACATCGCCGCGGCAGCAAATAGAGAAAGAGTATTGAGCGAATGGAGGCTGAGTTTTAACTGACTTCTGTCGCAGCTCGCAGTTAGCGAACTGTACTTTAAGCGGATGACTTAATTGCGTGGGCTGATTGCGCACGGGTATGATAAACAAATACAAAGATTCAACATGCAACAGTATAATATGAAATCTCTACTCTAAAAACACAGGTAATGATATTCGAGCAAAGAGCCAATAAGAAGAAAGGTAGTGATTAACTATCAAATTCTAGAATAGTCATATTCCCACGTTAATTATTTAGGAAATTATATTGGCTATAATAGGACTTATGATATTGATGTTAAGTTAAGTAAATTTTAGACCATCTGTGTGAAAATCAATTGTATTTTTGGAAACAAGTTACGTCAAGATACAAAATTTAAATTTTACAAAGTTTTGGCGGTCACTGTACTGTCCCATGAGCGTGCATTATAGACAACAACCAAGAAACAAGACAGTAAAATACAGGCCTCGTAAATGGCATTCTTAAGAGGAGTTAAATGTGTTCTAAACTCAACCGTATAAAGAATGAGACCATAAGAGATGAACAAACACTTCATAGGAATTGAACAAACTTACCTACTTCTGTTATGGAGGTTTATAAGTAATTATAGGTTTTATGAATGTTATATGCTGGATTAAAAGTAGCAAAATAAAAAAAATTTGATATCATAAATGCAAGAGATATATTGTTTTAAGGATTTAAAATTGTAAGAAAAAAATATCTAAAAAGCGATAAAAGTGCTGCAACTGGTCTAGAGAGGATTTACTTAGAATCGCAGAGTAAATACCAAGGTTTTGTAATATTTATTTCTTGTACATACGTAGTTGCTTCCAGGTCATCATGGATAGATTTGTTTTTACAATAGTTGTTTCAAAATCATAATTGAGAATAATTAATGTTATTTTATTCTGTACACGGCAGTAACTTTTCGCGATTAACGCTATCCAGACATTTAAAAGACTGGCGTATTTGAGAGAAAACGATGTGACAGGAACATTAACATGGCTTAACTTGTTACTGCTCATGTTTTATGGCCGACAGGTTAGGTAATTCCAAATCTTCTAAATGTATCAGTTAATGTGAACTACAGTAATAAGAGTAAACCATTGTCGTTGTTTTTATTATTGTCATTATTAAATTAAAAGTTTAACACTGAATTTTCTAATGTGACACTTTTTAACACCCATTAATTTATTGACAATTAATTGTAGTTTAGTAGTGAGTGATAATTAATTTATTACCTCTAAAATTGTTACACATAATTTATATTTATTCACCGTTTGAGAAATTAAAGAAAATGAATACTGTTTAACTTTTGGTTAGTTTAGAAGAAATATAGCTTCATATAGCTATTGAAAATTAACAAATCTCTGTGTAGCCAAAATAATTAAACAATTTATTAATTAGGATATTACACAGTCTTTAAAAATTGACAGATTAATTAAAACCAAGCTAGTAAAAACAGATAGTTTTCAAAGATAATTCGTATATTTTAAATAACTTACTTCAATTTTAAATAAACCTATATTGTTCGAAATATGTTTATTTTGACATCTTTAGGTAACGTGATAGCAGTTTTAAACACCGTGAAGTTCATTGTCAATACAAAATACATGTAAACGTTGTTTATTTATTTTAGTTATTAAATTTTGCAAAAATAATTATGTCTTAAATATATTTGTCTTTAAGACATTTGGATGTGACCTTCGGTGGATAGTAGAATAATATAAAATAATTTATTAACTCTGAATTGGGGGTCTTTACAGTTAAACACCGCATTTTGTCCATCATTCAGTAAACAGTGTATAGTTACAAATTGTCTTCAGCCCGAAGAATACTAAATTAATCTAAATACTTTCCCGCCAGCTTGTAAGACGTCTGACGCTAATACGTAACAAGAAATTTATCCGAAAAAAAAACCGTGTACTGTTAAACTTAACTTTGTTGAAAAAGCATTGGGCCAGTAAAAATCAATTGTTGCCATGTTTGTTAGAATAAATCATAGTCTTCTGCGGTGCCTTCACGCGATTTATCAGCGTAATTAATTCACTTCACTCCACAACGCAAAATTTAATAGCCGTCCACAGCGATTCGATCGATCGAAAATGTGCCGACTTGTCGGATCTTTAAAATCCTGACTGTTGTTGACCGTCGAATGGTAAAACTCGATCTCTTGTGAATCGGATACTCCGTTGGGCGCTTTCCACAAATACTACATAGGTGTCACGCTAGACAGTAATCAGACTGTACTTCTGTCAAGTGGTTCTGTCTACAACCGTGTAAGGAAAACATTCTTTCTCAAATCATTTTTCACGGTACAAATCATTTTGTTCATTTTACAAAATTCCCGGGGCAAGTGGCGGTCCTGATCTGTAATCGAAACTGTTCATTGCTGACGTTTGGAAACGTGCCCGGAACAGCGAGTACTGTGTGGACAAAGTCTCAACACGCGTAACATAGACTATCACTACTACAAGAACTTGGCAAGAAGAAAATTTCTAACTTGCCCACAAACACGTTTCATGACATTCTGCTTGATATCTGCTGCGATATTGGTGCTCGTTCTGATGGGGGTATGATGTTGAGTATAGTGAGTGACTAGACTGTGGCCGATTCAGTGGGGAGACCCAATGAGGTGTGCTGACGTAAAACACGGCACTGGGCATGATGCTGTCGTTTCCAAGGTTGCCGGCCATCATTACGTAACGAGGCTTTAGTGCTACAATTATATTACTGGAAATAACACTAAATATGAAATCTTAAATAACAGCATTTAATATGAAAATTTACTTCAGGCCAAATAGGCAGGATTTCGTAAGGGCCGAGCTTGCATTGATAACGTATTATATTTCAAAATATTGACTGAGAAAGTAAGGGGGTTAATTTGAAGATACACCTTGCCTTCATTAACTACGAAAAAGGGCTTGATACAGTTAACAGATCCATTCTATGAGACATAGAATGTAATACGAGTTATAACTTAGTTTAATAGTGTAATAATTATAGAATGTAATGTAATAGTGTAATACGAGTCACCCTAAACATCTTGTAAACTTTATAGGGAGCTTTTACTATTGCATACGGATAGTCCTGCCTAGAAGAGAAGATTTGGAAGAAGAGATTTCACATTAATCAGTTAGTGCGTCAGAGCTGTAACATATCTCCAAAACTGTTCAATATCTATATTGATCAAATAGTTAGAGAGCGGAAATTACGAGCGGTTCCGGAAGTAAAGCAAATAATACAATATTCATGAATACAATGCTGTTTGTGTATGATCAGGTAATCATCCAAAACAACAAGCGCGAGCTCCGGAGATCTATGTTACAGTGACAGCAAGTATGTTATAAATTAATAACATAAAAATGTCTATGCTGGGGACTGTCAATAAATCTAGAAAAGACCAAGTATTTATGCGTGGGAGGTATCAAAACCAACTTGCAACTGGAAAATAATAAAGAAATTGAAAATTTCCAGGCATATAAGTATTTAGAAGTACAGGTAAAGCAGGATAGCAGAGATACAGATGAAATAAAGGAGAGAGTAGGCATGGGACGAAGGGCTATGAAAAGGCTAAATAGTATATGGTGGCATAACCAGGTAACTAGAGAAAAGAAAGTACAGATATACAATATTATCGTAAAGAGTATTCTGTCGTATGGTGCTGAGAGTTGGAGAATAACAGAAGTGGACAAAAGGAAAATACTAGCTTTTGAGATGGATGCACTAAGGAGATCATGCAGAGTATCCAGGCGAGAGAAAATAAGAAATGAACAGATTAGAGAAATGATAAATGTGAAACATAAGTAATAGACGAAAGTAGACGAAATAGAAAGAAGACAGATAATTTGGTTTGGACATGTTAAACGGATGGAAGGAGAAAGGTTGCCAATAAGGATAATGGAATGGTTACCTCCGGAGAAGAGGAAGAGTGGAAGACGCAGATGATGATGGAGAGACAGTATCCACAAAGCTCTAAGTGCGAGGAATCTGACAGAAGAACATTGTCAGGACAAAACATATTGGAGAGAAAGTCTGGAAATCGGACAGCGACGACAGACGCTATAAACCGATGTAATATATATATATATATATATATATATATATATATATATATATTGCGACAATGCAATCATATGCTGTACTGTTTATTTAATAGATAAAATAAATATTTAAATTAAATTTATAAATATTTAATAAATAAGCAGGTATGAAGTTGAAAGCTTGATTTATGTTAAAAACAAGGAATGTAGACAGGCAGGCGCTGACCTGAACTCTCACATAACTGTCGCTAGGAGTGTGTACAGTAGTAAGTGATGTGTGAGAGTGAGGCCAGCTCGAGCATGAAAGTTTGCAATCTCACCCTGAATAATTGTCAAATTACAGTTTTTATTTAATTATAAGAAAACCATAGATGGTAGGAAAAATTCAAAGACTCCAAAATGTTTATAAAATTAATACGCATGTGTAGTGAGAAAACGACGTGAAGAGGACGTGCAGTGCGAATTCAGTGCAATTTTAAGTGCGTAGTAATTACAGGGATTATTATATTACGATGGAAATTATGTTGGACATATGTAATTAAATCATCCATCGTTAGAGCACCCTGTAGTTCACTTCAGACTTTGCCATTGGCAGAAATGTGCGAAAATATAAAATTGGACGAGAGTGGGAGAACTGACGCCACCGAGCGGGTCTGCAATAATTTGCACGTTCAATACTACACCTCACTCTCCATTCAACACTCCTATATTACTTTATATCTAATCTTAATAATTAAATACAAATTTTGAATTTATATAGTGTCTAAAAAAATATATAGTGTTTATTGATTTAATTATTTACTTTGTTATTTTATGTTCATTGATCAATGAATATATTTCTTTTCTGATTGATGCGTCGACCGTAGATAGTAATCAGTAGAGATACTCCTTTTGGTGGTTCGGCTCAGAAGAAATGATGTTGACCAATAACGCTGACTGATGATCCTGGACAATTACGGATGCTGTAGCTATTCTGGTGCACAGGTCACTTCACTGTTAATTAATTATTAATTAATTAATTAATTAATTAATTAATTAGTTATTACGCAGCGAGATTATTTATTGAACTGTACTAGTTCCTCTACTACTGCTGACCACTTCACGAACTGTTTATTTAAATAAATACTTTGCGTTGTTTGTGCAATTGAGATCGTATTTAACACACGTCTTGCTTATTTAATGCCCGAACGAAGAGTGATCAATTCCCTCATTCTGAGTTAGCGTCTACTCTTAATACAGGGTTGTGATTGGTTGTTCCAATTAAATCATGTGTTTTCCATTTGAAACAATATTGAACAGGTCGGTCAAACTCTCCTTAACAAGTTTGAAATGGTAGAGAATTTCTGGCCAATTTCATACTTCCGCTGTTTGCAAATCGTTTGATTACACGTATTTGCAAACGTGTTTTCAAAGATCTGACCACAGAATATTATTGCTTTGGTCTTTCTCTGTATGTGTGTGAAAACACCTAATTCGTACCTAGCCTAATTCTCTAGTTATACCTCTTGGCGTTCTTCTTCTGTATAACTTATTTAAATATTAATTATATTAGTTGATATTTTGGCTACTTATAGAGCTTTAATTGCTGAACACTATGCAGGTTTAAGAATTGCTGTATATTTATTAGTTTTGAAGATATTGCAGTTTCAATAAATAAAATTATTCGAATAAAATTTCATGTGTGTGCACGCGTCAGTAGTAGCAGTGGCGAGGTTAGACAGAGATGGCTGTGATTATTCCCTCTCTCTCTTGCTTACGCCGCTAGACTAGCACAGTTTGACACTTTCATATAACGATCTGATAGGTCGACTATATGAATCGTTATAATATATATATATATATATATACCGGTATATATATTATAACATTACTGGGAAAGTGTACCAATTAATGGAGTTTGGGTGTAAAGGTAATAAGAGTAGTCATTGATTTAATTGTAACGAGTTTTCATAATTTTATTTATAAAACACAAGCGTGTTTAAAAATCTCACGACTTCGACATAAATATTCATTATTGTTCGTTTGAAACTTTCAAATGTTGCAGTATATTTAACATCAAATAAATCTTATATTCTACAGTAACAAAGTTATATTCTAAATACTTATTTGTCATATTAAAATTCGACTGCTCAGTCTGACAGTGTGCTTTACTACAGTTTAATTTTTTAATTTTTTTGTTTTAATAACTTCCAACTACGTTAATTTATGTATTGCATACTTGGTAATCAATTATTACTTTACAAACTTTAAAATAAAATTAAAATTGACTAAATTAATCGTTAAACATAAAAAAAAAGTTTTTAGTAAATTTAAATCAAATTCTCTGAACCTCTTTGTCTACATTTTACATAAAACTCTTATTACTATACTGAAAAAAATTATCTACATTTGTCACGCAAATATTTACATATAATTTATAGTGATTCTTTATTTCATGTTTAAATTTTAAAATGTCTTTTAAAAGTCTATGGTCTCTCATTTAAAATTTGTAAATTGATTATCTGTCACCTCGATTTTGTAGCTTATACTCATGTCCTCCGTTGATCCGTATGTCCTCTTCTGATCAGAGTTCCCTGCACGTCTCCAGGTTCCATTCGTCGTCCTCCAGTTACTCGTCTATTATGGACCCATCTGGTTGATGTAGGATAGTGTGAGAGGTTGCTCTGCACCTCTAGCAGACGCCTCTACTGTTCTGCATAGCGTCCAATTTTATATTTTCGCAATTTCTGCCAATGGCAAAGTCTGAAGTGAACTACAGGGTGCTCTAACGATGGATGATTTAATTACATATGTCCAACATAATTTCCATCGTAATAGAATAATCCGTGTAATTACTACGCACTTAAAATTGCACTGAATTCGCACTGCGCGTCCTCTTCACGTCGTTTTCTCACTACACATGCGTATTAATTTTATAAACATTTTGGAGTCAAAATTACACTACTATACTAATTGATTAGCAGGAGAGTGATTCCATTAACAAAATAAAATTCTTAATTAACTCAACAAAATTTCAAAGACGTTTGACGTCAACATATAGGTTAGACCTGGCGTGTCTGCATAATACCAGTTAATTTAATTAAAAAGAATAATTCTTTAACATCAAATAGAATTTAATTGTACTAAGGTACTACGTTCCTTTAGTGTACAAAAACAATCATCTTACTCGCTAGATCGGATAATATTCAACAGGTAAATTATTATCTCTCATAAATATGGTTGACCATTATTAAATGGTTTGAACAAATAACAAATTTATGAAATGCAGTAATGTCAAACGTCCTTCTACGGTTCGCCATAAAATTATAGTATACTCTAGGTTTAATAAAGTTCATCAAGTACCAAGATAACTCTCATTAATTTAGTTAATTGTTATTAAATTGTTTCAATAATAAATATTCGACTCAGTACTACAAGGTTCAATGCTCCTTTTATGTTTCTGTCACCTCGTCTTTTCACTATTACTGATAAAAAACCCTATCTTAAAACTTTATAATTTTTTCAATCATATTTTGATTGTCAATTAATTCTTCTTAATTATTAAAAAAATATTAATAAGCATAATGAGGTTTAATGCCTCTGCAATGTTCAGTTAATTTGTCTTATTACTCTTCATGGTAGCATATTATTATTTCATGTCATCATTTTCTCTTTAAAATTAAATTTCCCTCCCTTTTAAATTAAACTTCCCGCGATTGCAATGGATTATACACTTTACAATCGTTATCGCACTGTCACTCAACTATATTCCTTCGTTAATTAAGACGTTCAACACTTTTAGAAAAATTTGGTTAGATCTACCAAATGTTTACATTCGATGCTCGCACAGGTTAGGTTAATTCTCCTCTTCTGGCGTCCGGATCGACTCGTCTTGTCTCCTTCGTCGACAGTACGATAATGATGAATTTTCTGGCGTCGGTTTTTTGACCAAGCCTTGCTATAACCATTTTGATTGGTGGAATGCCCGAGGATCTTCTATTGGGCGTGCCTCCTTCGTTTATAAAATTATTTACTTTTATAAAATAGCGTCTGTTTTTGGGGTGGAGAGTACGAAAATGACGCTTAACATTTTATCTAAATCGACACAAATACACTTAAAATCAAATAACTTTCTTATGACACTTGTGAGCTCTAATTTAGCTTTATCAACCTTTTGTATTTGTCTTTCTGGTCAGTTAGATACCTCACAAGCCATAATTCGATTCATGTTTGACAATTATCACTTTTATAACTTATGCTTATTAAAATTTTTCTTATTAGAATCTATCTTATACTTATTTTATTTACAATTTGAATTTACTAATAATTGTTTCCACTAATGCACAGTCATTTTCTGTTATTAGTTACCTTATAATCACTTAATTGTGAAAACAACACTAGATTTGGTTCCAAGCTTCACTAGGCTTAGAGCATCATGACTTGGGTGTAGTTATTTTTGTTTCCTGGTTTCATCTAATGAGTGGATTACATTTCATAATTAATCCTTAACTGTCATTTCAACTTCTGATCATCATTGGTTGGTTTAATTGATGCTTTATTTAATGTGCTTTATCATGAAAATGCATGGTGTTTTGCACACCTAGACATCATGTCATTTTTACTTACAATCATATAATAAATCATTATACGTTAAATCATTTATTACGTTAACTTTTTGTTCATAATTGATGTCTCATCTATCTAATAATTTTACATGTGGTTTTATATGACATACTTTCTAGCATAATGTATTGCAACGATACAGCCATATGCTGTATTAAGCATTGATTTAAATAAATGTAAAATTTGTAAAATTATTATAAGTTTGGGGTAAATGGGCATGTCTGGGATTAAAAGATGTCTCATTAATGATCAAATTTTCTACCTGCTGTTCCACTATACCTTCATTTTTCCAAGCGTCTTCAATAACTGACTTGGTGTGTTCGACTACCTTCTTCCAGTCTTCTCCAGTAATCATTTGCATGGCTTCATTTGTTAATTTTTCTACTTCAGTCATCGTGAATTTTGTATTATTTATGGCAACGTATTTTTTAACCCTGGTCCATATTAGTTCTATGGCGTTAAAGTGACAATGATATGGAGGCCACCGGATGACTTTTTGACCGTAACTTTCAGCCAACTCGTCAACAATATACACAGGAAACTTTGGTTTATTAAATAGTACAAATTGCACCAACTCCTTTTTCATATCCTCTGTCAATGGAATGTTTCGACGTTTTAACCATTCAACCATCTCTTCTTTTTTTGAAGCCATTGTTGGAGCCTTGTCTTTAATCACTGAAGATATGGGGCGTTGTCCATCACGATCACTGAATTGGGAGGAATATTCTTTAACAGGAATTCTTCAAACCATGTTTTAAATTTGTTGTGATTCATTTCTTCGTGATAGTCAGAAGTCTTTTTCGATTTAAATACATAGGAGGCAATTGGAAATAAACCCCTGAGAATTTCCGGCGTGGATAATAAAAAGTCTCCCACCTTTTCCAATTCGCACTGGCATAGTTCCCGCCGTAGAATTATCCGACCAACACTTTTTTAAAGAATGTCCTGCGTTCACCCATGTTTCGTCAACCCAGACGACGTTATTAAAATTTTCATTTATTACAACCCCCAAGATATTTACAGCGAGAAGCAACTACGTGTTGTTGCTCCATTAATACTTTTCTACCCGAAAAGGTAGTAAATTTAAATCCCAACTTTTTAATTACGGACCGTAAAGACGAGTGGTTACCAGTGAAAAGCTCTGCATCAGGAAGAGTAACGAGCAGCTTTTTTATTGTAGGATACTCTTTACGACTGTAATACTCATATACGTGGCGACGGATCCCATCTTATGCAAAAGCATCCAGATTAGTAACACGTTTTTCTATCCGTCTTTTTTTACCTGGTGTTTCCAGTTTAGAAGGGCCAGCTTCCTCGCTTTGTTTAAAGTTCTCCTTACCTATCGTTACGACCGTATTTTTACTTATAGAGAGTGCAGCTGCTGTTCTATCAACAACTTGACTAACTGAAATCAGAGGCCCACCATGTTCCTTCTCTTTCTCGAAATAATCTCGTAGAGAACAAACGAATT
This sequence comes from Magicicada septendecula, assembly GCA_034769895.1. Taxonomy (NCBI): domain Eukaryota; kingdom Metazoa; phylum Arthropoda; class Insecta; order Hemiptera; family Cicadidae; genus Magicicada; species Magicicada septendecula. Next base: position 318,842,919 of record CM068375.1, read on the forward strand.
CTCTAGACTGCCCTCTAATTGGTACTCCGAGACCGGGAATACGTGTTTTCTATTTTACCGGGTGTATTCGCGGTCGACCACGCTTTTCCCCAGGTTCCTCAATTTCAGACATACCATCTGTTTGAAAGTAAACGCGTATAGGTTAAAGCTGTTACGTATTTTAAAGAATTCAAAATTTAAGACTGTAGATATTTATACAAATTTTAGTACGTAGGCTTTCACGGCCGGTGTCATTATAATTATCTAAAACTTCCGGGCTGAAAGGCCGTGGTCGAATGCTTGATCTTCTACAGCTAGACGTTTCGGCCACACCACCGGTGCCCATCTTCAGTAGCAAAAAGTGTTCGAAATAGACGGTACGCCGAACACGTCTCCCAATGAACTGGGAACAAGCAACAGTGAGAGAACACAACTGGGGGTTGCGCGGCCCGCGCGAAGCGCAGTAGTGCAGTGTCCCGAGTCTCAGAAAGGACTCCTGCCACTGGGTCTGGTAGAGTTCATTTTATACTTTTTATCTACTTATGGGGGGGGTCTGAAGCGACCTGCGATTGGTGGATTATACCACCGGGACTAGCAAACGAGGTCGCTTCCAGGACTCACCTGGTCGCGGGGTGTATTTACCAAGTCCGGCAATGAGGGAATTGTGGGTCACTCTGTCGGAACGAACATAGAATCGTCGCGCCAGGCGTCTCACGGTGTCATCAAGAGAGCGGACGCCGAGTCCTCTCCTCAAAAGACGAGGAGAGTACCTCCGGGGGACTTTGCACGCGAGCTTCAGTCCCCGGTCGAGTACGCGCTGGAGCGTGATTCTATGACCACGAGCCAGGTATCCCCAAACAGGACAGGCGTAGGTAATCACCGGCAACACGTACGTGTTGACTATGAGCTTACCTAGCCGGGGGGTCATTGCCGGATTAGATAGCAGGGGCCAGAGTCTACTGAGTTGCGCCGAAGCGCGTTGTCTGATGTAATTTGCATGGGTTCGCCAGGTGAGTCGGGAATCCACGTGGAGCCCGAGGTACTTGACGCTGTTGGTCCAGGGCACCTCGACGGGGCCTACTTTAAGCGGCCGAGGCCGCTTGCGTTTTCGCGAGAATATTACCGCGGCGCTCTTGGAAGCGTTAACGGCAACTCTCCAGTCATCGGTCCACCCGACATACGCGTCGAGTTGGCGCTGGAGCTTAACTGCCGCATAACTCGCGTTCGGCTCTGAGGCAAAAGCCGCAGTGTCGTCCGCGAACAGCGACAGCTTCACTCCAGGAACTCGGGGCGTGTCGTTGACAAACAACGAGAACAGGAGAGGCCCAAGGACACTTCCCTGAGGGACGCCAGCGGTAATACGCCTCTCCGAAGAGAGAGCGTGGTCTACTCTCACTCGGAAGCTACGGTCTCGCAGAAAGCTGCCGATCAAGTGAACGTAGCAGTCTGGGAGAAGGACTTCCGTTAGTTTGTAAAGGACACCCTCGTGCCACACGCGGTCAAAGGCTTTCTCTACGTCTAGGAAGATCGCAGCCGTCTGTTTGCCCTGGCAGCCAGCCTCGGTTATGCATTCCACGAGTCTCATCAGCTGATGAGTCGAGGAGTGCAGCTCACGAAAGCCGAACTGTTCGGGGATCAGAACGTCTAGTCTTTCTAGATGGTCGCGGATCCTACGCTGGATCAGACGCTCAAAAACCTTGGACGTCGCGGACAAGAGGCTGATGGGCCTGAGGTTTTCCACGCGAGAAGAATTCTTTCCCGGCTTAGGTATCACAATGACGGTAGCCGTTTTCCATTTCACCGGAAAATAGGCCAGTCTGAGGCATGAATTGAACAGGTCAGTGAGGAACTGGGTTCCTCGTTCCGGAAGGCGATGGAGGGCGGAATTCATGACTCCGTCCGGGCCAGGCGCCTTCCGGGGCTTGAGCTGAACAATCCTCTCAGAGACCTCCTCCGGGGAGATGGGCTCCGGCTGGACTGTGATATCGGCCGTAAGAAAGCGCTCTACCTCGCGGCAGATTTGCTCAGTGAAGGCCGGGTTCTTGGATGGGTTGGGAGCGAACTGACGCTCTAAACTATCAGCCAAGAACTCTGCCTTTTTGAGGGGGCGACCAAGGGGTTGACCGCCGGGTCCGGCCAGTGCGGGGAGAGGCGCGCGTTTGCGCTTTCCCGTTAGGGCACTGGGAATCCGCCAGACATTACGGTCCTCGGCAGGGCCATCCATCTGTGTTACAGCTAGCTCCCAGTTGCGTCTACGGAACGCCAGCATGTCGCGACGCAACTTGCCGGACGCTCTGTTGAACGCAGCCTTGTCGGCCGGGTCACGAGTCCTCTGCCAGCGTCTCCGGAGGCGATTCCTCTCGCAAGCGAGCTGAGACACCTCTTCGGGGATCCGCTGATAGTCGGGCGTGAGCCCCGGCTTCATCCGGGAGGACACGTCAACCGCCGAGACTACGGCTGTGTCGAATACAGCAACTGCCTCATCGACATGCTGGGTAGTGTCGAGCGGGATATGCTCTGGTAGGCGGCGACTGAACGCCGGGCCAAAGCGGTCCCACTCGATTACCCGCCGCTCGTCGCGGACGGTGGCGTGCTGGGTAGCTATATGCACACTGATAGGGCAGTGGTCCGAGGACAGTTCCGAAATGACGGAGACGTGGACCGGGCAATAAACGCCCCTGACCGCGGCAATGTCCAGTACATCAGGGCGGGAGAAAGCGCTCTACCTCGCGGCAGATTTGCTCAGTGAAGGCCGGGTTCTTGGATGGGTTGGGAGCGAACTGACGCTCTAAACTATCAGCCAAGAACTCTGCCTTTTTGAGGGGGCGACCAAGGGGTTGACCGCCGGGTCCGGCCAGTGCGGGGAGAGGCGCGCGTTTGCGCTTTCCCGTTAGGGCACTGGGAATCCGCCAGACATTACGGTCCTCGGCAGGGCCATCCATCTGTGTTACAGCTAGCTCCCAGTTGCGTCTACGGAACGCCAGCATGTCGCGACGCAACTTGCCGGACGCTCTGTTGAACGCAGCCTTGTCGGCCGGGTCACGAGTCCTCTGCCAGCGTCTCCGGAGGCGATTCCTCTCGCAAGCGAGCTGAGACACCTCTTCGGGGATCCGCTGATAGTCGGGCGTGAGCCCCGGCTTCATCCGGGAGGACACGTCAACCGCCGAGACTACGGCTGTGTCGAATACAGCAACTGCCTCATCGACATGCTGGGTAGTGTCGAGCGGGATATGCTCTGGTAGGCGGCGACTGAACGCCGGGCCAAAGCGGTCCCACTCGATTACCCGCCGCTCGTCGCGGACGGTGGCGTGCTGGGTAGCTATATGCACACTGATAGGGCAGTGGTCCGAGGACAGTTCCGAAATGACGGAGACGTGGACCGGGCAATAAACGCCCCTGACCGCGGCAATGTCCAGTACATCAGGGCGGGAGTTAGCCCTAGAGGGATAGTACGTAGGCCCGGTAGGACCCATGACTGTGACCCGAGCCGCATCAGCATACCTGCGTAAGCGGGTCCCGTTTGGGTTCGCCAAGCGGCTCCCCCAATCGGGGTGCTTACAGTTCAGGTCGCCCGCCAGGACTACCCTCCTGTGTGCTCCAAAGACGGCCTCCAGATCGTTCGACAGGAGCTCCGTGTGTGGAGGCTTGTAGGCGGAAACCACGAGTAGACCGCCGAGAGCACCATGGAGCTCGACCGCGGTGCACTCGAGGTTCCGCCGCTGAGGCAGGACAACGCGGTGATGGCGAAGACTCGCCTTCACCGCGATGGCTGTGCCCCCTCCTGCGCGACCCGACCGGTCGTCCCGGTGGCACACGTAGTTGGGTAGTCGGAAACGACGATGCGGGGTCAGGTGCGTCTCGCCAAGAAGAAGCACGTCGGGCTTGTGACGGGCAACGAACTCTAAGAGCTCAGAATGCCGGGAAGCGAGGCCGTTGGCGTTCCACGCCACGAGCTCGAGGTCTCGCTTGAGGGATTGGCGTGGTTGTCCGTTCATAACAGACCTGTAACACGGCATGCTTCCACCAAGAGGAGGAACTTATCTTGGGGCGAGGCTGTTGCCAAGCGGTCCTTGATTTTAAGGAAAGTCTGGGCTACTTTCTGCAAGTCGTAGCTTGCCAGAAAGTCTGATACTACGGCGAGATCATCGGAAGATGAGGCCGGGGGAGAACGCTTGGCGGCAGCTGCATAGCTGCGGCGGGGCGAGACGGTGGAAGCCTTGGGGGCTGGTACTGGAGCGGGTGGCCGCTCTGGCTTTTGGTGGACGGGCTTAGGTCCAGTGGCAGGTGGTTTAGGCTGGCCCGTGTTCTTGGCCTGGTTCCTAGCTTTCTTGCCCGATCTGGGGAATCTAGGCTTGGGTGGCGGCGGCAATGGAGGATCAATTTCCTCGTCGTCCGGCAGCGGGACTTGGGTATAATGGGGGACTTCGCGTTCCGGTTCCGGGGGCGCGATGGTTGGTTTGGCCTGTGGAGCTTTGCTCGGCTCACTGCACTGCTGGGTTTCGGAACCGGAGCAGACCTAGGGGCTGGTTTCCGGACCACAGGTTCAGCGGCTTTGGCCGGTTTTACAGGTTGTCTAACATCATGTCGAGGCTTAGGCTGGACTGGTTTCTTGAGTTTGTCCAGCTGCTCGCTATATACTGGGCAGCGCCTGTTATTTGCAGCATGGGCGCCGCCACAGTTTATACAATATCGGTGGTTGGCCGGGACAGCGCAGGCCTGCGTCAAGTGGTCATTTCCACAGCGGACGCAGGTCAGCGCGTTCCGACAACCGAAGCTGCTATGGCCGAACCGCTGGCACCTGTGGCACTGGAAAAGTCGCCCGGTCTGACGGCAGGGCTCGACGCTTACGCAGAGCCCGAAAAGCCGTTTTAAATCTAATAAGGCCTGGGAGGATTCGCCCTTCTCTGCCAGGAGTCTTATCAGCGGGAGTGGTCGACGCGAGCCATAAGTGGTGTACAGCCGTGAGGCTCCCACAACCTTATACCCCGCGTCGCACAGTTCGTCAGCGACGACCTGCGGATCCGCCTGTATGTCCAGGCCCCGAAGGACGAGGGCTACAGGCTTGGTTCGGTTCAGAGTGTAAGTGTGGAACTGGAACGATTCACGTTCCAGCCACTGGACCACTCCGAAGTGCTCCGATGCGCTGCGGCAGGTAACGCGCACAGTCTCGCTCGCAAGGAGCTTGACAGATACGTTATCTGCCAGCGCAACGGTCTTACGGAGTCGGCGAACGAAGCCGATCACGTCCCTGACGTTCGTAACGAACACCGGCGGGAAGGCTACGCTGTTTCTATTTATAACTTTTTGGCCGCTTAAGGTGTATAACGCGGACCAATGAGAAGCGAGCTCATCATTCTCCATTCTGATTGGCCATGGAAAATAAACCATGCCAGACACTATTTAAGGCGATGCTTTCACCTCGGCGGTTCATGTACCACACCAGTTCTGCAAACCTTCGTTTTGCGACTGACGTGGTGCAGCGCCAGCTCGCATTACTTCCGGCCTGGCTAAGGAAATGGCGGGTGGCGATCAATACGGAGAAATCCGAGGCGATTGCCTTCTCCCGTCAGCTCACTTCCCGATGCCAGACCCTGTCCCTTGAAGGGAGCCCAATCGCTTGGCAACGTACTGTGAAGTACTTGGGCGTCACTCTTGATCGACGCCTAAGCTTCAGAGCTCACGTGTCCACAGTGCTCCAGCGCGCCCGAGGCGTCAAAGCCAAACTGTACCCATTCTTATCGCCTCAAGGGCAACTGCCATTGCGCACGAAGCTCTCGATTTATCTGCTCTTTATACGAGCCGTCCTTATGTACGCAGCGCCTGCATTTTGGAACCAACTCGCCCCCGACGTCGTTAAACGCCTGGAAGCCTTACAATCCATTACACTTCGCCTTATCTCCGGCTCTCCCTGGTACGTAAAAAATGATTCTATCAGGCGAGGGCTGAAGATTCCGTCGCTCGATGGATTTGCGCGAACTCTCACGTTCAACCTCTTCCATCGAGCATCCATTTCTGACTTTCCTCACCTCCAACACCTCGATAACAACGATGGACCACCACCAGTTAAACGCCGCCGCCCTCGAGCTCTGCTCGACGACCCTCCATAAACATAAAATAAAAAGTCTACCGGACTCTTACCGGGCTGGCGGAAGTGTATCGACCCGTTGTGGGCGAACAAATCCCGCCAATCCGTGCGAAGCGTTCGTGTACACTTCCCTCTCAGGCCATTGGTGGATCGCGTCAGCGGTTCAGCCAATCACAGCCCGTCTCCTTCACCTCCGCTAAAATAAAAAAAGGGGTACCTCTCCGTTTCAGCGACAAGTATCGCACCAAGCACACGAGAAGCAACAGGCAGTCATCGGGCTTGCCCGGACGCTGCCGTCATTGGGGCACGCACTTTGCTGTGCCCTGCACATCTTGGCATCTTGGCATCGGCGGTTCATAGCGACGGACGCATTCTTATGAATATGAATGGACTCCAGATGCAGGCGAGTGAAGTAACCCCGGACAGAAGACAACACCCGGGCTTCATCAAACATTACCCGGTGATCGTCGTGGGAAAGAGCGTGTTCAGCAACTGCGGACTTCTCCGGCTGGCCCAGGCGGCAGTATCTCCGATGTTCAGAGAGGCGCGTCCGGACACTACGCTTCGTGGTGCCTATGTATAGCTGGCCACAAGTACAAGGAATACTGTACACCCCGCACGATGAGAGCGGATCCCTGGCGTCTTTTACCGGTCGCAGGAACTGTTGGATCTTTTTGGTTGGCTTAAAGATCGTCCTGACGCCCCGTTTACTAAGCAACTTGCCGATGCGGTCAGTCACGCCACGGATGTAGGGCAAGACAGCGGAGCCAACAACCTCGGGCAACACCGACTCGTCTGGCCTAGCAGATCTTCTCGGCCGGGCAGCTCTCCTTACCTCCGCAGCAGAGTAGCCGTTGGAATGCAGTGCTTCCTCGAGATGCCGAAACTCATCTTCGAGATACCGGGGCTCACAGATCCTCTTTTCCCGGTCAACCAGAGTCTTCAGCACCGCCCTCTTCTGCCTAGGATGATGATTGGAGGACTTATGCAGATATCTGTCAGTGTGCGTTGGCTTCATATAAACTTTGTGCCCCAATCTGCATTCGGTCCTTTTCAGGACCAACACATCCAGAAATGCCAATTGATCACCGCTCTCGGGCTCCATCGTAAACTGTATGCGCGGGTGCACAGCGTTCAGATGTCCAAGGAAGCGTTCCAACTCTTCATCCCCATGGCTCCAGACCACGAAAGTGTCGTCAACATACAGCAGCCAACACTTCGGCTTCAGTGGCGCAGATGAAATTGCCAACTCTTCAAATTTTTCCATGTAGAAGTTTGCAACCACAGGGCTGAGAGGACTTCCCATCGCGACGCCATCCAACTGTTCATAAAAGCCGCCGTTCCACTGGAAGTAGGTCGTTGTTAGGACCTGCCGGAACAAAGTAGTGATGTCCGCCGGGAACAGTTCACCTATATACCCCAAGACCTCCTGGACAGGGACCATGGTGAAAAGAGAGACCACATCAAAACTCACTAGCACGTCGCCAGGCTCCAGCACCAACTCCCGGATCCTCCGGAGGAAATGAGAAGAGTCCTGGACGAAAGAATCCGTCTGCCCGATGTGCGGCTTGAGCAATCCAGTGAGGTGCTTAGCCAAGTTGTACGTAGACTAGCCAATAGCACTAACGATGGGCCTCAGCGGAACGTCCTCCTTATGGATCTTTGGTAAACCATAGAGACGAGGGGGAAGAGCCTCCGAACACCGGACAGGCGTCTTCACATCAGACGCTAGAGAAGATTGCTTTACTAAAGAATCCGTTTTTCTTAAAACCGTAGCAGTCGGATCTTTGTTCAGCCTTCGATAATTGGCCGGATCTAACAAACCCTCAATCTTCCGCTGGTAGGCTTCGGTGTTCAAGATCACAGTAGCGCTCCCCTTATCCGCGGGCACAATGACAATGGAGTCATCCCTTCTCAAATCCTTCAAGGCTCGCAGTTCCGCCGACAGAAGATTGCATTTTGGCGGAGCGGCCCTTCTAAGGGCCCTAGAAGCTTCCAATCGTATCTCATCTGCCTGGTCTCGGGGTAGTCCTCGGATACCTGCTTCCACGCTCGCAACTATTTCCTCCACCGGTACTGTCTTCGGGGTAACCGAAAACTTCTCACCTTTGGCTAACACCGAGGTCTCGTGTGGTGTCAGCTGACGGTTCGAGAGATTAACGACCATCCTGTCGCGATCTTGTACTCTTTCCCTGATGTTCTGGGAACCATAACGTTCGAATTTTTCACGCTGTCTCTGGCTGGTACTGGTATAACACGCTTCGAAAGCACTGTACGTGAGATCATCCAACATCTCCCAATCCTGTCGTTGGAGGGAACTGCTGAGTTGTAAGTGCAGCTTCAACAGGTTCTGATCATTTAACGCCAACTCCTTCCGCGTATGGTGTATGCGCTCACGCAGCATGGCATTTTCCGTCCTCCTGTAGATCCTATTGGCCTGTGACGTGTTAAAAATATGTCTATGTCGTAGGAACCTAGGAACGGTTCCCGAGTCTCTGCAACGATGTAAAAAGGCCAAGGAACACAGCAGACTGGCTTTCTTCTTTCGTAGGTCTCCAGCTTTCTAATTTTGTTGAAAACCTCCTCCCCGTAGAGGTTCTTAATTTTAGTACGTAGGCTTTCACGGCCGGTGTCATTATAATTATCTAAAACATAATAATATAATTATGTTTTAGATAATTATAATTTATACAAATTGTTTAAAAAATAAAAATCGCACGCACAAAGTTCCGTAAAATGAACAAAATAAAGTAAATTTATACTTAGGTAAACATGTTATTTAAACATGCTTATGTTTATTTAGTTAATAATAGATTCACACGTTTTCACTACACTTAGTTAATTAGTCAGAAATTAGTTAAGTAATTAGAAATTAGTTAGCAATAAACTTGTATCTGCAACACAACTATTTAAGTATTAAACTAACGTACACCCACGAATAATCAAACAAGTGTAACCGAGAACACAGCACTCTTAACAAACAGACTAACAGTTCACTCTGTGGCGCGACATTCCACACTGGTTTTAATAACAGCACGTGTGGGACATTATTGGCAACAGTGTGCGTTGCTATGGTTACTGTTTACAGTTTTCAGTACGGCGATTGGTTGAGAGGCACGTAGCAGTCAGTTGTTTAATCAACAGTTCCATCTGTCAATACCAAACAAATTTTAATAACAGTATAGATAAAGACAAAAAACCTATTACATTCTGGATAAAATATGTAAGCAAGCCAGACAATCAAAATGTACCTATTCCATTAAGTGTAAATGTTGAGTACGCTAAACAACGCATCATAGAACAAGGTAACAAGAGGAGAGAAAAGTTCAATAGAACACATAAATTACAACGATTCGACGTAGGAGAACAAATTCTGTTGAAAGCTAATCCCGTCGGAAAACGCATTGACAACACTGCGAAAAAATTCTTTCGGCTGTACAACGGACCTTATACGTTCAAACAACGCGTGGGAAGACACACGTTCATCATATACGACGAAGGGAAGGAAAAAGACTTCGGCAAATATCATGCGACGTCATTCAAGAAATTCTACGTATGAATAACGAGGAGAGAGAGAGAGAGAGAGAGAGAGAGAGAGAGAGAGAGAGAGAGAGAGAGAGAGAGAGAGAGAGAGAAGAGCAATGCCACTGCGCCCGTCCAATGTCAACGCACCGCTCGGCTCTTATAATAGGGGGTGAATGTATTGCATAACACCACAGGCGAGCGTTTTACTGACCTACTCATTATTATGTGTCATTTAACTGATGTAAACTAAGGTTAAGCTAGTATAATATTATTTTTATTTGTCTAGAACAAATAGACAAAAATTTAATAAATAAATATTTATTACATATTTTTTTCAAGGCAAAGAATAATGTAACGATACAGCCATATGCTGTATTGAGCATTGATTTAAATAAATGTAAAATTTGTAAAATTATTATAAGTTTGGGGCAAATGGACATGTCTGAGATTGTAAAAATATTTCATTGTTACACTAGGGGAGAAATTAATCTGTTCCAACAGGCAAGGAACACCTGCTCGATTGTATGTGTGTTACGCGTGTATCTTTGTGACGTCTCCCTTGTTAAGACAACACAAAAGTCGGGAACTAGTTCAATTCTTTACCAGTTAATTAAACTAGCTGCCGTTGTTAGTAAAACATCCTTACCAACAAATTACAACACAATTATGACATAGGAAATTGACAAGGATTGCACAAATTTATTCACTCACTTGGTGTTAGCGAAAACATCTCTTTATTACTATTCAAATATTATGTTTGACTTTGTTTCTTTTTAAAGAAAATTTACTTTAGTAAATTCTGCTTTTACTGCTTTAAAGATATTAAGTTTATTATTCCTTTTATCTCAAAAAGTTACTCATCTAGATGTTAAGTTTAAATACCTCGGATCCGGGTCTGAACTTTCTCAAAATAATTAATTTATCACAAACTTCAACCAAATTATTGGAAGAATAATATTGGTGGTAATCTAAATTATTATCTTACATTTATCTATATATTGCTGTTACTACTACTACATTACAAAAATTACAAATCTGATAATTTCTTCTTTACATTATTAAAGTTCTTTAGTGTTCTTTTGTTACTTCTCTTATTGAAACGAAAATTTACAAATGTTGTGTTTGGATATCACCTGAATTTAATATGAGGTTGTTGCTGGGTCCTTGGGTGTCATCTCCTGTCGTCTTCGAGGGTGGAGTACGTGGTTCCTCTTGAAGCTACATCGGGTTGATTATATCTGCTCTCGACGATCGGTTTTTTTTTCTTGAAGTTCATACTGTTGTAGTTGGAGTTTTCTTCGTCCGGATTTTGTAGTTCACATTTTACACCTTAATTATAGTTCTTACTTTGCAGCACTAAAGTCTGGTAGTTACATACCTTACAACATACAGTTTTATATTTTTAAAAGAGATGTGTTGGCTAATTTTTCCTTTCCGTATATTCTTCCTAACTCTACACACACTACATTTTTTGAAATAAAATCATCTCACACTGGATATTCGTTTAACGGCATACACTTACGTGTATGTAGACAACACAAAACTCACATCTTTTCATGACGAAGTTCTACTGGCGACTGCGCGTATAGTTTAGGGGCAAGGGCTCAGTAAGCTGGTGCGTATTTACGCACTAAGAAAATAGTTCGTACTTTATATATTATTAATTATTCATTAATTAGAATGTAAACACTTTATGTTAACTTTATTATGACTTAGAGATTTCTTTATTTATATAGTCGCATTTTTTAATAATTAAAGTAATTATTATTATTATTCTTTACTTAATACCTTTCTTGGCGTGTTGGTACTGGACAATTTCAAGTTGATTCAGGAATCTGGGTATAGGTAAGGGTGGATAATACTCTTACTTATTAGAAATAAAAAAAATTTTTTTTTGCGATTTTCGATGTTTTTAAAATCGTCACATCCTCCTGCACTTAACTACGAAAAACGGGGTGGTGGAATAATAATAGAAAATCTAATAAACAATTATATTTGGACACAGAATTCCATACTGAATTTTCTATCTCTCAGATTATTTCTATTCATCAATTGATTATCTTACACTTACGTAACATCTAAATTCTACTACATCTACAATACATAAAATACACAAAACGTAAATCTACCTTATTTTAATTCTTACATCTACTACCGGTTTTTCTTGAATTGGTCACTCGTTTTACGGAGTTATACTCATGAGTATGTTACTAATAATAATCACGTATTGTGACAAGCGACAAGCGAATTACTTTTAGTTCACAGCGCTAGGGATTATTTTTCTTTCCCTACTTTCTCTTTCTTCATCTTCATTATAATCGTCATCAGATTTCTCATGTATTATATCATTCTCGCAGGACATTAGCTAAGGTTGATCAGGCCTCGCTTGTATTCGTACGAGGGGGTTTTGAGTTTATACTCACTTATGGTATAGGATGTTGCACAATCTTATCCTATTTCGGTATAAGTATATACAACATATTTTATTCTTAATACTTAGATAGTATTCTAGGTTTTCTATCTTTCTCGTAGTCTTTCTTCTGTATTTTGACACGAAAAACTTTTTTTTATTTGAGACAGATGGCTTCTGCGAACGTAATTTTCTGTACTGGGTTCATACAGAGCTACAGTAACGGGGGTGATGAATTTATGAATTTGGTAGGGGCCACACCATCGATATGATTGTTTCGAAGTGGTCCTATCAACTGCTTTACTCATAGGATGAGTTTTATACATTACTAAATCACCTATTTTATACTTTATTTGCCTATTATTATGCTCATGATACTTCCTCGATTTTTGTAAATTCGCTCTCAAATTTGCACGAGCTTCGTTCCATATTTTTTGTATGTTATTCCCATTTACGTCGCGGGGTAATAACTCATGGATTTTCCACTTTGTGGTTAAAGGATGGTTGGGTTTGTACTTGTACAGTAAATCAAATGGTGTTGATTTATGACCTTCATGATACGCTGAATTGAATGAAAATTGTATCCACGAAATATTTTGATCCCAGGTTGTCTGGTCTTTAGCATGATAAGATATTAATGCTGATTTTAAGTTACGCAACTATCTTTCTGCTAGGTTTCCTTGCGGTCTGTACTCGGTCACGGTAATATGATTTATACCTAATTTAAAACACATGTTGTTAAATTCTTTCAACTTAAACTGGGGTCCATTGTCAGATATTAGGTTTAAAGGTGTACCATAATCTTTAAATAGTCTTTCTTGTAGAATTTTAATTGTCGTAGATGCTAATGCACGACGCATAGGATACATCCACACGAATTTAGAGAAGGAGTCTACACAAATTAACAGCATAGTATTTCCGGATTTAGAGCGGGGATAAGGTCCAGAATAGCCTATGTATATTTTCGAGAAGGGAGCGGTAGGTATTTCGGAGATTAATTTTCCGACTTGACTGGTTCTTGCTGGTTTGCTCAGGGCACAAATTTCGCATTCTTTCACGAACTTTTTTATTTCACTATTCATGTTTTCCCAGTGGTATTCCTTGCGAATACGATGTATAGTTTTCCTAATTCCCATATGAGCTCCAATTGTCGATGAATGGTAGTAGTCCATTAACATGGGTTTGATTATTTCCGGGGCGATTATTCTCAGTAATTTTCTGTTTGCCTTTTTAAAACAAAGTACTCTTTTACTCAAGGTATATTTGTCAGAGTTATTTCCTTTTTCTATTTGTTCTATTATTTTGCACAATTTCGGATCTTGTTGTTGGTGTAATGCTATATCCTTAAATGCAAGGGGAAAGTTAGTATTTAGTGTATTAACGGTAGTGGTTTCAATATTGTCTTCTCCAGATCTTGTATTGGGTAGTTGGAACATGCGGGATAGAGTATCGGCTACTACATTTTGAGTACCACGAATATGTTGCACTTTGAACTTGTAGCAATTTAATCTTAACACCCATCTTCCGATACGACCTAATTGTTTTGGGTGATTCAATAACCATGATAAAGCTTGATTATCTGTTTCTAGTAGAAATTCTTTGTGTTCCAAAAATGGTTTGAATTTATCAAAGGCGAATACTACGGCTAAACATTCAAGTTCGTAGGCTGAGAACTTCCTTTCTTGCTCGGTCAATGTACGGCATGCATAGCTGATCGGGAGTCTAGTATTATTTATTTCCTGGTATATTACGGCTCCTAATGCTACACTTGAACTATCGGTCTGTACGATAAATGGTTTACTGAAATCCGCTAACTGCAATACAGGTGGGGATATAATGCTTTCTTTAAGTGTTTCAAACGCTTCTTGATGTTGAGTAGTCCACTCGAATTTCGTTCCTTTCTTTCTTAAGGCATTCAATGGGGCTGCTATATCCGCTAAGTGGGGTATGTACTTATGAAAATAATTAATCATACCTAAAAATCGAGCTATACCTTTGACGTCTCTCGGAGGTAAGAATTCTCGGATTGCGCGTGCACGTTCGGGATCGATACTAACCTTACCTTCGGCTGATACTATGTGACTTAAGAAGGAGAATTGTTTTACTGCGAAATTAACTTTACTCGGGTTTACGGTCAGTCCGGCTTTCTTTAACCTGGATAATACTTCACGCAAGTGATCAATATGTTGATCCATTGACTCACTATATACTACTATATCGTCAAGATAATGATATACAAATTTAAATTTAACGTCATGGAAAATTTTTTCTAACAGTCGGCTGCATACTGAACTTCCTTGTGATATACCGAATGGTACTCTCGTAAATTGATATAGATTAAATGGGACAGCAAAAGCAGTTAAATGTTTTGATTCCTCAGCTAGCGGGATTTGATGGAATGCTTGGTTGAGATCCATTATGTTGAAGATTTTCGCTCTTGTAAAATAGTGAAACGCACTGTGAATGTCGGGCAGTGGTATCGATTCAAATTCTATACTCTTATTTAGTTGTCTATAATGCACGACTATTCTATGTTTGTCAGTTCCTTTTGGTACTAGGAATGCAGGTGATGAGTATGGAGACGTTGACGGTTCAATGACGTGCTGATCAAGGAGTTTGTTAATGTGGTTTCTCATTATTTCCATCTTGGGCGGAGATAATTTGTATGGGTGGAGTCGTATTACCTTGTTGTCACTAAGATTTATTTTATATTCGATTAAATGGGTTAATCCTAACTTGGGAGTGAGTACAGTAGAAAATTCTTTTATTAACTTTTGGATTCTTAGTCTCTCATTTCCTTTTAAATGACTCAGACTCGATTCATGATGCTCTGAATTAATAGTTGCGGTTTCACAAATAGCGTCGTTACTTAATTCGGAGTCGAACTGATATTTTCGAGTACGATCAAATCTGAAGAAATATTGTTTTGCATGTATATCAAGGATTAAGGCAGTTTTTCTTATGAAATCCGCGCCTAATATTAAGTTTTGTCCTAACTCTTCAGCTACTAGTAGGGGAATATACCAAGTAAAATTCTTTATTTTTAATTTCACCATAATACTGTGCGATATCTTTAGGTTTTGTTTATTTGCGGTGGTACACTTTATGTTCACCATTTGGCTACGTTTAATCAGTTTATGATTAGCTAATAAGGTGGCTAACTGTTTACTAATTATACTACGGGTAGATCCGGAATCAATTAAACCGAGGGTATTCGTTGCTCCAAGGTCTATCTGTACATAGGGTAGTTGGAATATACTTGTTTTACATGCACCAATAGAGTGGCACTTCTCGATAAATCTTGTTAAGTAAGGGTGAGAAGGGTCTATGCGTTTATTTTTATTTATTTTTATTTGATGCTTATTATTGTTGTTACCTTTCCTTCTGGTGCTTCGGAAGAAGTAGGATTTTGGTCCTTCCAGCTTCACATGTTTTTTGATTGGTCGGTGTAGTCGGTTTTCTGTTGATAGCGCTTTTGTTTACATAACTTGCGCTAATATGTCCGGCCTTTCCACAGTTATAACATCTTCTTTCCTCATTTACTTCGCTCGTAGGTTGTCGGGGTTTTGGTTTAGAGTATGAAACATGGGGATAGCTTTGGGTTTTATATGTACTTACGAATCGCTTATCGCGGTAGTTTCGGGTATCATTTCCAATTGGTCGAGTTTGGAATGACCCTCTGTGTTGACATAGAAACGCATCTATTCTGGTCAGAATACCAGATGTTGGATGAATGTATACAACATAGTTCTAGTTCGGTGAAAGTGGTAGGTCGCTTCATGAGTGCTAGGCGAGATCGCTCTTCGGGGGATAGTCCTACTAAGATAGTGTCTACTAACTGTTGTTCACTCCATTTAACTTGTAGCAATAAAGCAGATTCTCTTACCTCAGATATATAATGAGCTAATCTCTCGTATGTGCCTTGTACACGAAGTACTAAGTTTCGCTTCAATTCTTCGTAGATACCGGTGGGAATGAAATGTCTTATTAGTGTAGTATGAAGTCCTTCTACCGGGTGATTATACCTTAGGGATTCTAACACTCTATCTTTTAATGGAGGTCTACACTTAGGTAAAATTACTTGCAAAATCTGGTTATCTCTTAGTTGTTGCAGGTCCTTTAATTGTAAAATGTGCTTGATAAAATCAAGGAGCTTTGTAATATTCAGCCCATCAGTGATTGGTACGTCAGACAAAATACTTTCTACAGGGTGGGTTATCTTTCCATAGAGCTCGGTAGTTAGATTTATTTGACTCATCATTCTAGGTTTTTCCGCAGATTGATTAGTCCGCAAGTGAGAAGGTAAATCGTAGGTACGGGTCATATTTTCTAGTTCATTAGGCAGTAACGTAACGTTTACTGGTTGGATATTTACTTGACTATCAGTTAACCGTTCCTTGAATGGATTTATATTTGATTCCTGCAGAATCTGAAGTTTTGCAGTACCGTTTGGCTGTTCTTGAGTCGGGGATTGGGTAGGTGAAATATTTAATTTCGTCATTGCTTCTTCAATTTCGTCTAATCTAAACGATTCGGATCGTAGACGTAATTCGCGCATTATCTCGGGTAATTGTTGTAATGCTTCCTCGGCGAATTTTTGTACATCATGAGGGGAATCTTTATCACCTGGCCAGTTCAACAAATTGGTGATACGGCGGGTCAGATGCTCGATCCTTTGGGTGGTGCGTAAGATTACTGCGGGGGATTTTTCATCACGCAGGGTGTGTGCGATCGAAGTTAGTTCTGTATACTTATGATAACATGTTTCTTTTTCGCTTTCAAAATCTAAAACACTCAAACGATTAGTGTAATCGTTAATACACTTTAACAGTGAGGGTTGGTCCAGTTTATTTTCACGTAACGTCTTGCGAAGTTCCGCGACAGTTACATTAGAGTAGGGAAGACCACGCAATAATACTTCATAGCTTAATTCGTCTTTCAACAACAAGCCGGGATTAAATTGAGCCATTTTTGATAATCACAACTTTAAATACACGACGTATTACGAACGACAAATCTTATGTCACTTCCTTTAATTCGTTTTATCAATTTTTAAAATAGTTAACGTGAATTCATTTAAACACATACATATATATATCTTATTGCATATGAAATCTTATATTAATTAATCAACATAACTTATCTCACAACAATTCAATTCTCTGTACTGACACATATAATTAATCAAAACAAAAACTAATATCATCGTATAGAGGAGAGAAATTTCATATATGAAAAATTCATTGCTTTAACAATGGCACAAAGGGTCAGCTGTTTTTGGGAGTCGTCTAGGGTGGTAATTTAGGACAATTCAAAACAGGAAAGAGCGTGTCTAAGGTGGTTTGTTTGGTTTAGCGAGGGGAGGTTATGAATGAGATGAGTGCATACAAAGGGGAAAGTTTACATTCCTCAACACGTATTTAACATGAACAGACTGGCTTCTACCGACAGGTTTGGAATGGAATACTTACCAGCGATGACTTGTTTAATACGGCAAAGTCGCAATACTAATATTATTATAACATAATTAAAATTTTACTCACTTATTTTTTGTTTATTTCTGAGTGAATAAATTTATGTTTGTCCAAGTTATTGTTAACGAATTACAAAATTACACAACAACAGCAACATAATTATTTCTTTTTTCAAAGTAGCAGAGTGGCGCAATTTTGTGACGTCTCCCTTGTTAAGATAACACAAAAGTCGGGAACTAGTTCAATTCTTTACCAGTTAATTAAACTAGCTGCCGTTGTTAGTAAAACATCCTTACCAACAAATTACAACACAATTATGACATTGGAAATTGACAAGGATTGCACAAATTTATTCACTCACTTGGTGTTAGAGAAAACATCTCTTTATTACTATTCAAATATTATGTTTGACTTTGTTTCTTTTTAAAGAAAATTTACTTTAGTAAATTCTGCTTTTACTGCTTTAAAGATATTAAGTTTATTATTCCTTTTATCTCAAAAAATTACTCATCTAGATGTTAAGTTTAAATACCTCGGATCCGGGTCTGAACTTTCTCAAAATAATTAATTTATCACAAACTTCAACCAAATTATTGGAAGAATAATATTGGTGGTAATCTACATTATTATCTTACATTTATCTATATATTGCTGTTACTACTACTACATTACAAAAATTACAAATCTGATAATTTCTTCTTTACATTATTAAAGTTCTTTAGTGTTCTTTTGTTACTTCTCTTATTGAAACGAAAATTTACAAATGTTGTGTTTGGATATCACCTGAATTTAATATGAGGTTGTTGTTGGGTCCTTGGGTGTCATCTCCTGTCGTCTTCGAGGGTGGAGTACGTGGTTCCTCTTGAAGCTACATCGGGTTGATTATATCTGCTCTCGACGATCGGTTTTTTTTTTCTTGAAGTTCATTTTTTGTTGTAGTTGGAGTTTTCTTCGTCCGGATTTTGTAGTTCACATTTTACACCTTAATTATAGTTCTTACTTTGCAGTACTAAAGTCTGGTAGTTACATACCTTACAACTTACAGTTTTATATTTTTAAAAGAGATGTGTTGGCTAATTTTTCCTTTCCGTATATTCTTCCTAACTCTACACACACTACATTTTTTGAAATAAAATCATCTCACACTGGATATTCGTTTAACGGCATACACTTACGTGTATGTAGACAACACAAAACTCACATCTTTTCATGACGAAGTTCTACTGGCGACTGCGCGTATAGTTTAGGGGCGAGGGCTCAGTAAGCTGGTGCGTATTTACGCACTAAGAAAATAGTTCGTACTTTATATATTATTAATTATTCATTAATTAGAATGTAAATACTTTATGTTAACTTTATTATGACTTAGAGATTTCTTTATTTATATAGTCGCATTTTTTAATAATTAAAGTAATTATTATTATTATTCTTTACTTAATACCTTTCTTAGCGTGTTGGTACTGGACAATTTCAAGTTGATTCAGGAATCTGGGTATAGGTAAGGGTGGATAATACTCTTACTTATTAGAAATAAAAAATTTTTATTTGTGCGATTTTCGATGTTTTAAAATCGTTACATCTTGTGTGAGTTAGTGATGCATGTACAGACAGGAATCCCAGCAACCCTCCCCAATTAATTATTAAAATAATTATTTTAATTCACTGTGTGAAAACTAATTAGTGTATAAACAAACAAAAGGCAGCAAAGTGTGTGTAAATTTTTTGTTATCCACAGTAAGAAAATGACGTTAGTAGGACACACTACGCGAAGTCAGTGCGAAATAAAGTGTGCCAAAAAATACGCAAATTACACTAAGACGCTAAAATTAATACAGTGAGGGCCTAATCAAATTATCTATTATTTGTGCTATTTCGATTCCTCACAAAACTTTGCCATTTGCAGAAAATTGCAAATAAATGAAAAAGTTCGGGAGTGGGGGCTATCATGTGATCTGCAGTTCTCGACAGGACAATTTCAGAACCAACAGGTGCGGAATCTCGAGAGGGTATAAATTAAGGGTTCGACTGGAAGCCCTTCTCTTCATTTCAAGACACGCTGTCCGTCGGCAGAACAGTTTTATTTTGTTATAAGTCTCATCTACGAACGAATAAAGACGTTTCCAGTAATTATGTTTACACTATTACGGGAAACGTAGAGTACCGGGACCGTTTAAGTCAGCAAGAGTATCTACAGAGAAGCTACAAAGAGCGACGCGAGATGCTGGACGTTAGGAGATGCTTTCTAGACGCCTACAGCCGAACGAGATCCACCTCGCAGCCGATATTAATTCTCTGGGACGGACCACACATTGCTGGAAAACGACGCTGGACTCTGGACATATCCAGGACCACGCCAAGCCAGGAGTAACGGTAACCCAACTCTGGACAACGCTGGACCCCGTCAATAAATCGTAAGGTCATCAAAACTCGAGGTGACATGCATAATGCATTTATAAATGATTTTTTTTGAAGAGCTCATAAAGACTATATAAAGAGACAATGAATTAAAAAAAAGTTTATAATTAGGTAAATAATGTAATAGAGTCTTATGTAAATGTTTTAGTCGTAAGAATGAGCGATCGCATATAGATAAATATAGAAGAAGAAAAAAGAGTTTAATTTTTAGATAGTATTTTTTTTTATCAAAGAAAAATAATTGAAATGATTTGATATTTGCATTTTGTAGAAAATAATAATTTAAATTTTGAACACGAAACTAATCCCAGTCTAAGAGTAATTAATATAATTTTAAATTTATTTTTAAAAAACAATGGTATAGACTGAGCAAGCTGAGGTCAAAACTGATTTAAATGAATTCAATTAAAATAAATTTCATTACATTTAAATTTTATTTCTTTTATTAAATGAATTTGAATAAATGTCTAGATTAAGATTATTAACATGTCTAGATTTAAGAGTGTTTTAAATGTGTGTAATACGGTATAGCTTAAGAGATAAACACTTAATAATGAGTGATATCTTGATCAGAGATTATTAACAATGTTTTATTCTTTATAATGATTTTTAAACAATAAACATGAAATTTTAAGTACTCATAAATTTACTACTCTTATTACAGTTACACCTGGTATCGTTATACCTGTTTAAACACCTGGTATCGTTATCACTGTTTAAATACCTTGTATCGTTATAATATGTAGTATTAGGTTCTAGGCTTCTTTAGGCCCACGATCCCACTAGATAGTTTTACTTGTATTTATTTCATTCATAATGGTTTATTCATGAATAGTGCTACTCCTTTTTCTCAGATAATCAGTACAATTTCTGGTCATTTTAGCTTGTGTCCTTATACAGTTATTTTATTGAAATTTTAATCTTTCAATTCACCTATAGCTTATGCACTATATGGTGTTACATAAATTATCTTCACTCTCAATTATATACTTCATTTTGGGTCATTATATTTTACAAATTACTTATTATAGTTATCCTAAGTTTTTAAAATCTTTTGTTCGATAACAGTATATTCCCGTTTGCTGAGAATTCAGTAAACATTCTTGCATCTGGTATCACTTGATGAGTATGATTTATTTACATTATTATGACTTATCTTTGTGGTAACCAAAATTTTTTCACATCATGTTAGTTACATTAAACATCATTGGTTCTACTGATAACAATTTTTCTTCTTTATTATTTAGTAATGCTAAGTTTTGTTAGTTTGCCTATTAGGTAAATTTTGTACTGTCCATTTCAGTATTTTATTTTACACCTATTACAATATATTTCATGCTAAGATAGCTAATCTTGGTGTTAATATTGTCCTTATAACATATAGTTTAATTACAGTCGAATATAAATTGGATTAATAGCAATTTCATCCTTTATTTTTGTCATTATATGTGCACAATTCTCATTGAGTTAGGTTATGTGCCCCTACTTTGGCTGACGACTATGGGTACATCCCATGATTTTTTTTTACCTCTTTCATTTACTTATTTTACAGTACTAACAGTGCTAATTACTACTTTTTGCTTGTTATACATTTTTTAGTTTCTTTTATCTTTCTGGTTATAATTTTACTGATGATTATCAGTCTATATCTGACATCCCTATGTTTACACTAGTTACATGAATAGCAGACAAGATGCAATCTTGTTGTTATTTCTGATACACAGTTAAATTACATTTATACTATCTTTATTTTACTCTCCTGATCATCATTTATTATATAATTAATTTACATTAGATTTCTTGTCAGTCTAGTCACCTAAACTAGTTTGTCAATATTTAATTATTATTAACTGTTCTTCACTCTGGGATTCTCTCGTTATAATTTATCCATCTCACAGCTATTCTCATCTTTGGTCTCAGTCTTTCTTACTGATGTTATTTACTGTTTTGAATTTTTATTCTCGTGTTTACTACATTTTATTTTTATTGTTTATGATTCTTGTTTGCTCACTGACTTAGTCTATTGCGTCATTGGGTTAATCAAATTTTATTATATCTTCTTCTTTGTTTTCAGTTTTTCATTACTATTTTAATTCTTTATTTGTGAGTTCATCCTTTATTTATTAATTCTTTAAATGGTTTTAATGTTTGGTCCACAATTCTGACTCCTTGGTAGGTCTGTTCTCATTTAATTATTCTGTCATATTGTGTCCAATGTTATCTTCCAAGTATGCTGATTATATGTACTGTTACAATATATATATATCTATCCATCATTTTCTATATAAGTAACTCGATGTTTCTTGCAGTAATTATATAATTTGTGATGTTTTCAATTTGTTTCTTCTGCAAGTAGATAATATTGTATATTATTATATTATTATTATTATATTATATTATTGAATATACAATATTATCTACTTGCAGAAGAAACAAATAGAAAACATCACAAATTATATATATTGTTACAACACAAATAAGCCACCCCAGTACCAGGGATAAAAAAGATAATTCTTAATGTAAATATACTTCTATAAAATAAAATGTTTAAAAATAAATAAAATATAAATATTATGACACGACGAACGACGATATTACCCAACCCAAGTGATTGACCCAACAACAGAAACACAAAGAAGGGAACCACGAAACATACACAGAGACAAAAGGTGATTGACCAAACAAATAGGAAATAACAAAAGAAGATAAGAAACCAGAACTAAAGAAGAATCAAAGGAAGTGAACAAATTCCTACGACTAAATAGAAATTAAGCCAGATGAGAAGAGGAGAACCGAACCAAGATGAAGACAATTGAAGTTGAAGAAGATGAAGAAGAAGAAGAAGAAGAAGAAGAAGAAGAAGAAGAAGAAGAAGAAGAAGAAGAAGAAGAAGAAGAAGAAGAAGAAGAAGAAGAATGAAGAGGAGACAGGTTGAGCCCAAGGAGAAACTAACACCACATATGAAGGGGAGAAATGGTAGACTCAAAGATAGAATACTGTAAATAAACCCCAAATAATTATTCACTAATGAAACAAATAGTATTGTTGTAATTGAAATAACTTATATACTTATTTTAAAACAAAGACAATTATAAAGTTACGTAGTGTAGAAAAGTACACTAACACAATTATTAAGGTTAGATTTAATGAAAGGTAAATAACCAAATGTCGTTAATAATGAAAATTATGTTATAAAGAAATAGTGAGAAATAATAGGAGAAATAAGTATAGGGATTACCCACTAAGTAACACTTAATACAAACAGTGAACCAAAATAAAGTGCAATAGTGAAAGTGTAAATACCCTAAAAATAGTGAGAGCGTATCAGTGATAAACCTCTGTTAATTAAAGGTGAAGGTGATACGTGGAAATAGATATTTTAAGTAATAAAGATGTAATAATAAATAAGAAAACACTTTATAAAGCATTGATAAACAGTCAATGATTTGAGTGATCTTGTGAACATTCATATAATTAAGAATAATTAAAAATAATTAATGTGAGCACTTCCTCTTGTTCAGTTCCCCAAGTCCATTTTTCTTTTGAAGAGAGTTGTTTGGAAAATTTTGCTGTTAGGTGGGAGTAGTTGGTTTGAAACTTCCTATAGTAATTGCATACTCCTAAGAAGGATTGCAATTGCTTTTTGTTTTTCGGTGATGGGAATTTTTGGATGGCTTCAACCTTCTCTTGGGATGGAGAGATTCCCTTCTCGGTTAAATTGAATCCTAAGAACTTCACTTCTTTTGCAATAAATTTCGATTTATCCAATTTAAGGGTAATATTGTTGTTGGATAATTTTTTCAATACATGTTCGACTCTTTCGCAGTGTTCATCCCAGTCTGATGACGTGATAAGCAGGTCGTCAACGTACACTGTGGTGAATTCCAGTGCCTCTTGACCCAACACTTGGTCCATGCACTTTACGAACACTGCTACAGAATTAATGAGTCCAAATGGTGAACTTTTGAATTGGTAATTTCTACCATCAAATATGAAAGCCATGTATTGCCTACTATGTGGGTGCAGCTCCACCTGCCAGTACCCACATACAGTATCCCAGGTACTAATATATATATCTTATCCCATGAAATCGTTTTAGAATTTCCTCTATCTCTCCCGGTGAAGTTCGGTCATTGATAATCATTTTATTGATTTCTCGGACGTCCAAGCAAATCCGTACTTTGCCATTTTTCTTGGGTATGGCTACTATTGGGCTGGTATATTGAGATTGGCTATAATCAATAGTATCTTCAGCAATCATTCTATTTATCTCCATCCTGACTTCATTTTTCAGGGAATGCTCTATGGGATATGATTTCCTGGAAGGATGGAGATAAATAGAATGATTGCTGAAGATACTATTGATTATAGCCAATCTCAATATACCAGCCCAATAGTAGCCATACCCAAGAAAAATGGCAAAGTACGGATTTGCTTGGACGTCCGAGAAATCAATAAAATGATTATCAATGACCGAACTTCACCGGGAGAGATAGAGGAAATTCTAAAACGATTTCATGGGATAAGATATATATATTAGTACCTGGGATACTGTATGTGGGTACTGGCAGGTGGAGCTGCACCCACATAGTAGGCAATACATGGCTTTCATATTTGATGGTAGAAATTACCAATTCAAAAGTTTACCATTTGGACTCATTAATTCTGTAGCAGTGTTCGTAAAGTGCATGGACCAAGTGTTGGGTCAAGAGGCACTGGAATTCACCACAGTGTACGTTGACGACCTGCTTATCACGTCATCAGACTGGGATGAACACTGCGAAAGAGTCGAACATGTATTGAAAAAATTATCCAACAACAATATTACCCTTAAATTGGATAAATCGAAATTTATTGCAAAAGAAGTGAAGTTCTTAGGATTCAATTTAACCGAGAAGGGAATCTCTCCATCCCAAGAGAAGGTTGAAGCCATCCAAAAATTCCCATCACCGAAAAACAAAAAGCAATTGCAATCCTTCTTAGGAGTATGCAATTACTATAGGAAGTTTCAAACCAACTACTCCCACCTAACAGCAAAATTTTCCAAACAACTCTCTTCAAAAGAAAAATGGACTTGGGGAACTGAACAAGAGGAAGTGCTCACATTAATTAAACAAAAATTTGTTGATACTGTTATATTACACCACCCCAATTTTGAAAAACCATTCTACCTAAACTGCGATGCTAGTGATGTAAGTCTAGGCGCAGAGCTGTACCAGGAAGACACAGATGGAAATCACCTAGTCATTTGCTTCGCCAGCCGAATTCTAAATAGTTGCGAGCGTAACTATAATGTTACAGAAAAAGAGTTGCTCAGCATAGTATTCGCGTACGGCAAGTTTAGAACATACATACTAGGATATCCTATCACAGTCAGAAGCGATCATAAATCAATATCGTTTCTCAAACAGTGTAAATTGAGTCATGGCCGACTTACTCGATGGATACTTGCTCTGTAAGAATACCACATTACATGGGAATATATTCCAGGACGGAAAAACATAGTGGCTGACGTATTATCTAGAATAAATGTAGAAAATCAGACATTTGAAGGAGAAAAGGGGAAGATAGCAAAAGTGTATTATATATTGAAAGATAGGAAAGACCTGGAAAATATTGTAAACCAAATAGTGTTACAACAAGAGCAAGATACCAAAATATCAAACATCAGAAAAAGACTGATGGAATCCGAAGCAATTATTAACAAATTTTACTGTGTATACAAAGATATCTTATTCATAAAAACAAAAAAGAACCAAGACACATGGAAACTAGTAATTCCTCAATCATTAGAAAATCAAATCATCAAAGATTACCATGTGAGATACGGACACATGGGAACAATCAAGATGGTAAAAGCTTTAGAGGAAGATTTGTTCATAAAGAATATCACAAGAAAGGTAAATAAACATATAAAAACCTGCACATTGTGTCAGATGGTCAAAACCAATAATGAAAAGAAGAACGGAACGATGATACCCATCACATCAAGTGCCAAACTAGAGAAGGTATTCCTCGACATATGTGGACCATTCCCACGTAGCGAAGGAAGACATGGATACAATGTTCATTGTGATTATACTTGACCATTACACCAAGTACACCAAATTATACGCTATAAACAGAGCCACAACAAATAAAATATTATATATTATTAAAAATAAATACATGTCAGAGATTGGAAAACCGTACATGATAATAACCGATCATGGAACGCAGTTTAAGGGAAAAAGGTGGAGAGAAGAATGAATAAAACTAAACATTAAAACCTATAAAACTTCAGTAAACCACCCGAGTAGTAATCCAGCAGAAAGGATGTTGAGAGAGGTGGGACGCATTTTGAGAACTTATTGTCATAATAACCAGAGAGAATGGTGCAAATATTTAACTTCAACCGAAGTGTTTTTAAATATCAGCTATCACCAATTTACTGAAAATACACCATACTTAATGATGTTCGAGAGGAAGCCAAATAGAGAGATCCAAGAGATAATAGAATTCCCAAAAAACCCAGAAGACCCGTATGATAAAAACAAATGGTACAGCCTAATAATGGAAAAGATTGAGAAACAAAAGGCCAAATATGCAAAAAACCAACCCAAAATAATCAAATATAAAGAGGGAGAAAAAATATTAATCAAAAATCGTGAACTGCCAAGTACAATGGAAGGTATAGCAAAGAAATTGTTATTGCTATATACCGGACCATATCTTATCACAAAAGATAATGGTAATAATACTTACCAGATAAGCAATATAAATACAAGAAAAATAAAGGGAGTTTATAACCAAACTTCTATAAAAAAGTTTTATGAAGAAGAATAAATAATCAAATGAAATAAACATATTTCAAATTCCAAAAAGATTGTAAGAGCAACTTACTACCCTATTTAGATGAAATATGCGGAATAAAAGAAGTAATATAAATGAATAATAATGTAAAAAACAAAGGAAAGTTACACAAATTCCTATCAATTTAAATCAACTCACAGTCTAATAAAAGGTTGATATATGAAGAATGAAATAAAAAAAAGTGAGATAATAAGAAATAAGTTACACACATTCCTATATAATATAAATGTAAGAATCACAAACTTACGACTATAATTAAACAAAAAATAACTAAAAAGGAATACGCTACAAACATTCCTTTAAAGTAAGAGAATTAACTTACAAAGAATTATCAAAAATTATATTTAATACAGAATAAAATAGACAAAAATAAAATCAAGCTCAAATTACTGAGATAAATACCTGAAATTATAATGAATCAAATGTATTCTAAGAAAAAAAAAATCTGAACTGGTACAAGGAAGAGAGAGAAATTGTGTATAAAACAAATATACAGAAATGGCTAAAGCAGAATATTGCTAAATAACCAAGAAAAAAAAATAAAAATGTCAAAGACAATTAAAATGATCACAATGAGCATTGAAAACAAAGTAATGAAAAGTTAGATATGATGAAATTAACATATGAATAAATATAAATACAATCAAGTGTATGAGCGAATGATAGTATATAGTTAAGGTATAGCGGAAGGAAGAATGAATAAAAGGCCAAAATGATCTAAAAACTAACCACAAGGTGGACAATCCCAAAGTATATTATTATATTATTATTATTATTGATTTAAGTCACAAGTTGACAAAAAACGTGTTTAAGATTGACTGTTGAAAAGTCCAGCAATCCAAATAAACTGAGCAGAGATGATGTGCCTCTGGTCTCATAAAAATGAGTAGTAATGGGAGAAACCAGCTACTAAAAGTTAGGGAAAAAACTGTGTATAAGGGAAAATGCACCAATGGAAATGAATGAAAACAGATCCAAATAAAATGGAATGAATTAAGTAAGAAGAGATATGAAGAATGGAGAAACAAACAAGAAAGAAAAGGAAAAAGATTATCTATAACTGATAATTTCATAAAAGACTATGCTAGTGTTTTATTAAAATGATCAATTCTAGAGGAGAGGCATTGTGTTACAACACAAATAAGCCACCCCAGTACCAGGCATAAAAAAGATAATTCTTAATGTAAATATACTTCATATAAAATAAAATGTTTAAAAATAAATAAAATATACATATTATGACAGGACGAACGACGATATTACCCAACCCAAGTGATTGACCCAACAACAGAAACACAAAGAAGGGAACGACGACAAACAAATAGGAAATAACAAAAAAAGATAAGAAACCAGAACTAAAGAAGAATCAAAGGAAGTGAACAGATTCCTACGACTAAATAGAAATTAAGCCAGATGAGAAGAGGAGAACCAAACCAAGATGAAGACAATTGAAGTTGAAGAAGATGAAGAAGAAGAATGAAGAGGAGACAGGTTGAGCCCAAGGAGAAACTAACACCACATATGAAGGGGAGAAATGGTAGGCTCAAAGATAGAATACTGTAAATAAACCCCAAATAATTATCCACTAATGAAACAAATAGTATTGTTGTAATTGAAATAACTTATATACCTATTTTAAAACAAAACACAATTATAAAGTAACGTAGTGTAGAAAAGTACACTAACACAATTATTAAGGTTAGATTTAATGAAAGGTAAATAACCAAATGTCGTTAATAATGAGAATTATGTTATAAAGAAATAGTGAGAAATAATAGGAGAAATAAGTATAGGGATTACCCACTAAGTAACACTTAGTACAAACAGTGAACCAAAATAAAGTGCAATAGTGAAAGTGTAAATACCCTAAAAATAGTGAGAGCGTAACAGTGATAAACCTCTGTTAATTAAAGGTGAAGGTGATACGTGGAAATAGATATTTTAAGTAATAAAGATGTAATAATAAATAAGAAAACACTTTATAAAGCATTGATAAACAGTCAATGATTTGAGTGATGTTGTGAACATTCATATAATTAAGAATAATTAAAAATAATATTTCAAATAAGGATAAGTAAAACATGTGATATTATTCAGGGAGAAAGCCCAGATAAAAACAATTGTATTAACATGGAATGGAGGAAGATAGTAATATTGAAATAAGGTTTTGTTTTAAAATTAAATATACAATGAATAAAACACCCCATGTTAAAAGGGGAAATAACTTTAATAAGTTTGCAAGAAGTGATGATGTTTATCACTCAAAGTAGTAGCAAAAGAATGAAATTAATGTTAAAACCAACAGTAACTAATAACTTATAAAGAATTGTTTGTTTCAATGTTATGAAGAGGATATGGCTGAAAGGAACTTGCAGTCAATAAGCCTAATTGTTATATTTTAAAATATGTATAATGAAAACTGTATTGAATAGTAATTAAAACACAAACAGAATCAACACACAACAGAAACAAATATGATAACAAAGTGAAGGCCATCAGGCTGAATTAAAATGTAATATAAAAGAAATAAACAAAATACCATCATGGCTACTTTTGGCTATGAAAAAACGTCTAACTGTCAGACACACACAAATGTCAATTGTAACAAATTCACAAGGAAATTTATTAATCTAAGACCAGTAAATGGCCAGTAATTATATGTAAATCATTTTAAAAGAGAAATGTTATTATAAAAGTTTAATTTAAGAGAGATATGTAATTTATCAAATGTCAAATATTTAGACTAAAGTTAAGGTATAAAAGAATATGACCTTATGAGGTATCATTTTAAACTTTGAAAGGAAAGAAATATAATAGTGATATTATTTATTACCCCAAAGGGAAGATAGAGGAATAAAATCATTAAGAAAATACATAATAAATTTGAATAAAAATTGAAATCTCTTAACAATGCTTTTGAAAGGGGTCTTAACCAATCAAAGGGTTACTGTTACCATAGTAACGGGCCGTTGAATACTAATTTTCCGTTAAATTTATTAGACTTGAAGAAATGACGCGTGGGTAGGCGGTACGCAAAATTGTGATGACTGAAATTTTCCATTAAATAGTTAAAAAGACGTTCGGAAGTTGACAACAAAAACCAAAGACGAATAGATGCAGAACTACCAAGATTAAACGATGTCCTGGAACCAAATCACAAGAAATTAAATAACAGAAAGCCCAAGACAAGCCAGAAGAAGATGCCTGAAGCCTAAAACCAGTCCAAAATTGCAGAATTTCCACTACCCCAGATGGCTACATATCAACACTGTCTGAACTGATAAGTATTCAATAAATTCCTTTCTCCCAGAAACCAAATTACTTTAAATATTTCTCAAAACGATCAAAATTTCTCACTATTAAACAAAGTTAATTTTCTTTCAAATGTTTAATGCATAATCAACTTACGTAAAAACATTTGTTAATTAGAATATAACCTCGCATTAGTGTGCGAACTTTGTAACAAACAATACGACACTACCGAACAATTTGTAAAAACACTTCATATTCTTTAAGTACGTATAAGGTATGGTAGTGTACTTTTTTAATGTAACCAACGTTTATGTCTTATTTTATAATCCAAAGGACCCCAGATTTTAAACAGATTAATATAGTGTATGTAAACAGAGGCCATGACGGCATCGAAATAATTTGTTTTAAAACCGATTTCGCCAACCTTGAAATATTGGCGTCTCATGTTCTAAGCCGGAGCAATTTGTTATTAAACCATTTATAATCCTTTTGTCATATTAATCAATGACTGAATTTGTATTAAAATTACAGTACAGAGTATTACCATCGTTTTATTTCATAGGACGTTGTAGAATATATGTGTGTTAGCAATTTTTATTCAGTAACCAACTAGCGCTCGTCACGAGTGGACAATACGGCAACCTGTACAGCGGCGGGAACCATTTGAACGCTACAGCTGTCAACGCTAACAACACTTAATAACTTGTAATTTTACAAATTTATTGTTTTAATATAAACATTTTGGCGCCACCCGGGATTCGCAACCCCTATGAATTAACAGGTAGGTTGTACTGGTAATTTGGACCACGCTACAGACTTCAGTAGTGACTACTATTATTGTAACGACCGGTGTGAGGCGAACACACCACATTAACACTTATACATATAATAAACAAGTGTAAACACATTTTAACAGGTACGACCACATTTCTAGTTACAATATATATATAATGTCTATGCAGAAGACAAAAACTATGGCATTATAGACAAATCCCATTATGGACTAGGACTATATTGGATAATAAGTGTATAGGGCAGCTGTCGTGTCTCCGCTATCTTGGCTGTGACATCACTTATGATGTATACTGTGACGTTCGTCACAAATTGACTACGTTTGAGTCAGTATGTGGGACAATTCGTCGAATGCTGTCGAGAAAAACAAAGAAAGAGACTCGAATAAAATTGTATAAGGTAATAACTGTACCAGTGTTATTGTATAATTCTGAAACTTATTTACCGGTAAGAAACATCTAAGTAGGGTACGAGCAACGGAGATGAGACTCTTGCGGTCTGTTAAAGGCTGCACACGAAGAGATGGACTCTACGATAAAGACATTCGTAAGAAGTTTAAGATTTTTTGTATCAAAGATCGTATTGGAGAGAACAAAGACCAGGAAGTTTTATTTCGGTATATGTTTCCCCTAGAGAGATTCCTTCCCCTCGGCTAACGAACTCTCTCTGCCCGCTTACTTTAGGCTATCTGGCACAGCCCAAGTGCGTAGCTGTTGAGGATTGTAGGGTCCTTCGCCTTCACACTAGATATACAATCTGCTTCCGATATACACTATCCTACCGAAACCAGAACCCAAGATTATCTCCAGGCTGCTTGGTAAGACTCTCCATTTTGTCCCGTCTTGCCTTGTCGGAATTTATTCAGGCGCTACAACGGTGTTCAATATTGGATAGAGTGCATAATGATCATATACAAACTGCATTATACATTAAAGAGCTAACGACAACAGTTCACCGTTGTAAGATGAATTGGAGGAATCATGTCTACACATGCCTTTACATAGAATCCCGACAAAAATAATGTAGCTCTACAAGGAAAAATGAAGTGTCTAAGCCTGGACAGACAGTCGACGATAACGACTGGTTTGTGTGCATTAATGTTTTGCTCTTGTTCATAACGTGTTGCACTTCTAGAGTTGTGTTGGTGCATGTGTACGTATGTTGTGTGATTTGTAAACGAATCAGCAAAATTGGAATTTGATTGTAGGGTTTTAATATATTTGATGTATACTGACTCTAAACGTCCCGGCCTGTTGATCGGAATAGAACTTGGGACTGCAACTGAGATTCTGGACACTAGAGAATGAGTATTTGTTATCGTATATGGTTGTATTTCTAATCCTATTTTTTTAATACAGTCGAGGTTTTAAATGTGACATTGTAATTTTCCTTTCGGAGAAATGCAGTTGTGTTCTGTTGTGTTTGGTGTTTTATGCTCTTGTGCATAATGTGTAGTATTTCTATATGTGTGTTGATTTCTGAGTATGTATGTATGTGTCTTGTGTAGACATTAAAAATATAATTTGTATGTAGGTTTCAAAGGTCTTTGATATATTCAATATACCGTTTGTTAAAGTTCTGGCCTGTTTTTCCGAAAAATAACTGTGGTCAGTCGTAGCAAATGAGTTTATAGACACCAGAAAGTGACTATTTCTTGTCGTGTGTGGTTGTATGTTTATAAATATTTTCAAATGTGTTGGACGTTTTAAAAGTTTCCATTTGTCAAGCTATTGTAGTAGTGCTAGTGATAAAATTAGAATCAAGGTATGAAAAATATATCTAACTCCACCAGTAACAACGCTGAGACATTGTTACCAGTCCCAGTGTTTGGACAATTTCCACCCAGTTCGCCGCTCTGAAGTTGGCTGGCTCACGTGCTGCTGAAACGTCAGCAGTGAGCTATTTTAACCACAGACAATATTGTGAGTTAGCCAGAATATTATATACAATGACCGAAGATAACAATCTTTACTTTTCAGGCAGATACACGGCCGGCATCGTATTTTCTAAGAGATAAAAAATATATAATAAACGATTAGGAGTTTTCACTGTTAGAAGAGAGAAAGAGTGAAAGGTAGAGAGAGGGAGAGAGAGAGAGAGAGAGAGAGAGAGAGAGAGAGAGAGAGAGAGAGAGAGAGAGAGAGAGAGAGTGAGAGAGAGAGAGAGAGAGAGGAACAGAAAAGAGAAGGAAGGAATATATATATAATTTTTGTCGTAAGCTCACACGGCCGGTGTCAATATTAGAAAAATAATTAAAAATCGGGTTGTTCGTCGGTTGCTGTATAACAGCACATGGTCGGCAACGTTTCTAATTCCACCCTCGGGGATTTTCTTCAGGCCAAAAAAGTGACGTAGTGTTGTGAAACTGTTACGTTAAATTTTGGCCGAACTATACCCGAGAAAGTTTTTGGATCAAATCAACCGATCACAACACTCTGTTGGTTTATGTAGCCTGGAGAAGATGACCGACGATGGAATTCGAAACGTTGCCGACCATAACGCTTTTATACAGTAACCGACCTTCGTCTAACACCCCGATTTTTAATCATGTTGCTAATAAATATATATAGTAGCTTACTGTAGTCTAAGTATACGACATGGAATGGCGAAAGTAAGACAATTAATGACAAGTTACGACTCAACGGTGGTACGTTACAATATACGTGTATACAATTTAGTTAACATTAACGAATTCTGAATTGAATTTTTTTCATTGTAGTAATAAATGTATACTTTGTTATCATTACAGGTGATGCAGACAGAGGCCGAGAGAAAAGAAGACTCCGCAGCTCTGCAGATTGACTCAAACAACATTCATGAATACCAGGCTATGGCGAATCTGGATTCGAGTATATTTGGCATGTACAACAAACGAACAAAGAGGCCGAAGCCGCACAGAACTACCAAACACCCGGAGTCCACGTCGAGATCCCCACCACCTTCGCCTACCCCTATGCCGTACAGTACCACCACGGAAGGAGGTGGCGATGTTCCATCCTGGGTGAAAGAATTTATTGAATTCTTGAAGGAGTTGTGGGAAATTATTAAGCACTATTTCGATTAACAAAGACAACCACATATCAGATTAGTGAACCAAAATTAAAATTATTGTCGGCTGATTTTTTATGGATCTTGTGAGGATTATTTTTAAAAATAAAGCATTACCTGTTTTTTCGTACTGGGGAACATTAATTGTTTTTCGTAGTGGCAGACCGTGTCTTACACTTGGAGGATGCGCGTCCATCTTACATTCACCATTTATCTAATTAAAATGTACTGTATGTGATCGCATGTTTATCAGACGCCAAGGCCTATTGAAATTTAAATTGAATAAAAACTAATTATTAAGGAGGCATTTGAAGAATTTCTCATTGTACATGTGATAAGTGTGTGCATTCTTCAGCATTAATTACTATGGTTTTGGTCACTTTTTTCTTGTGGCCAGAGGTTAATGTTTGTAATTCAGTTAATGACGTATAACTTGTAAGAATTTGTTTAATATGAAGAAATATCAATATTAGCAAATTTTAAGTTATTTTCACAAGAGATATTTAAAAATGAATTAAGAACAATATAAACTAATTTAATATAATTTGAAATAATGTTTAGTTTAAGTTAGTAAACAAGATCCAAGAAAAATGTCATATGTCTTCACGTTCAATAGTAACACTTCATATAACATATGGTATGATATAAAATAAGCTCGCATCACTTAAGACGTGACGTGATCATGACAAATTAAATTAAATTACATCAAATCAGATCGAGTCAAATCATATCAGATCAAATCCGATCGATTCAGATCAAATCATATCATATCTGGTCTAATCAGATGAAATCAAATCAAATCACATCTAATCGGACCAAATTACATAGAATCCGAAAAAACAGATCTAATCAGATCTAATCACATTAAATTAGATCGAATCAGACGATTGAAAAAACCAGATTGAATAAGGTCGAATAGGATCAAATCAGATCAAACCACATCAAATCCGATCAAACCAAATCAAATCAGATCTAATCACATGAAATCACAAATCAGATCAAACAGGTCCAATCAAGTCGATTCAGATCGAATCAGACCGGATCAAATGGAATTCAATCGTATAAGACCGAATAAGATCGAATATGATGAATCAGATCAAATAAAATCAAACAAATCAAATTAGACATCAAATCACATCCAATCAGATCGTACCAGATATAATTAGATCAAATCAATTCTAATCAGATCAAGTCAGGTCAAATCATGTCCATTCAAATCGAATAAGACCGGATCAGATCGAATGAGATCGATTCAGATTAAATAATATCAGATCGTATCAGATCATATCAAATCACATCGAATCAGATGAGATGAGATCGTTTCAGATTGAATCAATGCGAATCAATTGTATTAGATCGAGTAAGATATCAGAATATAAAATATGATGAATCAGATTGATCATGATTAAATCAGATCATACTGTATCTGATATCATCAGATCAAAGCCAGCGGAAGCAGACCTAATCTGATCGGATAAAATCGAACAAGGTATAATAAGATAAAATATGTTGAGATCGTATAAAATCAGATCTAATCAGATCGAATGTGACCAAATCAGAACACAGATCGATTCAGAACAATTCAGAGAAATCACATCGAATCAGATCGAATATGATCGAATCAGATCAAATAATATCAACCCAGATTGATTCAGATCAAGTCATATGATATCGCATATGATATAATAAGGTCAAATGCAATTATATCACATCGTATCGTATCGAACCAGATCGATTCAGATGAAATCAGATCAAATCGTATCAAGCCAGTCGAATCAGATCCAATGTGATCGATTCAGATCAGCATGATGTGTGAATAATTTTCCACTTTTAGCGTTATCTATATATGCATAGTGAGATACCAAAATCGAGTTTCCTAAAAATTTTATTTTCACTTTTTTACGGGGTTGCCGTGACAACGGTTGTAACAATTATTACTTTGTATTACATTGTTTTTTTTTTATGAATTTGTAACGAAAATATATTTTAAATTAACAATATGTGAATTAAAATTAAAGGAATGGAGAATATTGTGTTTTTGTGTTACGATGTTGGTTAAACAAAAGGGAAAAGGAAAGTTATCAATAACTGATTTAAAACAAATATTTTCTGGTGTTCTACTGTCAAAATAAAAAGCAATTAAAATTAAAACCTTCCAAACATTCAATTTTAGCAAACAAGGTATGTCGTAGACCAAACCCACGAAGGGAAGAAAACGAATTGCTAAAACTAAATGGAATGCACAACTTAGCACTCAGTGTTGTGTCATAAAGCCACTAAGGACAAGGTATTCCGAGTTAAGTATTTAGTTCATATTGAGAAGATTGTTGCGTGGAACAAAACTGAAACCATATGGACCATATTCAAGCGTGATATAAAGGTGATATCAATCGTCGTTTGATAATCTTGAAATAGTTTCTCGTGCGACATTATGTTGACTCCGAGAGACAGAAACAAATTGTTCCGACGAGAGCCGAACCGCCCCGACCGCGATGTTTACTTTTTTACGTTACCACTAACATTATGATGTATAACATACGATTTGTCCATTTACTTTCAGTTTAGTGTCAGATATCTCAATTTGATTTATTCTGCAATGCAAAAGTGTACAGCGAAATCTTAAAATCAAATAAAATTGTAAAGCTTCTGTATTCAGAACTACAAATAAAGTATGTTTATTATAGTATTAAATTATTATAGTAACGTTAAGCTTACCAAATCATGTATAACCTAAAAAGTGCGTGCTGGTCTTTTTTTTTTGTCTAGTGTTCAGGTATTTTTTTTCGGGTTCAGTTGACTGATTTGGTAAAATTAATAGTGTTTGCTCTATTTGAAAAACAAATTTTTCTTCTCTTTTTATTGAAAACAAATGTAAAATTACTAAACCGTCACTGTCGTCTGTAACAAAAAATAATAAAGCACGATTTCCCTGTTATCACGTTAACGCCGTTTATCGCCATATCGTAATTTTTGAAATTTTCAATTCGATATAATTTTTCTAGACATACCTATCAGATGGCACTATTTCTGTAATAACTCTCCGGCGTTTCCTTGTATAGCGAGATAGAGTGAAACTGCTTTCATCTTATCCGTCCAGTGATTTGTTAATGCAGCAGCCGCAAATTGCAGAAGATACGTTGTCCCCCCAGCAAGTACTTTCATTAAGTATTGGAATCTTAACATAAACTGTCCCAACCGCAGGCAAAGCAATTGTATTGTCATTAATTGCTAGAAATTAATTTTTAATTTGCTATTTTATATTTGCAAATTGACTCTTCTTTTGCAACGGTCAATATTGATTTTGACATATTTAAGATATATCTCTGTACTGTAGACAATTTTGTCTCTTGGCCATTGAGATCACCTCACAATTCGCCCAAGACACCACGTAGGAGATACAATTCTGCAGTAGTATATTTTGCAGTTGGTTCTTCTCCTGTATCAGTGTTTTCATGTCTTCGGTTTCCTGTTTACGTTCTCGTCTTGTCGTTTTCTCTGCTTCGTCTGCTTCTTGTCGTCGTTTCTCTGTGTCAACGTTGTAGTAAAACAAAATAAACTGTGTATTAATGTTGTTACAATTTGAAATAAAAAAATATAATTTTATTTCAAAAAAAAATTTTGTTGTTATTGTAAAAAAAATATTTTTTACAATGTGTAATTTATGTTCCTAATATTTAAAAAATAATCGTGGTTATTGTTTGTGTTTAGAAATTGAATGGTATTATGTTTATTAGTGTAATAGTGTCACTTTCTGTAAATTCACTTAATGACAATCTGGTTAACTCCAGTCCTAGTCGAAAGACGGCTCTCTTCTTCTTCTTCTTCTTCGATGCGTTCGTTATTTCGTATGTACCGCCTTTCGGTTAGTCTGTGTTCTCGATTAATTTCTTCGTTAAGTATTTCAAAGAAAAATTAAATCCAAATTACATAACAGAAAGTTTATTAATAAATTATTTAAATTCATCGATAAGAATCGATATTACACAGCAGTATCGACTCACTCAGGGCCGGTCGATAAAAAAGTTTACATTGGTTATATATAATAACATAGTGTTCTTTGAACGGTTATTTAAAAATATCCAGAGAAGGGTATGGACAAGAAAGTATTACACTTACAATGATAAATGCCTTAATACTAACAAATACAACGTTATAATTAATAAATAAAAGTTTATATATAATATTTATTTCAAACCCAAAGCAGCAGAAATTCGTTTCCTCACAGCTGGAGTAAGAACAGCGATGGATCAAAATGGCCGACTGGCGCATGCGCAGTGGAACGTCTAACCTTGACGAAATATTTGTTCAAATAAAGATGTCTTTTCTCCGTTTAAATGGTCTCAGCAATTGTGTATAATGGTTCTGGAGTTAATTGAGTGTCACTGGTGTATTGTTTAATAGTTCACTTGGTGTAAATTGTTGTGATTATGTCTATTTCACTTTGTCACACGTGTCGGGTTAACCTAGTTTGTTAGTCTGTAAAATTTATTGTATTGGTGTTATTTTAATTAATTAGGCGTGTGTGGTTCTGTTTAGTGGTTAAGCACTGCTCATTGTTTATTTTCACCGGTTCACAAATAAAAATAACTGAAAATAAAAATTTATAAAATTTTCACCGAACTCGGTTTACTTATAGTTAGTCATTATAGGTTATTTCGAGCAAACAATCTCGTTTAAGTACACTCTTCAACGGATAATAATGAACTGTTCTCATTTCCTTCGTCTCCTGAAAATCTTAGCCAATTTAATATATATTATACATTGTTTCAAATTATCTTAGCTTCCGATACATTTTATTTGAATACATTATACTCGGAAAATAATTTCGTTATTAATTAACTGTACGAAATACTAAATACATATTCGGTTTCT
The DNA here is from genome assembly GCA_034769895.1 of Magicicada septendecula. Classification (NCBI taxonomy): domain Eukaryota; kingdom Metazoa; phylum Arthropoda; class Insecta; order Hemiptera; family Cicadidae; genus Magicicada; species Magicicada septendecula. The sequence goes on from CM068375.1 coordinate 318,881,623, forward strand.
TTATTCTATTCTGCTTATTTTGATAATAATTAATATAGTTTTACAAAGTTTTCATTAAAAAAAATTATATTTCTTACATTTTGGAAGGTAGGCTTAATTTTGTATTTCCTGTTCTCTAAGCAGATAATAGCCATTTTCTCTTATATAATTATTATTCTATTAAATCTGAAATTGATATAATTGTCTATTCTTACTTAATTTCTTGCAATTTAGTTTATTAATGATTGTTTTTAAATATAATTCATTTATCTATGACTCCTCCCCTGATAATGTCAGTTAGTAGATTCCATTTTTATTTGTAATTTTACTTATCTGCTGACCATATCTTTATAAAGTATTATTTACATGGTATTACTATATGTTGGGTTTATCTTACATAAATATTATCAGTTTAGTTGGTTTATAGCATTAGATTTGTCAATTATTCTGTAGTCTAAATTTACTATCTGGCCTAGATTGATCTGTTGCTATTTGCAAAGTCTTTACTAATATAGTTAGTTTGTACCCTTCTCTGACCTTCTATTCTTATATAATTTATTAACAATTTGTTCCTTGACTATTATAACATTGAATATTGATTTTACAATTAAAACATAACACTTATTTACTATCAAATCTGGTACTTTGAATCATACCTTCTTTTTGTGTACTGATTACACACAATAACATAATAAAAACATTTTATAATGTAGGAATGGTATCTACATTTAGATATTGCATTCCTAATTTAAATTAATAACAAAATAATATTTTATAACTATAATACTGCTTAATACTAAATCTTATTTATCTAGTTAATGTTTGGAACTAGGAACATAACATATTGGTTGCATTAAATGTTCAACCTCTTCTTAAAAACTATTTATTTACAGTCTGATCTGTACTTCCCAATTTTAAGGATGTATTCCCCGTTACTTTATGCTAAACACAAGCTATCTGTTTATTATTATTCATTCTATGGAATAAACAGTGGCATTTCATTAGAAATATTATTCCTTAATCTTTCACCATACTACTTAAGTAACTATTATTATGATACTGTTCAAAAACACTTAAAGTTATTTACTTGCACGGTAACTCATGTACCTTTTCAAAGTTTATTGATTATAATTTAATAACTTGCACTTGTCCCTGGTTATTTATTGATATTATCACTAGTCCTTTTATAGTTTTACAATATGAAATATTTAACCATGGGGGGACTGTTAAGGTTTGTCTATATAAACTACACAATAACTTTTTTGGGTGCACTGTTACTTAATACTCTAAACACTTTTGGTTTTTATCAGTTTTACATTAGTATATGGTTTTTTGGGGTGTTATACTTTCTTTTGGGACATTCATTTATTTTTGGGGTTTTTTGGTTTTCTCCCTATGGGGTTTCTATTTGGTATTGGTCGTTTCACTTCCTTTATTCTAGTTGATCTTCACTAGTTTCTTATTCTTCAGTATATTGGTTCATTCTATATTTCTTCTTTCTTCGTTCTTGGTTCTTCAGTACCATTTCGTTTTATATTCTTTTGTTTACTCTGGTCTGTTTTCTTGGTCTGGGTATCTTTATTGCCTGCTTCTATCCTACCTGGGTATCATTGTTATTCAATTTTTAGTTTTCTGGGTTTTTAATTTGTAGTATAATTATACTATTTGCAGATTTTTTCTTTATGCTTACTTTTCTTGTTATTATAATAATTTATAGTGCTTTTTAATTGATTTTCATTTGGATATTCTATATATTTGGGTTTTATTAATGATCATTTAGTAATTGATTTATGTGAATTATTTGTCATGCTACAACGTTCATATATATAATAACGTTATTTGTATCGTTGATGAGCCCCCCGTTGAGTAGCACAAATATTTACTGTATAACGTTACAAATTTTCAATGGATGTAATCGTAATAATAACAACGTAAACTTGTTTAACATAATTAAAACATTTATTAATTAAAATTTCAAAATAAATTTCGAAATAAAATTTCATTACTATCGCATGTGTATGGGTAATCGTAGTACCCATACTTATTTATTACATCACGTAATATCGCATATTCCATACAAACTTAAAACACTCTTATAATTATTATAAATACATTTGGATTATTAATAATATGGCTCTCGACTTGCTCAGTATTATTATGAGTAATTTATTATACTCTGAAATCTTTCCTTTTAAAAAAATAAATCTTATTGTTATTACATATGCATTACTTTAGTAACTTTCTATTCTTTCTTAATATTTTCAATAACTTATTAATCCAAGAATTATGCTTTTATAACTCAACAATTTAAATTTAAATATTTCCATAAATTATTAATTCAAAAATTATGCTTTCATAATTACTATACAATTTAAATTTAAATATTTTCAATAAAGTATTAATTCAAAAATTATGATATAATTACTATACAAGACATTTATATTTACAAGTTACAAATTACACTTTTAGAAATTATTGTCTTTCTTTTGACAATATTTATCTGTCTCTGATTAAGTCTTTTGTTATGAGGAATACATTGCTTTCTTTCACCTTAATTGTAGTGGTCCCTCAGCGTACCCTCTCCTGGTCCTGAGTCCTTTGTTGTTGAATTCCGCGTAGTCGTGAAGTCCTGGATCCTTTCCTGGTCCTCCGGATCCTCTCGGAAGTCCGATTACTCGTCCTCTACGTCTGGAATTTATGCCATGTAGTGTGCTGTTCCCTCGTCCTCCGTAATCGTCTCTGGCTGCAACGGTGGTGTCCTGAAAGTGATGATGTTATCAAGCGTCGCCTTCGGCTGCCGCTGTAATCAATTGAGAAAGAGTTGAAGTCGTTGGACAGAGCCTCCGGCTGCCACTGTAGTTGAACGAGAAAGAGAACAAGGCTGATGTGCTTCGCGTATTTATAGTCTAGGGCGCAAAATTAATGTTTCGACAATTCTCTTCAGGCCTAGGTTTGTCGTGGCGTCCTTTTACAAACACGATTATTCATACACTTTTTTCACTTGTCTTCGCAACATGCGAAGTCTTTTGCAAATTAACCGATATTCATCTGGTCGGTAATTTTTATGTATACAACTGTGTTTAAACCGTTTCTCGTTATCTTAAGTATTATGGGTTTTATTTATGTTTATTTTCACTGTATTCGCACTTTTTATTATTTTCGCACCATCTTTCATACACACGTGGTCTTTGTATTATACACACTGTGGTGTATTTGGTTTTGTGATATTTCATATAAACTACTTATCATCATTTAAATAATTCATATAATTAATAGCGTTTATTTAGGGGTGACGCTTGACAGGAATCAACTGGCCTCACACACACACGTAAGATACATGTGTACACACATACACAGCTGAGTGGCGTGACCCACCTGTCCAAGCATGCAAATTTGTTGTTCACTTTACAGGTCAGATTGACACCTGAATTATTATTACTAACAATACGGATTATTTATTTAAATTATATTAATTATGTTAGCTAATTGTGCAATGCACAGTACCCTATACATTTGTACTGTTGCAATATATATATATATATATATATATATATATATATAAATCGGTTCATAACGTTATTCTACGTCTTCCGATCCCTAGTCTCCATTGGTCTCGATCTAACCATTTCTATAGTGGTCAACGTTCAACCTTCTACAATCCCAGTGGAATAAACGACAAATGGCTGGAACAAACTAGAGGCGCTGCGTAACCAAAGCATGTAAATCGTCACTTTGTTGCCTTTCATCTCAACGTGGAAGTAAATTCTCTTCTTGATAGACTTCTCTGTTTCTTCATTCCACTGAGCTGTTGTATGACTTTCCGTCTGAGAGTTAAACGACGTTCTCTGTCTATGGCTGGAACACGGTTAGCGAAGGCGATCGGGCCAAATGTCAACGAAAGAATTCGCCGTTCGTTACGCCGTCCACATTTACAACTAACGAAGCCACGTGCTTCAGTTCGGTTATATTTGGTGTTGTTCCGCCTACCCAGCGAACTTTGACGAAAGCGAACGAATGCAAACGGAGGGGGGTTCGTTGTTACGTTCACATTGACCGAACAATCTGTTTGCTAGCCTTCGTTCGTTTAGTGCAGGGATTCTCAACCTTTTTGTGATTGAGAGCACCTTTCATAATCCGAGGCAAGTGGGAGAGCACCATGAAAATTTAATAATAATAATAATAATAAATACACTCACCAGGCTAATGAGATCCTTGGGCCTGAATGTTACTCAGAATTTCACTAATATCTAAGGAGAAGTCGCTTGCAGCCACACTTAAACAGTCCTCCAAATGTGAGTCATTTAATCTTGATCGTGCTGTGTTCTTGATGTATTTCATTAATGAAAAACATTTTTCACAAAGGTAGGTTGTCCCAAACATCGCCAAGCATTTGAGAGAAGCATTTCGCAATGTCGGAAATTTCATTGTATCATTTGGACCCCAGAAATCTGTGAACCTTTCCTTTTCGAAAAGATATTTTAAGGCTTAAGAGGACTGGAGCTCTAATAATTCAAGTTCCGCGCGAGCAAGATTGTGCTGTTGAATAATCTGAATTTTTCTGAGAGAGTCCACATTGAATTGAAATGGATTGAGCAACATATTAAACAACGGGTCACTTTCTTCGAGTACATTAAAACGTGTAGCAAACTATTTCAACAGATCTTGAATTGTCATAACGACAATTTTAGGACACTCCGAGTGGGGACGACCAAGACTCGAGAGTGTATGTGCCAGTTCAGGAAAATGAACCAGGTCATTTTTACTTGCGGTCCAGAGGAATCTTTGTAACTTTGATCGAAAGGAAAATATAATTTCTTTCAGTTCACAAATTGTGTTTTTCTGACCCTGAAGACGTTTGTTCAGCTCGGTGAGATATTGAAATAGGTCTACCATGAAAGCAAGATTGATCTTGAAATCATCTCCGAATATTTCTGGAAACTTAGTGACATAATCGTTGGCAGAAATAAATGCTTTGATTTCTTCGAAAACTTTCCAGACCCTTGTACTTGCTTCCCCGCGACTTAGCCAACGAACATCCGCATGTAGGATTAGTTCTGAATGTGGCGCTGATAAATCATGCAAGAAGACTCTTAGTAAGCGTTTATTCAGGGGTTTAGAAACCAAAAAGTTGATCAACTTAACTCAGTTTTAACTGTTCTGAAATTTCAGGAACAGATATAAGATGACTGGCTAAGTTTTCAACGTCAATTTAAACAATGATAGTGAACAAAGGGAGGAAAATGTTCAACATTTTTCAGAAGAGCGACAAATCCTTTATTTTTACCTACCATGGAAGATGCGCCATCAGTAACCACACACACGAGCTTTGATAAATCAATGCCGTTAGGTTTCAGGCAATTCGCGACAGCGTTGTAAATGTCTTGCCCCATAGTTGTACCCGGGAGCGGCAATATTGTGGAAAAGAAATCTTCTACAATTCCCACATTGTCTATACAACGTACAAAGCACGCCAATTGTGCTACAGAAGCAATGTCTGTTGATTCGTCAACAGCAAGAGAAAAATAACTACATTCAGAAAGTTTCTGGAGTGCTTTTATTTTAATTTGAGCCGCGATGAGGTCAACGCGCCTGGCAACAGTGTTATTACTAAGTGGCACATTTTTTGCCGCATTAATCAAAACACTTCTGTATTTCTCAGGTATGCTTTCAGCGAGAGTTGTCACTGCGGAAACTATGCACTCCTTCACAATTTCTCCACTTGTAAATGGCATCCCATGCTGAACAAATTTATGAGACACAGATACAGACACTTCGGTTGAAAGTTTGTTAACAGAACTATTAACATTAAATAAAAAGACTTCTGTTGACGTTGGAGTTGTGATTTTAACTCTTTGATTTTATGTATCCTTGCATCTGATCCCGTGGGATATTGATCAGAAAACGCACTATGATGAGTTTCATAATGTCTTTGACAATTTGCTTTTCTGAAACCCGATAAAGGTGCATGACACAAAACGCAAATAACTCCGGTATTCTCGTCATTAGTGACCACCAAAAAATCTCTCTCCCAGTTACCTTGAAAACAATACAGTTTCTTTCTTTTTGCTTCGGTACTTTTGTTGGAATTTTGGGTTGATGAAGAAGGTAACTTAGGTATCGATTCTTCACTACGTTTCCGTATTACAAATTTATCCATGTCTCTTTTTTAAGAACGTTCACAACACACTTCGAGGCGAAAGGAAAATTGCAAACTGACAATAATTACGCGTATTTCACAAATAACAGAACAGCAATACTACAACCAAAATACGTCACAAAACTGGTGTACACCGCTACACTATGTCACTCCAGTCACAATCTAAATAAAACTGATAAATCAACAACACATCTAATTTCTGCTTTCCGTGCCCTCAAACGGGATGGGAGGAGAGTAGTGGCCATAGAGGTATATAGATAGAGGGGGCAAAGTATAGGCGCTCGTGTAAGTGGAAATGTCCACGCAGAAACATTCATAGAGGTCATTTCTATCCTCTACTGACGCATGCGCGAGAGTGGAACTCGCGCGGATCAGCTAATTCAGCGTCAGTTCAGCGTTAGAGGTAGACAAGGACAGAAATGACCCCTACGTGATTCCATCTCTCTTTTCCAGCCGGGCGGTTTCTCAGCCAGTTCACCACCTCTCTCTATATACATGTGTACCTCTATGGTAGTGGCTGGTCTTAAAGTCTCATTGGCAAATTTCGAAATTTCTATTTAGAATCTGAAAATTGATTGGTTGAGCTAAGTGTAAAATGCTACGTGACTATTTCTGTGAGAATGTACTTAAAGCTGCGAAGTTTAGGGATTTCAGAGGCAATAAAATTAAAATATTTTGAATAACCACTTCTTTTGAGGGTACTAGTACGTGCTTAACAGCCCATTTACAAGATGAGACAACCTGGCGCCTACAGTAATAAACCCCTCATGGGCTGTCTCTGCCTTTTAAAGCTGCAAACAATAGAGTCGGTATCGGTTTGTAAACTACGGACAATTCCGGAAACCATTGCAAGTAGTGCTCTTAGAAGTAACAAAGGTTTCCAAACAGTATTCTGCTATACTCAGTTATTGGTGGACAACAGCTGTAAGGCCGTGCGATATAGTTCATAATTGAAAAGGGGTCACTGTTGCTCGCGAGCACTTTTTTATACATCCATGATGAGCAACATTTTTAGTTACGCGAGCACTACAGTGCTCGCGAGCACCAGGTTGAGAACGGCTGGTTTAGTGTATACGCACATAAGTCGTTGTTTAGAAATACTAAACCTAAATAGTTAAACGTTTTACAGTTTGTGTTATGTGTTATTATACGTTTTTCATTATTTGCGAACACCATCACACCGTATAATTCTGAACAACTAGAACTAATTTAAAAAGCGTTGTCAGCAATCACACATTTCCTTGAATTACGACAACCATACATAGATAAGCATACAACAAACAAAAGCAAGTCTCAAGATGTCAGAATGTCAGTCTTAAAAAAGAAAATGTAGAATAGGTTTATCTGAGCGATAACATTGTTATCAAAGTCTTTTCAGATTATACGTATAAACTTCTGTGAATTTAATTCGTCTACATTCGTTTTTACAAACGTTTTGAAATACAACTCTCTGACAATAGTATTAGCGTCTGTGTAATCAATCAGGAATTTTGTAGGTCAAATATATGGTTTTGCAAAAACCACTGGACTTCCGACCATCATGTACCTTGTTAATATCGTTAGAACTTGTGCATTTTCGTACAGAAAATTTTAAATATTCTGTACGAGGATAGCGTTGACTAAGATTTAAAAACAGTGTCATAATTATTAAACGACACAGAAATTGACGCTTATTGATTTTATTCATTTTATGAAGGAGCCACAATCACGTTTCATAATATATTACATTCCATAATAGTTATCTTATATCATTGAGAATTGCAGCACTTAGTATTTGTAATACGTAGTTCGCCTTATGTTAGTTGGCAATAGATTTTGTTCTTTGATTTGTAATTCCCGTGAAATAATAAACACTGAAAGCTGGCCCATTCGGTCACTAAACGTTTTGCGAGTTTGTTCAATAAGTTCGCACACAATTTTGAAACATTTTATCCATGTTTCGACAAAACGTATTTGTCATTGTTAGGGCCTGTATAAGGGCAACACATAAAATAAGTAATCTGTTTCTTAGACTCTGACGGCCGGCGTGATATTTATTCAAATTATTATGCTATCTTTAAGCCCGTGGTCTACGAAAATTCTCATGCTGGTCGAAGTTGATGTTATGTTGAAGTACTGTTGCTGGTCGAAGTTGAAGTACTGTGGCAAAGGACAAGTAGTAGTAGTAGTGGTAGCAGCAGTACAGTAGTTGACACAGTACTGTGGTTTACTGACGGACATCTTGTCAATCGTTTCAAAAACCTTTCACTGAAGATAGCCTCCAGAGGTGAGGCCGATATATCTGATTATTATAACATCCGTCAGCATGAGAATTTTAGTAGACCACGGCTTCATAGCCCGGATAACAATTTGAGTAACTGAGGCCGCTATATCTCATTATAACATCCGTCAGCATGAGAATTTTAGTAGACCACGGCTTCATAGCCCGGATAACAATTTGAGTAACATAAAATAAACATTACATCTACACTTATAATGAGCGTTTGTGCGTGATCTGTGTAATGGTATGTGGACAAGAATTCTGATTATTATACAATACCCTAACAAGTATTATAGTAATTAAATTAATTCTAATTATATGAATATTAATCGTTTTTCTACTGTCCGCACAAAGGCCCTGTTGATGACAATAAATTTTATGGAAATATCTACAGCAGTGCTTCCAAATTCTTTTTAATCATTGCTTGAATCTGACAAAATCCTTTCTTCACTAGGAGTTATCAATTATACACTTTAGCCAGCCCAATCACAGAGCAAGTGAATAAAATTTACTTGATAATACAGTAACACCATTCCCTAAAATAACGCGCACAATACTGTTTAATAAAAACACTACCTAAATTGACTGTATCATGTAACAATCGCTGTAAAACAGTTTCATAACTGCACTGGCTTGATTTGTCGCTAACTGTAATTGTAGATGGTGAGTTAACGTTTTCGTGCATCAAATACTATGATTATCCAGATGTTTCCTCATTAGTCAGGAAGTTACAGGAATTGGCGAGTGCGTGCCCGCTAATTCGAAAATATATTAAAGCATACTATTTGCGTGTTTGCAAAATGCTATATGATGACTGGCTAAAAGTATGTGTGAAATTTTTTTCGCGTCATTGTAAGAATGTTAACAGTCTCCAAGCTTCTTTCCAAGTGAAATATTTCCTTTCTTTTCCTCTGATAAGCCATAAGATTGGTTTCCATACACTTATAATGTGCGTGAACTTGCTCGTGCACGCGCAGAATGGGTTACAGAGACGTACAGCTAAGAAGAGATACTAGGTATTACTAGGTCGGGATAAGACTTGCCGGTTTGCTATCGCATTGACAGGGGAGAGCACAGGTAAGACTGAACCGTTTCACAGGCTCAAAAACAACAGTTGGCGATTGGGCAAACTCACGGCGGTCCCTGCCTACATTCCAAGTAGGTATGTAAACTCACTTACAGCCCACTAAAATGCGTCTTCTTCGCCTCGTTTCGCCGTAGTTGCCTCTGCTTCCGGTCCCTTGGTTTTGTCATATTTCTCAAATTTTCACCACACATGCATTGTTGTTCTCGAGCGAAAATTCACGTACTTTTAATGGGTGCCGGAAAACCACCAACACATGTAAAGGTGACGACAGGATGCTAAAGGAGGTGGTATTGTGTAAATGGAGACAAGTGTTGGTTAAACCTCTACTGCACGTGCGTCTAATGTGGTGTACGTTGACGTAGTTCCGGTTTTGACTCCATTCGCCAAACGGAGACGTGTTTGTGCAGAGGCAAAATTTTTCTTTTGTAATTTATACTGTTCTAATATTTTAATAGCAGCATTCAGTTCAATAGTATACCGTATGTATAAAACCCCATAAAATGAAAAGTAATCAAACAAACAAAGAAACAAATACCAATAGATAGTGGATAGTAAAACTGTCAATACATTAAAAAATATAATAAAAAATAAACTCCCTAAACCAACATCTTATAAACCTATGTGTAATAATCTTTCCATTATTGATAAAATAAAATATACACCATTTACTTTTTACGGAAATATAACACATAAACTAAGTAAACTATTTAAAGATACAGATTTAATATATATCTTATAACTCAGACAATTTTTTTTTTAATAAAACTTAAAATTAAATCCAGCGTTCACAATAAAAATGCAATTTTTAAAATAGAATGTCCAGATTACAATAAATTCTACGTAGCCCAGGTGTAGAAAAAAGTTAGTTTTTTCATCCATATTCCATAGTTTCCTCCATCTTATCAATGCATTTTTAAAACAAAATATTTACAAGTCTAATTTACCCACACACTTGTGCCGTAACTAGTCGTTACGGCGACTTGCGAATTTTGGTTATATTGAATCTGGGCAATAGACTCATTCATCTGTGTAGTTCACGCTATCGTGGACACTCTCGCCATCTATGAGGCGTTACGGTAACTGACAAATTTGTTATAATTGAATTTCGGCATAGATGCTTTCATTGGATCGTGTACGCTGACACTATCTATGTGAGACGTTAGACAACTGTACTTTGCGTTCCCGCAGCTTGGTGCGATGTTCGGCGTTGAGTAGAGAGTAGCTGGTTTGACTCGAGTGGTGGGTTGAGCTGTGGTTTTTTTCGTTGAGTAGAGAGAGGCTGTTTTGACTCGTGTTGTTTTTCGATCAGCTGTGTGGAGGCATGCCAGTGGTTTTTGTCGAGGTCGGCTTTTCACGCCACGAGCTTTCTGACAGGTCTGAAAAGTTTTGTTTCATTTTTTTTTTAATGCCGGTGTGTTTTAAAATAGATCATGGAAGGCTAAATAAAAGGTGCGCCGAGTGGTTTCTCGGCCTGGCAACTGTGACCGTGTGAAGAGATCAAGATGTTGTGTGTAAGTAGTAGGGAACTCGGACGGGACGTGCTCTTGCACAATTGAACAGGTATGCAAAGTGAAAATTATTAAATTTTGCCTGGGATGCGCTTTCGGACTGCTTGTGTTTAGGGTCAAGTGGAGCCTGGCTAGTTCTTAACAAAAAAAAAATAAAAAAGGAACAACAGTTACTTAATTCTGGATGTTCTTTTACTTTACTGTATACCTGGAATCTAATATGCAGGTTTCTGCAGTCATTGCCAATTCTTGAACGCAAGTTTTTTTTTTAAAAGAAAAGTCTGTTGAACTTGACTAGTTTCTGATATTTCTTTCAAATGGGGAGCAGCTTCTCTTGCTGTTTGCGGTGACAGTGTATCTTATGTGCAGAAACTTCTTTTTTTACCTACAAAAAAAAACAAAAAAAAACAAAAATAAAAGAACTTAAGAAAATGTGTTAGGAATTGGTCGGTGTGATCATAGGCCTAGTGAAGCACAATTCTGCCGAGTTCCTTAATCTCTCTCTGTATGATTCAGTGTGTTCATGTAAATGTCTTGTGTTTGAATTGTGAAAGCATGTAATGTCCAGTATACATTTTTTCCTATAATCTGTGTTAAACTTATATTGTGTCTGCCTTTTATTGGAACGTATAAATCTGATTATGAAAAGAGTTGCAGATCACCTACAATTGTAATAATACATTGCCATGTACTAGAGCTGTAATTCAGAAGTATTCCGCATGTTAAAAAAAAAAAAGAAAAAAAAATGACTGAACTTTTGTACAAGATGAATTTCCAATTTGGGATTTTTTGTTATTTATTGTGATTCTCTATCAATGTACAGTCACTGTTAAAATTCTTGTGTATATGTATATGCTCATATTTATTTTAATTCTCTATCAATGTATAGTCACTGTTAAAATTCTTTTGTAGGTGTATATACTCATATTTATTTTAATTCTCTATCAATGTACAGTCACTGTTAAAATTCTTTTGTATATGTATATACTCATAATTCTATGCACACAACATATTACATTTCTGAGAGATATATGTACCTGATTATTTGATAGATTTTTTAAATAATGGTGCACTCTGAAATCTGCAAGCCTTTGTGCTACACAAGTTTATACAAGTTTAAGGAAAATTGAGCACATGCACTTGTGATTTCCACACAAAGTATATAATTACCTATCTTATGTTACATTATACCTTACTAATTATATGATTCTCCTTTCTAGCTTTTGATTTAGATTTCAGAGGGCGCATGTTGTTGTGTGAGATAATTGTTTAAATGGTTGTGGCTGTAATAGTTGTTGTTGGATAAAATTGTTCTTTAAATGGTTTATAAAATTGTTTATATTATTAAAAGTGTTTATAGTACAACCAGAGAGGGACTGAAAAGGGGGGAAAAAAGACCTATTGTTATTAAATGTATGGGATTTCGAATACCTCTGGATTTATTCTTTGTATTTATTAATGTTCAAATAATTAATTCCAAATAGAGAAATTCTATTTCGGTGAAGGTTAAAAGTACTGTCGAGGCTTGTTGCCTGTCATGGTCATTTGTGAATACCATGTAATATATTTTAGATATTTTACAGATTTTATATATTTCTAATGGAATACTTTTATAAATATTAAATTTTTAATATTTTGAAATTTTAAATTTTGTATACCCTGTAATATAGTTTTAACATTTCACATATTTATATCTTTCTAATAGAATATATTCACAGCCTGGATATTATGAAATGAATCATTGTAAAAAAAACAAGGTATAGAATCAATAAATTTGTTATTTTCGGAATTTTAAAATTGAGGTCACCTCATTCGTCCTATTACCTAATGGTTACCCAGCATGTGGCTATTCTTCCACTAGGAGGCCTCTCCTAGTTCAAGTGAACAAGTGAGCCGGTCATCAAGGTGAGTTGTAGATTTTTTATATTTTTTTTTAGGTTGTCAAACTTAAAAAATGTGTCAGATTTGGAAAGTTGAAAATTGTGTTGTGTTGTCTTTGGTGATGAGCGGCTCACACTGTTTAAATATTAACCATCAATTTCCAGATATTCGAAACGTAAAACCAATTAAATAAGTACCAAAAGATCTCAAAATGAATTTCTGGGAAAATCTAAATATTTACAAACTCAATAATAAAATAATTTACTAATAAAAGAACAAATTCGATTAAAAACAAAATAAAATGATTTATTTAAAATCATACACTTACTAAAATAACGAAAATAAGAACATTAAATATTTTATTAAAGAGTTGACTACATAAATATTAGGCTACAGCAATCAGTAATTTAAATCAAAATGAAATGAATTATTTGTTAATTTATATAAAATCATTACGAATCGATTATTTGTCAATTCATATAAAAGCCTCTGAAGTTACATAAATATTTTTTTTAAACGTGCATCAGATAAAAACACAATAATATAAGCCAATAAAATACTACTTTCAGAAGTATATATTATTTGAAGAATTATTCATTACTTGGGTATAACTATGACATCAGATGGTGACAGCAACCAAGAAATAAAAGTAAGAATATGACAAGCTAAGGAAGCAAGAAAATAATTAAACAGCCTGCTTTGGAGTCCAAGAATAACAAAAAACAATTTAATCAAAATATATAAAACAATAGTCGAAAGTATAGGTCTATATGAAGCAGAACTGTAAGAAATTAATAAAAAAAATAAATCCAAAATAAGAGGTATGGAGATGGATTTACTGGCGGAGGTGTTTTAGACTAACAAGACTAGATAGAGTGAGAAATGTAGAGATGGGAATCGACCTTGACATTATAAAGACAATAGAAGCAAGAAGACTGAATTGGTTCGGACACCTAAAAAAAATGTTGGATGAGAAATGGCCAAGGAAGGTATGGGAATGGACTCCACCCTCTAGAAGAAAAAAAGGAAGACCTTAACATTCATGGAAAATGGACGTCAAAGATGCAATGAATGCAAGTGGACTTACAGAACAGGACTGTTTAGATCGGCGCCAGTAGAAGCTAGAATTTAGGCGGCGCCAGCTGTAATTGAATCGCAAAAAATAGTCATTGTACCAAATGATACGTTAGGATCACTGGAAAGAGATCGGTTGACTTAGTGTGTAAGAATATAGTTCAAGGTTGAAACGAAACATTAGAAACCATCGGAAAATGTACTAAATTGTATTAAATGTGCAGTCAAACATAAATAATAAAACCAAAAAATACATTTATGTTGCGGCATTCAATTCATCATTTGTGAACTATACAATTTCCACCATATGTAGTAAACAAACGTGACGTCATCGGAAACACATTCCAGGGGAGTGGTTTTCCTGCCACCGGGATGCATGCTTCTCTCACTCGCAAATAATTAAATACTAGCTAGTTTGAACACCTGAATACTGACAAAATCAAAACATTTGCAAATCATATTTAGCTTAATTGCGTCACTAATCACCAGCTTTAATTATCACAATTAAACAGTTTGTAATTAACAAGGTAGTCTCTTACAACAATTCAAATAGAAATTGTTCATACGCAATAAAATGTCAAGTAATATAAAACACAATTTCATGACAATTGTTCCGCGCGATTATAAAACACTTGACACTTCGCCACTAATAACCACTTGAATGCACAGAGCAATCGCCAGAACAATAACTGAACTAAGGCCGCTGACGCCTTGTATTTAAACCCCGCTTACACACTAGAACATTCTGCCTACTACGCATTAGCGCTACACTAAGACGTAATTGATTGCGAACTTGACACTATGTGCGTGACTGGCGGGGTCTAGAAAAAGCGTCGAGAATCACGTACGCCACACACATTACAGTCGGATTCCTCTGAAACTTTCTATAAACACGTAGACTATTCTGTAATGTCGTAATATTGCTCCCTCCTTAAGCATGTTCACCCCGAACTGGCAAACCATCTCTGAAGTATTACTCGGGCAGGCGATCTACATAGCTGGTCTACTGGCGAAAGATAATTCTCCGGTTCTTTGAATTCAGTTTCGTGTGACCCGAAAATCAAGTTCCCAGGAATATGAGTCTTCCGCTCAACCACTAGTTTTGCGGGAATCGCTTCCGTTGCGTCATGTACTGATGACCTATACGCCATTAGCTGGTCCAAGTCTCAGCGCGTAAACCGCGCCAGCTTACAGACTCCCTGCCGCTAAACAACCCCCAGTCGCCGGTGAAACTTCGACATGTAACCAGGTCAAAAATGTGTTGTAAAGTTACACTTAGGTGTATACCGCTAAACAACGATACAACCAGACGTTAGTTGTTATAATTGATTTAATCCAATGTAGCGTTGGAAAATAACTAAAGAACTAGTAATGTAGTGCGTGGAGCAAATTTTGGTAATATATATATATATATATATATATATATATATATATATATATATATATGTAAAAAAAAATTAGCCGACACATCTTTTACAAACAGTAAGTGGTAAGATATGTTCCTTACCATATTAAAGTAAACATCAGTGCCGCTAAAATAAGAACAATTAAAATGTAAAATGTGAACAACCAACTCCAGAAGAAGAAAGTTACAACAACAACCGTATGAACTTCAAGTAGCAGAATCCAATCGTCATGAACTAGACTATAATTCGGAAACAATCAACTAAATGGAGGATACAGAGGAACAACTAACTACACCCAAGAAGACCTTCTGAAGAAGACCATCACTAACACCCACAGCAAACTCACGTTCTATTCAGGTGATATTAAATCATAACCTTTGTGCTTAACTTGTTTTTTTTTTTAAACCGAAACAAAAAGAACAGTAAAGTTTCTGGTAAAGACTTTAGATAACTTAAAGATTAGGATATAAATGTTTGTAATTTTTGTAATGATATAGTAATAACCTGATGATCTTTAAAGGTAAAGTAATTCTGAAAATTACACCGAACTATTCTTCAAATAGTTTGGATGATGTTGTGATATATTAGAGTATTGCAAAGTTAAGACCCGGATCCGTGGTAACTGAAATAATACACAGCTGAATGATTTTGAGATAAAAAGAGTAAAAAATTTAAAGAATATTAATGCAGAATTTATAAGAATTTTTCTTTTAAAAGTAAAGTAAAATAAGTAAAAATTTAAAGGATGACCATTAAAGCTATTACTTTTATACTTAGTTAAAATACAAGAATAAAGAGATGTTTTCGCTAATATCCAGAGAGTGAATAAATTTATGTAACCCTTGATTAATTCCTGATATATACATTGTCCTAATTTGTTGGTAAGTAAATTTTACTAACTACGGCAGCTAGTTTAATTAACAGCGAACAATTGAACTGGTTCCCGATGTTATAATGTCTTTGCAGAAGAGACGTTATAAAATGCGCCACTCTGCTATTGTGTAAATATTAATTGTGTACAGAGTGACACATATAAGATGCGCCACTCTGCTGCTTTTGTGTAAAAATATAGTGTGTACTCTGCTGATAATTATTTAACCGTAACTTTGCAGAAGATATAAATTTATTCACTCTGAAATTGTGAACTATTAAATGAAGAAAGTTTTAATTATAAAATAATAATATTAGTATTAGGATATTGTCGTAATTAAGAAGTCCCTGCTGGTAAAAATATTCCATTTTAAACCTGTCGGTATTTACAGGCTATTTCATGTTAGATAGGTGTTGAGAAATGTACGCTCTCCCCCTTGTACACAAGTAAGTTGTTTGTATGAGATTACCTCGCGGACATAACAGACAGTTCAGGACAGTATATAATCGTTTTTGAGATTGTCCGCATCACCCTCCTTTGTTATACCACCCTTACGTAAACAATAAGACTCCCCAAACAGCTGATCCATTGTGCTATTATAAATTCAATTAACTCTTCGTGTGTGAAATTTCTCTCCATTGTAAAATAATATTATCATTTTGTCTTGACTGATAATTGCTAGGAGTACAGAAAATTGAATTGATTTGAGATAATTTTAATTTGATTAATTAGTATTAGATTCTATGTGTAGTAATAGATATATATGTGTGTGTTTAAATGAATTCAAATTTTATAAATGTTTAAAATAGATGACATAAGATTTGTCGTACGTAATACTTAGTTTATTTAAAAGTCATTATTACCACAACAATGGCTCAATTTAACCCCGACTTGTTGTTGAAGGACGAATTAAACTATGAAGCCTTGTTACGCGGTCTCCCATACGCAAATGTAACGGTCGCGGAACTGCGCAAAACATTACGTAAAAATAGACCAGAGAAACCTTCACTGTTAAATCGTTTAAGTGTGTTAGACTTTGAAAGTGAAAAGGAAACATGCTATCACAAATATACGGAACTTACCTCCATCACACAAACCCTGCGAGATGAAAAATCCCCCGCAGCAATTTTACGAACCACTCAAAGAATCGAAAATCTGACCCGCCGCATCACCAATTTGTTGAATTGGCCCGGTGATAAAGTTACTCCACCGGACGCGCAAAAATTCGCGGAAGAAGCATTACAACAATTACCCGAGATAATGCGCGAATTACGTCGAAGGTCCGAATCGTTTAGATTAGAAGAGATCGAAGAAGCAATGACGAAACTAAATATTTCCCCTACACTATCTCCTACTCAAGAACAGCAAACCGGTGCTGTAAAATTTCAGGAATATAATATAGATCCCGTTAAAGAACGGTTAACCGCTAGACAAGTACATATCCAAACCGTAAACGTCACGTTACTTCCAAATGAACTAGAGAATATGACTAGTACCTACGATTTACCTCCTCACTTACCGACGAATCAATCTGCGGAAAAACCTAGAATGACGACTCAATTAAATCTAACTACCGAGCTTTATGGAAAAATAACTCACCCCGTAGAATGTATTTTATCTGAGATACCAACCACTGATGGGCTGAATATTACAAAACTCCTAGATTTTATCAAGCACCTTTTACAAATTAAGGATCTCCGACAATTAAGAGATGACCAAATTTTACAAGTAATTCTACCTAAATGTAGATCTCCTTTAAAAGGTCGTGTGTTAGAATCTCTAAGGTATAATCACCCTGTAGAAGAACTTCATACCACTCTGATAAGACACTTCATTCCCACCGGTATCTACGAAGAATTGAAGCGGAACCTAGTACTTCGTGTACAAGGAGCTTACGATAGATTAGCTCATTATATATCTGAAATAAGGGAATCAATATTGCTACAAGTTAAATGGAGTGAACAACAGCTAGTAGACACTATCTTAGTACGACTATCTCCCGAGGAGCGATCTCGCCTAGCACTCATGAAGAGACCTACCACTTTCACAGAACTAGAACTGTGTTGTATACATTCGTCCAACGTCTGGTATTCTGACCAAAACAGACGAGTTTCTATGTCCCAGACTGAACGCAGAGATTCGTTTCTACCTCTACCCATTGGGACTGATACTCGAACCTACCGCGATAAGCGATTCGTAAGAACATCTAAAACCTAAAGCTGCCACAATACTTCAAACTCTCTACAAAAACCCCAACAACATGCGAGCGATGTAAATGAGGAAAGAAGATGTTATAACTGTGGAAAGTCCGGCCACATTAGCAAGAATTGTAAACAAAAGCGGTACCAACAGAAAACCGACCAAAAAAAAAAACATGTGAAGCGAGAAGAACAAAAATCCTACGTCTTCCGCAGCATCAGAAGGAAAGGTATAAACACTAATAATTATAAAGTAAAAATAAATAGAAATAAACGTATAGACCCTTACTTAACAAGATTTATTGAAAAGTGCAACTCTATTGGTACATGCAAAACAAGTATATGCCAATTACCCTACATACAGATAGACCTTGGAGCAACGAATATTCTTGGTTTAGTCGATTCAGGATCTACACGTAGTATAATCAGTCAACAGCTAGCCAGCGTATTAGCTAATCATAATCTTATTAAACGTAGCCAAAACGTGAACTTAAAGTGTGCCACCGCAAATAAGCAAAACCTAAATATATCGCACAGTATTACGGTGAAATTAAAAATAAAGAATTTTACTTGGTATGTTCCCCTACTCGTAGCTGAAGTGTTAGGACAAAACTTAATACTAGGCGCTGACTTTATAAGTAAAACTGGCTTAATCCTTGACATATACGCAAAACAATATTTCTTCAGATTTGATCGTACTCGAAAATATCAGTTCGACTCCGAGCTAAGTAACAACGCGAATTGTGAAACATCAACTATTCAGTTAGAGCATCATGACTCTAGTTTGAGTCATTTAAAAGTAAATGAGCGACAAAGAATTCAAAAGTTAATAAGGGAATTTTCTACTGTACTCACACCCAAGTTAGGATTAACCCACTTAATCGAATACAAAATAAATCTAAGTGACAACAAGGTAATACGTCTTCACCCATACAAATTATCACCGCCCAAGATGGAAATAATGAGAAACCAAATCAACAAACTCCTAGAGCAACACGTCATAGAACCGTCAACTTCCCCATACTCATCACCTGCATTCCTAGTACCAAAAGGAACTGAAAAACATTGACTACTCGTGGACTATAGACAGCTGAATAACAATACAGAATTTGAATCGATTCCCCTGCCCGACATTCATAGCGCGTTCCACTATTTTACCAAAGCGAAAATCTTCACCATAATGGATCTCAACCAGGCATTCCACCAAATCCCACTAGCTGAGGAATCAAAACATCTAACTGTGTTTGCTTTCCCATTTAATCTATATCAATTTACTAGAGTACCATTCGGTATATCACAAGGAAGTTCAGTATGTAGCAGACTGTTAGAAAAAATATTTCATGACGTTAAATTTAAATTCGTATATCACTATCTTGACGACATAGTAATATATAGTGAATCGATGGATCAACATATTGATCACTTGCGTGAAGTATTATCGAGGTTAAAGAAAGCTGGACTAACGGTAAACCCTAGTAAAGTTAATTTCGCAGTAAAACAATTCTCTTTCTTAGGTCATATAGTATCGGCCGAAGGTAAGGTTAGCATTGATCCCGAACGTACGCGCGCAATCCGAGAATTTTTACCACCTAGAGACACCAAAGGTATAGCTCGATTTTTAGGTATAATCAATTAATTTCACAAGTACGTACCCAACCTAGCGGATATAGCAGCACCATTAAATGCATTAAGAAAGAAAGGAGCGAAATTCGAGTGGACTACTCGACATCAAGCCGCTTTTGAAACACTCAAAGAAAGCGCATAATATCCCATAATATCCCCACCGGTATTGCAGTTAGCAGATTTCAGTAAACCATTTGTCGTACAGACCGACAGTTCTAGTGTAGCATTAGGAACCGTAATATACCAAGAAATCAATAATACTAGACTCCCGATCAGTTATGCATCACGTACATTGACGGAGCAAGGAAGGAAGTTCTCAGCCTATGAATTTGAATGTTTAGCTGTAGTTTTCGCCTTCGAAAGATTCAAACCATTTTTGGAACACAAGGAATTTCTACTAGAAACCGACAATCAAGCTTTGTCATGGTTATTGAACCATCCAAAACAGTTAGGTCGTATCGGAAGATGGGTGTTAAGATTAAATTGCTACAAGTTCAAAGTACAACATATTCGTGGTACTCAAAATGTAGTAGCCGATACACTATCCCGCATGTTCCAACTACCCAATACCAGACCTGGCGAAGACAATGTTGAAACCACTACTGTTAATACGTTAATTACTAACTTTCCCCTTGCATTTAAGGATATAGCATATCTCCAACAACAAGATCCGAAATTGTGTAAAATAATAGAACAAATAGATAAAGGAAATTATTCTGACAAATATACCTTGAGTAAACGAGTACTTTGTTTTATAAAGGCTAACGGAAAATCACTGAGAATAATCGCCCCGGAAATAATTAAACCTATGCTAATGGAATACTACCAGTCATCAACCATTGGAGCTCATATGGGAATTAGGAAAACTATACATCTTATTCGCAAGGAATACCATTGGGAAAACATGAACAGTGAAATAACAAAGTTCGTGAAACAATGCGAAATCTGTGCCCTGAGCAAGCCAGCACGAATCAGTCAAGTCGGAAAATTAATCTCAGAAATCCCCACAACACCCTTCTCAAAGATATACATAGACTATTCTGGACCTTATCCCCGTTCTAAGTCCGGAAATACTATGCTATTAATTTGCGTGGACTCCTTCACTAAATTCGTATGGATGTACCCTATGAGACGTGCCTTAGCATCTACGACAATAAAGATTCTACAAGAGAGACTATTTAAAGATTATGGTACACCAGTACACCTCGTATCTGACAATGGACCTCAGTTTAAATCGAAAGAATTCAATGACATGTGTATTAAATTAGGAATAAACCATATTACAGTGACAGAGTACCGACAGCAAGGAAACCTAGCAGAGAGATACTTGCGAAACCTAAAATCAGCCTTAATATCTTATCACACTAAAGATCAGACAGCGTGGGATCAAAATCTATCATGGATACAATTTGCCTTCAACTCAGCATATCATGAAGGACATAAATCAACACCATTTGATTTACTGTACAAGTATAAACCGAACCACCCGTTAACCACAAAGTGGAAAATTCATGAGTTATTGCCCCGCGAAATAAATGGGAATAACATAAGGAAAATATGGAACGAAGCTCGTGCAAATTTGAGAGCGAATTTACAAAAATCGCGGAAATATCATGAGCAGAATAATAGGAAAATAGAGTGCAAAGTAGGTGATTTAGTGATGTATAAAACTCACCCTACGAGTAAAGCCGTTGATAGGACCACTTTCAAACTATCATATCGATTGTGTGGCCCCTACTAGATTCACAAGTTCATCACCCCCGTTACAGTACCGCTGTATGAACCCAATACAGACAATTACGTTCGCAGAAGCCATGTGTCTCAAATAAAAAAATTGTTTTCGTGTAAATATAAAGAAGCACGACTACGAGAAAGATAGTAAACCAAGAATACTACTTAAGCATTAAGAGTAAAATATGTTGTATATACTTATACAGGAATATAATAAGATTTTGCAACATCCTATATCGTAATTAAGTATAAACTCAAACACCTCGTACGAATACCAGCGAGGCCTGATCAACCTTAGCTAATGTCCTGCGAGAATGAAATAAAAAATGAGAAGTCAGCTGACGAACAACAAACCTCTAGCGCAGTAAACTAAAAGTAATTCGATTGTTATTACAATACGTTATTATTATTAGTAACCTACTCATGAGTTTAACTCCGTAAAACGAGTGAAGAAATCAAGCAAAAAACCGGTAGTAGATGTAAGAATTAAATATAAGGTAGATTTATGTATTTCTGTATTTTATGTGTAGTAGATGTATTAGATTTTATATATTCTGTATAAGATGTAAGATAATTGATTGATGGATAGAAATCATCTGAGGGAGAGAAATTTCAGCACGAAGTTCCATGCCCAAATGTAATGGTATTTCTTAGGTTTTCATTTATTACCCCGTCGCCCCGTCCTCATCTTTAAGTGCAGGAGGATGTGACGATTTAAAAATTATTTAAATAGTACAAATTAAAACTTTTGTTCTTATAACAAGTGAGAGTATTATCCACCCCTTATCTGTACCTAGATTCCTGTATCAACGTGCAGATTGTCCAGTACGAACATGCAAAGTACAATGTTATTAAGCGAAAACTAATAATTCTTTTAATTAAATAAAAGACGTATTAATAATAAAAGAAATATCTAACTAATAACAAAAAGGTAGCATAATTTATTACTAGTTAATTAATGAACAATTAATAATACGAAAGGAACGAACTACTTTTCTCAGCGCGTAAACCGCGCCAGTTTACAGACTCCCTGCCGCTAAACAACCCCCAGTCCCCGGTGAAACTTCGACATGTAACCAGGTCAAAAATGTGTTGTAAAGTTACACTTAGGTGTATACTGCTAAACAACGATACAACCAGACGTTAGTTGTTATAATTGATTTAATCCAATGTAGCGTTGGAAAATAACTAAAGAACTAGTAATGTAGTGCGTGGAGCAAATTTTGGTAATATATATGTATATATGTAAAAAAAAATTAGCCGACACATCTTTTACAAACAGTAAGTGGTAAGATATGTTCTTTACCATATTAAAGTAAACATCAGTGCCGCTAAAATAAGAACAATTAAAATGTAAAATGTGAACAACCAACTACAGAAGAAGAAAGTTACAACAACAACCGTATGAACTTCAAGTAGCAGAATCCAATCGTCATGAACTAGACTATAATTCGGAAACAATCAACTAAATGGAAGATCCAGAGGAACAACGAACTACACCCAAGAAGACCTTCTGAAGAAGATCATCACTAACACCCACAGCAAACTCACGTTCTATTCAGGTGATATTAAATCATAACATTTGTGCATAACTTGTTTTTTTTTTTTAAACCGAAACAAAAAGAACAGTAAAGTTCTGGTAAAGACTTTAGATAACTAAAAGATTAGCATATAAATGTTTGTAATTTTTGTAATGATATAGTAATAACCTGATGATCTTTAAAGGTAAAGTAATTCTGAAAATTAAACCGAACTATTCTTCAAATAGTTTAGATGATCTTGTGATGTATAAGAATATTGCAAAGTTAAGACCCGGATCCGTGGTAACTGAAATAATACACAGCTGAATGATTTTGAGATAAAAAGAGTAAAAAATTTAAAGAATATTTAATGCAGAATTTATAAGAATTTTTCTTTTAAAAGTAAAGTAAAGTAAGTAAAAAAATTAAAGGATGATCATTAAAGCTATTACTTTTATACTTAGATAAAATACAAGAATAAAGAGATGTTTTCGCTAATATCCAGAGAGTGAATAAATTTATGTAACCCTTGACTAATTCCTGATATATACATTGTCATAATTTGTTGGTAAGTAAATTTTACTAACTACGGCAGCTAGTTTAATTAACAGCGAACAATTGAACTGGTTCCCGATGTTATAATGTCTTTGCAGGAGAGACGTTATACTTACCAGCAATATTTTATGTTTTAACAAGGGTAATTTCTTTATGACGAAAGATAACTGCCGTAAATTGAAGGAAAATCAAATAATTTTTTGCATACCTTCCTGATTTGTAGAGAACTCAAGGCCTGTTAATTCTGGTGAAGATCGGTTAAGGGAAAGGGTAGTTTACATTCAACATTTTATGTTGTAACAAGAGAAATGTTTTCATGACGAACGATAACTGCCGCACATTCAACAGACTCTAATATTTGTTGGCATTCATCCCTGAATTGTATAGTACTGAAGGTCTATTGATTTCAGTGAAGATCGGTTAAGAGAAAGGGGTAGTTTACCTGCAACCTTTTATGTTTACAAGAGTAAAGTACTTAATTTTGAAAACTAAAGTATGCTGATAAGAAGCTCATAATAATCAACTGTAGAAACATAGATGAAATATAAATGAATAGGTTAAGTGAACGGGGTGGGGGTAATTTTCTATAAATGAAACTTACAGTTGATGGGGGAGAGGAGAATTTTTTATATGTGTACTACGTTATCGGCAACAAAGAAATAGTTGTTTGTTAAAATTCCTTCCCTGGCTGTTTAGTAGTAGTCCAATGTTTTCTGCAAAACCAGACTTTTCGGCAGTCCATCGACTGCCATCATCAGTGAAAATCGAGTGTGAAAACGTGTGGTGGTATACGTTAGTGACCACAGTACTGTGGTTAAGGCTGAAGCAATAAGTAGAAAGAAGTAGTTTCAATGGACATATGTCATTTCGAGTATGATTTTAAATATAAATCTTAAAACATGGAAGTCATGTATGGTTTTCCATACCGATATTTTCTATTGCAAACGATAACAGCCGCTAATTCAAACAGAATCAAATAATGTTCTGCGTACAGCCCTGAATTGCATAGTTCTCAATACCTGTTGGTTTTGGTGAAGATCGGTTAAGGGAATAGGGTTGTTTACCAGCAACATTTTATGTTTTATCAATGGTAATTTTTTTCTATGACGAACGACAACTGTCTTAAATTCAAACAGAATCAACTACTCTTTATCATACCTTTATGAATTATACATACCTCAAGGTCTTTTGATTTTGTTGAAGATCGGTTAATGGAAAGGCGTAGTTTCCCTGCATCGTTTTATATTTTAACAAGTGTATTTTTTATGGCGAACGATAAGAGCCGCAAATTCAAACAGAGTCAAATAATTTGTTGCATACAGCCCTGAATTTCAGAGTACTCAAGACCTATTGTTTTTGGTGAAGATCGTTTAAGGGAAAGGGGTAGTTAACTAGCAACTTTTTTTTATCAAGGGTAATTTTTTCTATGGCAAACGATAACAGCCGCAAATTCAAACCTAATCAAGTAATTTTTTGCGTACAGCCCTGAATTATAGAGTTCTCAAGACCTGTTGGTTTTCTTGAAGATCGGTTGAGGGAATAGGGTTGTTTTAACAAGGGTAATTTTCTTTGACGAAAGATAACTACCACAAATTCAAAGAGATACAAATAATTTTTTGCATTCGTTCCTAAGTTGTAGAGAACTCAATGTCTGTTGATTTTGGTGAAGATCGATTAATGGAAAGGGGTAGTTTACCAGCAACATTTTATTTATATATGTACTACATTATCGGCAACAAAGAAGTAGTTAGTTGTTAAAATTCCTTCCCGTCCTGTTTGGCTGTAGACCAATGTTTTCTGCAAAATCAGACGTTTCGGCAGTGCCATCGACTTCCATCATCAGTGAAAATCGAGTGCGATAACGTGAGGTGGTATACGTTAGTGACCACAGTACTGTGGTTAAGGCTGAAGCAGTAAGTAGAAAGAAGTAGTTCCTATGGAAATATTTCTTTTCGTAAATGATTTTAAATATAAATCTTAGAACATGGAAGTCATGTATGGTTCTCCATACCGATATTTTACTTCCATTTTCCATAAGGTATGGAGTACTTATTTAATTTAAGTGTGGTGATGACAAAAAAAAATCGTGGTCGAGACTATTGCAGATTCTGATTGTACTACCCTCAAAACATGAAAAAAAGTCATTTTTCGAAAAGTGTCTGTGTGTGTGTCTGTCTGTCTATGTCTGTGTGTCTGTAGATTATTTTTATGGCAAGCAATAACAGCCGAAAATTCAAACAGAATCAAATAATTTTTCTATACAGCCCTGAATTGTAGAGTTCTCAAGATCTGTTGTTTTTGGTGAAGATCGGTTAAGGGAAAGGGGTAGTTTACTAGCGACGTTTTATGTTTTAACAAGGGTAATTTTTTCTTATGGAAAACAATTACTACCGTAAATTCAAACATAATCAAATAAGTTTTTGCATACGTCCCTATATTATAGAGAACTCAGGGATATTGATTTTGGTGAAGATCGGTTAAGGGAAACGTGTTGTTTACCAGCAAAAATTTATGTTGTAACAAGAGAAATTTTTTCATGACGAACGATAACTGCCGCACATTAAAACAGAATCAAATAATTTTTTACATATGTGCCTGAGTTGTAGGAGACTCAATGCCTATTGATTTTGGTGAAGATCGGTTTCGGGGAAAGGGTAGTTTACTGGAAACATTTTTTGTTATAACAATAGTATAGTACTTAATTTTGATAAATAAAGTATCCTGATAAGAAGATCATAATAATCCACTGTAGTAACGTAGATGAAATATCTATAAATGAAAGGCTAGTTGAACGGTGTGGAGGTAATTTTCTATTAATGAAAATTATAGTTGAAGAGGGAGGGAGAATTTTTTATGTGTACTACGTTATCGGCAACAAAGAAGTAGTTTTTGTTAAAACTCCTTGCCGGGCTGTTTAGCCGTAGTCCAATGTTTTCAGCAAAACCAGACGTTTCGGCAGTGCCATCGACTGCTGTCATCAGTGAAAATTGAGTGCGAAAACATGAGGTGGTATACGTTACTGACCACAGTACTGTGGTTAAGGCTGCAGCAATAGATAGAAGTAGTTTCTATGGAAATATTTCATTTCGAATATGATTTTAAATATATATCTTAGAACATAGAAGTCATGTATGGTTCTCCATACCGATATGTTACTTTATAATCCTTTATTTTTTCTTTTTTCGAACCTCCAAACTTTCTTCTAAATATATTCATCTCAAACGCATTAATCGCTCCCCTATGGCGTTTACACAGTCCCCAGTATCCTCTGCGTATTAGCAAACTTCTCATTGTTTCATTATAGACACTGTATTTCTGCCCAAAACTTTTTTAAGGTTCCACGACGTGTCATTAAACTAATCGCTTTGCATACTTACGTTGTAATTTCATGTATTTCTCTGTGTTGTGTTTATTTTATGATTAACAGTATCCTCAAATCCTTATAGCTTCTTATTTTTGTCGCTTGTTTCATCTCCCCTCTACACACACACACACACACACACACACACACACACACACACACTCACACTCACACACACACACACACACACACACACACACACACACACACAACGTTCCTACTTCTGTAATTCAAGTCGTCTTTGTTTTCAGGAAATTAGCTACAGATCACCTGCAACCTATAGTAAATATATACTGTTGCTCCCCTTTTGTTACATGGACATTTGGCTCCATTTCTTTTTCCATTCTTCCATATGATATAAATATAACAAATAGGAAACAAAGCCACATTTACGTAGAAACATGAGTAATTAAAGTGACTTATTTTACATATGACTTACTTGTCCTCATAAATATTGTACACATTGATTTTTATGTTGTAAATAA
Source organism: Magicicada septendecula (assembly GCA_034769895.1). Taxonomy (NCBI): domain Eukaryota; kingdom Metazoa; phylum Arthropoda; class Insecta; order Hemiptera; family Cicadidae; genus Magicicada; species Magicicada septendecula. The sequence goes on from CM068375.1 coordinate 318,909,319, forward strand.
GTTTAAACAACAAACATTTACTGTTAAATATCAACTGCAAGTCATGTTACGGCTGATACGAAAGTAAGACGTATTACGTATTAACTGAATATTATAATTGAATAACTTAATATCTTGTAAACTATGGAATTATAAGCCGAAGGGATGGAAGATCAGCTGACCAGCTGCAGACTTTGCCTGTTTGAGACTGGAACAAAGCATCCTCGGTTTAATCTTTGCAGATGATGATGATGATGAATTTCATGTAAAAACATTTTTACGTGTGTATAAGAAATGTTATTTGTATGAAAATTGTATCAATTTTATAAAAGCAATCTGAGTGAAATACACGTGATAAAACAAAATATTGGATTTATTATTTCCGTTCACTGTCGGTTGTTGATTCCGGATATCTAAATTGCTCATGGTAGCCAATTAAAAATGTTTATCTTTATCAGACATTACATGACATATGTATAAAGTGTCAGACATGTCTATGACAAAAGTGGCATAAGTAAGGTATATGTAAAAACCACATTTTATTGACAAAAGTTTCAAAAAGCTTAGAAACATAGTATAAAAATATAGGATTTGTAATGAAAAAGGATTTGTCCAAGATAAGGTAAAAGATAAATTTGTAATATGATACAGGATTTTAAATTATAAAGATATGATTGGTAAGTGTATGCATAGCTTGCAATTTGATTGTGAGCAAGTCTAAGTGCAAAAGCTTTAGAAAAATTACTGGTGATATAAAGACTGCAGAGAATGTGTAACCAGATAATTACACAAGGAACGCAAGAAATGGAACATGAAAACTGATACCGAGGAACAAAATCTCTGTGCGCTGGATTTATAGGAAACACAATGTAGCTTGAGAATGGAGAACGTAATATTGAACTGAATGAAATAAATCTCCTAATGAGACTATTATTGAAGTTGGCAGAGACAGAAAAATGAAAATAATTGTTTGTTTTTATTGAAGATTACTTTAAAGAACACCTGATTTCAGAAAAAATTGACGTCGACGATGAGGTGAAAGGTGATATCATAATCCGGTTCAAAGGACTGGCCGGCCGAATGTTATGGCTCGACCGGTCATAAATCCGGTTCTCAGGCTTAGTAAATGCTTGGACACTGGCGGTGACTGTTTCAGAAAATGAAGACACGTAGTTAAGTAACTGTCAGTCAAAGACTTGAAAAACGAACATTTTTAAATGTTTCACGGCTTTTGTATCTGTAGTTTACAGACAAGCCTCGAAATTGATGATTGGAAACCATTAATTACAGGTCTTATAATGCTTTTATAGATTTTTAAATTTACATTAAAAGGTCAAGTGTTTTCTTTTATATCAAATACTATATTCTTTTTAATACTTTTCCATTTAGTATTCTGGTATTAATGATTAATTTACGCATTATATGTAACATAACGCGTAAATTCTTGTTTTTCTTTTAATTTTTTTTCCCTGAAATAATTTGATGTTTTTGCTGAGGGAAGGTGTCAAGAGTAACTATTCAAGTGTAAGAAAAATTTAGTACCTTTGTTTAAATTACTGATGTTATTCTAGAATTCTCCAAAAATATTTATCTACTCTTATTAATATATCACTGATGAAACACTTACTCATTACATGGTGCTGAAGGTTTAAATTTAACTTTGTGGTAGTCTTTTACGTGGTACAGCTGTTTGATAACGGCCAAAGAAGATTGGCCATGCCAATTTTCCGGTGATAACATACACAACACTGACGGTGATTAAGGGAAATTTCCTTTCCGTTAATATGGAAGGGATTGTCAGTTTGTAGTACGCAGTATTGTGAGTCATCACTGCAGTTATGTAATGCACACACGGTTAATTGCACATTCCTCGAATATTAATAAATGTAGAGTGTTCTAAATTATTATCTACTTGATAATGGAAGAATAACACGTAAGTCACACAACTTAAGAAGAATTAAAAATATATAAAACTTTATAGCATTTTAGCAGTTGGACTATGATTTCCCTAATATTGAAACAATTAATTAACAATAAATTACCTTATTTCAAATCCGTCCTGTATCTTCGTTGCGTTGTTTTTTTTGTGACTTTTTGTTGTTGTTTGTTGTTAAACTAGAAGTGAGTCAAGCAAGCTTGGTTTATAAATATCAAAATATTAGAATTCAATTATTTAAAACGAACGCACACAACAGGACGGATTTGAAATAAGGTAATTTATTATCAAAAACGTGACTTGGACCATAATCAACAATGTTTAAATTTAATTAATTAACACTTAACTTTTTGCCATTTGTTTAAGTGGCTGATTATATTATGTGACTCATATTTAACGTTTTTGAATCCCAAAGAGCCATATGTGCTGAATGCCAAATAAATTAAACACTATAATTTTGTTGGCTTATCATACTCACTATTTTCGATTAGTTTTCTTAGAATTACGTACTCAGGAGTGTGGACAATTAGCGGTATACGATAAAATTAATAATGGCGATTATTTAACGTAGGCCAAGTTACAAGTTGAAAGAATGAAATTATATTATAATATCCTTTGAAATCCAAATGTAATGTTTACATATTTTGACCTTTGAACTAATAAGCGGGTACATTATAAACTTCAGTATTTAATATAAAAGAAATTCAGTTTTATCTCACGTTTGTATTCCACTGTTTTTTTAACTTGTCTTCAGCTCATCTACTTGAGACCATATATTTAATAATACTAGTATGCTCACTGAGCTACAGAACTTGTTCGCCATTTTTTATTACACAAATTTCTATGGTGTTCAATTTTAACTGAGGTGTATAATTATATTTACAATTAAAGAAAAAATTACAAAATCTAAATTTATTTACTACTTCTTAAGTAATATAATAATTTTGAAAAGCACAGTCATACAATAAACACTAAAAATATAAAGCATTTGGAATTGGGTTACAATTTTCTTTTAGTCTTACACTTTGCTATATTTTATATTTTTTTTAAATCTTTGCTCGATATTTGGGCCCAGTCGTCTTCAAGTTTTGAAATTTTTAAAGCATGACACTATGCTCAGATTTTAGAATAGAAACATAGTGAGACAGACAAATGCCAAATTCTAAATGGTCAAATTGAAACTGAGAATTCGTTTCGCTCGTTCAATAAATATGTAAACGCGCATGAAATATTAAAAGCATTGTAGATTATTACATACTACAACCGGAGCACCATATGATATTTTAATTTTTCTGTTGAGAATATCATCTGTCAGGATTATGTTGAATCCGGAGTCTGAATCACAAAAGTCAGTATAAAACTTTTAAGTACCACTGTTTTCATTATAACTGTTTCATCTATTCTCGTTGACACCACACATAGGCAACAATTAATAATATTGGGCGCTGTTACCATGCCTCGAATCTACTTATATAATTTTTACTACTGCAATAACATGACCATTATAAACGTGTTTAACAGACCCATAGACGCATTTCAATGACATTCGTCACACGTCAAACTGGTCCTGATGTATGTTGTCGTCGTGGAACTGGCGGTGTAGTAGCTCTCTTGTGTAGTATACAAACAGTATGTTGAATTGGAAATATGTTTGATGGTTTGGAGTTTGGTTTATGTAATGTTTGTACATTTTAAGATTTTTTTGTTTATAGTGTGTATATATGTAGATCATCATCATCATCGTCACACCACCGCACATCCAAGGTGCTAATTGTTCAGCCTCCATCAATCTCTTCCTGTCTATACTGACATAGCTGTGTCCTATAGGTTTGTATTTCTAGACTTGTTCGGCCAGTATAGAATCCGACATTCGTAGAAGATAAAAACTTGTAATTCTTCTCTTATGGCTTCATTCTTTATACGGTAAAGTTTAGAAAACCTTTTAACTCCAGAGATGTAGATATTGTTACGACGGTCTACTGATCGCCGTATGGTACAGTGGAAAACAAATTACAAGACACCAGTCAGTCACTAACCACCAGCTTTAATTATTACAATTAAATAGTTTCTAACCAACAAGATAGTCTCTTACAACAAATAAAATAAAAATTGTTCACACGCAATAAAAATGTCAACTAATATAGAACACAATTGTATTACAATTTTCCTGAACAAATATAACACCATAACACTTCGTCACAATACTTCCAACCGCACTGGAATATATCGCCACTAAAACTGACTGATTAGCGCAGCTGTAGTCGTTTAAATAGAAAGAACAAGCGTTCCAGATTAGTCCACACTCCGCATCAGCAAGACACTAGAACGTAATTGATTGCGGCCTTAAAACAGTGCGCGTGACCGGCGACGTCTAGAAAAGTCTCGCTAACGCATGTTGAGATCACGTAAGTACATAACATTACAGCCAGATTCCACTGTAACATCCGAGAACACTTAGACTGTGTGTGTGTGCGTGTGCGTGCATGCGCGCGCTGTCTGTACATAAGTGGGGTAAGCTGGAATTATGATCCACGTTTTTAAATGATTTTGATGTATTCATTCCCCGCCTGTTCGAACATTATTAACAATAGGTAAAAGACGTAACACAACAGAACAAACCGAATTACGTAAATATTGCATTCATCAACCACATATGATTTTAAAACAATTAAAGAGTTCTGTAGTGAAACATAGTATTTGAAGACGACACAAAAATCTACACACCAACCTTAACCCCCCTCCATTAAGACCAGGAGCACAACGAGACTTCAGGACCAGTTCGGCACTGATGATGTGTCGTTCATTGTCGTGAAATATGTTCATGCGTTAAGTTTCTACATGTCACGTTATAATATTTACGTGATATTAAATAATATTATTATATTTACCGTTGCAGTAATAACAGTGGTAAATGTGGACTCAAGACATTTGACAACAGGGTTAAGTTTGATTACTAGACTTTGATTATCAATCTAGTAACAAGGTAGTAACAAGTAATCACTTCACTACGTCACGCGAACGGTCAGTTCAGGCACGCAGGAGGGAAATCAAATATGTGGTGAAAGGACGGTGATAATAGTACGTTATAAGAGCGGAAATATCAACGATGAAAATGTTCGTACGGAAAGTTAAAGACGCTTAAGGAACATGTTGAGTCAACAGTGAACCTATGAACGACAAGTCAGTAATGAAACAAACAGTGTAATAGAAGCTTTCTGTAAAAAAGAAAACATTTTGTGTTCAGAATTATCTTGGTCCTGAAGACGAGTCTGGTAAAGTTTTTTATATAAAGAATTTCCATTTATGGAGCATACACCTGGACAACGAGGAAAAATATAGACAAGATTGAGGTATTGAGTAGGATTTGTATATTTGGGGGGGGGGAGCGGAAGGAATACAACATGGCTAAATAAAATAATCAATGCAGACATCTTAAAAGGATCCAGGAAGTTTATGAGGGCGGGGAAAAGACTCTGGTGACCCGTATTACATACCACAGCTAAGATAATACTTTCACTCTTAACATTTTGATCAGTAAGATCTGGCTTAAATTCAACAGCTAAGAAGACACAAAATATTTTACAATAAAAGTTAGAAAACAAAATATTTAAAAAATAACAGTAATTACTATTACTACTCTTAACATTAAATATAAATTGTAAATAATATAGAATTAACCTGTAAGAAGTACCCATTAGTAATGTTAAATAAAAGTTTTAAAAGAAATTGGCGGTTAAAACCCCTCTTACAACAAGTTAGCTTTGCCTTTATAGTTAACTTCATGGTGAACATTTTATGTGTAGCCTAAGTTAAAATTTATGTACGATTCACATTTCAATTTTAAGAAATTTAATGGTATTTATTTTGATTTTGAAAATATTTATTTAAAATGATATTATAATACTTTCTTTTATTGCTTTTTATTTTTATTTTCTGAACATTGTGGGGATCGTAATATTACGAGTAAAAGTATTACGATTTAGGTAACCCAGCAAAACAGTGCATCAGACGATAAGATGATAGTCACATATCATTTTGAAGAGCGGAAAGGTTACTGAACTGGACATATCTTGAGAGCACATTGACTACTGACAACAATTTTTGAGTGAACAGTCAAAGGACGCGGAAGAAGGCAGAGGAGTGAAGCTTATAGATATTATTCAACGAGCGGTCTCGTAAGAATACATACGAATAGTGAGGGAGGAGGTGGTTGAATCCTTCCGCCCTGCAGGGCATCTTCTGTTAAATGTGACAGTGGAATGGCCCTTTCCTTCTCTTTTTCTCTCTTTCTGTCCACCTTACTCTTATTGCTCTCCTCATTCTCTATCCTTCTCGTCACCGTTACTCCCTTACTCTCTCACACTTTCTCTTTTAATTTCTCTCCCTCACTCTCTGACACACCCTGAACGTATAGTATTTTATATCTACAGTTTTAATGCAATTAATAAATAGTTACTATTAGTGAGATAATAGTAAATCTGTTATCAGTAACATCAAATGTTTTACGTTTAATGCACTATGAGTTGGAAGTAATGAAAAGCAAAATTGCTTTTAAATTGTTTAAACATAGGAATCACCTAATCAAAACTGTAGAGTGCCGTAGAACCAATTATGTTTCTTTTTTTTACAACCATATGAATGGCAATTTCAAGGAAAACGGTGAAAATTCCCAATTAATTTCCAGCTAATTTAATTATAGCTTAACAAGTGTGCCGTTTTATAAAGCTGTTCTAAAAGACCTGTAATCAATCTAAATTTATCTGTAGATAACGATTGGCACTCGAATCATAAATATTGTCAGTGAGCATACGTATGTATACACCATAACGCAGGTCAACCTGTGGCTGTGATTTCTTCGTCCACGTGGTTCCTCAAAGTTCTCTTCAAATATGGATTTCAAAACAGTCACCTTTCTGCTGTTTTTTACAGTATTTTTGGTAAGCTCAGAAAATTATTTATTTACTATTTGTTTTTATTTAATTCAGATGCATTTGACATTCGTCATTCGACTTAAAATTACAATCAAACTTGACGAACTGTGGTAATGTCCATTTTCATGTTTAACAACAAGAACACACTCACACACACCAATTGAAGTAATACACGAAACAATGTTAACTACGAAATAAATTATTACAAAACAGCTGGGTTAACAAGTTCCTGTTAATTTGATTAGAGCAACCGCAATATCTCTTTATCAAAGTGTTTGGTAATAGTAATATGGTTAATGTATAGATGTAGCAATGGCCCTGTCCTATGTAGTGTACAGGTGTAGTAATTATATAAGATATAGTCCGTACAGATGTAGCAACTACTAAGATTATATAACGTTAATATAATGCGTGCTCCTCAAGACTGTTCAAAACCTCTTCTTCTAAGCCTAGGCAAATTTCATCTGTTATTAATAACATCGTATTAAATCATATACATTTTGCTTTGAATGTTCAGTCAATCAGTATTTATATTAACTTTTAGATATCAAACTATTTTCGTGTCAATAGTCAGGCCCGGATTTAGGTATTCTGCCGCCCCTAGGCACTATTGTTAGCGCCTCCGTCCAACAAGTAATTTCTATATATTCAATTCTCCTTGACTGCTGAAAAAAGTTGCTGAAATTAGTGATTTCAACTATCTGTATTGCAAATATCTCATTTGCAAAAAACCGAAAACATAAAATTTTAACAAATAATTTTTCACCTTGTGCCGCCCCCCTGAGCCTGCCGACCCTAGGCACGTGCCTAGATGCCTAGTGTGAAATCCGGGCCTGTCAATAGTGAGCTCTGCAATATTGCGTATAAGGTTTTTAAGTACTTATAACTATCACTATTGTATAAAAATATTGGGTTTTATTTTGTCAAGAAAATACGTTAACGTACACCATATTTACAGATTCTTGATACATTCAGAGTAGATGCAGTACATAGTACCACTAGTTTACTTACACCAGAACATGTTCATTTTACATAAGGTTACAGTGGTTCCCAAACTTGTCACTCGCGGACGCCAAAAAGAATTTCATACTTTTGGCGGACCATCACCGAGTTTGGGAATAATCTGAACAGTAAATAATGTACAACCTCTTATATTTTAATTAAAATATGTTAATATCAGAGAGCTATTAAATTGTCAAAATTGTAGTACTAATGAAATCAAACAATTTGAATGTAAACAATTAAACCGCTTTTGAACAATTACTTTTCAATGTTGGGTTGATTTCAATATTAACTTTCCTTTCAACTTCACATTTAGCCTACTTCTTAGATTTCATTTCAAATAGGCCAATGTGTGTTGGAATGAAATGGTTTTAGACACAATTAAGCACTTCAAAGTTTCTTGCGAGTAGCCAGAAATACAGCCAAAAGGTAATTAAATTTTCGAAAACTGTAATATATTAATATGCAGTCGTATACACCTTTCTGTGAAAACCACCTAACTTATAATCTTGTTCTTGTTACGGAAGGTATCATTACCCCTCGATTTGACTTCTTTAAATAAATCTGGTGTACTACATTATTTAAAGATTGCATTACTAAATCTGTACTTTGAAACTACTTATATAATTACCAATACCTTTGACAAAAACAATATAGCAATCTAGTGCTAATTATTTTATGATTCTAAAGTTCCGATTTAGGCACCAAAAATGTACATATGTTACATTCATTATTCTACTTTTTTCTTAAAACTGTTCGTTCGCAGCTCCTAAAAATCACTGTCGCGGTCCCCACTTTGGGAATCCCTGCAAAATGTTATATCAGCTCATACTTTCCTTTGAAATTTGTCAAATATTAATGGGGTCTTTAGTGGGGTCTTTAGAAATAGATTACAACATAAGAAAAATATCTGAATGAAGTTGATTGACAGGAATGTAAATGGTATCAAGGACAGTGGCTTAACACTCTTTTTAAGGTCAGGATTCCTTCTTGAATACTAACCCCTTCTTATAGATGTGGTATCTACTAAAATTATATAACGTTAAAATAATGCGTTCTTTAAAGACTTTGAAATCTCTTTTTCTCAGCATAGGTAAATTTCATCGGTTATTTGCATAAATCCTAAACGGTTGTCATTAACTTTTAATTTGGTAGGTTTATATGTTTATCTTTAGAAATTAAACATATCTGAATATATAATTGAGTTGATATTTTCTGTTAATGTATTCTGTTGTATCCATTATTACAGAAAAAACTGAGCAGATTTAATTTGTTTTAAAAAAATATTTTCAGCATTTTTATCAAAAGGCTGAAAGAGTTCATTTACAATTTTCTGACTCATATACTTCTAGAGTACTTTGGACCACTGATTATCTCCCTTGCATCTGTGGATTGCCTCTTGATTGCCTCTAAAGTCTATATTTGAAGCTGCCAATGTCAGAGCAACATTTACAACGCTGTCCAGTACTTTGGCCCATTTATTAATTTTATTTTGGTGTAACAGGTGCATTCTTAACTTTAATCACCAATCTATTGTGTAGTTAACCAAATAACGTATACTCTCAAAGTTCATCATTAGGTTCTGGTAAGATAACAGTTCAAAAATAAATGTATTTGTTTCTTGATGTTAAGTACACACTCGGTAATTTGGGTTTACTTAGGTTCAATGGTTGATACTCATTGTTAAAACATTAAATAGCAGATTTTTCCGATCTGACGATGAGCTGTGAAGCTTGAAAGCGCTAATCGGAATATTTTCATATAGTGGTGTGCAACAGTGATAATTCTGCTTAAAACATTAAAGGTACTGTTTGCGCGGGCGCTCCCCTATTTCACAAGGTCCCCGGGTTGCAGACCCCCGCATTGATCAAGGGAAGATCAATGCCACGATTACAAACTAGCAGTGAAATATTTACTGTGTTGTGTAATATGTTGTATAAATTGTGTGTGTGTGTGTGTGTGTGTGTGTGTGTGTGTGTGTGTGTGTGTGTGTGTGTGTGTGTTTATGGGGCGTTTTATACGACACTCTGGTTCACCCAGGAAGCGACAATTTACGAGTGTCTGTGTCTTGAAAAAAGTAATAAAATAATTGACTTTTTTGTTAATAAAGTTGTATTAGTGGTTATTATCAGAAAGAGAAAAAATACTGTTGCATACCACTATAGAAAAATTATTCCTATTAGCGCTTTCAAGCTTCACAGTTCATCATCAGACCGGAAATGATGATTTCAAATTAAGTAGGCTATATACGGAGAAAAAAATTATTTTCAATCAGATTTCCGATCTAATGATTAGCTGTGAAGCTTGAAACCGCTAATCGGAATAATTTTTCTATAGTAGTGTGCAAAGTGTTAATTCTGGTTGTGAAATTAATTGACGTTTGTGACTTGAACAAATTTGCCGATCTCGTAGCACATTTTCAAGTTTTTGTAAAGGTTGTCTCGAAAGCAAACGTCACTTTCAACTATAGTCCCTGACCTTGTAGAATATGTAAAAAGTATCCTAATATTTCAGAACATTCTAATGAATAAAGCAGAGAGTTCCTTATGCATATATGTATACTTATGTACCTATATATATATATATATATATATATATATATACCATAAGTTACTCTATACAACACAACACCACTATTAATATCATGAAACTTGTACACTACAATTAGAAATATCATTACAATTATACAACTTTCTATTTTATGTTGTAGGCATGAATATGAGATTAAATAAATTTTGAAACGTTGCTTGAAACTGTATTTTTATTACGACCACACACACACACACACACACACACACACACACACACACACACACACACACACTTCATTTGTTTGTCAGATCTTCGAAAGTAAGAAGTAGTCTTAACAAATATTCTAAATATGAAACTTCTCTCTAACATTTCTTGTGGTGTCTTGCAATAATTTCATTTGATTTAGTTTATTGAGTCTAATCAAACATTTTTATATTGATGTTACAGAATGAGAAGCAATAAAAGCAATTGTTATTGTAGGTCTGGACTATAGACAGCTGTAATTCGAAAAATTACAAGTACCTAACACTTACAAATTTGATGTACATTTTATATTAAAGTCGTGATATTTAGAATGAGTAACATAGGCACTAGAATCTCCACTTAATGCAAAAATTAATTGCATAATGGGGTTTTAAAAGCAAAATAATTCATTTTGGCTTAATCATACGAGCTTTATGATTGATCTTAATTGAGACAACACATATTTTAAGACAGTTATGTTCATAAGGGTGGTCGCAAGTGGGACAAATTTCGCGGTGCTCGCAATGGGAACTGGTTACTACTGGGCTGGAACACTGCACAACAAATTCTATTTTGGTTCGTAAAATTAGTGATTTGTTTTTACACGCTGTTGTGCATTTAACTCTTTCGACATGTTTTAACTGTGTAGCACTTTTAGCAACGTGTAATTAAAGTTCAGTAATTACTGCTAGTGTCACATTTTGTGTTAATGGGAAACCACGCAATTGGGAGCACGTCAAAGTGTTTAACGGACCATAAACTAAGACAATATTCCAATTGCTCATTGTGTATAACGTTTATTTCATAATATATGAAACATTCTTTGTTGTTTGTGTATATGATATCTCCACCATTTTAACAATAATTATTTAATTAATATATATAACATTATATATATATATAATATTTTATATAAATATATAAAACATTGTATATATATATATATATATATATATATATATATTGTAACGTAACGAAAATACGGTCCCCTACGTTACATAAATCAACTTATAAGATTTAAAATAGAATAAAATTATTAATTATCCACACTTGTAAAAGGTCAGAAACCCAACCCATGATTGATTAAATAAAATAAGAGTACAAGGTAGAAAGAAAAGAAATTAATAATGTTAATAATTATAAACCTCAAAGTTCAGTGAAAGGTGTAAACAACAGACATTGACAAATAATGTAAAAACTAATTTAGAATGTTTTAAAGGAGATATGAGAATGAGTAAATGTTGCATGACTTAGATTACACAAATGTACCTGTTATTAATTGTATCATGTTATATTATTATCATGATAGTGATGTTATTTTTTGTGTGTAGCGAGTGAATTTATTCTGTTAATAGAATACCAGGTAAATAAGTACTATGTGTTATCAATTTACCATTATAGAGCTGTTGTTGAACTCAGTAATTGATTACTAATTAATTTCATTTTATGTGTTATCCATATGTCATGATGAAGCTTTTGTTAGACGTTATAGAGTTAATTATTTGTATACGTGTACTTGGATAGTAGGATGATTATAATTGTAAACTTGGCCAAAAAGGCTATAATTGTTAACGAGATACAAAAGAGTTTAGTATAACCCTGTCATAAATAGATAAAGGATTCTATAATATTGGAGATAGTAACAAGTTAAACTCAGAAGTAGATAAAGGTATAATGATAGGCCTAACAACCAGTAACATTATATAGTAAGTCAGAGCAGAAAGGTTAGGTAAAGAAATTTGTAACAAACACTAAATAAAATCTAATGAGTTAGGAGAAGTTAATAATAATTGATAATAACAAATAAATAAATTCAAATTAAATAAATTCTCATAATGTCATAGTGCAATGATACCGATAGATAATGTTTTGTAACAGAAAAATAATATTTGTTAAAGTAAGTAGACTAAGAGAAAACGACAGAAAAATATACAAAATTTAGTAAGAAGCAGTAGATAAAATTATAATAGGATATAATGGAAATTTATAAAAGGATTATTTTGATGAGTGGAAGAACATTGTATGAAATGGTTATAGTATAATATAATATCCAATAAGAATAGAAAAGATGGTTGTCAGGGACGACGAGAGAGGTAGAATTTGTTGATTTGATTATTGAATAAATTTACATGAACTAAGACGGTTTAGTTAAAAGACACTCAGAAAAGATTTGGTTAATTTCAATATAAATAATACAATTGGGAAGTAAAATGAATAATAAATCACAATAGTATGGTCCACTGTCAGTCAACCGTCTTATATAATTGGACAATCTAAAATCTATACATGAAAGTAACTAAAAATATAAAGGAAGAATTCTGATTGTAAAAATCAATATAATGAACAAATGTTAACTTAATTAACTAACCAAAACAGAGAAATAACTACCTGCATAAAGTGATATAATCCTATAACATAAAAGAAACGAAAATAAAACACCAAATTATATCTGAACTTCAGTTTCCACAATTCAATAGGAAAAACGTAGTTGGACTCGAAATTCGTCGAAGCACGTAACCACAAAACTCGGACATTGGTGAACAAAAGAGCGGTATTTCTGCATCATCCCAGGACCAAGAATTTAACTTTTATTTCAACTTGGAACGAAGACTGACGGGAACGAATTCATCTGCATTCTGTTATTGACCAAAAACGACGAAGAGGTTATCTGTACACTGCCTTATCGAGTCACGATGCCGAGCGGACGGTAAACTACAATTATTTTAAATATTATTAAATAAAAACTTAATTCTATATTGTAATACCTTGTATTCCTATTTAGGCATTTTCTGATCTTACTAACAGTTGAAAGAACCTTCACGCCCTGTATTTAAATAAATATAAAATCGTAACTAAAAATAATATAAAACCTTGAATCCGATCGATAATCGGTTACTCCTAACATATATATAGCCTTTTGTATCTCCGTAAAGGAAACAACTTTGTTGGACAAGAGATATTAAATATTAATAAAGAATCCTTTCAGAATGCAGATATCTTCTCATTTATATAATATTTAGTGTAGTGTGAACAAGATATAAGATAAGTAGAGAGTGTAACTGAGAATTATCGTACGCGGTGGGCTAACCTACAAATTTCCGTTGTCTGGGAACCACAGCGCTATTCGCGGACTGCTTAGGTATTAAAGAGAATGAGAATACAATAAAAATTCCTTCTCTTCTCTTCAACGCAGAATAGGCTTGAGCGAAAAATTCGAATTACACACTATACACATAATTTTCACCCACCATAACACAATTATATTAAATAGAGAGGAACTGCGATATACTTAAACATTATTATACCACATATTGAAATAAGATACATTATAAATTGGCACTCCCAACAGAGAGGCTTAACGAGACGGACGTACAAGTTAAGTTATAATATATAACATTATATATATATATATAACATTTTTTGCTACATTCAATTTCTTGATGCATATATAATTTATTTAATATTTATAATTGTTTTATCTCAAGATATAACATCCTTTCAAGATATAATTTCCTTTGGAAATGCTATTTTCCCATTCTCAGCCATCTTAATTTTGGATCTTGTTGCGTATTTGTGTTCCGGTTGGTTGTTGCTATGGTTTCCTGTTGACTTTTGTTATTTTAACTTGTTATTATTGTGTCTGGGGGTGGTGTATATATTTTTTTTTAAATTTTTTTCATTGTTGAATAATTTAAAAATAGTGTCATGCTTTGTGTGATGTGTATTTGTTCAGGTATTAATTTGTTTTGTGTTTGTATATTTGTAAATTTTTCCATATGTTAATTATTGTGCCTTTTTTGTTGTATGTGCTATATCGTTGTCATGTTGGTTATGTCTGGGAATTCATATCTTGTGCTTATTGAATGTATGGCCAAATTAAATTTATATATATATTGTAATAAAATAAATAAAATTGTTGTTATTGATGGTAAGAGATTGTGAAGTATGAGACTCCGATGTAATCAAGCCCCACTGTTTGGGCTAGGCAATTTGTAATAAAATAAAATAAAGGTGTTGAGATTGTGTTTAATTGGTGTGTAATTGGTGTGGCTCTCGACGTCTTACTGGCCTGAAACACTTCCTTAAGTTTCCCAGCTGGTCGAGTCCCAATGGTAGCAAGACTGGTCGAGTAGCGTAATATTGATGAAGAAATATATGTTCAGCTTCACCGAAAGTTTCAAAACAAAAATTATTGTTTTGAAGAAAATTTTAAAAAAATTATGTTTATAAAAAAAAATAATTAAAAAATTTTTTTTAAAATTTTATTAATTAATTAATTATAATCAATTAATTAATATAGGGCTGTGAAGTTTTAAAAAGTGTAATGCTCTTCTGAAAATTTTTATTAAAGTTTTGGTATATTTTAAATAAACTATCACCACTCATAAGATTGTCTTCAAACCAATCGATACTTGTTTACCTTTTTATTTTTTAGGTTATCTTCACTTATAGGTGGTAAAGTCCTGATAGATTATTAATTAGAATTATATTAGTGATAATTAGTAATATTTATGAAATAAAGAACTATTTAGTGTTGAAGAATATTAATGTTTTATTAATTAATAGCAATATTGACTTTTATCGATTATAATATCGATTCTCAGGATATCGAAAAAGTTACAAATTATATTATATAAAAATCATACAGGGTTCTTTAAACAGCCAATTATTATCAAAGTCAGAGAAATCGGGCCAATATTTAAAAAGTATAACGTTACAACAAATTAATAATTATTACTAAATACAGACATTGAATAATAATTTGAAAATAATATAATTGTTTTCACCAACAGCTGGTATGTTCACGGAGAGGCATTGGAATTGTCAAAGAAAGATGGCTGCCGTCAAGTTGATCAAAATGTCGCTCGTTCCTGCTGCGTTCCAAATAATGTATTTTCTGGCAGTATTCCTGTTCTGGTGTCTGCAAATCGCTTGTTAAATGTTGTGCAGTGACTGGTGTAATGTTTCTGGGTTGTATTTAGTATATCCGTGTAATTATAAGTTTAATCACTTTTCCCGATACCGACACTAATACTTGGTTAATGTGTTATACAGTTTTCTGCTGTTTTGTGGTGTTTTTCGGAGTAGAAATGTATTGTTCAGTGTTATGTATTGTTTCTTGATTGTTTCTGTTATAATGTGAGAGTTCTAGATGTATTTTATAGGTCACTTGCGATTTCACAATAACGTACTCTTCACCGCTCAACTTCACCGTTGTAAGTTAGGTTAGATTCGATACGAAACGCTTGTCATATTAACCGTTCGAATACCAATAATCAACTAACTGTTTTCTCCAGTTTCAATTAAACTCTTAGCCCATATAATATTATCCTTAACGTTGTTCAAATATATTTTCACATCCTGTGCACACTTTAAAGTTCACTATATGATTGCCTAAACTTTGGTTATTTGTCAATTTTATTCACTAGATGTTATTTAAATTAATCTTTCAGTTCATTCAGCTTATTTTCAGATTAAATAATGCCGTTTTATAGTGTTTTCTGTCCAAAATTAGTAATTTTACTTTCATTTTTGTTATTCTCTGAAAAATCAAAACATCAAAATTTACTTCCTGTCATTATATAAAATTCATCCATTTTATCCGTTATATTTAATATTAATAATCCTATATTGTATTAAAAGGTTTATATTCCCTGATTTTCTGGTAATTAATTGAATTAGTTGTATTCTGAAACATTATTCTGGAATATATGACTCCCATGTCTAACTTTCTGAGTTTAGTCATTTTCATTTTTATTTATAATTCTGAATATAATTTATTAAAATCTTTCTAAATGGTATTTGCAATTATATGGCTTGATCTCAAGTTTATTTTGTCTAAACCCCTTTTGTTTATTTGCATTTAAATGAGCAATTTCTCTGTTTTGATGAAGTTTGGTTTCCATTCTTTTGGCCTATGATTTTTTAACAATTTTTCTTACAAAATATTTTACAAACAATATATGATGTGTGATACCCTCTCTGACTTTTACATATAGTATTATAAATTAAACATGTTTTCAAATTACACAAAAACAATTAGTATTGGTTACAATACAAATAATAGTTAAACAAATAAAGAATACTTTTTTTTTAAATAAATGGTTGTCTTCAAGTCAGACATTTTACAACAAAATCCTTATTCCTAACGTGGAAATATGGTTTACAAAAAAGATTTTTACTAACTAACATCTTAATTACTCTCTACTATTTACAAGTAGTAACTATTTTTATAGTCCTGATGTTAGTTGTATCAGACTCAAACAAATGGCCTTATATCTAAAACATTTTTAAACATTCTTATACTATATACATAAAAACCTTATATTTATATTCTTATTTCTAACTATTATTATAAGTAGGATTCTACAGTTTTTATACCGTCTTTTACACATTGTCTTTGGGGAATTGTACCCTGTCGTTAATAAATAAATAGTATGAATTGTTCGAAAAGTATTATGAAATCTGTTTTTCTTTTTGCATATAAAACAAAATGTTATTTTAAACAGATTTATGTCTTATAAACAACATATTGTCACAGTACACATTTCAAGTCATTGAAAATTGCATATTTCATTGCATTCAATGTTTGTGATTGCCAAGAATGAAACACAAGGTTCATTTTTTATAATACCCAAAACTATCACTGGTTCACTTTGCACTTTTATATTATGTTAATGCTAAATGGTCGTATAGTCTTATTAACATAATAAATTGGTTAGCGTTTTTTCAATGGAGATTTGTTCCATGGGTACTATATTATTGTTTCATCTTAGTTCACAGGCAACTTTTACTTTATACACTTCTCTCTCTTAAATTTATATACATGTGGTTTTTATTTCGTTATACTTTTGTTTTTAGATATTTATTTTGAGGATATAGGGATTTGGGTGTCTTTTATAAGAGCATGACATCTTCTTCAGGATGCTGCCTTCTTCTTCTTTCATCAGTCTTCTTTTCTCCTGCCTTCTGGGACTGGTATCTTCTCCATCTTCTTCTTGATGCCATCAGGTTTCTTGGGATCTTCTCCATCTTCTTCTTTATTTCAGAAATACACTTCCTGTATTGTTTGATCTTGGCTTATTTTAGGGTTTCTATTCTATTTATTCTTCCTCGTTGTGGGTTTGGTCATATTCAGTACTGCTTTGTTATTTACTTTTTTACCTTCCTGGGTTATACCTTGAAAACCTTTGGTTATGAGACTGGCCTTGGATGACTCATCACTAGTAACTCCTTTTATTTGAACTTGTATTTTCTTTATAATAATGATTTCTTTCCACAGTTGCTATGAATTAATCTATTTATATTAAACTTAATGCTTTCTTCCAACTTTAAACATTATAACTTCATTATTCTAATGATCAATTGCCATTCAATATTATGCTTATATCTGTCACGTTACAATATATATCCGTTTTTTATGACTTTAAGTGTTCAAAATAACGTTTTTACAATTGCTTTTGTCTGTCCTATGTACTTTGTCTTTTCTTCAAATACTAAAACAAAATTATTTTTGAATTCAACAAAAAAATTTATCAACAACAGCAAGTTTTGGAAATGGTTTTTCCACTACCAAGTATAATAGCTAAAATATTCTTACAACACATAGACACCGAAATACAACAAAATATGAATTCATTTGATCCAAAAGGCATATGGATAACATACGAAGACGATGGACTATATGTATCTAATAACAAAAACACAAAACCAGATCAAATAACTTAGACAAATAATTTAAACAAATCAATAACTTTGACCCAAAAATACAATTCACAGAAGAAAAGAACATAGCAAAATAAAATATTTAAACATAACCATCACAAGAAACAATACCCAATTACAATGTACAATATACATAAAAGCATCTTCTATTAACATGATTATACCTAACATTCGACCACTCACCACAACATAAAGTGGCAGCTTTCTGTTCACTATTCAACAGAATGTACAAAATACTCCTAAACAAACAGAAAATAAATAAAGAAAGAAAAATATTATAAAAAAATATTGATGAAAACGTATACAATATACAATAAAAACACTAACCACAACATTTGAAATAAAATCAAATATAAAATAAAAATAAACATTTAATAAATTATCTAAATGAACAAAAACATATATAATTACAACAACAATAATAATAGATGAACCACATTTACATAAATAATTAATTGGAAATGTTTACAAAACTATTTACAAATAAAAACATACAAATAGTATTCAAAACTAACAAAATAACTTACAAAAATTAAATAACCCACGGAACAAAGATAATACAATGACCAATGGAATATACAGTATAAAGTTAAATGCCACAATTGCATTAGATGTTACATAGGACAAACAAAGGAACAACTGAAAAAACGTTACTTTGAACATTTAAACGCATATAAAAAAACAGAAACATATTAAACTAATTTAGCCACACATGCAATAAACACAGGACATGAATTCTCAGACATAACCAACATGACACTGATAAAACACAAAAAGCCACAATAATGAACAAATAGAAGAATTTACAAATACCAAAACACACTAATACCTGAAAAAATACAAATAAGTTAACACAAAGCATGACACAATTTCCAAAATACTCAACATTGAAAAAACTCAAAAAAACAAACATATACACCACACCCACACACAATAATAACAAGTTAAAATACCAAAACCCAACAGGAAACCATAGCAGCAACAAACTGGAACACAAACACGCAACAAGATCCACAATTAAGATTGCTGAGGATGTAAACAATAGGATTCCCGAAACATGTTCAAAATAAGAATAAATGTTTAAAAATCTTGAGACAAAAAAATTATAAGTATTAAAAAAATTATGTTTATATATATTGCAACAATACATATATTTGCATATTTGCCCAGGGCGGTATGTTTGTAAATATTTAGCACAGAAAGTATATGATGCTTTATTTATCACTGTTTTTAACAATATTATGCAGGCTAGGGATTGTCAGAAGCGTACACCTGCCCCCGCGTGAATACAGCGCTTGTGTGTGTAACGCAAGCTACGACAGGAAAATATCGGGTGATGCTACGGCTGTAATCAGGTTTTAACCGGATTAAAATAAACTAATTAATACGTTGTAAACCTGTGAATAAAGACTTACCCAAATTATAAAGACACCATTTCATTAAGGAATTTTTAATGAATATCGTGATATAAAAATGATTGCAAAATGTGCAATAATGAAGAGGCTGGGTAATTTAATGTTAATTACTAGTGGAATTAAATAGTAATTATTAAGTGTGTTATATGTGAGTGACCAGGAAAAATTACGCAAACGATGATATCGCTCGTTCTACAGTATGTTTACGAAATCGCGAAAATGAACCAAAAAGTGATTTGTAATTAAAAGGACGCTTTGCACGATAGTGACAATATCTAACAGGTCGAAAACAGTCCTGGACATGTCAGATCGCCGTCCAGTATAAATACCACCGGCAAGTTTGGGGCGGTCTCAGACACAAGAAATCTTCACACAACGTCACGCTGCCGGTCTGCCGATCGATCAGGACCACACACACTTTACCACACACACCAAGACGTATGGAGGAACTCTGGACCATCACAAACAACAACCCGTAGAGACAGAGAATACAGCATCAGCATAAACATCATCATCATCATCATCATCAAATTCTCAGGATTCAGGACACACCCACACACACTCGCACACGCAACGGTAACGGCAGATGTACGCAGGTGATGAATAAACAATTATTTTTTTTTGTGAAAACAACTTTCAAAAAGAAAATGTTACATGAACAATAAAGACTTAAAGTTTTAATTTAAATAGTAGTTAAAATAAATAAATAAATTGAATAAGAAAATAAAAAATACTAATCTTCTGCTATATGTTAAAATCTGGGTGTGTCAGTAGAATTAAATAATAGGTTGAAAGTAAAAGTTATTATTTTATTTTGTTTATAGCAACAAGTAATTTTATTCTTGAGATTAATATTAAAATTTGGTGTAAACAAAATTGTCTGCTCTTAGAGACTCCTACGTTTCCATTAGTATAAATGTGGTTTGGGAAGAAACACATTCAAATGATGAAGAGATGCTGCGAGTGCTGAAGTGTAGCTGTGGAAACAGGACACACTTTAATATAAGATGGGAAAAATTCGTTACCGACTTTGTCAAGTGCCTGGATGGGAATGGAGGACTATGTAATGGGTTTTATGTAAACAAATAAGCTCATTTTTATTTACCTGAATTTTGTGTATTTTATCATATCTTCTTATTCTTCAGCAGTACAGCCCAACGTAATTCCTGGTTTCTAACACCAATCTTCTTCAAAGTCTCCTGTCCATTGCCATCTCAGTGCAACTCCTTGCATCCATTCTGAGATCTTCTATCATATCATCCAACCATCTTCCCGTAAGTCAGCCCTTCTTTATGCTTTTATAGACTTGTGCCTTCAAGATTTTCTTTGGCATACGCTGATCATACATCCCCACTAGGTGACCTAACCATTGTATTCGTTGAGCCTTTATAAATCTTACAATGTCCTCATGATTCAATAGCTCATCTATCTCCTGGTCATTTCTTGTTCTCTATTCGTCATCTTCCTTAACCGGGCCATAAACAGGTTTTACGATCTTTTTTTAAGACCTTGTTAGTATTACTTGTTCCTTTCTTTTCAATGTCTATCAGTAACAACTGGTCTGATAAGTGTCTTATGTATTTTTATTTTTCTATTGCGATTAATGAGTTTGTTTCTCGATAGTCTGCTTTTGTCAAAATATGTCCTATTTCCTATTTGTGTCCTGTCAAGTACTGTCGTGTTTATGAAACCTCATAACTATCACGTTAGCCACGTACCTAAACTTATTAACTGCTTCAAATAAATTATGCTCAATGCATAAATTATATACATGTATTCTACTTTCTGATGCAGAAATCAGCATGTATTTAGTTTTGCTGATATTTACATTGAGTCCCATTTCAGAGGATTTTTTATCCTTGCATACCTCAACTAGCCGTTGTCTTGATCTGGTTATTATCACAACATCGTCAGCACAAGCACATATTTGACTTATAGGGAGATTTAGTTTCTAGACGAACCTATTATTATTATTATTATTTTCTACAGTGGTTCCAGGATGCATATGAATATTTGAATTAGAGGTGGGTTTTTTAGTGGGTGAAAGTCCCACACACCAGATGAAGCACGGTCTCCTCTGACGGTGCATAAAGCATTTCCCTCCTCTAAAAAAATTATTATTTTTATTATTATTATTATTATTATTATTATTATTAACATCGTTTTACTTGTTTGAAATATTACTTTCCCTTTAAATCAAGCGTATCATTACAGTGTGCAGTGTCGTGTGACTTTTTATTCATCTAAAATTTACACATCCGATACTGCACTTCCTGATAACACTACTTTAGTCACCTTTCGCTGACGATACGCCAATTGTATTATCAATCAGATAGCGTATTATATACCAAAAATAGCGTACGATAACACACAAAACCGTCTCAACTCTGTGCAAGAGTGACTCGAATTTTGTAAGACCAAAGGCAATAACTGACACAAGTTACTTTTAAATTATCCTGGGCCCAACTGCACGCTAAACAGTGTCTCCAATACCTGTAAACTCGTAAGCCAGCTGTCTCGCAGCTCAGCCAGTATAAAAACTAAATCGCTAAACTCGCATTCAAAGCCAGTCAAAATCGACTAGCACTGAAGTATAAAAATTTACCAATTACTGATAAGAACACGTTAAAGTATCTAATGAGACTGACGAGATAGAAAATATTGCAGTAGTCGCAGCAAATCTACAGATAAAATTATTTTTAAGCCTTCCAATCGAAGATATCTCCGTGCTCTGAAACTTCGCATTTCTGAAGATGCGAGAACAAGCCATTTTAAATAATAATGCAAATACAGGTTCCACAGAACATTGCTTAAAAACAACCATTATTTAAACAAAAAACATAATACTACTACATACCACACGAAAAGGTAAAAAAATTTATTTATATTAAATTTTAGAAACCTCCTCCACCCGTCACCATAAACAACGCTACACATATGTTCACCCCGACACTTTCTTTGTACTTAGTTGTTCTTAGCAGCTCTTTGATAATAGCCTGATATGCTGAAACAATTGTCAGGGGTTAAGAATAAATTGTAAAACAACCAAGTGTGTGTGTTTTTTTAAACCTTTGTAATAATATGTTTCACCAAGTCCAACTCCAAAGGGAGGTGTGACGTAAACACATGCTTACATTGAAGAGAAATGCCACTTCACCCAAAATCCACTCGCACCTACACGTTAGTGGGCCTAGTGACGGCAAGCAATCCACTTCAAGGTTGTGGTACCTAATCCCGTCGGGGAAGTGGATGGGTAAGAAAAAGAGATATATAAGTTCTGTTAGGGCAGGCCTGGCAGGATTGTGCATATCAGCAGCAGGGTGTGCATCTAGTGTGGAGGCGGAAGAACCTACAGTAAGCCAACAACGGCTGCACACCTGGGCTGAGTTAGTTAGTGTGCTGCGATCGGGCAGAGAGAGCTCGTCACCTGAGGCCACAGCCAGTATCTAGGGGAAGAGCAACCCGAAATCAAAGTTTCTGATCCTCCGGGTTGGGGGAGTTTTACAGCAGGTTAGTAACCTACTTAAGAATAAAAAATATGTACTTAACAGAACTCATACGAGCCTTGGGAATCGGATAGGAAATACGGCAAAACGACCTAAGCTAACAGAAAAGGACAAATACAAATGGGTCGGTAGACCGAGGAGGAGATTGGGTCCGGAAGAGGTCTAGGGGCTAATCCATAGTTAACAGACAGCTGGATGACAATGGTCAGACAACCAGAAGAAACATCAACGGGTGAAACACGTCAATTCAGCTACATATTGAACTGTGTTGTTTCTTCTATTTGAACTGACTAGACTTAAAAGTTTAACATCTGACAAACGATAAATTATTAAAATTATGCTTACTTAAACTTTATATGTACAAAAGGGCTTAGTGGACTAGTGAGTGAGGCCCTTGTCTAGAGGTCCTGGGTTCGTTTTCTGGACGCACCATAATATCAAAGTAAACTTGATATGTGTGGAAATGAGCACTTGGAATAACATCCTAGGGGTAGAAACGGGCGGCTGAAGTATAATAGAGACTGTACTAACTTGCTTGTACGCCGAACGACTCACATAAGACGCCCCTCTGACTAACTCGTAAGTTACTTCGGTAGTACGAAAACGGGTGACTCTTATCACTATTAGTGTAAGTCAAGTTTCAAAATCTAAAAAAGCAATTTTAACTGAAGAGCAATAGTAATGCATTAAAGCTTGTTTTTTAAGAGAACATTGTCTTTTTAGGCAAAGTTTATTTTTCCGCTTATTATGTATTGAAATATTTTTAGTATTTCAAACTTAATTTCAAAATTCACTAATTACTATTTTTCTGATTTTTAAATAACAGGTTATACAGACAGAAGGCAACAGGAGGAAGCAAAACACAGCATTGCGAATTACCACAACCAGCCTGCACGAACACCACGCTGTCACGGATCCTGCTGACTCTGTTGAAGATGATTTCAGTGAAGGCGATGACGATAATGATGATGGAATAAAGAAAAAGGGAACCACAAAACACAAAAAGAAACCAACGAAGAGGCGGCGAAGAACTACCAAAGCACGCAAAACCACGCCGATGACCACCACTACTCCGATGACCACAACTACAGAGGAACAGTCGACTACAGAGTTGACTTCGCCTCCAACTACAGAGGAACCGTCGACTACAGATTTGACTTCGCTTCCCACAACGTTGGAGCCAACTACAGAGGAACTGACGACTACGGAAGAACCGACAACTACAGAGGAACCGTCAACAACAGAGCTGACTTCGCCTCCAACGACAGAGGAACCGTCGACTACAGAGCTGACTTTGCTTCCCACTACATTGGAACAAACTACAGAAGAACTGACGACTACGGAAGAACCGACAACTACTGAAGAACCGACGACTCTTCCTGACTTTACTACATATGAACCCTTTTCCACTCATGAGCAGGTAACTACAGAAGAGCCTTCATCAACTCGTCCGTCAGCAACCTCAGAAGAGTCTTCTACTACTCGAGAGGCAGCAACAACAGAAGAACCTACATCAACTCAAGAGTCCGTAACAACAGAAGAGCCTTCATCCACATCTGAGTCGGCAACTACAGGAGTGCCTTCTACTACTCGAGAGGCAGCAACAACAGAAGAACTTACATCAACTCAAGAGTCCGTAACAACAGAAGAGCCTTCATCCACATCTGAGTCGGCAACTACAGGAGAGCCTTCTACTACTCGAGAGGCAGCAACAACAGAAGAGCTTACATCAACTCAGGAGTCAGTAACAACAGAAGAGCCTTCATCCACATCTGAGTCGGCAACTACAGGAGAGCCTTCTACTCAAGAGGCAGCAACAACAGAAGAGCCTTCATCAACTCGTCCGTCAGCAACCTCAGAAGAGTCTTCTACTACTCGAGAGGCAGCAACAACAGAAGAACCTACATCAACTCAAGAGTCCGTAACAACAGAAGAGCCTTCATCCACATCTGAGTCGGCAACTACAGGAGAGCCTTCTACTACTCGAGAGGCAGCAACAACAGAAGAGCTTACATCAACTCAGGAGTCAGTAACAACAGAAGAGCCTTCATCCACATCTGAGTCGGCAACTACAGGAGAGCCTTCTACTCAAGAGGCAGCAACAACAGAAGAGCCTTCATCAACTCGTCCGTCAGCAACCTCAGAAGAGTCTTCTACTACTCGAGAGGCAGCAACAACAGAAGAACCTACATCAACTCAAGAGTCCGTAACAACAGAAGAGCCTTCATTCACATCTGAGTCGGCAACTACAGGAGAGCCTTCTACTACTCGAGAGGCAACAACAACAGAAGAGCCTACATCAACTCAGGAGTCAGTAACAACAGAAGAGCCTTCATCCACATCTGAGTCGGCAACTACAGGAGAGCCTTCTACTCAAGAGGCAGCAACAACAGAAGAGCCTACATCAACTCAGGAGTCAGTAACAACAGAAGAGGCTTCATCCACACCTGAGTCGGCAACTACACAAGAGCCGTCATCCACACCTGAGTCGGCAACTACTGTAGAGCCTTCTCCTACTCAGGAGCCAGCAACAACAGAAGAACCTACATCAACTCAGGAGTCAGTAACTACAGAAGCAACCGCATCCACTACTGAGTCGACAACTACAGAAGAGCCTTCATCCACACCCGAATCGGCAACTACTGTAGAGCCTCTTTCCACTACAAAAGAGCCGACCAGTTACCCTGAGACAAGTGTTACGGAATCAGAGACGACGACGCCTGTACCCTTCAGTACGACTACAGAGGGAGGTGGCGGATCTCCAAGCTGGTGGGACGAATTGGTGGATATTCTGAAGGATATATGGGAGTTCATAAAGCACTTGTTGGGATAAACGTTATCAAATAATCTTGTACTGAATCCAAGCCTAATAAATATCTGTGATATAATATATAATGTACAGAGTCAATTTTATTTGTAACAACTGACATTATTTATAGTGTGTGTATACATTTTTATGTCACTATTAAAAGTACGGGGTACGGGGTATGCGAAGTTACTTTACCCTGAAATACGGGGTATTCGTATTATAACGCAACCATAGTATGAAGTAGCTTGTGTGCAATTTTATAATAAATTATAGGCATAAGTAAGATAATAGTAAACCAGATTTTTCTAAGTCTGTCATCTTTTGAAGATTTCTGTTCAACTTAGTCTACTAATTTGTGACTAGTTTATTTTCATGAAGACCGTTTTGAACAGTCTTTAATTAAGAAAAATGTGTCTATGTCAAATATGTTTTCAGGATCAGTCCATTATATCCTGACAGGAAGAGTTACGTAGGCAGTTTGCGTGACTTGTTGTCTGTTTCTCAGTAAAATTTGTACCAAGATGCTCTTAGTGTCCTTTCAAACATTTAATAAGACTCAAAGATCTAAACGAAGATTCCATAAAGATGTAGGAATAAGTATCGAGAATGTGTATTGTTACGACGGTCTCATGGATCGGCGTGTCGTTCAATAGAAACAAAACACAGACACCAATGAAGTCACTAATTACCAGCTTTAATGAGTCAAAAATAATAATTTCAATTAAAAAATACTGTCATACAATAACTCAAGTTAAATTTGTCTATGTGGAATAATAATGTTAACTATTGTGTGTTCCGCACTAATTATAGCACAGTAATAACTTTCACAATCACTTGATCCGCACTCTACAATCTCGCTAGGTGTAACTAATTCTAAGCAGCAGGTGTTCCAGAGCAATACTCCGTCCTTTGGCGGCGCGTCGGCATAATTTGCGTAGTTATGAATGCTCTCGAACAGTCTGAAAGCTACTTTAGTGCACGGCCTTGAGTGGCTACAGAGACACTGAACCTGCTCGGCTAGTCGAGAAACCTGCAAGGCTTTTACGTAACTGCACCAGCCGATTTTTCGAGAGCGTTATTTAATTGGCGTAAAAATATTTATAGAAATTGTAACAACAAACGAAATAAACAATGGTAGTGTTTTACTTAGATGAACAAAACGTTTTACTCAGATAAGACATGGGTTCATATAATGAGCACGCAAATACTGCAGCTCAAAAAATTTTAGCTTAGAAAAGTAGCCCAAAAATGGTTGTTAAGTATGAAGTGTTCGTGAATTGTCGATTTACTGTTGTAATTAATTCGCCAGGATGCAGAAATGATGAAGAGAGAGTGGACTGTAGTTAATACATTTATTGAAAATTATTCAGATTATTACAGCATTGAAATGGTTAGGTGTCAATTTTGAATATAAGATTGGCTAATGAGCGCATCGTAAATACAAGTCGTAAAATGTTACATTGAAGAATTAATTTAGTGAGAAAGCCTAGAAGGCCATATATAAAGTCTTGAGCCTAAGGCCTACATTAATTGTCGCGACAAAGAAGATGTGACAGGATAGCAGCGAGCGCAAGGGCGACCGCCGCTAGCGAACGTATGTAACACACTGTCCAGATGTACAGACATGAATTGAACAAATTGAAAGCGCAGATTAGCCAACCTATAAATGAAAAAATTACCGCGCTACTGTCATAACTGCCCGCAAAAATTAATAGATTTTTAAAACATTTTAGTAACTTATTATATAAAATACAGAGTTCTTAATAATGAAAGTTAATCTCAATAGGCTGCATTGAACCTTGAGTTGTAATCTTAGATAACAGTTGTGCATTAATTGTTTAGCGATAAGCTTGAATAAAGATAAGCGTTTAGTAGGCCAAGGTTAGCGTGCAAAGTGATTTTATGCATGATTGAAAATGTAAGCGCTGGCAATGTATTGCCCAAATATATTGTATGTATACAATATTGAACGATATAAAACATGAAAGTACATAATTTGACAATGTTTAATAATGAATGATCGGAAACTCATCCCAAGATGGCCAGATAAATTGTAACCCTATGCAAGTCATAGATGGTTAACGTGAAATAGTTGAGGCCAGTAGACCTGTACAGAGTATCGCATACAATGAACAAATAAATTGTCACAAATTATACATGTTTAGACGTAAATCTAGCATGGCGTCATAAAGTTGAACGAGTCATGCTATACCTGAAGTTTCAGGAATTTACAATATATTGTTGTGTGAAAACAAGCTATAGATAGCTGACTGATTGCGAGCACATATGTAATGACATGTATGTCATAATTAAGCAGGAATAATAATTGTGCAATGCATAATCACAAATACAAAATACCATATAAAAATACAATATAAAAATAAAATCTAGGCGTGGCGTGGTTACAGACAGTAGACGCAAAAAACAATATGTTTTACATAAATACAAGTTGTATAATAACTACAATAAACACCAATTTAGTTAATTACAAATAAGCGCAATAGCATAAGTAACAAATACGACACTGTGGTTACAAATGTAATACATGAGTTGAACAATTGAGAAATACATTCATAGAACAATTAATCACACATATTAACAACTGTGCAAGAAATGCATACATGGTTGTATAACTGCAAACCATGCGAATATTATGTAACAAATTTTTATAAAATAATACCACCGATAACATGACACATACCCAATACCAATCAAAATGTAAATGTGTAGGACATAGTATGCCACACAAAATATTAACATATAAATACAAAATAGCAAATATACCACCATGAAACTATGATGAGTATAGAGATGATAGCACAGTGCATGGTTGTGAACTTACAAGTCACATGCAAATTTAGTATAGAAACACGCAATGGTGTAAATTGTCATGAAAATGTTGTGATGATACATATCACAATTAAGTTGACCAAATGGTCATATAATAAAGTAATAAAGTCAATGGCCGAGTAAAATAGCATTGTGCTAAATGATCATAATAACCTTGTGTCTAAGTCCCGTCCCGCGCTGGCAACAGACATATCTTATGTACTGGTCTCCGCAAAACACCAGTAGGCGTGCGAATGTCTACGACTCTAATTAAGTTGTCTGGGCCGGGAAATGTGGCGGTAATTACACCAAATTTCCAGGCTAATGGAGGTAGGTTATCCTCAATAAGTAAAACTAGGTCCCCAATGGAAACATTATCCTTTGCGAATTTCCATTTGTGACGTTGTTGTAATTGGTGTAAATAGTCGCGAGACCAAACCTTCCAAATGACTTGGACAAACTTCTGGAGAAGTTGCCAACGTCCAAGACGAGAGATAGGAACATGAGATAAGTCTGGGTCCGGTATCGCCGTTAATGGTGCGCAAATCAAAAAATGGCCAGGTGAAAGTGGCACCGGATCATTTACATCCGATGAGATGGCAAATAAAGGGCGAGAGTTTAGACATGCCTCTATCTGAGACAAAACTGTCGTAAACTCCTCGAAGGTGAGTATAGACTTGCCTACCACGCGGCGCAAATGAAACTTTAAACTCTTTATGCCGCTCTCCCAAAGACCACCAAAATGAGGTGACGAGGGCGGAATAAATGACCATGAAATACCCTGAGAGGCCGTGAATGATTTGATTGATGAGGTGGCATCCTTATTATGCCAAAGATTGTAGAGGTCATGTAAAACATTGCGGGCCTTCCTAAGGTTTGTGCCATTATCAGAATATAACTGACTGGGTATGCCCCTGCGGGACATAAAACGACGTAAGGCAGTTATAAACGCATTGGCTGTAAGGTCGGAAACCATTTCCAAATGAATGGCCCTGGTTGCTAAGCAAATGAACAAAGACACGTATGCCTTAGAGAGAGTTCTGGATTTCTGCCCGCCATGACGAATCATGAAGGGACAACCATAATCAACCGCGCAGAATAGAAACGGCCGCGATGGAGTGACTCTAGGAGATGGTAAAATATGAAGCCTCTGAACCTGCTGTTTGGCACTAAACCTGAGACACTTGACACATTTACGAATGATGGAGCGAATGACTAACCTGGCATTAATAATCCACCAACGTTGACGAAGTGAGTGATGCACGAGTTGAGCACCAGCGTGGAGTAGACGAATGTGTTCGCGTTCAATAATAAGGCGAGTAATATGAGCCGATGGATGCAAGACAATAGGATGCTTAGTGTCGTAAGGCAGTTGCGACTGCTGTAATCGCCCGCCAACGCGTATTACTCCAGACTCATCAAGAAACGGATGGAGAGAAGATAACTTACTCCTGATAAAGACAGAAGACCCATTACGATTAATCTCGGCAGCAAAGTGGATCGACTGAGATTGTTTTATAAAGAAATTAAGAGCATGATGAATTTCGACGGAGGTAAGAGCGCCCGTAATTTTGTCAGCACTGCAGAGTCTAATATTTTTGATGAACCGAAAACAGTAAGCGTATACGCGTGTCAGACGGTGCAACGAAGAAAAGTCCTTAGAAAGGTCAATAGCCAGGGTAGACATTAGAGAAAGTTTGGGGGTTTGTTTCTCTTCCGCAGTGACTTCAGAAGACGACGGATTAGAAGGTAAAAAGGGTGGAAAAGGATTGGACTCGGAAGATTGAGACAAACAAGCGGGACCGTGCCACCAAAGCGAACAATCGCGCAAAACGTCAGGGTGACACCAACTAGAGATAATATCAGCAGGATTGTGTCTAGAATTGATGTGATGCCATGTATAGGCTTGCGTAAGACGCTGAATCTCGGCAACACGATTAGCGACGTAGGTTTTACACCTCGTGGACTGGGCATGAATCCAGTAAAGAGACACCATGGAGTCAGAATATAAATGAACACTATTAATAAACGAATAAAGCGCAGGAACGACCTTAGATACGAGTCGCGATAACAACAAGCAAGCACAGAGTTTGATACGAGGTAATGACACCTGTCGTATGGGAGCCACGCGAGATTTAGAACACAGGAGATGACAAAAGACCGATGAATCTTAATAAATGACTCTAATATAAATACAGCACCCAAACCCCTTTTCAGAAGCATCCGAAAAACCATGTAATTCAACTATACCTGCCTCAGACTTGCAACGAATAGAACGTGGGACAACAATTTTGCTAATCAGACACAATTTATCGCACAATGAATGCCAAGCCAAACGTAATTGCCCGGAGATCGGTTCATCCCAACCAAGATTGCAAAGCCAGAGTTCCTGCATAAACTGTTTGTACAAGAAAACAACGGCACCGATCAGTCCAAGTGGATCGTGTGTGCCTGCGATAATCGATAGAATTCTCCTCTTGGAGATGCTTGATTCAACGGGGAATGATTTAATATCAAACAGGAATGAATCGGCAGTGTTATTCCAGAGAATGCCCAGGGTACGCACATTGCCCTGTTTGTTTAAGGGGAGTGATAAATTGTCATGACTTGAGACCACCCTGGGTGCATTATATGCCCATTTATGCAGCGTGAGACCGTATTGACTCAACAACATACCTAAGTCAGATTTCAACTTGGTCAGATCAGAGATGGTGTCTGCACCGGTTAGCAAATCGTCGACATAGAAATCATTTGTTATAGCTAACGCCGCATCAGGAAAAGAAGCTTCATGGTCCTTACCAATTTGAATAAGACAGCGAGTGGCCAAAAACGAAGCACTAGCCGTGCCGTAGGTTACAGTTCGCAATGCAAAGTGTTTAAATTGTTCGAGGGGAGAGTCACGCCACAGAATACGTTGATAGTGACAATCCCTTTCAGATACCAGAATTTGTCGATACATCTTCTCGATGTCGGCGATGAGAACATAGTTATGCATACGGAAACGTAAAAGAATAGAAAAAAGGTCTTGTTGAACATTCGGGCCTACCAACAATATGTCATTGAGAGAAAGGCCATTGGTAGTTTTGGACGAATCGTCAAAAACGACGCGCAGTTTTGTGGTCGAGCTAGACTGCTTAAAAACGGCATGGTGAAGCAGATAGTAAGTATTTGACACCCCAAAATTGATAGAGCAATTATCGATAAGCGTCATGTGGCCAAGATCCTTATACTCATTAATAAAGTTTGCGTAATCGCGCGCAAGCTTAGAATCACGCCTGAATCGGCGTTCTAAATTCAAAAGTCTTGCTTCAGCATTGGTATAAGATTCCCCCAACTAGAGATGGTCGGACTTAAATGGTAGTGAAACAGCGAACCTACCCTCTTGATTGCGATGAGTAGACCCCACGAAATGCTCCTCACAAGCTGACTCGTTATCAGGTGTATTATTAGGGATAGTTTCTGCTTCCCAGAATTTTTCGAGAGACTGCAAAATATTACCGTCGTTGTTCCTAGCTAGGAACGAAACAGCAGGACCCTTATAACGGCAATGTTTGGCCAAATTGCCTGCCAAAATGTAGCCTAACTTTGTTTCCTGAATAATGGGAAAATGAGGACCGCGTACGTATTTGTTGGCTAAAATTAAATCTAGGTAGAATTGCGCTCCCAAAAGTATGTCGATGTCAGCCGAAATGTTAAAATGTGGGTCGGCTAAGAACACGTTATCTGGAATGTTGAAATGATTTATATCAAAAGATTGTGCTGGCAGTTTATGGGTTAATGCAGATAAAACCGCACAATCTGCCTCGAAGCTAAATCTTTGATAACGAGAAATAATGCGTATAGACGCGAGATTAGTGGCATGACACGCGGTATTATTTATACCTGTAATCGGTATGTTGGATTTAGGCAAGTTAAGCCGTAATTTCTTGGCAAATGATTCCGTACAAAAATTTATTTGTGCACCCGCATCCAAAAGAACTCTTGCGGTTTGTCTGTTGCCAGCCTGGTCAATGACAAACACAATTGCTGTTGATAAAAGAATTTTATTTGTGGATTGTAATTTGAGTGAACAGTAATTACTGCTGCTGGCAGAGACTGGCTTCGGCACATTGTTTATGTGCAACAATGTATGGTGTCGTTTTGAACATATCTTACGTGCCTGCTTAATCTTACAATTAGATACAAAATGATCCGATCTAAGACAATTAGTACAACATTTGTGATTTGATATAAATTGTCCTCGCTCAGCGGTGCTTAGTGCACGAAATTTATCACACATGTAAATTGGATGATTAGATTTACAGCACAAACATGAATAATTACTTGACGCTGAGTGACAACTCTTAAATGTAGTGCTGCCAGCAGCGCTTCGTGAATTATGTTTGTCAAATTTTTTGAATCTTAAGCTTACTTTGTTGAGTTGCTGTCCGGCATCGATAGGCAGTGTATTTTCTAACAACTGCCTACGTGCGTTTAAAAAGTGAGTAAAATCTTGAAAGTTCGGAAGGTTATCCGGGTCTATACACTCCTTCCATAATTTAAATGTAGTGTGGTCAAGTTTTGCTGATAATAATTGTATAGTGATAAGCTCGAATGAATTCACTGACAGTTGCATTGCCGCCAGTGAATTAACGGAAGACGTTATTGTATTTGTGAATTCTGCCAAACTTTGGACAGAGTCTTTAATTGTTGACTTGACTTCAAGTAAATTTTGAATGTAGTACCTTGCTAGTATGAACTTGTAGTCATACCTTGCGGACAGCAAACTCAACGCTATCGAGTAGTTTTCATTACAAATAGGTAGTGATTTAATTAAGTCTAACGGCTCATTTTTTAGAGAAGAATGCAAATAATGTAGTTTCTGCACTGACGATAGATCGGATCTTGCATGCACCAAGTCCAAAAAATTGAATAAAAATGCTGCCATTCCAAGATATTGCCTGTGAAGCAGGGCAAACTTATCGGTTTTAATTGCATATGGCCCGTTAATACGGGAGGTACAGTCTGAACATTAAAGGTATCAATTAATTGTAAAATATTAGCTTCTGTGGAATATAACATTTCTTCGACCTCAACTCGGTCTTCTTGAGCAGCGTTTATGTCTTTGCAAATAAGTTCGATTTCGGACTGTACCTCATCGTATTTCGTTGCCAATCTTTTCAAACTTTCAAGTCTGACTGTTAAAAAGTGTTTGGTATTAGAGTTTCTATCAAAGTTACTGACAGCTGATTGTATACACACTATTGCGGACTTTAAGCCGCCTCTCTTTCTGACTAACACTTTGAGGCCTTCTTCAGCCATTATACGCAACCTTGAAATGATGTTAGTGAGGTGATACCTTGTGGGCGATGTCCTGAAGCGTCGAGGCCGTGGAGAAGATGGCAAACACACAGCTCGGAGAGATGATTGCTTTGACTGACGTACTGAAGCTAGCAGGTGTAAGCTCTTGAAATGATGTCGTCAGGAGGCTCAAAGGCGACGAGCGAAATGCTGGTTGAATCACACCACGGTCGTATCAGCGGATATGCTGAGTCGCCCGTGATGGCCAGAAATTGGGGCAGAAAAATAATAAATAGGTGATTGATGTATCCGGAATCCAGGTCCGGAGCGACCAAAAAAATGTTAAGTATGAAGTGTTCGTGAATTGTCGATTTACTGTTGTAATTAATTCGCCAGGATGCAGAAATGATGAAGAGAGAGTGGGCTGTAGTTAATACATTGATGAAGAGAGAGTGGGCTGTAGTTAATACATTTATTGAAAATTATTCAGATTATTACAGCATTGAAATGGTTAGGTGTCAATTTTGAATATAAGACTGGCTAATGAGCGCATCGTAAATACAAGTCGTAAAATGTTACATTGAAGAATTAATTTAGTGAGAAATCCTAGGAGGCCATAAAGTCTTGGGCCTAAGGCCTACATTAATTGTCGCGACAAAGAAGAAATGAATGTGACAGGATAGCAGCGAGCGCAAGGGCGACCGCCGCTAGCGAACGTATGTAACCCACTGTCCAGATGTACAGGCATGAATTGAGCAAATTAAAAGCGCAGATTAGCCAACCTATAAATGCAAAAATTACCGCGCTACTGTTCAATGGTGGACCTAAGTAATATACACTCTGACAAAAATATGTTGGTTTTCAAAAATAATAATTAGTTGGAATGTATATTTCTTTTATACTACAAAGCACTATAATTAATGAATCTTTTTTCTGGTTTTATTATTGTCTGCAGGCTTCATTGTAGGTACCAGCTATTTGATTCTAAGGGCATCGTAACCGGAAAATCGACCAAAATCTCGATTCCTGGTTGTTTGTCTCAAAACAAACGTTAACATTTTCTGTGTAATTTGATAGGTTTATGTGAATGTGCCTAAATTTGTCTTAAATGACTTTTAAAACAATTGGGATTGTAAGAATAGTGTCAAAAGTGTTGGTAATGTTACTGTTTTTTACAAATCCGAAACCCCCTTATAACAAATCGTAGACAAATGTTGTTTTTAGCAAAGGAAAAGAAATTTCAATAAACATTCACTAACAATGTCCGTAATGTCTGTCACAAAGCCAATATTTGCTAATCTCAGTCATCCTAATTAGTTAAACAAAATGTTTTCATTGTAGTACACAGGATGCCAACGAATCACAAAACCATTTGATTTGGAATAGTTTGCCGAAAACAAAATATTTTCTTGACTGGATACTTTTGTTTTGGTGTACATGATGCTTTGTTCAATGAAGGTTATGTAAGTTTCAAGTCTTACAAAAATTAGTAATCAAACATGGATCAAAAATGATTAACGTAATGAAAAAATTGACTTGCACGAATGCTTGAGGCAGAGACAGCAGTAAATGAAATAATGTAAAAGTTTAGACAATCGACTAGAAATGTTAACAGTAAACTAGAGGACCAAATGCACATAGCTGAAGACCCCAAGTATGGAGCTGGACTATGTTACATCAGGTAAAACAATATAATCTGTTTCAAAACTTTTAATGCGTTTTTCTTAAAATCTAAAAAGAAAAGCCACCTTATAAGTTTTTGTGAAAAGCTGTCTGTCTCTGGCGTTGCTTTTATGAAAACAAAGACTTTCCGGTTATCAAGCTTATTACAATAGAATATAAGATATATCAAACTAACTATTAAGCATAGTCAATGCGCATGGCTCATTTTAAAATGACACAGCCCTTTGCGATGAACCTAAGGCGATACCATTTGGCATCAAAATATTACGTATACTTGTCTGGTCGTTTGCTACGTCATCAACATAGAACAGTTTTATTGTGTGCCTTTTAAAACAATGTGCGTTGCGTTATATTTATTTGTGCACGAATAATCCATCAAGTTTTCAAACGCTTAGTCAGCTCTCAGTATTATCTACAATTGGACGTAAAAACCAAAGATAAGAGCGTAATCTTAACTGATTTACAAATGGCACTAACAACTGGATTGTTTACAATCATAAATGTAAACTTATGTTTACAGAAACAACATAGTAACAGTTTATCTGTATCACCTCACTGTTATCAAACGTTACCCGTAACATCATTATTCACTTTCGTGCAACCGCGTCATCAGCCCGTTATTAAAATCCGTCTGGATTCACTTGCTAAACTGTTGCCGCCTATCGATTTTTATTTCCGCAACAGTTGTAAAAAAACTCGGTTCCGTGTCTAGAATCACTTTGAATACTTTTCTCGTATCATGACAATCATTTTTAATTTTATCATACGATAAAAATATTTAATATTTTATAGACATACTGTGATTGCTGACAGTGTTGCATACTTTATAATTCCTTTGTTAGCTTTTAGGTTATTGAATATAATTGTTGCTGAAATAATGTTTATTTACCTTAAAGTGGTAGAAAACATAACTAAACTGCGTTAACTTTATACAAAGAGATCTCAGATTTTAATGTAGCTATAATTTGTTTTTATTTAGTAACATAAATAGAAAAATAAATTATAATATAAACAAAGAAAATAAACTTGTGACATTACAGAAGTATTTTTTTTGGAATATAATATATTTTACGAATAGATGTTTGGAAACACTATAACTCCTTATCGCGTTTTTGGCTTACTTTCTAGACATGACTTAATTCATTATCCTGTATAATACGTTACTACAGAAATTACTGCTTTCATTGATTCTGATATCACATTACCTGTCAGGTGTTTTAGTTTTTCCTGTAGGCCTACTTTATAAATGTGTAAACAATAGGCGCTTTTCAGTATTCTAGCATCAATTAATCATTATTTGTTGCAGCGATACTATATTGACGTGTCTAATTCTAATTCTCTACTATCGGAGCATGATGAACCTATGACGAGGATGATGATCCTAAACTCGTCATCATGATCGTCATCTTCGCTAAGGATTAAGTCAAAAATGGTTTATTCCGGTCCCAAGTAGATTAACAAAAGGGTCACACCAACGCTTTTTTGTGTCCCCCACGCCTCTCCATCCTGTCGGCTTATAGGCTAATTCTGTACTTGTAGGAGCAGTCATCCATTTGGTTAAGATGTTCCAAACCTTTTAGCTATATATTAGACAATCCTATCGAGTATGTTTATAATATTCAGGTGCTGCCGTACATCTGCATTTCTTCTGCTCACTTGAAGAGTATATCCTGCCAAATCCTACTCCGTACACTAGACAAGGGCCATCCACCTTTAGAGGGAAATTTCTTACCCCAAAGGGATAGCGGGTACCCTAAACTCTAGTTGTTGGGAAATGGAGGGAGGGATCTTATGCTGCCTGTCACTTGGTCTCCACAAACTCTTGAAGGTGCACTGGATATTTCCCTTCATCGAGGAATGACACCGTATGATATTACTCATCCTATTCAGTAAATTGACGTACAATACGCAAGTATAGGACAAATTTAGTGCACATATTTAAATTATTCTAGAATTTGTAAAAAACAGTGTTACAAAGTTTGTACTTATACTATCAAACTGTTACCCATTTAGAGTAATGCATATTTCTGAAGACTTAAGTGATTAAAATTTGTTTGTGATAATTATCTATGTAACTTATTTGTACACAGCCAACTGCCACGAAAGCTTACTTCCTTTCTTTATGTAAATTTTGTGTACCAACGTAACACTGAAGTGTATTAAACCAGTTTACTGTCTCGATAGAAGTGGACGAGACGTGTCAGTGCACTACTGTAGATGCACCATTCTCAGATTGTGGCACACGCCACTGTATTTATTCGATAAATTACACACAATTCTGTACATATTCTCTACATACACATTACAATCATAATAATTAGAGCAAGTAGTAAATTGTTATCTTCTTGACAAAGGAAGGTTCTTGCTTAACAAGTAACTCACAGAATTTGAAATAGGAGATAACTTATAAAAATTCGCTAGCATTCTAGCACTAAGACTAAAATTTTCCTTAATTTATTCGTTGAACTTTTGTTACCCTTATTTATACATTAAAATAAAGTTGCCCTGAATGTTAAAAAATTGATTCTTTATAATCCCTTAATGTCTCATAGACTCAATGGCTCTGAATCGAGTGTTTTAAAATTGGAACGTTCAAACTTAAAAATGAGCAAATTATGAAATCCAGTTGTTTACGTAAATCAATGAAATATTATCTTTTTTTAAACTAAATTAGTATTGTCCTCAATCCTGATGTTTCGTGTTGTAATTTTTAACATTATGGGCAGAAGTGAGGTTACTAAAGAGAACACAATTTTCAGAGGGAATGAGAACGTTATACCATCCATTAGATGGCAAAGCATACCTGAGTTACATTAAAGAAATTGATAAATTGATAAAGAAAATATTAAATTGAAAACTGTGTGAAAAGAAAGGGCGATGACGTCTAACAAATTGTTGGAAACGTGGTGAGGAAGATGAACTGGTAAGAATGGGGGGGATCAATGAATTCAATAGATTGTAGTTTAAGTGAAGAAGATGAAAGAAACTTGTAATAAAAGCCTGCCTGAGTTACAGTGCTAGAATAAAATTGGACTGTAGACAATGGGAGTATAAAGTAAAAAGCAAAACAATAAATAAATAAAAATGTTTAGAATAATGTCTTTTCAGAGGCTGTGCTGCGCTCCTTTGCTCTGATCCTCAGGTGGACTAATTTACTATTATATTCAGTACACGTAGTTAATTTGTTTACTTTTGTACTATTATATGTATTCAAATGCACGTCTCACGCACAAACGTTTAGCATTTTTATTATGAAAAACAACATTTTACTTGACCAACAACATTTGTCCAAGGGTTATTGTTAGAAAATCACTTTTCCATTTAGTGATCAGATATCCTTACAACACTTGCATTAGTCTTTTTGATAAGATTATCGGTTCTATTTAAACTAATTCGAGACATGCAAAGTCAGAGTTGGAAATACGAGTTCAAGGATACATCACCGTACAAAGCTGATTACGAAATAAATTTGTAAACGAGAAGTAAATTGTATATTAGCCAGAGCAAAGGAAGCATTGAATAGGAGAGAGAGAGAGACACTTTTGTTGCCAGTTTAACTTAATAAAGTAATAGTCAAGTGTCAAGTGTTTTATTTAGAAGGTTTAAGCTTATGGATCTGAAACATGTTCAATAACTGATAAACACTAGAGAGATGTGATCCAGGCATTGGAAATATCTGGCAGTGGATATAAGAATTGATCCCCAAGGTAGAGAGGCAGGGAAAGAGAGAAAGAAAGAGAGAGAGAGAGAGAGAAATAGATAGTGGGAGAGAAAAGGGAGAGGGGGAGGGAGGGAGAGATAGAGAGAGAAAGAGAGAGAGAGAGAGAGAGAGAGAGAGAGAGAGAGAGAGAGAGAGAGAGAGAGAGAGAGAGAGAGAGTGACAGAGACAGACAGACAGATAGACAGACAGACCAACGTTTGTCTAACCTGAGGTAAGGAGATCCCCTTGTATTAAGTGCAAACACACTCTGTACAGATACGATGAACGGACTGAAAGTAAGGTATATTTCTGCCTTCCGCCTAAGGCCGCAGTGCAGGATAGGAGCCAGGAGGGTAGAGGGTAGCTAACATCCAAGCGACCTGCCAGGCAAGTATCCGACGCGGGCTTCGTTATGGACGCCAGAAGCATTCCCTCTCCCTCCATTCAAGCCATGCTGTCTGGCGTGTGTTGAGGTGAATAGTCGAGTTAGTTAATTTTACAGTCGAGTCAAATTAAACAAATAATTCAGCCAGCTGAATTTTTGTGTCATTTTAAGCAATGTCTGAAAAGTTCACATCGATACACCCTTGCTAAAAAAATGTATGGGGGAGTCGAACGTAAAAAAAGAGATAATACCCCTAGACCCACACGGTAGGTCTGTTCACCTGTTCAGCCTAGGAGCCCACTAACTCTAAATCCGACCCTGGGTATTTCGTCAGACGTCAATTAACTAAAATAAAAAAGTTAACTTCCTTAACTTTGGGGTGGACGGCTCCACCTCAGAGCCTTCGTTTACAAACCGCGGTTGCTAACGACGATGGTCACATTAAAATCCCCCCCCCCCAATTATTTCGCTGACACACCTTAATGTGTTAGGCTACATTATACATCTATTGTTTTTTCATTTAATCAGTAGTTAAATGATAAAAACTAATAGTGAGATATTGGTAAAACTATTAACACTGAACGATATTTAGTGTAAAAATTTTACCTATAATGCACGATGGGCTTGAAGAAATTAGAAGGAAAATTACATTCAAATTATTTACAGGAAAACGTAGCAACTCAACCACTTCAATAAAAGTGTGTCCCGCAGAAGAACCAATTATTTTAAACTATTTTGTTACAATAAGAACGATCATTTCAAGGAAAAACCGTGAATACTCCCGATCAGTTTAAATAAAATTTAATAACAGATCGTCAATGATGCCCCTTTCACAGCTGATCTAAAAAAAAATCAATGTTACAAATTTATCAGTTGATAGCGATTGGTACTCGAACAATAAATATTGTCACGATATGCGCGTATGCAGCTTTACGTAGGTCAACCGTTATCAGTGATTTCTTTATCCAGCAGTATTCTCCGTAGTTGACGTAAGCCACTCAAACATGGGTTTCACAACAATCAACTTCGTACTGTTTATTGCAGTATTATTGGTAAGCATGTGTGTTGTTACGTCGGTTATGTTATGGTACATCTATAAAAGTTTATTTTGTACTGTACACCCCAGCCTGTTTGTTGAACCGATTCACTGATAAACCATTTTCATATGCACAGACATTGTATGCCAAACACGGACTCACGGGGAAAACGAGTGCTTGGGTTGTCACTTAGCGTGATCAATGTAGGGAAAGTGTCGACATTTAGAAGACCCGGGTATCCAGAGACTATTCCGGATATTACACTTGCGTCGGGTCTCTATCATCAAAAATTGTTTGATGGAAAGTTAGAGAAGAATACACTGGTAGTGATCACCAGTACATAGTCTTTAGCCTCCGTGACAAAAGAAGACAGGAAGGTGAAAAGTCTTGGAGGAGACGTAAATGGAATGCTGGCAAACTCGAGAAACACTTGTATCAGAAATAGAGAGAGAAGAGGACTACGTGCTGGAGAGGTCCGGCCCCGCGGAGCGTGTAATTGAGACCACAATGAAGCTGATAGCCAGACCTGTGACGTTTCAATGCCTCGGTAAAGAAAGCCGGAAGAAGAAAAGCGGTATACTGGTGCACTGAGGAGATTTTTACTCTGAGGAGGAGATGTCTTTCTCTCAGGCGAATTGTTACCAGGAGGAGGAAAAGGAATGGCGACCGTGCAGAACAAGAAACAGCAGAATACAGAGCTGCCAGACAAGACCTTAAAAAGACTATTATCAGTAGCAAACGACGAAAGTGG
This sequence comes from Magicicada septendecula, assembly GCA_034769895.1. NCBI lineage: Eukaryota > Metazoa > Arthropoda > Insecta > Hemiptera > Cicadidae > Magicicada > Magicicada septendecula. The sequence goes on from CM068375.1 coordinate 318,951,062, forward strand.
GAGGAACTAAAGGCTGATGTGAATAATGACCCCTAGGGGTTGGGTTACAGGGTCGTCGTGCGCAAGCTTGGGGCACAGTCGACTAGCACAATCATGGATGCACTCTTTCCGACCCACCCAGTAAATGTTCATGAGCCGCGTCACATAGCAGAAGACGAAGTCCCGCTGTTTAGCGATGAAGAACTGAAGGAGGTCGAAGGCTTAATGAAGAGTGGCAAAGCCCCAGGACCGGACGGTATTCCGCCAGAAGTTCTGAAGGTGATTGCTAGTTCATGCCCTCGGATAGTTGTTAATATGTACAACAGCTGCCTCAGGGAGAGATACTTCCCCAAGCGTTGGAAAGTGCAGAGGCTGGTGCTTGTCAGCAAAGGTAAAAGTGACCCAGACACGTCATCAACCTTTGTGCATGCTGGATACTGCTGGAATGTATCTGGAAAGGTTACTAATGCCACGTCTGATAGCAGCCATTCAAAGCGCGGGAGACATGTCAAACTGACAGTACGGCTTTCGGAGAGGCCATTCAACTATTGTAGCAGTGAAGGAGGTAGTAAGAACTTTCCATGTAGCCCATCAGGGGAATCATTACTCAAAAAATATAGTCCTGTTGGCGACGCTGAATATTAAGAATGCTTTCAATTCTGCCAGCTGGAACGACATGCTTAGGGCTTTGGAACACTTCTTCCGGAACCCACAGTATCTCCTGCGGATAATAGAGTGCTATCTGAGTGACAGAGAACTTATTTATGATACGACAGACGGACCTCGTAGGAAGAAGATCACTCCCGGGGCTGCCCAGGATTCAATTTTAGGCCCTGACTTTTGGAACGTATCCTACGACGGAATTTTACGGATGGAGACGCCGCCAGACACTTTCCTGGTAGGGTACGCAGACGATATCGCAGCAGTGATTGTAGCATGGAACGCCGAGAATGCACAAAGAGGCCTGAATCAAGTAATGAGGCGAGAGTGCTCCTGGCTTGAAGAACACGGCCTGGATCTAGCCACCGATAAGACGAAATAGTACTACTTACCCGGCGACGGGTTCCCACTAAATACCTGGGAGTGAGACTGGACGCAAAGTTTTCCTATTGGGATCAAATAAAGTATGCAGCGGATAAGGCGGCTAACGTTACAACGAAGCTCAGCAGACTTATGGCCGACGTAGGAGGTCCCACTGCAAGCAAGAGGCGATTGTTGATGGGCGTCACAGAATCCATCCTTCTGTACGGTTGTGAAAATTGGGCTGGTGCACTAAAGATCAAGAAAACATATGGCGTCGGTGCAGAGAAGAGGAAATTTCTCAGAGTAGCATCCTCTTACCGGACAGTGCCAGAGCCCGTAGTCCTGGTGATAGCGGGATGATTCCCATAGATCTTTTGGCTCTAGAGCGAAAGCATTTATTTAAAAGAAAAGAGGAAATTGGAAGACATGTCGCAAAGCATAAAGCCAGGGAACTCACTCTCCGGCACTGGCAAGATCGTTGGGATAGAGAGGAGAGAGGAAGATGGGCCGCAAGGCTCATATCAAACTTGAAAGTATGGATCGACCGCCAACACGGTGAGGTCAACTACCATCTTACCCAGTTGCTCACCGGCCACGGAAATTTTAATGCCTACCTCCATAGAATCGGAAAGGTGCAAAGCCCAGCATGCCAATACGGAGACTCTCTCCATGAAGCTGCATCGCACACGTTTTTCAAGTGTTGCAGATTCGAAAGACAGAGGACGGCAATGGAAATGGAGCTCGGGGAGTTCATGCCCGAGACCATAGTTGCACTTATGCTTCGTGGTAAGGCGGAATGGGACGGTATCAATGCATTTATTCAGTGGGTCTTACTAGAAAAAAGACAGGCCCAACTTGCACCCAACGGGCAGTAGACGGTGAGGAACATCTAGATGGAGCCTGATAAGTGTGAAATAGGCTCCATCCTGAAGTAATGCGCAATGTGGTCCCAGGATGGATATGAATGCTTGAATTAGAGGTGGGTTTTTTAGTGGGTGAGAGTCCCACACACGAGAGGAAGCACACGCCTTCTCTGACGGTGCATAAAGCATTTTACCCCTATAAAAAAAATTATTATTATTTTTAAAGCACTATATTCTATTAGCAATATTTGAAAATTGTAGTTTTACTTGTTTGACGTTATTAGTTATTAAAGCAATTTAGTGAAAAAAATTACTTTGTTTCAGTTAATCCTTTCGAGTACTCTTAGTATCCTTTTCATCAGTGCGATTAAACTCTTGCCTACTGCTATTTCATACTTTCCATTTAACCCTAATTGTTGTTACTATACCATTTTCTTGAATACTTGTTCATTGTTAATATACAAATTAATACCAACTAGTTCCGTGAGCTACAGAACTTGCTGACTATTTTGAAATAAATACATAATTATTAGAAAAATTTCTAATTCAGATATTTTGTTAATCATGAGAAAAGTTACAAAAACCTATTCCACTATGTATATTTAGTAAGGTAGCAGTTGTAAAGCAGATAGCTATACCTACAAGCCTACGTCTAGTAATGTTCAGAATTTTACGTAACCGTTAGCAATATCTAAACTTTATTTTGCAAGCATAGCTTACTAAAATTTTGAAGGTGGTTCAAAATATCCAGATGCGTTGTGAGATTAATTATTAAATATTGTAAGTTTGAAGTTTATATACAATTTTTCATAATTTTGTACCATATTATAACATCTCAACGTTATAATATCGGGAACCTGGTTAATTGGCTCAGGTCAATCAAACAGGCTGCCATAATATTAACAAATTCATAATTAACTGAAATATAAACAAACGCTAAATAGGATCCCGTGAATTCAGGAATTTAGACAGGGGTTTGTAGATTTATTCACTCAGCTTTCTGGACCATGACATCTCTTTATTACATCTTGTTTTAACATCATTGAAGAAAATGAGTAATGTGTATACTAAAGACAAAAATATTTGCACATTACGTACAATTGAAATTAGTGTAAGTTATGGGTGAACATAACTTGTACTACCCTCGGATCCGAGTTGTTTGTACCTGTATATGATATTACAAATAATAATCTTTATTTTGTGCCATCTGAAGGATGGGCTTATTTAACTTTAGAGTGTTATACTCATTAAATTTAACACATCTTAATACATATCATGAAATTACAGTTTTATGGTTATTAGGTCAGTCTTTTGTGTTTTATTCTACACTTATTTTGTTATTTAAGTGTCTTTCATATATATTAGTTTAAGTTAAGTTCTGAACCACTGAAGTAGAACTTCCGTGTCACCTGTGTGTAACATATCCTCGGCGAATCGGAGCTTCTGTCTGTTGTGCAGGGTGTCTGGGAGATCTTCTGTCTATCGTATGTTGGTGAAGTATGGTGTCATTATTAAAGATGAGTAGTCTGTCTCTTCTGTAGATTCTTGTGGTCTGTTTTTGGTGATAAACCTTCACTGGTGTTCACATTGTCCTACCGCACATACTGCTTATGGTTAACAGTTACATTTTAAAGTTTAACATCACATTTAGGTGATGTTATTTAATTATAGAGATGTCATCGTCGCACACTCAAGTCATTTACAACATTCAAATCATTCTGCGATTACACAAGCTTTACCTAGTCTACATGTTTTATATTGTCAACATAACTTTCTGTACGCTGTATCAGCAGCGGAGTCTCTGAGTCAACTGAACTAACTAACTAACTGTAGGGGTAATGGGGTTGTCCGCGCGCGGGTAGTTTCTCAGCGCGAAAAGTAGTTCTCAATTATTATTAAATATTTTCCTTTAATTTGCTTACCATTTAATTACATCACTCTATATTTTTATTAATCTTTTATGTAACACGAGGTCGTTATAGATTTATTGGGTTTCGAAATCTAATTTTATTAACTGATACATTGGCAAATCGGCATGCTACTACCGGTTTGGGGCATGGAGAAAGGGTTCATCAGTACCTTATTAAATTATTTTAGTATTATAATTTTTTTTTATTTTTTTTATTGTGGGATTTAGGCATCTTAAATCGTGACAATATGTAAACTTTCACATTCTTTCAAAATTTTGACTTTCATTTTTGGCTCATGATGCCCGTAAGTAAATAATGTCAGAATACACTCGACTTTAGCATAAATTTGTTTTAGTTTGATAACCTGAATATATATTTACAATTTGTTTTTAAATTTCTTAAACGCTTTTGCGGAATCTAGTGTTATAAAATTTTGTAATTTCGAAAAATCGACACTATACTTAGATGCTTTTAAAATTTTGTTTAATTGTATGCCCCAAACGAATTTTTGTTATTTAAAGAAATTTTTGTACCTGACCGCTTTTCCTTTCGTTTACATTACTTTTCGATAGGTTCTCTCTCAAACCACATGGTTAAACACGTACGTTTTGCGAAAAGTGGTTTATTCATTCAAATGTTGCCCTGAGACAAACTACAAATAGGAAGATAGAGTAGACAGACAGGCAAAACAATGCCAAACGATTAAGTTAACACTGAGAACTGAACTCACTCCTTCAACTACATTACACATCTAACATCAAATCAAGCCCACATGGGTCCACATATGCGCCCCCCCCCACATACAGAAACAGGTGCAATAACAAAAATAAACTGGGAAAGCAGAAAGAACAGTAACGGTTTCAACATTTCCGTATTTCTGTAAGGAAATGAAGTCGCACTGACAAAGAAGACTCAAAATTACCATGCAAACTAACCCAAATAACACAGACGTTAACAGTGAAAAATCAATACAAAAGTGCTCAGCCAAACAAGAAAAGACCAAGTCGATCAAAACATTGTGACAGAGAGTGACACATGGTGAAGTGGTGGACAATTCCGTTTATCTTGGAGTAAACATAGGTAGCAAAAATTGAATTAGAGGGATACAATATCCGAATAAGGATCAACATAGCCACCAAAGTATTCTACGTTCTACTGGAGACATTTAGTTTTAGGAATGTGCATAGGGAATCAAAAATGAAAGTATATAAGACTCGTTAGGCTAATGCTATTCTACGTCTGTGAAGTCTTAGCCGTACGGCAGAAAAAGACCGACATTGTAGGTACTTTTGAAAGAAGAATCCCTATACGTGCTATCAGACGAGTACAAGTAAATAACTCACGAAGGCAGGGGCAAAATAACGAATTATATCAAACGAATGAAGAGTGCCCGGTAATTTGTAAGTATACAAAGATTGCGCTGGGCTGGGCATATCATCAGAACGAAACAACTAGGAGGGTGTATTTGGTATCCGGAAGGTGACAAGGCATACAGGTAGACCGACGAAGGTATGTAATGATGGCGAAGGGATGGTATTACGGAGGATGGCGCAGCGATAAACAGAGAGGATTGAAGGCGGAGGTTGTTCAAAATCAGGGTCCGATTTGGACTGCAGAATAACAGAGACGAGAGAGAGAAGATAAACATTTCGACCAGCTAGTTTTGGAAAATTAGTATCCAAGAGAGTGTTGATGAAAAACATTGTCTAATAAAGTTGGAATACCTAATAGATCACTCGATTAATTAAAAAATTAGACAAACTTCTTATTTTTCTTATCATTGATTACGCATACTGTGTTTTCCTCCTTCGCCAAGATCACATTTTTCGGGTGCCCAAAATTTTTCCTCGTGGTTTTAATTTTTTACGATATTCGTTAGTCTGCGTGTGTCCATTCTATCGACGTGCTTAATCCACCTTGACGTGCATTCATGTGATTTGTAGAGGATATTAAAAATCCCAAAATCTGTTGTTAATTATTGTATTCTGTAGCACTGACCGCTCCGCAGAAATTTCATTTCATCAGCTTGTATTATTCTTATTGTTTTTGGTACCGTCACGCAACTTTCTCTATCAGAAATGAGTGTTATAGTAGTGGCATAACTACTGCTTTATAGAACCTCAATTACGAGACCACAACAACGGTATGGGATCATGGGGAATACCGAGGAGGTGGCATCCCAGCATTTACGATAGTGTGAAAATAATTGCTGATGTCGTGTAATTAGGTGTTGGGTCACTAGAGGCAAAGGAAAACAATTCCTACGGGAAACTTCAGACAGGTTCTTAAGCCTTAATATGGTACTCTCATCAACAAACATACCCTATACCATACTGGTAAATTCAGAAGGCATTACGAAAATACTCAAGGCTTCTAGTCAAAGTTAGCTCACTAAAACGACGGAAACGGAGACGAACCAGGTCCAGGAGTCCATGTCAAGGAAACACTCTATGAGAAGGTGAAAAGAGACATGCAATGTGGTAGCTGATAAAACAGAAGCCTCTGATTGGTTTACTGCATACAAGAGACAACAGTATCTGTATAAGACTCACATAGGATGGATGGATTTTCTCCTTGTATAGTAAGGTTTACGCGGTGAGTCACATGAGTTGTGCCACCAAGAGATACATGATATATCATGATCTATTACAAGATATCTTTAAAATTTTTATCTTTTGTCACATTATATAAAACTTGTGGCGTGATTACTACAGCAATGAAGAAGAAGAAGGTGTCCGTCGACAGAGCGGAGGTATCATCCTCACGATGATAGAAAAGCAATTGCTGCCTTCCAATTATTTGCTGACTTGTTGACAACGGGTAAAGGAGAGGACACCAACACGATCTCAGGCAGATTATTTATAAAATAACATACCCCGTACTCTGGTTTGAGGTATTCAAAATTACCTGAATGTTTGGATACAAACCTCTCAATAGTCATAGTTTATGAATATTACTGGAGACAGTGGCCATCACAATCAAATTTGATTCTACAGTGAATAGGGTCGCCTTCTTTTGGTTTCCAATTTCTACATTCTCAGGCTACCAAATTTTCCTTCCCTAAGATCTCCTTCTGATGTAGCCTTTGTGCTTAAAAGAAGACTTCCGACTGTTTAGTGCAGGTTTTAAAACAAAAAGCGGCGTCAGCTTTACCTCTTGGTGAAAACAAATCTCTAACTAAAAGTTCTAATAGTCAAGTTTTCAACGTTTTCAGTGATCTCGTAATTGCACCTAAAAATCATAGGCAAGAACGTAATTGAAAACATTATCAGCCAAGCTGTTAGGCCGTGGTCTAGTGTTTACGTTGACAGATGTTTCGGCCTCAACATCGGAGGCCATCATTAGTGTTGGTAACAATTGGCTCGGCGTCCGCTAATTCACCACAGACGTGAGGTAGAGACTACGTATTTTGTCTAAGAAGGCTCGCTTATATAAACTTTGATACCAGCACGACCTAAGGCCAAAAACAGCATCAGCCAACTAGCATCAAGTGCTATCAGTAGATTTGGAGCACATAATGCTAATTCCTATTTAATTTGAGGATTTCTTCTCATCTATTCATCGCGACGAAAACATGTTTAAAGATCTCAATGGACTCCACGTGCAACTAAGGTTAATAGCCACTCTCCGGGGAAAAGGTCTTAATCTCCTCAAAGAGAACGCGGTGGTAAGCATCAGAGAGTGCATGCTCGGACTGCTGCTTCAATCGACAACAGCGGCTGTGTTCACCAACGCGGGGGCGGGCGCTATAATGCCTTGGGAACTCTACAAGAGCGTAATCTTAACTAATTCACAAATAGCATCAAGCAACACAAATTCAATTAAACTGTTTGCAATTCTAACTGTAAATTTCTGTTTACGGAGACAATATGGCAACAGTTTATCTCAGTAACTACATCATTAACAAACATTACCCGTGACGTCAATATTTACTTTTGGGAATCTGATTCATCAGTGCGTTATGAAAATCTACTTGAATTCACTCATTAAATTGTTGCACCCTGATAACAAGCAATAAGAAGCTATTATCAAATCGTTTTTTGTGTATTTTTCATTCTCTTCCAGTAACGTGACAGTGGTAATTGATTACAACACACGATAAAAACATTTAATACTTCACATATGTGTTGTGTTTGTTGACAGTGTTGAGAATTTAATTGCTTTGTTAGTTTACTGATAACTGAATAAGACTGTTGCTCTTGTTTTGTTTGTTTTTCTTTCTGATTGGAAGAAATAAAGTTTATCATAGAACTCACAGTTTCGTGGAAATCGCCGAATAATTTTGTGTTAGCTCTGTACAACGGGATACAGGCTGAACTCAGATCATAATGTAATCGTAAAAGGTTTGTGCTTGCAAGATGAATAGAATCACTAAATATGAACACATAGAGCAGCAGTTATATTTATAACAGTTTACATGGGATATGATGTATCGTACAAATACAAATTATAAATATTTGTTTACAGGAAATGATGGTAAGAATTTGTAGAAATGATGTCTATTGTCATATTATAAAACTTAAAAATGATAATATAAACCTTATTCATTATTTTTTTTAAAATGTGGTGATCAGTATAATAATGAGTACCAGTATATAATAAGAGTTGACCACTGTACATTTTCCGCTGATGGTCACCACACATCGAACGAATTAGTACACGTCAGTGTTAAGGAACATGGGTCAGTGTTAATAAAATGGGTTGCTCTACTGAGTAACGAGAAAATTCTAAACAAAATAAAAACAAATAGTAACTACACGAAACTTCTAAGAGTAACATAAAATAAATGGAACATTTCATATACAAAAAAGTATACCAAAGAGTGTTCGTGGGGAGTCACAGTTAAAGGGAAAGCTCGTAGAGGAAAGTCAAGAGTTACTGTGACAGAGGAAGTTAAGGGAAGAGGGTATGTAAAATCTAAAGACGCGCCAGGGGACAGGAGGAGTTGGAGTCAACAATAGTTTGTAGAACCTTCCTATAAGTAGTTGAATAAGAGAAGTTGGTGACGATGTGATTTTATCCACTGTAACAATATTGGTTACAGCACATGGTTCGTATTTCACATAATTGAAATAGGTTTGACTTCTTAAAACTATGTTATTGTAGTTTTAGCATCTTATGTTCCACATTTGTCTCTCCAAATAATCCTGACCCATCGACCATGTATTCCCCATTGTTTTTTTGGGGGGAGATTGTTTGAGTCCGGTCCGTATTCGGGCCGGACTCGGGCTGGTCTGGGGCAAGCCCACTTCAGCCAGATGGTAAGGGAATTGTGGGGAGTTGTACGCCAATGCTGACCGGCCGTTAAGAAGGTGGAGGCACGTAGTTGGGAGTGTAGTGCATGTTGGGTTTATTGTGTGCACCTGTAGTTGGTAGCCAGGTGTGAGAGGAAGGGGTAGATGGAGGCGCCCTTCAAGAGTGTTTGCTGATTTATTTATTCATTTATCGTTCAAATATTGTTCTGTTGCAGGGCGGCCAAGACAGGGACGTGTAACGCAGGTCCCCAAGGCTGGTAGGTGGCGTCAAGGTAGACGGAGGACACGTAATTGTGGATTAAAGAGACGGGAAGTGTTATTGTGTGTGTTCAAGAAGGTTGAACGATGATAGAGTTTAGAGTTTAGATACATTTAGTATAGTGTTGGGTTTTTAAGCTGCTTGCGTGTTTCTAGTCTCTGACGCAGAGGATTAGTGGAGAAGGATAGTAGAGAGAAGGTGAGAGTGGCTAATTTTGTCTACTTCTCTAACGCAGTCGGCGGGGAAGTCTTGGAGGAAGACCATCGGCTATTGCAAGGAAACGATTTATTAAGAAAGAAGGTCTGCTGGTGTTGCAGGTATTTCTATTGCTTGATGGGACTTTTGATTGCAGGGAAGTGCGGCGCGAGGCCGTGCGCGAATATTTCTAGTTTAGGTTAGTGAGAAGGGTGTCCAGCTTAGGGAAGTGGGTATTTAGCTCATACAGAGCTGCGTTGGAAGTCTTTGTACGGCGTGGTCGGCGGTAAATGAGTCTTAAAGTTCGTCGTTCTGTGATAAGGTGGGGATCTAAGAAGGCAGGGGAAGCGGTAAAGAGAACTGGATAGGCGTATGTGATGACAGAACGGATGCATGTAGTGCACATTCGGCTTAGTAATTCGCTGGAGCAGTGGTTTTGTCTGTTTAGGGTTCTGAGAGAACGGAGTCGGGCACGGAGTTAGGAATTGTTTATATCACGTTCTTCATCAATGCGATCTCTTGCCTGCAACTTCTCCTTCTTCCTAGAGGTGTCTAGATATTTACTCAACATATTTCTGACTTCTCTACACATATCTATGCCATCTTAACCTTTTCATGTCATTCGATTGCAAAATGATTACCTTAATTTTCTGTGCTGTTTGATGACGATCAGGCCAGCCTGTCAAACGCAGACATCAGCTTGCAGGCGACTGTACACTTTTTGAATCAAATCTGCAAAGATTTTGGATTATGGATTTCTACATTGAAGACAAAGGCAATTGATTTTCATAGAGCTGATCCCATACGAACAAAATTTTTTTGTACACGTTAATTTTCAAGAGCAGGTCAGCAATTTCGAATAACTGGGCTATAATGTGTTTTATAGTACAGAACGTTACGTGGTGGATAACCAACACAAGTTTAGTTTTACGCGCCGAACTGTCAGAGAATTTAAAATTATCGAGTAAAGAAATACTTCTAAATTTTTATAACGTGTTGGCCTCCCCTACCACTTCTCTTTGCGTTTTGAAATTTGGCTGTAACGAAATCGCAGGTCAGTCGTATTCAAGCGGCCAAAATGAGATTTCTCAGGCACGTAGCACGATAGCCTAAACTCTTCAAGATCGTAGAATAAATGCATATATGCGCAGGAAATAAATATTATGACTATAATCGACGTAATCTAATCGACGACTGCCGAATTTGTAAGCAAATATTAAATTATAATCTGTAGGACGTCAGAAAACTGGACGACCAGATCTGGAGTTACCAGATCTAGTATATCTGTTGGGAAAAAGGATTCTTGTTTAATACGATAATGCCTGAATTCCTGTTGCATTTCCTCCAGTAATTTATCTTTGCCAGTAATTTTATGGTCTGATTCCAGTTCTAGGCTGTTCCAGTCTTTTAATGATGTCTTTATGAGCGCCCTAATTTTTGGTTATTTTCTACATAAAATAATATTTGTTTTGATCCATATTTTTCACAATTTCCACATTGTATGTCAATAGTCTAACTTAGTACAAACTTTGACTTGTGAAGAACTAATATTGACGTAAAAGTGATGTTTCATATATGAATAATGCATTACATAAAAATTTCGACACACAGACCGTACTTTTAAAATTTTGGAAAATGTGCTTTCCGAGAAATATTTCGAGAAATATATTTCTAAATAAACAAACTGTTAATTATCACCAGCTCTGCAACATTTAACTAAGGCTAATTCTTACCTACTGATGTCATACACGCCCCAAGGTATGCGAGTTACATTTAGGACTGCCTTTCCAAACGACAAAACGATATTAAATCTTAACATTTCTCTAACAAGATTCTTGCCGCTTACGCGGAGATAAACTAAATACAAATATTTTACGTAATCTAACGTACGCTGACAATTCACAACGCCATGAAAGGGAGTTATTCAATTTGTACAAAGTTTAATTCGACATTAGAGCGCTCTGTATTCAGAACTTGATGACATTTTCCTTGAAAGCGCTCTCTACTGTGTCTGAACCGTGTCGACGTACAAATTGTGTCCTCACAATTGTATAATATAATTCTGCTTAACCAACAATTTGGTTCTAGACTCCCAAACAAGTTAGTTTCATTTAAACTAATTCGTACTAAATGCTTTCCGATTTTCACTAGAATTTGGTAATCGGAGTGGTAGTATCATATGCTGGCGTAGTGGACACACTGTATTGCGCCTTAATGATATTACTGTTAGGCCTATAACTAGACTTTTTATATCTGTTTTCAAAATATTTTTGTATTTGCATTTGTGAGGAATTAAAAACTTTAATTTAAGTGGAAGGCGTCTGGTTGTAGACACCATTGGTACCAAACTTTTGACCGAATGAATGACAACGGGATTCTCGTGCGAGTCTTCAGGTACACGGTGTTTGAATGAAGCGTTTGGCGCCCACGAAAGGGATGATCAGAACAGTTCATCATCCTGAACACGCCGTTCTCTCGACCATGAATAAACAGGAGAAGAAGAAGAAGATTATTTTGTTGTCGTTATTATTATTAGTATTAATACTAAAGTAATAAAGATAATGATAATGCGCCTAGGTTCAAATGAGAAGTCGTATTGGTAACTTTCAACTCATGGTTTTTTATTTCGTATCCATAACTCATACACTGGATTAGATTTCATAATTTTCAAAATATTTTTGCTATTTTTAATTTCTCGCTAACCTCTTAAGGTCTTCCCACTTCATTTTCTAAAATTTGAGCAACTACTTGGTGCCTTGTATGTCTCACTATTTTTTCTTCACAATTCTTGTGTCTTAAAATTTTCAAAGATTCTAACTCTTCTACACTTTTAAAGTGGCCCAACCAACACAGCTGTTTTCCAACTATTTTTCTCACGTCAGTAAGTCTAGTTCTGTAACTCTCAGTTAACCTCTTGTCTGATAAAATTCGTAGGTCTACAAAACGTCCTATTTATATCTCCATTTTTGTTTCTATTGAGATTTCCCTCATATTTGTGAATATGTAATTTACGGCATCGTACATTTTTATTGTTTTGAAAATTCTGTCTTTCATTTAACATCTTGCGAGTCTCGTTCATTTCCTACAGTGACTAAATTATGGAATAATGTCACTTGTTTTACTGTAGTTCCATAAGTAATTTCTGACGATAAAATAAAATTCAAGTTTAAAAAAATCGGAGACGGCAAACCGAATATTAAACATGTAGGTTTCGGGATAAGTGGTCACTATCTAAAATACTATATATTTCTTTCTATTAAACTTATCTGACCTTATCATAGTGACCTTATCAGAAAAAATGTAATCGCGTATTCGTCCTAATTACATTACAAGAGGATGACAAATCAATACTTTTCTAATGTCTAAGGATTTTAAATATCTATGAAACGTAAATATTTCATTATTTTTTAAATCGCTCAGTCATTGTTGCTACATTTCATTTTTTCTGTTTTTCTTCGTACCCACATCACTTTTTCGTCCTCTTTTCTTTTCCATTCGTCAATCATTGGTGTCCTCAAACTACGTCATGCGCTCTATGCATCTATGGTTTGTCTACTGCGAGGCAAACCATTTGACTTCTGACAAGATTCTCTCTTCTAATATTAGAGGCAGCTCCTCGAGATGCTGGCACTTTCCAGTATTGGTCTTCTTCGTCCTCTCCCTGTAAATGGGCGCGCGTTTATGATGAACTACAGCTTCCTTATTACCTGCTGGATTAATTACAGCAGTACTCTCCGCTACCTCAACAACTGATTCTTGCTTCAACATATCTCAACCATACGTTGGGAGCTGCACTTAAAGCTGCACAACGAACTTGAAATCAACGAGTAAAGAAACATGCCTGAACTTCTACAAGGTGGCCCTCCCCACACTTTTCTATGGGTCTGAGAACTTGACTTTAACGAAATGACAGGTCAGTCTTATTAAGGCGGCCGTATAGGGGTTTCTCAGACACGTGGCAGGATATACTATTCAACATCACAAGAAAATGTCGATTTACGGTAGGAAATTAATATTATGAGCCTATCCGATAGGATAGCCCAATATCGTCTAAAACTGATGAATCAGTTTCACCAAATGGGTGACTACCGCATCTCCAAACAGCTATTGAATTATAAGCCAAAAGCACGGAGATTTATGGCACGTCCGAAGAAGCCTCAGAGTGACCAACTCTAATCTATTTGCTTGGGACCGGAAGAATCCATTTTTGGTTTAACCCTTTCTGAAGACGATGATATATTTTTGATAGCCATATTCTAAAGCCGATCTCTTCTAACTTTTCAGGCGGCGCGCTTTTAAAATCTAATTATACTGGCTTATAATATGCTTTTACGTTTCTCTGAAAGTGTAAGTTTTCCTGTCCTATATTAAAGTAGTGTGAGTAGAAAAACTGCCAGGTGTACAAGTACTAGCTTGACGTCTTACATACCTACAGTGACATTAGAAATTTCGTGAGATGTTTGGTTTTTTTGTTGTATCTGATGGTTCGTTTCTTCATCAGACTTTTCCATGTCAGTTGACTGTGGTTCCAGACACTCAAACTTGTTCACTGGCGCTAGTACTCTACTTTTCCAGTTAATTCCGAGGTCTCTGCATCATTTTGTTTAGTTACGAACGTCACGATAATTTTTTCCACATTGTTCTTCATACCTCTACCTGCTACTTGTTCCGGATCCAGACATCTTAAGCCATTTCAACACTCTCTTCTCCGTAGCCAGCGTTTCACGTCGGAATAACACATTACTCTGCACTTGATCAGCTTATTTTCATTTCCAGATTTAAACTAATCCCAAACAGGCTCTCCTCATTCTTAAAAGTAATTCTTCATAAGTCTTTACTGTGCGTGTGCAGACTTTCACTAGCATACAATAGAAGACTCAAAAAGATATAATTTCTTTTTTAGAAAGACTATCACAGCCAGAGTCAACATAGCTTAAACTCTTACTTTCCAAACTGCCAGGCGGTGGTCATTTGCTTGTGTTTTAGTGTCAAAACGTTTCGGCCACGTCTCCAAAGGCTACTTTCAGTAGGAGAAAAAGAAAACTTTCGAAGTACCGAAACTTTTGAAGTGCCGAATGCACTTTACAGTGGAGGAGAAGTAATAACCAAAGTCGAACAACCAGGTCTTCAAGGAAGTTGAGACCGCTGAAGTTATATAGAGGAAGCTTGCTTTCCGCTTCCTTTGTCCCCGTCAAATTATTGCTTACTCCTACACTGTGACTTGCGTTTGGCCTGTCATCCTTGCGAACGTTTACTTTCTTTCTTCCTTTCCTACAGAAGGTTTCGGTATCCGGGGGTTTGACCGAAACGTTTAAACATGAAACCATATGCAATCGACTACGGCCCAACAGCTCGGAACGTAATTACATGAATGTAAAAATTATTTGTCCACATGAGTTTTGATTATTAATATTTTATTACACAGTCATTAAAATTATGTTGACATTCATAAGCGATCGATAAATCGTATGGCGACTATAAGGGTTATAAAATTCTCATATTATTCTAACACGTGTTTCATTATAATTATTAAATTTACAAGCCATAAAAGCGCACTTGTCTTCTCATAATATAGTATACGGACACTGCGTGAGCGGACACAAACTTGGTTTTAATGACTGCGTATCAAATCCCCTCACCAAACATATGTCGATTTGTGAGTGCATGATATTATGACTCAGCAATTTTAATAACACTGAGTAGATAATAATATTTGTTTACATTGTTTAGCTTAACTGCAGTGAATGTAATGTCAACACAAGTATGAAAGAGGAAATGATTAGAGACAATAAAAAAGCTAAGGAATAAGTATAATTGTAAAACCGTATCACAATTTATAAATAAAATTGCTCAGTTGAATTAATAAAAAGATTTGTATCACAGCCCAAAACGAACAGCCACAAAGTTAGCAATGTTTTATGTTTGTTTTCCATCCACTACGATTACAGCGCCCCTAGTTGCTAACCAGGAGGGCATATAACACACAAAAAAAAATTTCGAAAAGTTTTATTTTATAATTTGCAGTAAGGAATGTCGCTGAAAGCAATAACGAAGGGTGTATGTGTGGAAAACATATTTTGTAAGGGACAAAAGGGGAACGAGCAAGCACGCTGTAGTGACGGACAGGTCATAAATTTCTTAGGCAGCTGCGACGCCTACCCTGTGAACAGAGTTCACTGCTCCCGGTACGTAGAACACCAGTTTTTTGTGAAAACACATTGATTCCATAGAAAACTACATACAATGTGTACAGAGCCATTAAAGGAGAAAAGGCTTAACAATGGTCAAGCATACATGTGTACGCCAGCTGTCAGGAGAAAGCGACGAAGGGTGGATTGATTTGAAGGACTCCAGCGGTCGATGACAGGGTTTTGACCTTACTTGGAAACGAAAGCGCAGAGAGTACGTCCAAACTCAAGGATGGGGTGTTGCCTGGCAACTAAAAGAAAAAACCAACTTTCAAAAAAGGGTAGGCGAGGCCCTTGAACAACAATAGATAATAACGGCAGAGCGACGAAGTTAAGAAACAATGAAAATGGAAGAGAAACTCAGAGTTGTCACTGAAGATTTTAGAAAAAACGACAGATACAATTTATTGCTGCGTTGTCTGGAAATGACAACGACCTCAAAATATGAAGCAAGGGAAGAAGCTGGTGGGGAACCAGAAGCCCTATCAGAGAACGCCTTTGAAAAAATAGGTGGTATTTGGACTTGGAGGGAAAAATATGAAACCAATAAGGACACGGCGTCGTTGGAATCAGGAGTCTGGTGGGAGAATTGGTGAGGAAAATATAGGAAGGAGACAGGAACGCGCTCAAGGAGTTCTAACAAAATTTCGGACGCGATCGGAGTGAAGTCGGTGACGGGAGAAATTAGCATTTTATCGAACTTAGAATAATTTGATACACAGTGTGAGAAGGTAGTTTTCGAACTTATAACAAAAATTAATACAGTCATTACAAGCAAACGAACTATGAAGTAGAGTCACACTATTAGCCTACCAGTGAACATTAACTGAAACAAATAGTAATCAGACAATAATGTAATTTCAGTGTATAAAAAAAACACTTTACAACAATAACTTTTAAGAACGTTTAACAACACAAACTACATTCATGAACACTTAATAACCAGACATACCGCAACAAAGGTGCGTGATATTAATTCAGATTTGAAATAATTTACGATGTCGATGTACAACAAAGAATGCTAACTTTTATTCATAAATTATAATCCGAATGCGTGGAGTTGGTGAGTGAAGTGTCTGTGAGTGACATCGTGGAATTCATCCAGTGCCATCTATCATCTGGAGGAGTTATCTGCACGATTCTAGAACGATCGACATGAGAGAATCGTCACCGCAACCACCGAGTGATTGGATATTCGAATACCAAGTATAGTAAAACATGTCTTAATTAATTTAGATCCACTGTCTGTCATCTCAAAGAATCTACACACAATAAAATTCAATAAAGTAATCGCAAAGGAATTAAAGAAATCGATTCTAAAGTTTGTGTAGAAGTAAAATTATCATTGTTTATCAGTTTGGAGTAATGTTTATTTCCAAGTTCTAAATGAATCCGTAATTACAAAATATAGTAACAACTTAAGAGATATTCATATTAAGAATTTATAAGATGAAGCTAAACATTATAAGTTACTTAAGTACTAAACGCAATTGATGAATGATCATTAATATGCAACCATTAGATTGAGTTTGGATAACTAATTTTATTAATGTATTATTTTGATATTTACAATTTAATGAGTATTTGATAGTTACAATTTAATGAGTATTCAATTTTATTAATGTATTATTGTTTGATATTTACGATTCAGCCATGAGTATTAAATTTTGGTAATGTGTTAATTTTATATATTTACAAGTACTAATGAGTACGTAGAATTTTGTGCTATCTTAATATTTACAAGTAATAGCAAACTAATGTGAATAAATTTAAGAGTTATCAGTAGAAATGAGCATTTATTATTTTAACCCTGAGATAAAGAGAATAAACATATAAAAATAATGTTAAATTGGCGTCCACACGCGGGACATTAAATAGATAATAACAAAATTTATTGTTAAAGGCAAGACATACTTAAGGCCTCTATTACAATAGGCAACTGATTGCAGAAAACGTTGTGGGACATTGGTTTGAATAAGACCCGTTGCACACTACAATCGGTTGCACAGTCTGCGATCTATTGCAAAAGAGTTGCAAGCCATGTATCTGCTCGTGCAACTATTAGTTTCACGCACACGATGCGGGGCGTTAATTCAAATATAGGCTATTGCACTATGCAATCGACTGCATGCAATTCTTTTATAAAATCTTTTATATTACGTAAATTTGTGACATTCC
This sequence comes from Magicicada septendecula, assembly GCA_034769895.1. Classification (NCBI taxonomy): domain Eukaryota; kingdom Metazoa; phylum Arthropoda; class Insecta; order Hemiptera; family Cicadidae; genus Magicicada; species Magicicada septendecula. The sequence continues at coordinate 318,968,912 of CM068375.1, forward strand.
GGAAACTTGAGTACATGCAAATTAACAAGGAATTTCATGACATGGCACCGTTTTAAGGCTCCGTTCTTAAAAAATTTTTTAAGTTATTGCGTCAAATGTATGTCTGAAATCATCCTTAAGCTTCAAGGAACACCGTGGTGAAAGTACATTTTTATTGGGTACTATCTGAGGTTAGCTCGGACAACGAAACAAACAAACTCTACATCTTTATAACAATAGTACAGTATAAACGGCACGATTACTCTGGAACTGATTGCTGAGCAGTTGTAACAGCCTGTTTCTACTACGCTGTAACTAGTTTCACGGAGTCTTGAAATCAGTTGTATACAATTAGTTGCGTAGTTAAGAGAATTTTTATTGTAATTGAATTCATTGTTAGATTACATTCGATAAGTGAAAATTAGGAAAGGAATCTTTGTAACGCTACAAATTTTAATAACAATAAGGTAAGCGTAATAGATTACTGTCACACTGTCACTACCTGTTCATTAACGTTGATAGGCCTACTTACGAAATCTGGGTTGTGAACGTTTCTACTTGTATTGCAGTCTTAAAAAAATTGTCAAAGATGAAACCCTAAAAAAATATATTTTTAAAAACCAAACTGACGAAAAACGTACAACACTCTCATACTAATGCCACAAGTGCATTAACATTTCTTAAATTGTCTATAGGCCTACAAGTTGTAAGACGCGATTGTACGGAACGCGTATAAGATTAACAAAAAATTTACAATTAAATTAAGTACCATTAAGTCGACTAAAATTTACGAAGCATACTTTCTTTCTCTTGTACGTCTTTCGATGAAGAAAGTAAAACCCTTAATATAACTTATAAAATGTATTATTAAAAATAAAAATTAAAACAAAAGGCCTTTTCGATAAATGTGACGATGCTTTGATTCTACAGGACAGTGTTGTGGAATCATTAGTTCTTCACAGAGAGTAACAAAAAAGATATAAACCTAGCCTATTTTATACTGATCGAATGGTCCTTGGCAATTGGTAGAACATTTTATTAATATTCATGATTTCAGTATCCAAGCCACTTATATGTTTGTGAATAGAATAAAATTTACCTCTTTTATTCGTCTAGTGGTTTTTCCTTTATCATATTTTACTACGCGTTTCAGGACATGTGTCCCACACCGTGGTTCGCACCAACAACACCGCGTGTATTCCGTGTTCCTATATTTTATGTTTATTTACGAGATGTGTGTAAATTATAACTAATTTCTTTTAATTATCTAACGAACGTTACTGATTACACCTGAAGATGGGACATTTGTCCAGAAACGGTAGTGAAATATAAAAGAGGAAATGCCACTAGACTTTTAAAAGAGGTAAATTTTGTTCTATTCATATTTTATTAATAGTTGAATTTAATAAATAAATACTTGGAATATTTCTACAGATACCTTTTATTTTCTTAATTGTTTAACCAGTTACGGTAGTTTTAGAATTTGGATTTGAACTGAGAGACTTTAAATGTATGTTTGGCGGGCGAAGGATGGAAGTAGTGTATGAACAAGGAGGCAACTGGAAAGTCCCATGCAAACGGTTTAACAAAGGTGCGTGTTCGACTGTTTGGAACGAAATAGTACCGTTACTGGATGCTTATAAATTATAAACAATACGCTTTTGTGTGAAAACAAATTACAAGCCAAACTACTTGTCACATAAACTAAAGTAAATATATATGAAATATTTGTAATACAAAGATGATTATAAATAACATACAATAAGATTTAGCGTCTAGTCTGCAGAACTGCACAAGTGAAACAATATGATATTCCCGGTATAAAGCACACTATATAAACAATGTATAATATAAACCAGTAAAAATAAAATTAAAAAAGATTTAAATTGTTAAGAGAATTAATGTTGAGACTGTTCTCTATATAAAAAAGTGTATGAATATTTGAAGTGAGAGAGATCTGTGTCTATATTAAAGTAATGCAAGTATATATAAAATATGTATACAGTAAAATTACTAAAAGGTTGTAAATAATATACAGTTTTTGTCTAATTTACGGTAAAACAACATGTACTTCCAGTATAATGTAAATTATATAAAAAATGTATAATGTTTGATTGGTATGAATAAGACAGATTTTAATAACTCGCTGAATAATGTTGAGACATTCTGTACATAAAACAATATATACATAAAAAGTACAAGAAATTTAAATTAATGTTTAAATTGACAGGGACACTGTACAGTCTGCTTCTTCATTACTGATATATTTCTTTTGTTTTCTTCTTTATCAATTTCTATTTCCTACAAAATATTTAAAAATTTCGCTTTACTGCTTCAATTTAGTAATTTTACGTTGTCTATATCTAATATCTCATTTTCTATTATAAAATATTAAGCAAAGCCTGTATTACATTTTTTACTAATTAATTATTTATCCTGTTCAATTAAGCCTTTCTTATGTTTTGGGGAACACCCGTTTGTCCGAGGTAGATGGTATCGAATTTATTACAGTGGATCTGTTATACCCCACCCCTACTGCCAAGGATGTTTGGTGCCTCTTTGTTGTTTACTAAAAGTGTCTAAATGTCTTTTGTTGACTGAGATTGGGGTTCCTCCATACTTCTTTTCCAATCTACTGGTTATAATATATGTGTCCTTATGAGTATAACTGAGGAGAGTGCAATGTTTAGGTTGGTTCTATGTGTGGTTGTTAACCAAATAAAATTGCTTGAACAACTCTGTCTTCTGCTTTTTTTTTATATTAATTTTTCTATTAAATTTGTTTTGTATCCATTGTTTTTTGCTACATCTTTTGTGATGCTTAATTGTTTTTTAAAGTGTACTGTAGGTAACGGTATGGTTAAAAGTCTATGCATCATAGAATGAAAGGAACTTAATTTTATAGTGAATGACTCTCTAGACTGCGCGTGGATATCCGTGTCTGTAAAGGTACCAGTGTCACAACTGTTAAAATAATTGTCAGGAAAATAAAAAGTATCTGTAGAAATAGACAGTTTGTTTGTTTAATAAGTTCATGCATTAAATATACATTTATTGAAAAGACTTTGAAGAGCCATTAAACGAATCACATAATACTGTATTTTTTACTTAATTAGGCTAAAAGTCAAAAGAAAGCTTGTCTGTTGATTTTGTTTAATTTTTTATTTCAATTGCATTATAATTTTATTTATAGGTACAATACGGCTTGATTACATTATGTTGTATTTATGTTTCTGCTCCTACTAATAAAAAGTATTTTTAGATTTATTCTGCTTTCAATTTTACAATAAGGAAGTACGCCACAAAATATATACTGCAATGAGACAAAGATTCACACAATTTGTGAATATATGGGGACATATGTACAAAAAGCCTTAATTGGCACCCTGCGTGAATGTTATCGGACACTATTGTTATTAGTTTACGTACTACATATTAACGTACTTAAGACGATATTAAACAATAAAGACCAGCAGTGCAGCGTAGAGTGAAAATGAGTAAGTATTGCACGCGTAACGAATTTTGTGAAGATAATTAACAGTAAGCCAATTAATAGACACACTGTAAGTCATTTACATGTGCAAATTGGAATAACTATTAGTAACTAATTATTTTAATATTAAGTAAATTTTAATAGCATTTATTTAACTGACAATTAATTAGGTATGCAAACACATGCAGTTGAAGACACGTGGTTTGGAAAGGTCTAGAAACCGTAAGTTCGTATTCAGCGGCACGTTGTCGATTTTATAGTAAAATATAGAACGTTTTAGCATGTAAAAATGACGTCATGTGCGTAGATCTATAAAAGCATGGGTGAGCCGTGAGATATGCAGTTTTTCTCTGACTGTCTCTTATCGTCTCTAATAAGGAGTCTTTCGCAGTCTCTGGGAAGTCGTAGTGTATCGTCGAGAACGCGGCTTAATTAGATCCACGAACTCAGGCACGGCGTTCGATATCTTCAACGATCGATGGCTGTCACCGAGGACTGAATCAGGTGTACATTGGACGGATACAAAGCCTATTTGGAAACCCTGAGATACACATACCAGCTTAAGAGGACAACGGTCGGTGTGAATGCAGGAACATGCCTGCGACATCGTCCGGACTGATCCAACTCAACCGAGCAAATTCCTGAAAGTGAAGTTATAAAAACTGTTTATAAAATATAAAATCAGTAAAGACTCATTTTAGTTTGCGACCTGTCGAATATTTTAAAAAGTATATATTCTCAAATTCATAATTTTCACATATAACTGTACGCGTACATGTTTTATATTGTAATGTAGTAGAATTCTCAATAAAAATGAAACAAAAGATTCTCGTTTGCTTTAGAATTTTTTTATTTATATTTTATTTAGTATTGTACAAATAATGAGTACAATTTGGGTTACTGTAGGTAGTGGATTCTTTGATATTACCGGGCTTGAATTTTTATCCAGAACCAACAATAAATAATAAATAATATTTCTTAAAAACTAACATAAACTAGCTTACAAATATTATTAATTAAGTAAATATTTTCGTCTGTACAAAAATAATTTCGAATGTTTAAACAGTTGAACTTTAAGCTAGTTCACTTTACCGCCACCAGGAGCTGGGTTCGCTCCGGTTGTTTACAACAATTCCTAGTTAGACGTTTTTTGGTTACGATTAAAAATATTTTCAATATTTAGTCTATATACAGTAAAAATAATGTATCTTTTGAATAATATTTAGTGATCACTTTATGATGTCCAACACTAATCGTCACTGTTCTTATATTTTCACCAAGTGTTGTGTAATTCAGTGTTTTAAAATGTTGAGGTTATTATGTAAAAACACTGTTGTTAAATGGTTAGTTATTTCGTTGTAAGAATATTTAAGTAATGTTTCAAAATAAAAAAAAACTGATTATATCTTACAAATACGTGGATTTAGACACCGTAATTCTTCAAAAACTTATTTAAAGTAAAATAGGTAATTGCGATATATAATTAATTCTTCGTATTTTTACTTTGGTTGATACTTAATTTTTCTTCATTTATTCATTTAATTTCACCTATTTTTTTGTTATTTTTGCTCTTACTTCTTTGTTTGGCAACAAAGCATAATCGAATACGTCTATCCTGGACAAGAGCTATACAAGAATTAAAAATTAAATTCGTCACCTAAAGAAAGCGTCATCTTATTTTTCAATTACGAATGTGATTGGCTAAAACTTAAATCTGCGTTAAACGTTATGCGCAATAAACATCTCAAAATTTACATTTTTTTTTAACTTCCAAGATAACATACATCTTGCTTCTTAACAAAAATAACTAAGCTCAGATCTGAATTTTTCCATGACATTTTGGTTAAAATGAAATTTCGATGACGTTTGTAGGCCTAATATTAAGCTTTTTGTATTCTTTGTATAATAAATTACGTTTTAAGTATAGAGTTGCATATTATGTTTTAAAATTACATTTTACATCACTTTTATGGTTTCGTATAGCCTATAGACTACAAATTATTTGTTTTAAAATCTAGTTTAATTTTACATGTTATATTCTTCACCATAGGCCTAAAGTTACCATTCTAGCTAATTTACCATATGTTTGATTAATAGTTAATTTTTATACAATTTGTTTAGTCATATTTTATGTCCTAACAGTTCTACTATCTAGTACAACAACATACAAAACAATATTACATAACTATTGAAATTTGTTGTCTAGTTTTACAAGACTCTGTTATATAATTTATTTTAACATCAAAACCCAATGTATTGCTCAATGACATCTTACTATTTATATTCCAATATTTTAAATTGTTCAGTGTTATTAAGTAGTTATACAATTACATAACACTCTTATTGTTTTGGATACTTAATTCAACGCAACCTTACAGTTGTTTAGTTAGATTAATACTTTTTACACTGTAAAATGTTGAGAAATTTTATATAACATTAATTATGTTTACTATATTTTAACACATTATCTATGATATACTAGTTTTTATATGATTATTTTCTTATATTGAGGGGAAAGAATTCCCTTTTCAATTTAATTTACTCTGGCTTTCATATGTAATGTTATGTTACATTACAATATATAAAAAAGGAATAACCAATAAATGTATTAATACACCTAATCAAATTTTATTTCTGCAAGTGCAGCAGCTACAAATCTGTTAGCTTGCAATTCGCAAGCTTGGATAAAGATATTTTGTTACTAGCTATACGATTTTCAAAGAGGTGATCAGCAGGAAGAGCAAACGATCTAAAACCTAGCCACCCACGATCTGAACTGAACCTGCATAACCAAGAAGGAAGACAATAAGGTGAATAATCTCACTACATAAATATTATAGAACTTTACTGTAGTTGCTATATATATAGTTTTCATATGGATTACGCGAAAAATTTTACTATTTTTTTTTAATGAAACTATAACAGCAACCAACAAACACATACATCTGTTATTGTATTTCAGACGGTAGCCCTGTTATTTATTACGCATTACCAGAAAATAAACGTTTACAATGTGTACTCACTTTGACGTGACACTAATTCTAAAAGAGCTTTAAACAAAAGCGTAAAGACTATTACAAGTAAACTATTTATTCAGGGAATTTATCAAAGGGAAAATGCAAAACTCAAAGGTAGAGAGAGCGTGACGTGTAGCGAGAGGGGAAAGTAAAGTAATGCAGTTGAACTGTGTTACAGTTATGTTCAGTTGTGCAGCAACAATTGGCCTGTTCTCCACAATGGAACGTAAAATTGCATTGTTGTCTCTGTATGCAAACTCTTATGTAGATCACAATATACGTTTCATAATATTCGAAATCAGGGCATATCTGACATATATGACAATTTAGTCACATTAGATTAGGAATGGTGTCAGTAATATTAGATTAGTTCCGTTATTTTCTAGTACAAAGGAATAGGTAAACACGACACGATTACGGTTCCTGCTATTTAGTCCCTGGCCAACCATTAATTGATAACGTATTATTTAAGCTTCTGGAAAAATTTAGATTTATCAAATCTACAAGTGAAAGGTGTGTGGTTCAGAAAATTGTGTATCGAGAATAAGAGTGACTGTAAACTAATCTCACGTAATTTGTAAACTGTACACTTTAAGAAACGCAAGGCTTCTATAAAGACATGTAGACCTTACATGTAGGGAAACGTTTCGTGAACTACGCACGTAACTCATTAAATATTTTAAAAGATTTTATAACTTTTAGAAGTTTAACTTGAAAAATTGAGATTTAGCGATGAAGTTATTAAAATAGTACACTTGGAAAAGTTTTATTAATTTTGTTACTTTACTATCTTATTATCTAATGAAATCTACTTTTAAAAATGTATGTTTGTCTAAGGATGTAGGGTCTAGCTATATTGACAGTCGTAGTAAAGAAAACTTAATTTTACAGAGTACACTCAAGACGATTTTGAGTGTCGTAGGCAAACGAAAAAAAATTAAAATTAGCTACCAAATTAAATACTTGTTAGTACAATAATGCTACTGACTAGAGACACATCTTCGTAAAAGAGAACCTACATAACTTTCTCTCCCATCTATCTCTTTGCCTTCCTATATAGGTCGTGAATTAACCCCACAAATTGTATAAATGAATGCAACAAATGCATCATAATGTACAATATTTATTTACAATACAATAGTGCAAGTTTATTTTTAAGAAAAATAAACAGTGCTCGTTTCATTTCTTTTTGTTTTTCCTCTTTGTTTTGTGTAAATAGTATTACATTTGAATTGCGCTTTGTAACAAAAGTACAAATTGTATGACCATTATGTACGTTGTATATGATTGTATTCATACTATAGTATGAATACTGTTTACTGTTGGTAATGTTTTATGATTGCAATTCAAATGTTTACTCAAAATGAACGTTCCAGGAAGCTCTCCGTAAACAGCAGTTTTATGTGACAATGAGTGAAATAGTTATTAATAGAATTACATATGCCAATGACACTGTTATCTTGAGTGACAATATTGAAAATACCCAGCACCTAATGAGCAGAGTAAATCAAGCAGGAACAATATTTAATCCACAACAAAATTTATTATATTTAATTGTGACCAATAGCTAGAAGGCACTCGGTCTGTTAGCTTTGATAAAGTAGAAATGATTAACTTGTTTAGTATCTGGATTCGAAGTGTGGGCAGTAAACGTAGCCACCGGTAGCCTAATAAAATCCTTTTAAACGAGGCTTCACACAAGAACGGTGCGCATTCCATGGACAGCACGGGAATCCGATGACGAAGTTTTGAGAAGAGCTACGGTTGGATGACACACGGTTAAATAATTGATAAGATCAAATGTATAAGATAAATTATAACAACTATTAATACATGAAATTGGATATCTAGACTACGTATCCGGAGGAAGCCAATGTTTTTAATAAGAATTTAACATAGGCTACTATTTTCAGTCTGTTCAATTCTAACTCTACAAACCCGAAAACTTACGCTGTCTATTTTCTCTCATTTTGTTCATAACTCTCATGCCAATCACATTCAGTTTCCTGTCCCCATCAGTTCAAGTCTTTTTCAACATCATAGATACATTTTTCTCTTGGCTTTCCATTCCTTTCCTTCTAACTTGAAATAGTTTCTAACTTAATATCTTAATCATGCATGATTGGTCCATTCATTCAATATGACACAACTACAAGAGCCGTTGTCTTTTAATGATTTGCATGTCATTACCATTCAGTGATTTACTTTACTCATGGTTTTTTATAATTTTGCAAGAGCTACCTGCCTCTCGTACTGGTTCATATAATTTTTCTAAAAATTTGTTTAAAGTATCATTCGTCATCATTTCAAAAATTAATATTCATCAGCATCTGTCAAACTTCGGGCGTCATTGCCGTAAGTTGCCACAGGCCAAATTAGCCTCTCATAAATTGTTAAAATTTTCAGGGGTATAAAAAATTATATCAAAAAATGTATATAATGGTTTGCTGTTTGTTGTTGACAAACAAGTTTTATTTGCTGGTAATGGGGACAATTTAAAAAGTTTTTTTTTTTTAATTTGGAGTCAAAACGTCTTACGAGGTTGTCCGATGCCTAATCTCCATTGCTGTCTGTCTTTGCGGTTTTCATCGTTTAGTCCTCTATCGCTCACTGAACTTCTTATGCCCTCTATCCATGTTTTCTGGGGTCTTCCCTTCTTTCTGTGCTTTCTAGGTATCCATCTCATTGTTTTCTTTGGTAGTACGTCTTGTCCCATTCTTTATACGTGTCCGTCCAGATTAGTTGTTTTTCTTAAATTCAGTCGATGATTGTCTTTTATACTTACATTTCTTCTTTGATTGTTTCATTTTCTCGAAGTTCTAGCAGCTCGTCTCAATGCATCCATTTCTGTAGCTTCTAAATTTTTCCCGTTCTTTTATTCTTCATGTTTCGAATCCGTACATCAACGTGATTTTAATCATAATATCGTATGTTTTCTTTCTTTTTTCTTTTCCAATTTCTGTACTCCATAGAATCCCATCCAACGATCTAACTATTTGTTTTTCTTTATTTATTCTTGATTATATTTCAACATCATTATTAAAGTATTTGTAGCTGTTGCATTTTTTTATACGTTCATTGTTTTTTAAGATTACATCTGTTGTTTCTTCTCCGAAATACAGAAACTGCGTTTTTTCTATGTTCATACGTAATCTGCATTTTTCATACCCTTCCTTCTGTCTGCATATTTTTTTGCAATTTACAAAGAAGTTTGCATGAATCACATACAGTAGCGGTTAATTTGTGGTACAATCTAAATGTTGTTTAAGAGTAAAGAAACCAAAATCTGCATTCTAAATATTAAGACTTGAACCTGTAGTAGAGATGGGGGAGGACTTGAAAAATAGAGTAGAGAGTTAATATGGAGTAGGGTAAGCCAAATAATATGCAAGTTTTTGGGCTGGTCAGCTCACAATTATTTAACACTTATAGGCTACTCAGTTACCCAAGTTACTGACAAAAAATAAATATCTTCGGTTGCAATATAATTCCACACAAAAATACGTTCACAAATTTTAGAGACAATTTTAGGCCTATGTTGTGACTCGTAAAAAGAATTTTTTTACTTAGAAAATACATTCAGTATTTGCTTCGTCGGAAGGAAGTGAGCGGAACTGCTCAATTCGTTTCACAGTTGGGCACGCGTGCCGCTGTTACCTGAGCGACATGATAACGTTGCCTCTCTCAAAATGTATTGTAGTCACGCGCCCATGACGCTTTTCATGTTTCGTTCCGCCCTTTACATGCACAGTCAACTCCCGAGTATGAATACGCCTAGTACATTGCTTCAAAATTGGTATCAGCATAAATCGAAAACTTTTGTTGTAAGCTATTAGGCTTAGTGTCATTCACTTTTCGATCCTATTTACAAATTTTAGATTTTTTTTCTTAAAAACGTTAGGTATGTTAAAAGTTTAATAGGAAAGAAAGTGCTTACTTATAATTTTATATACCTGGTTCCACTGGATAAAATTCGGCCATACCTTTGCAGATTTTCTCAAATAGCTCGTTGCTTTTGTTCCTCTTGCGCCACATAAACTCGCACAGGTAGGAGTCGAAAAACGCGCGACTAGTACCACAGTCTTTTGGCGCCAACCCACATCGGTTCAACACTATTTGTATTCGCTCCAGTCACGTGGTCAACAAAATTAAGCTAATGATTAACAGAGAAATGGCTATAATGCTGGGAAAGACGGCCGAATAGCATATATGCGCGCTAGAGGTCTGATATAATAACTGATCCAGGTCTGCCGACTCCGTTACTGCTGCCAGCAATGTATCCGCGTTCCGGTCCGGAAACACGCAGGAAACATTCCTTTGTCTCCCTACAAATTTCACCGAATACCCGCTGTTGCGGGTACATGAGGCTTATGTTATTCTTTCGGCGAGAGAAGCAGGACTCGTCGATTTCTACCGTTAACCGTTCAAGCCCGGTGTGGTGACCCTGGTCGACATGTGGGTTCCCGTTTTTACTTCTGTAGAAATAAAATTAATTTGTTAAAGCCACAACATATAACAGTAATTTTATTTGTATACGGTAAATCGCAAATAACCTCAATGATTTCCATATTTTGAACTTGCATGAGTATATCACTCAATCATAAACGAAGAGGTAAACAGGAGTGTTAGCCGTTCCCTACTCTCTTTTCAAACGGTTTTTGATCAATCAAAAACGGTTCACTATGCTTTTCCGTAACAGCACATCGATATCCAGAAGAAGAAATCCACCTTGTTATTCACCTTGTTATCTGCGATCCAGAAGAAGAAAGACATTATGAATAATGTTAAAATTATAAAGCTAGGGTACCTGGCATTTGTAATACTCTGAGAAAGGTATAACTGTCTACAAGTTATTATACAGGACAAAATCCAAGTGGAAATGAATCCGGGAAATCTGCGCACTTGCTGATTAAAGAACGTGAGAGACTGGTTTCCACTTCAGTTCCACCGACTTATCTAGAGCTGCTGTGTCTTGAGTTTGCATTGCTACTTTGATTAGCAACCTTCTTAGAGAAGATGACACTTGATGAAGAAGGAACTTAGTAGACAACCGGTTACGTAATTCTGTGTATGCACATAAACGATTTTAAAATTTTAAATAATAATTTTAGTTACAAATTTTAAACTTGATATCAGCATCAAAGCAATGCAAAAGGTATTACACGGAGTAGACTTTGTGTATAAACGACATTGTCAATCGTAGTAGTAGCGTCTTGGGTGCGTGACTGGAACCCGCTTTGGAGACGGGGTGTTAGCATGCCGCTCAGGTAACAGAGACACGTGTTGTCAACAAATTGAGCAGTTCCATTCACTTCCTTCCGATGTGAATGTGCATGCTGAATAAATTTACTACGTAAAAACATTTCCTTTTTGAGACGGAAAATATTTTTTCATATTTTTCTTCTGTACACTCGTATTTGTTTTTGTCATAACGTAGAGAGGAAGTTCGATTATAGTATATTTTTATATATTACTATGGCCACGTTAAAGGTATTTTGTAAGAAATGGACGTAATATATAATATTTTATTTTTACAATTTTAATGCCATTATCAATACCATCAACAACATTATTGTCATCGTTTATTGTCTAGAATATTAAGCCGCAGACCTGTTTCCCTTTTACACTACAGCCATCTTTTCCAGAGCATTTCCACACATCTTCTGCCTAGCTGTTTGTATTTCAGCATCAATTTGTGGAACCAATACATACGCCACTAGTCTCTCCATCATAAGGTATTCTTATAATGATCTCTTATACTTTGATTTTATGACCTTATATGACCGCCTCCCGAGCATCCATGTTCACTGGAGTGTGAATTTCATTTCCGAAGATTGTATTTTAATATTTTAATACATCCTCTTGCTGTTTGTGGTTGTCCATGTTCCGCTGGTACATAACAACAATAAAGCAACCATCATAGTTTGCTTTTTTTTGGGCACTTCAGCCCAACGTGAGCCCTACCGATTTTCTTAAAAGCCTCTTGTCCATTGCCATCTCAGTTTAACCCCTCACAACTATTCTTCTGAGATCTTCTAGCACATCATCCAACCATCTTATCCTAGGTCGGTTCCTTTTCTGCTTTTGTAAACTTGCGTCCTCAAGATTTTCTGCGGCATACGCTGATTATCCATCCGCTCTAGGTGGCTTAACCATTGTACTCGTTCAGTCTTTATGAATCTTATAATGTCGTCATGATTCAATATCTCATCTATCTCCTGGCTATTTCTTATTCTTCATTTGCCATCTTCTTTAACCAGGCCATAAACACGTTTTAAAATGTTTCTTTTAAACCTTATAAGTGTTTTTTGTTCCTTTTTTAACAGTGTTTATGCCTCGCTTTCATAAGTAACAAGAGAAGGCATCATCTTATAAAATGTTATTAAAATTTCTTTCCTAACTATGTTTTCCACGATTCTATGTTACTTACCAAACACACCAATTTAATGGTCATGTAACTTATTGTCAACGTCATTGTCCTTCTAACCCTTGACGACCTAATAATTGTAGATACTTGAAATAGATACAATTAGATACAATTGTAGATACATGAATTAGATACTTGTAGATACAATTTAATATAATTATTAAATAAGTAAACTTGAATGAAAAATTAAAAGATTGCAAACAACGGTTGAATGAACACTTTGTTTTGGAACAATGTCACATTCCAGACTGGCCAAAGAGGACTGGAAATACAAACCCATAGGACACAGGTGTGTGGGTAGACCAAGAAAGAGATGGCTGGAAGCTCTTTGAAGGCGGAACAGGCAGCACCTTCCCTATACCGTGTTGTGGAGATGATGATGATGGAGAAGTTATTCTCACTCTTCAACACCTCGCAAAGCTATTATTTTCGCATATTATGAAGTTGTGAAAATTATCTTTGTTTTAGGACCGATACTCCAATCTTCGCAAGGTGCTTTACCATCTTGAAAAGTGAAAAGTTCTTGAACACATTCAAACACACTTCCCTGGAAATTTTCAGCCCAAACGTTTTACCATTATAGCCTATCAATGTATTTATCTTATCGTGTATGCAGGACGGTACTGGAGAAAACTTTTCAAGAGTATATTTATAAAAAAACTAAGTCACGAAGTGTGTAAGAAGTTTGAAAGAAGTCAAGAGAGGATCAGCTGGAGCAAAAGTGCTCCCAACACAATGAAACGCCTTTTCACTCAAAGGTTATCTGCAAACGGTTACCTTACGCGATAAAGGCTGACAAAAAAATGAATCATCTCGTGCTAAAGGAAAACAAAAGATATCGTCAGATTTCTTTATCTATTGTATTAACTAACACGTTCGCAGGGTAGAAAAAATCTCGAAAACGGCTGAAGACCTCAATACTTAATGGCATAACAGGATGGAAAAGAAGAATAAAAAGAAGAAATGTAGTAGTAGTAGTAGTAGTAGTAGTAGTAGTAGTAGTAGTAGCAGTAGTAGCAGTAGTAGTAGTAGTAGTAGAAGAAGAAGAAGAAGAAGAAGAAGAAGAAGAAGAAGAAGAAGAAGAAGAAGAAGAAGAAGAAGAAGAAGATGATGATGATGATGATGATGATGATGATCAGGGAAACATTGTTTAAAACTTAGTTTGGAGTAAGGCGTTGAACCAGTTTCTAATCTAGATGATAAAATATAAAGAGGACAGGGGAGAGAGTCAACTACACACAAACATATTATTGTTCTTCCAATGCTGAATGATCAGCTGGAGAGATAAATTAATTGACGAAGATGCTGACTAATAGCTGGAGACAGTAACGCTACCTGGATTAGTGTACAAAGTAAGAGAAATACATTGATAGCTTATGTCGTACGTCGTGAGAGCTTGGTCAAGACACCACTGTACGTAACGATGAAGAAGAGGAAGTGCCAACGAAGGCTCGCATCAAATTTATATAATAGGTAATGAAAGTTATCGTTTGCTCGAACTGTATTAAACTGAAGAGCAGAGCTACAAATGTACTGCCGCTAATCAATCCGCGGAATGAGCTTACAAAAGACAATAAGAAAAATACAATTTATTATTTCATTTGCAATTCCAGTCTCAACGAACTTCGGACGTGGTCCACTGTTTCGACCACAACACGATGTCGGAACTCGCGTCGTTTCTCTGGACGTCCTTTAAGGCGGAAGTCTCTGGCGGATTTTTAAGGACGTCCTTGTCTACTTCTTCTTCCGCATGTGATCATTCGTTATCGCGAATCGTCCTTGACAAGTCAGTCATTTCAGTTACGTAGGAAATTACATCTGCTATGAAACGAATGTTACTACTTGCCACATAGCCTCCCCGACAGTGCCTTCCCATTGAGTCGTGTCCTGTGCTGTGATTTTGCAGCAGTTTTCCTGTTTGTTACCTTAGGGTTTCACGGCCAGCGTCAACTCTGTTGATATTCTGACTTCTCCGGGCAATGGCGGGCAGTGGGAGTGGGGGGTCTCAGCGGGTGGCGGGGAGGCAGTGGTCTAATGCTGCCGCATGAAAAATACGTTTCGGCCTCACCTTTGGAGGCCACCTCCAGTGTTACAATTTTTAAGACAACTGGTACACTGTTTACCAGTAGCTTTAACAACCGTATTTTAAAGTTTTCCTATTTACTTCGTTCTTTTAGGTCTCATTTTATGTTCTCTAAAACTTTTGATAGCAGCCTTCCTGGCAGGCTTTTCATTGTAGATTGGTTTCTATGTATTTCCTTGACATATGTCACATTTTTAATTTTAAAAATGTGACCAATCCACTTAAATCTATTTTTTTTATAACAAAGGCCTGGCCTGTTATTTCCAACTTCTTTGATTTACCTTGTTCGTCATATGATACTTTATTTTCTCACACCGCATTCATGATTATCGTCAGGATTTGATCAGTATCATTTTCATATCACTGCATGGACAAGGTGCTGCCTATTTCCCCTTCAAAGATCTCTTCCATCTCTGCCATTTCTTCCAGGGTCTACCCACACACCTGTGTCTTTAGGACTTAAGGAGTTCTTAAAACTCCTTCGCATCTATTGTTATCATGTATTGTCTACGTTATCTATGTTAGCATGTATTGTCACCCGTGTAGCACTACTGATTTTATTACGATATTATACACACTATATGTAAAGAAATTTGGCATATGTCGACAGATCTTTGTTTTTAAATAAAAATAAATGGCGTAATGCTACAAATACTCTGTTGCCAATGTCAATTCTGGCAGTAATTTCTTTGTCCATGTCATTTGTATGTGACACCTGAGAGAATACATTAAACTCCGTGACAATTTGAAAGGCATCCAATATTTTAAAAGGAAGATACTAACGTTAATAGTAATTTAAATATAGCAAGTTGAAAGCGTGATATGGTAGGTTCATGTAAGGTATTGTAAATAGAATCGTGTGCAACAAAAAAGAAAAGAAAAAGATATGAAATTTTATTAAACGATGACTACCCCAGTATTGACGTATGGTACCAAAATATGTCTTACGATAACTTTTGAATGCACCAACCGATTCTTGTAAAACTTGCCATGCGTGTCTACACTTTTATTTAATAGACCACTATTGTTTTTGAGATTAAAACTTTTTGTTTTTGAAATTTAAAACTTTTGAAACACAAAGAGCTCAAAAGAGGACCAAGAACGTAGAATGTTGTAAAAATCTACGCCGAACATTACACTAAAGAGAATTTTAACCAAAATTCGATTGTAGCGATTACTCTAAAATTTACAACACGGTTCAACAATTGAGGTAAAAATTTTAAGAAGATTGTAAGATTCTCCTGTGGTATAAGGTGTTTGATTAAAAAATACAAACTTTTTATCTTTAACGAATTGACAACATTTAATATCTCCTAACATCCCTTGAAAATTTTGGACTATATTAAAATAATTTGTAAGCAACATTAAACAAAATTAATTTTAAATACTATTGTCAATTATATGTATTTTTAAAATTATTAAATGTAAGCGTACAGACATCTATGGGGACATTCATAAAATACAGCTAGTAGCATGTTATTTTGTTTTGTCATTCAGGTAGGGCTATTAAAAAATTAAGTAGAAAACCAATACAGCAAATCGATTGTTCATTGATCGTTTGCTTCCCAATTGTTACTTAATCCTTAGCTTTTCTACCTTTCGGTGTAAAGCTATGTTGGAGTTGAGTCCCATGAGGTCGTCTTTTTCCACATATCCCTCCATTACTTTCTATCTCCTGCGAGCTCCTTTATTTTCTCCCATTTTACTCCTCTTCTTTCTGCAGCTGTGCGGGCTTCATCCTTCCAGAGCTTTTTCGGTCGTCCTCTCTTTCTTTACCTGTTTCTCTGGATTCAAACACTTGCTTTACCAGTCTTTCCTACCCCATCCTCATTACATGTCCCACCCATCTACGTTTTGCTTGTTCTACTGTTATTGCTACAGGACAAATATCTAAATTTTCTTAAATATTTCATTTCGAGTTCTATCTTTATTTGTCTTCCCTTCTATTTTTCGAAGAAACCTCATTTCAATACTAGTTAGCTTGCTTTTTATTCTCTCATTTGTTGTCCACGTTTCGCTTCCGTAAGTTAATACTGGCTTCATGATTTTTCTGACTATTTCTGTTTTATCCTAGTGGGTATTTTTTTTTACCCAGAAAACTTAATTTAATACTATTGAATAATCTTCCTGTTTTCGCTACTCTTTCATTTATTTATTTCTCTAAATTCCCTTTGCTGTTAATCACTACTCCCAGATATTTGTAACTTTTACTTGTTCTAAATATTTTCCATCAAGTTCTATACTGTGTTTCTCTTCTGAATTTCCTATTACCATAGTTTTAGTCCTCTGTATATTAATCTTCATGTTTTTCTTTCTAAGTTTTTCATTAAATACCTATATGTTATTCTGTAACTGTTTTTCTGTTTCTCCTATAATTATTAAATCGTCTACGTAGCATAATTCTGTTATTGTTATTATCTTCATATTCCAGTATCCTATTCTATAATTACTCATATTTTCTTTACATTTTTTGACAACATCATCCAACACCAAGTTGAATAGCAGGGGGCTTAAAATACACCCCTGCCTTAAACCTATTTTGCTGGTGAAAGTTTTTGATGCCTCGTTTCTTACTCTTACGTAATTGACGGTGTTTTCGTATAGGCTTTTGTGCCCTCAATAAGCTGTTGTTCTACTCCCTTCCTCTTCAATATGTTCCATACGTCCTTCCTTCGTATATTATCGAACGCCTCCTCCATGTCCACGAAGCATGTACGTATTTGTCTTCCCACTTTGACAGCTTTCTCACATAATTGTCTTACTATGAAGATTTGGTCCACTGTTCCTCTCTTCTTTCTGAACCCACTTTGGCTTTCTTTCAAGGTGTGCTCTACTTTTTTCCTTAACCTTCTTTCTAGAATCCTTCCGTATAGTTTTCCTACCATGCTCACTAAAGTAATGCCTCTATAATTAGAACATTCCTTACTGTCTCCTTTTTGTATATTGGCGAGATGATTCCTATTTGCCAGTCAAGTGGGACCTTCCTTTCTTTCAATGCTTGGTTAGAAATGTTTAGGAGTTCCTCCTATCTTTCCACATTTGTGTATTTATTCACTTCTGTCGTTATTTCATCATGTCCTGGTGCCTTCCCTAATTTTATTTTCTCCATTGCCTCACTGCATTCTTCTCTTGTTATTTCCTCTTCTTGTAATTGATTCTCTACTTGTTCCATGTTTTCAGTATCTTCTCTTTTTTTTCTTCCTCTTCAACGCTCCCTTCGTTTTTGTTTTCCTCTAATAAATCTTTAAAATATTCTCTCCATCTTTACATAATACTTGTCTCTTCCATTAGGATATTTCCATTTTTGTCCTTTAAATTTTGCACCATATTCGTTTTGGGTTTTCTAATTTGTTTCAATGTGTTGTAGAATAATTTCTGGTTTTCATTATATGTTTCTGTAAGTTTATTCCCGAAGTCTGCCCATGTTTTTTCCTTGCTCGTTTTTATTTGGTTTTTAACTTTTATTCTTTCTGTCTTATATTTGTCATAGCCATCTTGTGTCTTATTGTTCAGATACGTTTCCCACGCTTTTTTCTTTCCGTTTACTGTTTTTTCTATCTTTTTTGTCCACCATGCTGTCCTCTTTGTAGCCCCATTTACTATTTTTTCTACCCCACAACTAACTTTCGCTGCTTCTTTGAGGCTTGATTTATAATTCTCTCATCTTTCATCCAAATTTTGGTATACTGTTTTCTTCTGGAATTTTTCTAGTTTTATATGATAATTTTCCCTTGTTACGGGTTCTTTAAGTTTATACACTTTAATTTTTTTTTTATTATTTTTCTTTTTTTATCTTTTATTTCTTCTTGCATTACTTTATATATCATTTTGACTAGATAGTGGTCACTCCCTATTTTTGCACTTCTCTTAACCTTTATGTCCTTTACATACTTCCATATTTCGCTATGTATTACATAATAATCTATGCTGGATCGTTCTTTTCTATTTCTTTCTTCCCTCGTAAATTTGTGTTTGTCCTTATGTCCAAAATTTGTGTTTTCGATAACTAAATCATTTTCCATATACAAATAAATTATTCTGCTTCCATTATTATTTTTCATGTTTTCCCCCTCTCTTCCTAGCCCATTTTCTATACCCGTGTTATCATTTCCCACTCTGCCATTTAGATCCCCCATGACCATTATATTATTATTTTCTGCTGCATCTATTTCTTTTTGAACCTCTTCAAAAAATGTTGTTTTTTCCTCTCCTGATGCGTTGTCGTTTGGTGCATATACTACTATTATATTATATTTTTGTTTATCCATTATTAATACTAAGGTAAATATGCTATCGTTTACTTCTTTCATCTCTACAATTTTTTTTTTATATATTCTGGCTTAACTATTATTACCACGCCGGCTTGTGCCACTGCTATATATTTTACCCCTGACCAAATATATTATATCCTTCTATGATTTCCGCTATCCTTCTTTTTGGTTTCAGTAACTGCTAATATATCTAGTTTTAGTTTTTTCATTTCCTTCACTAGCTCTACTTCTTTTCCCTTTAGTCCTCTAACATTCCATATGCCCCAGTTCATAGTTTCCCTATTTCGTCCTTTTTCTGTTTTCCAACATTTACTTTATTTATATTTCTTGTGTCCTTTCTTGTCTCTATTTTCTTCTTCTCCTTTTTTGTCTCCTTTCTCATGTCCTTATTCTTTGCCTGGGTCGTTTTCCTTATACCGTCCTTATTTTGCTTTATCAGTTTTTGGGTTGATTGTTTTCAATTTGTTTTCTATTAGTTCTTCCAGCTCCCTGTAAAATTTCCATTCTGTTCCGTTAATCGTCACTTTTTGAAACCTAATTTTTGTATTTTTTTCCTTTTTTCCTCTCTTCTTCTGCTATTTGCTTTATCTTTTTCTGGGCTTCCCTTTCTTCCTAAGCCATGTCATTATTTATTTAAATTCTATCTTGTAGCAGTTTTTGTTCGTTTTTATTTTTCATTAACATTTCTTTTTCATATCCACTATCTAGTTCCGGTTTGCAAAATTTGTTCCTATCTCTCTGGCTTCTTTGATCTTTACTTTTACCCCTACTGTTCTTTCTATAAAGTGTTCTAGTCCATGTTTTAATCCAGCTCCATCTTCCTCCTTTATTTCTAATCCTGAGGTTATTATATAATTTTTAACTAGCTCTTTTTCTAGTCTTCTTAGCCTGCCCTCTACGTTTTTCATCTTTTCCTTTATCATCATATTTTCTTCCTTTAGTTTTTCATTTTCTTGTTTAAGCGCTTTTATTCTTGTTGGCATGTCTTTTGATCTTGTTTTATTCCTTTTATGTCTTTCATTAGTCCTTCATCATTTCTGTTAGCATATCTATCTTATCTTCTTGTCCTGTTTCTCCTTTTGTGGTGTTCTATTTGTCTTTTTGCTTTTTCTAATTACATCATCTAGCTTCTCCACGTCTTTTTTCATTTTGTATCTTCCGATGTGTACTCGTCACTATCCATTTTTCCCCCACTAAACTGTATTTTTCTTACAAATATCAAAACATTTAGGCAACTTTCTTGTGTAATTTATTTATACGTTCCTGTATTTATTTATTTTATTTCTTTCATTTTCTTTTTATTTATTTATTTAATCTATATTTAATATCTTTCAAGGCACAGCGATAAAAACCTTCTCCAGGTTATCCCCTCAGAGAGTCAGTTTTTCTTCGTGCATTCAGGATTATTTAAACTTATAATCTAGTCCTACCTTAATTTTTGATGTCTTCTTTTAAACTATTTACTCTGCTCACTTGCTCAATTGTATTTTTCCCGCACTAATTTTTTTTTTTTTTAAATAAATTTCACAAAATTATAGTTAAAAAATTTATACATTAAATATTTTTAGATTAAATATATATAAATCAAACCAAAACCACTATAAACCAACACAAATTGCTTATCTGTGTTTGCTGAGATAAGACCCGTCTAACGAGTTATTTATCGTCCGCTCCCCCAGACAACCATTCACGTTGCCGTCACAAATTCGACTCTCGCCCAATTGTTATGATATTAAAAAAATAATAATTGTGATTTTCGTAACTTTTATGAAAAAACAAAAATTAATTAGTATTGAAACTTATCTTCTTATGAATGTATTTTGTTGAAAATGGTGAGCGAGTTCTTTAGTTCTTTAGTTAACGTAGTTTACCAAAAAAAATATTTTGTTACAAGGGAAAGAGGATTTTGTTATCGTATACGTTAATGGACATGCCAAACATACCTCACGGTTTAATCTAATAGGTTGCTCAAAACCCACAATCGTCTACACACGCACACGCACACGCGCGCGCGTATATTCTGCGGTATATTAATATATGTGTGCACGCGGCAGATGACAACCAAATTGTTAATTAAACAAATTTCATTATGTAACTGTAATGACGCAGGTTGTGTGGTGACGAGTTTAAGACACTGTAGAGAGCGCTTTCAAGAGAATTCTCAAGTTCCATACAGAGCGCGTAAACGTCACACTGAACTTTGAACAAATTGAATAACTTCCTTTCATGACGTTGTGTAGCCTTATCTATACAAGTTAGTTTACATAAGTGTGTGTGTGTGTGTGTGTGTGTGTGTGTGTGTGTGTGTGTGTGTGTGTGTGTTTCATGTGATTAATATTGTAAGTCTGTAATGTTCTTTCGTAGTATTCAGAGGTATTGCACGTCTTCCTATGATTGTCTAACTATAAATCTGATGTTTGACCTTTTGAAGGTATTATTGCTAGAATACATGGTTCATGTATCAAAGCATCCGCATAAATTATTACATATCAGAGCAAGTTACGAGCAAGGATAAGGAAGAGAGACCTCACACGCAGGTCGGTTAAGACTGTTAGTTGTGCCCGTTGGAGACGTGTAAACACCTGGGTATAGGTTTCGTGTTCAAGAAGAGGGGTTCCGGTTGGTAAGCTGCCGCTTACGATGGAGTAGGGACGCACAGGCGTGTCAGTGTCTTATGCAGATTTCCTCTCTTAAAAAGCCAAATAAAAGTGATTACTGGAATTCCTCATCTGACGTAGCATTACAGTTTCAACTGTGAAAACATTATTACGACGGGGTCACGGATCGTCGTATTGTACAATGGAAACAAATACAGACACCAGTGAAGCAAATAATTACCAACTTTAATTTGCCACAAACAACGATTTGAAATCAACAAGATACTCTAATACAATAATTTACAATAATTCAAGTTACATTTGTTCACACGTAATAATAAAGACAACTATTACAGTTCTGCACTAATTATAACACAATAATCGCTTTCTACTAATACACAACAATCACTTGATCCGCGCTAAAGAAATCGCCCACTGTAACTTACACGACTAAACTGGCCGTTGTTGCTTCCATAGAGCCTGCAGAGCTTCCATAACAATTTTTCATTTTCTTGGCGGCGTGCCGGCATAAGTTTTGTAGTTACACGTGCTCGAAGGATACAATTCTGGAGGCTACGTGAGTCCACGACTTGACACAGACGTTGTACCTCCTCGACTAGCCGAGAAACGCGTAAAATGATGCTCTTGGAAACTCGAGAGCCTTACGTAATTCTCGTAGCAAATGAAAATAGCTCTTTCAACTTAGAATAAGTGAGTACGACGTTGTGGTAGGAACGAGAGGGACGACTGTCAACAGGAGTAATCCTATGCGAAGCAGACAGAAAAAATTGAAGAATGAGAAGAAGACAAAAAGAAAAATAAGAAGAAGACGAAGAAAAAAGAAGAAGAAGAACAACAACAACAATAACAACATCAACAAGGAAAAGAAGAAGAAGAAAAAGAAGAAGATCGCGGACATTTAAAAGGTTGGAGGGAAAGAAAACATAGAGTGAAAGAGTACAAGACGACGACGATGTAACGACAGAAAAAAGTTGAAATACAGATTCAGTTAGATGTAAATGTAGGCTGTAGGATAAAAAATGTGTAATATAACTTTTATTTAGTTTCTCATCCGCAGGTTCAACCGCGTGTTCTTACACCATCGTGGCTCAAGTGCAGAGTGTAGCGCCACATGCTTGAGTAGAGGGAACGTGGGTAGATAGAGCACACAGGGGGACCTGTACACTCAGAAAGGTGGGGAAAGGAAGACGATTATTTACTTTCGTCTGTCAATTGTAATTTTGTCGTTTATGTGGATCTTCCTTTTGTCGAGGAGAACCACAGCGTTGCAGGGAATTCTAAAACAAGTATAATGTGTAGTATTTCTATTGTGCTTATACAAGCTGAGGCCTATAATATGCGTTTTCTTTTTACATCAAAGCTATAAAGAACATATCCTTATAGTCGCGTATTACCTATGCACATACTATAACGTCCTTTGTACGCTCTAAATGGATCTCAATGCCAAAGCAATTTGCAAGACATATTTGAAGTTACCATTACGTTCAAAAGACGCTATCATACATAAAAAACGTCACGGGCGCGTGACTGGAACACACCCTTAGGGAGAGGTGACGTTATCATGTCGCTCAGGTAGCAGAGACGCGCTCTCAGCTGCGGAACAAATTGAGCAGTTCCGTTTACTTCCTTCAGACGTGAATATGCCGGCTGAATACATTTATTTCCTATGTAGATAGCAGGCGGGACAGAATTTTCCTCATTTATACAAAAAAAAAAGAAATATTTCCTTATAAAATTGATTTCTCAAGTAGAGAGACGTTGCAATAACATTTGTACAATTATAGTTGGAATCAGATGATTACCATACGTATAGCGTATTTATTTCAAATACTCAGTTTTAAGCAAGCTTTGTTGCACTTATAAAAGAAGGAAATGGTCCGCTTCCTGAGACCAAAATACTTAAAAATTTCGTTTTATTTTGTTTTTAATATACAGATTTTAAACTACTGTCAGATTACCGCCACAGATAAAGTTAAAATATAACATATTGCAGTGAGACAAAGATTCATGATTGAACTTACGGAAACATATTTACAATAATTTTTGTTGTCCTGTTCAAAGGGGTGTAAATGTTATAAGTTATTAGGGGTGTGATTGTTATTAGAAAACGTAATGCATATTAACATAGTTTAAGACAATTATTAACAATAGAAAACAGCAGTGCAGTGCAGAGTGAAAGTGAATAAGTGTTACGCGCGTAACGGTAGGTTGTTTACAACCACAAGTGTTCTAATCCATCTGCCAATATCGGAGTGATAATATTGAGTAATATAAATATTATAAACAAATTTAGTTTGACCGCAGTTTACAATAACATGCTACTTATCGTGGCAGTGGAAGATTGTCGCACAGGCTTTGAAAACACATCAAGCGTACTGGATTTGGTGTAAGGCCAATACACCCTGCGAATACCGAGTTTAACTCGTGAAGTTTTAGACCCAATAATACCCGAAGAACTTTACCATCGACATCATTATGGCCACAACACAGGAGATCAACTGTAGATCATCACGTCATCCGGCCCAGCTACATATCTCGTTCTTAGGTCTACCTACAGACAAGCAGGTTAAAGTTTAAATGATTCAACGTAAATTCTAAAAAAGTTTTAATCGCTACAAACTGTGTAAAACAAACTCGTCAAACACAATTAATTTAGTTTAAATTTATGTTGCTCAACCTCGGACCAACTACGGATTTCGTTCTGCAGACTAAAGTCAAGGAAAGTCCAAATCGAAGTACTAGTATTCGATCATAAACTCTAAAGACATTTTGAAAACGAGTGATCGTAAAAACTAACTTTTAAAAGACAATTAAGATTAATTAAACCTATGTTGATTAACAGAGTAATTTTTTTGTTACAAACAAAACAAAAAGCTTCTAATTCTGCAATGAACTGCAGCTCTTTATTAGTGCCTGACATTCTACAGAAATTGATTTCCACTTTTTACTATGTATTGGTGACATTAAAATTGAAAAATTTTTCAGTGTACCGCTACATACGCGTTTGGTTTAATATTGGCTACATACGCATAATATTGTCTGTGATAGCTTAGAGACAATAGATAGTAATTTAACAACAAGTAATTGTTGTTATATTTGTTATAGCAATGCTTGCCTTATTTGTCTATTCTTTACATGTTTCTTAGTATCTGGTACTTCAGGTTCTTCCTGTCTGTATTCTACATACTTTGTTGTTGTTAAATTACTAATTGGGCTTCTAAACTTTTTCAAACCTTTGTCAATGTTTTTAGGATTTTTTGTTTAAAAGGTTAGAACTTATAAACCTAAACACCGTATTTACGTTTTAATTAAAATTTTCTTTAATTTGATACCCACAATAATTGTAGCAATTTTATCAAACTTTTATACTCTATTTTGGCCCTGGTGTCCTAAAATTTTAAATATCGAAAATTGATAAATATATTTGCATAAGTAAACAGTAGATTTTGGTTACAGTTGGTTTTAACTTTGATATCCCAAGTGGATTTAAAATATTTTAGAAGCTGAAAAGTTGTTTAGACACTGGCGCCAAAAATCCTGCCGCCAATATCCAAAACAGAAATCTGTATTCAGAATTCGGTTAAATTTATGTTTTATTTGATTCTCTGATTTCTCAAGAATTTTCCCCAATATATTTTTGCCTTTCACACTCTATTTTTAGGATTAATCTCAAGAAAAATAGGAATCTACGGAGTAAAAATATGAGCACGTAACTCAAGTTTATAAAAATCGCATGAGCATTCGGAAGTTATCGTGAGACATCTTCCGCACATAGAGATAGAGACAGCAATCCTCCACACAGGGAGACAGAGCAATAATAAACGGTCCAGTCAAAATTAAGGACTCCCTTCGATTGTTCAATAATGTCTGTAACTTACAACCTCTGTCTGTCTGTAACAACCTCTTAGCTTAGATTTGTTACTTGTCTATGTGATGTACTTATTTTGCTATCACCTCGGTTCTAAAAATTTCTTTTGCTTGTGCCTCGGTTAACTGTGGCTCTTAATGTTTTCCCTTAAATACTGTTACTTTTCTTTTTGTCTTTTAGGAAAACCATGTTCTGTCGTATATACACTGTTTGGTAATTTGGGACGCGTAAAATATTTTTGTGATTTGTGATTATAACCACTATCACAAATTCATTAAGTATTCTTAAAAGATGTGCAATCGACAACAGGTAATGGACGACAACAATGCAACAGTGTTATTTCTGCTTGTGATTATAACCACTAACATAAATTTATTAATTGAGTATACAAAAAAGATAAAAGGTAATGGACGACAACAAGGCAACAGTGTTATTTATGCTTGTCATTATAACCACTAACATAAACTTATTAATTTAATATACAAAAACATAAAAAGTAATGGAGAAAAGGTAATGGACAACATCAATGCAAAAGTGTTATTTCTGTTTGTGATTATAACAACTAACACAAACTTATTAATTAAATATACAAAAAAGGTGTGCAATCGACAACAGGTAAAAGACGGCAACAATGCAACAGTGTTATTTTTGTTGTGATTATAACCACTGGACACATTTTGTTATATTTGTTATAGTTGATAACGGTAATCATAATGCCTTCAATTTACAATGTAAATAATACTACGGCACAAATGACGTAGTTACGCAACACTTAACACGCTTAAAGCGTAGTTTGAAGTCCCTCAAGCAAATAAACTGTCAACATACAATACAACACACACTGCCTTGTTGAGCGCACTAGCTACTATAAAGTAGAAAAACGTTTATAGAGGTCAACAAAAAAACACATCATGTGATCGACTTCCTTTTGCCCTTTATGTGAAATACGCGACGTAATTAAATAGAACGTATATGTAATTAGGTTCTGGACAACGATGTAATGAAATACATTACTGGGAAATAATGTAATGCGTTCGATTAGATAATTGACAGTCGGTTTCATTCATCATGGGAATCAATGAAACTGATATACTAAGCTTACTTCCGTTCTTAGTTCAATCCTGATGTAATAAAATCCACGTTGTCAGGGGAGTTGACACTGTTCACACAGTAATGTGTTACACGCATGTGCAGATGTATAGTCATGTGAGGGTTACATTACTACTTAATCAGGACACGTCGTTTTAAGACTGCCCCCTTTCTACTGTATTCTGAATTCTACTACTGAATTAGTACGGAGCCAGTTGAAAGGATATGTTGCCCGTCACAACACAACATGTATAAGCTGCCTGATATAAAAACAAAAGTAGCGTCGTTGTATCCAACATATAATCAATAAAAAAGATAAGCTATGGCACCTGACCCACGTTACCGACGTCGTTGTGGACAATTTTATCAATAATAAAGCTTACTTACTGATGATACAAGTTCAAACACAAATATGAAAGGCATTGAATTACTCTCTGACAGCAACTGATAATATCACAGTACACTGGTAATTATTGCAGCTTCTATTTTCCTTTTAAATAAACTTCACTTTTTTTGTTTCGTTGCGATTTTTAAACGGTTATGGTGTTATAAAATATTTCACTGTCCGCCTAACACTGTCAACAGATTTACTTTAGCCAGGACAAATTATTACAATTTATTTGTGTTTATATGTGTGCTTATACAGTATCAATATTATATGTATCCTGTGTGTATTCCTTCTGTCAGAGTGACACGCATATATACTAAAATTTTTACAGGAGAGTATCACCATGTTGCCACTCGTAGCCACGTGTTTCTGTTGAATATCGCCCAAGCGTAAGTTTCGTTACTGCATTCACTAAAAACATACTTCGCGCAGACAAAACAAATCAAGTACGTGGAGACTAAATATGTATTCCCCTGCTTAAAACAAATATGTATTCAGTTGTAACTAAAGATAATTCATAAAATAAAAATGTGAATTCTTACGAGAATAATAAACTAGAACTTAATTAACTTCAGTGTTTTTTTTTAACTTCAAATGTTCAGTACCTTTAATATTTTGATTTAACGATAAATGTGACAACGTGCGGTCATCAACTTAGTGTACATATATGTGTAAATAAAGTAAAATTAACAATAACAAAAAATATAAACAGCAAAATAAAAGTCAAAGCTTTGTTTTTATTACTTTTACCATAAAAACAAAACTGAAAATAAAAGTATTATTACCTCTCTGTAGTTTTCCGCCTGTGCCGTTAATCTAAAGGTGTTACACCACTTATGTCGCTTCAGAGTCACTCGAGTCACTGGATTCTGTGCCCAAATTTATTACCATTTGTTCCAGGTGTCTTCTAATATTCCTTTGTTGCTCCATGCTTCGTCAATCACTTTCTTTGCATGCATCACTGCTTTTCCCCAATCGTCTGCAGTAACATTCGTAATACCCTCACGTATCAATTTTTCTACTCAGTTCCTTTAAAGTCTTATTATTTCTTGCTACATATCCCTTTACTTGTGCCCAAATTAACTCAATGGGGTTAAAATGGCAATGATCCGGTGGTAATCTTACTACTTTATGGCCATGTTCTTACGCTATTTTGTCAATTACGTATTCCGGAAATCGGGGTTTACAATCTGACAACAGCTCTGCTTTTTTCATGCTAACAGTGGTAAAAATTGTATGTTCATGAAGCCAGTGAATAATTTCTTCTTTACGTGTAGCTAATGTTGGCGCTTTGTCGTATATAACCGAGTGATAAGGGGCGTTATCCATTACAATAGTTGACAACACTGTGAGTTTTTTAATAACAAGTCTGTGAACCACTAGGTAAAGTTTTCAGAGTTCATTTCTTCGTGGAAGTCACTCGTTTTCTTTGACTTAAAGGCATAAAAACAGATAGGTATAAACCCTTTTGATGTCCCAGCATATACAATAATATATATACCCCCTCGTTCTAAAGGTATTTTTATTGTTCCTTTTACAGTATCATCTGTCCAGCCTTTTCGTAAACTGTGACCTATATTTTGTGTAACCAGACTTTGTCTTCAATAGATTTATTTTGGATTTCTCGTAGAAATCTACAACGTAAAGCAACTACACTTTCACTTTCCATAAGAATTTTTCTGCCCGAAATGTTTGTAAACTTAAAACCGATATTTTGCATTACTTTCCTAACAGATGATTTACTACCGGCAAAATGATCAGCTGCTGCTAACGACTTATGAAGTTTATTTATTGTTGGGTACTCTTTTCTACAATAGTAGCTATAAATGTGCTGTCGAATTGCATTTTCTTTGAAAGAATCTAACTTCGTAACTCTTTTGTCTCTCTTTCTTTATTAGGTGTTTGAAACTTGGGCTCTGCATCACTAAAATCAGTAAGAAGATCGTGTTTCTCTTTTCCTATACGTACTATATGATTCTTCCTTACTTCGCATGCGACAGCTGTACGCTCTAAAAATTTATTAACGGAAATTAACGGCCCCCCGTTTGCTTTTTCTTTTTCAAAATGTTCACGTACTGAACAGATAAGTTGTCTTGCCTGTCCATTAAATACTTTCCTTTTTCTTGTCTTGCGTATAGCTGAAGCGCTCGTACTGGCGTCGGACATAGCTGAATGGATACTATTAACAATCACTATCACTTAGTACACTAAATACTTAAATTTTACCACAAAATCACTTCTGAATGTTAGACTAATAACCACTAAATTAGAAAAATATCACTAAATCATGCAAATTCACTAAAATATAACAATATTGTTAATTTTAAAACTGTTAAAATTCACTCACATCAAACAGAAGTAAACGGACTAGGACTACTGTTCAATTTACTATGGGCACGTGGTAACGCACACACAGCGGAGCAACCAGTACGAGTTGATAACACTGTGCTGTATAGTTTCGGCCAATCAGACCGCTCTAAACACCACTTCCCCACTCACTTGCAGACAGACGTCAATCCCTCACCAGTAAAAATTGTGGTATAATTCAAGCAGAAAATAGCGTTTCTGATGTGCCACGCCGCGCCGTTTGTTTACATTATGATTGAACTAAGAACGGAAATAGTATACATACTTTGAGTAAAAATACAACTTAATACAGATAAGAAGCCTTTAATTGTTTACATTAATCAAAGAGCGAGGCAAATCTATATCTCCAACATTGTTTTACACACACACAAACCATTACCAGATCTGCTTGATGAAACGTTACCGGGGAGTGTTGATCCGATCAGTGTTTATACAGTACTCGCAAGAACAGGGATTTGTCTCAATCCTTGAAGTTGATGATGTAAGCGAAATCGACATGTCTTCGTATTATGGCTAACCACTAGTTAATAGAGTACAGCGGAGAAAAATGTGCAACATAACGTAAATAAACTCTCAGAGAAAACTGATTAAAATTTAACAGAACGGCATGGTCACTGTACTGATGATTAAGCTGCAGGTCAATAAACGTACAGCAATAAACAAAATTCACTGACGCTAAACAACACACAACAAAATACTATTTTGAATCCGGGTGTTAATTAACTCGACAGTTGGCAATATATACCCTCGTAGCACGGTTACACTGGATCAGTATTCACAATACGTAATTTCAAATTATCATTTAGTCTGAGATACGTTTGCAGGACGTTTAGCACTCTGAAACGTCTTTTGCTAGCAATAATTGTTTCTGTGTAAGAGTGTGTCTGTCTCGTCTCAATCTCTTCAGATTTAGGTACTGTGGCGTAACTAGGAACTGGTCCTTAAGTGGGAGGGGGATGAGACTATTTTAAAAGTTGAACTCAACTTTATTTTATTAATGTACAAATATTTTTTATCTTGGTACTGTAGTTAATGAAGAATGGGACTACTCTCAAGAAATAAAGAACAGGATTGAAAAGCCAAGAGCACTGTACACTAGAAGGAGCAGTTTATTCAAAAGTCACGATTTAACAATAAACATAAAGATGAGCCTTTTACGCTGCTACGTATTCTTGGTCCTATTCCACGGTGTAGAATCTTGGACTTTGACTGAAGCCATAACTAAAAAATTGGAATCTTTCGAAATGTCGTTTTACCGTAGAATACTAGGCATTTCATGGACAGCACTAATGTTGAAGTTCTTAGAAAGATGAAGAAAGAAAGAAAGTTACTAACACAGTGAAGATAAGAATATTTAATTATCTGGGAATCCCATGAGGAATGAACAAAGATTTTACTTATCGCAGCCCATACTACAGGGAAAAGTACTTGGAAAGAGAGGACTTTGGCGACCGAGAATCTTATGGCTGAGAAATTTAAGGACCTGGTTTGGCATGAATACAACTGACTTATTCCGTGGGGCAGTGCAGAGAGTTAAAATAGTCTGTATGATATGCAACATCCGAAACGGATAGAAAGTATCAGAAGAAGAAGACAAATATTTTAATTATTCCTACTTCTACAATAATAGGCCTAATTAAGTTTTATTCTGACACACAGACAGAATTAGAAATACGACTAGGTGAAGTGCTAATGGGATTCGGCTAAAACTT
The DNA here is from genome assembly GCA_034769895.1 of Magicicada septendecula. NCBI lineage: Eukaryota > Metazoa > Arthropoda > Insecta > Hemiptera > Cicadidae > Magicicada > Magicicada septendecula. The sequence goes on from CM068375.1 coordinate 319,000,224, forward strand.
CTACTAAATCATACAGTGTCAACGCACCCATTGCCCCAGCATTCTTCTTCGTTTCTCTTACATTCCTGAGCATGTGTTTAGACCAACAGCATCCCTTGCCTATTTGTTACTTTATCCTCTTATCTAGCTCCGTCTATTCCTCTCCATATCGACATCTGACGTGCCACCAATCTTCTCAAGACCTACACCGTCAAGAGTTCACGTTCTAGCACAGCTTTTTTGTGATATTTCAGATACGACCATAGACGGACAAGACCCCTTTAGGCCGTATTGGGTTACAGGTGCCAGTGCAAGCCGGGTCATGAGCAGTTCAGATAACAGTAGGGGAAGAGTTACCTGAGTGTGTGTTTGCTGAAAGTGTGCTGTGTGTATGTTTATATCATCGAAAGGAAAGAAAGGTACATGTTGGGGGGAGAAAATTGTCAATGTGGTGCAGTATCTTTGGCGGCGCCGAGTAGCTGAAAACGCTATGTGTTGATTTTTTGATCGTCAAGGCGGTGACGTCATGGATCTTGGTGGAAAAGGTATTTTCAGAGAAAGTAAGACTTTGTGATGGAACAAATAAATCATGACATTACGTTCTCCGTGGTATCGGCTACCGTGAATGTTATGATAGAATGTCAGTTGGCTGTAGTACATGGTTTGTGAAGAAAGTCGAGCGTTTGGAAAGTTTCAGGATCAACAAAACTGCCGAAAGCTTCTTCAGGAGGCAAGGGTTTACTGATGGGTTGTAGTGCCACTGAATAGTACTGATGATGATGATGATGATAGATGCTAAATTAACCGTTTCAGTTGTAAAAACATGGGTTGCCTTGTTTCGGTTTATTGCAAAACATATTACAAAGTCTACTAGTCTGCCGGCTTATGGAAACTGTTCCATAGGCTTCTAAGTACCGCACGACACTGTACTCAACATAAAAAATAAAGGGTGGGGAAATGAGAACACAACAATTTGCGTTAGTTTGTTTGATTACTATGGCAATAATAAATAAACAGATGGTTTTATACCTCAATTAAGATGGCTAAAGATGGGAAAGATGACTCAATGGGAAGTTTAACATCGTGTTTTTGTGGTAGGAACGTTTTTTAAATTTATGACTCCTTTGTAACAACACAAAGATTGCTCGGACATCATTTCAACGTTGGGAGACATGGAAGAGTTCCAGATCGCTCAACAATATCGAACTGGGTAATAACATGTAGAACCACTGCCTCAACACAGAAAACCATTGAAAGCTCGCTAAAAACAGTACGCACGCTAGAACATGTAGAAAGCTGCTGTCATGAGTAGTCCAAAACGGTCTGCTAGGAAGAATGCTGTGGCACTGCATTTCCAGTTGATGTCTGCAGAGGATTTTGCACCAAGATCTCTACTTCCGTCTATAAAAATTCAAGTGACCCGAAAACTGTTTGAACGTGATGACAGTAAAAGAATTGATTTTTGTAATGAATTACTGGTATTAAAAATCAACAACAAAACTTCCATGAACATTTGTTTATGTCAGACAAAGCACATTTCCACCTTTCCGGCCATGTCAATAAACAAAAGATACACGATTGGAATACAATGACCCTCAAGTGCTTCATACTATACCTCTTCATAGCCAGCGAGTCACTGTTTGGTATGGAGTTTCCTCCATTCGTGTTTAAGGGCCGTATTTATTTAAAAACTGTAATAGAAATTCGGTCAGTGTGAACTGAGACTAATATGTCTAAAATCTGAACAACTTTTTAATCGTTTGTTAAATGATCTAAGGAGTGACAGTGACTCGGTCTGTTTCCAGCAGGATGGAGCTACCGCACACACGTCAGAAAACACAATGGATGTGTTGAGACCTGTGTTCGAAGATAAGTTGATCTCAAGGCTTGGTGCAATAACCCAACCAGCGCGATCTCCAAGCCTGTTTGCCTGTGATTCCTTTTTGTAAAGCTGTCTAAAGGTTAAGGTTTTTTCTGTTATGACTACGTGATATAAATCGTCTCAGGCGGCAGCGGATCGTCGAAGAAATTTTGGTGGTTCCGCAAGCCATACTGCAGAGAGTCATGGCTGGCTTTTTCAATCGACTTGAAGAATGTAACCGTGTCAATGGCTGTCACTTAAGGGACGTTAATTTTAACGTTGAACATGACTATGCAAAGTGGCATCTTATTACCTTTGTATCTACGCTACATTTGATATAAAAATATTAAACGTGTTTTTGTTGTGATACTTTTAAATTGTTGTGTTCTCATTGCCACACCCTTTATTTCCAGACTAACTTTCTTAGTGAGAAAAAGCTGTATATTATAAATTTAAATTATAATAGAAAACCTATATTTAACTTTAAATTTTGTTAGTTTAATCATTAATGTCAAAACGTTGAAGTTCATGTAAACGATGTAAACATCTATTAACTTAGAGCATTAGCTACAGTTGTACTCTAACGCTTTTGTTTGAACTAACGACAAAGTTTACGTTAACACGACATTCATAACTTGTGACAGTCGTGTCGAGTCGCAGTTGGAAACCTCATTACTACGTCGCATTTTGACTGTAAATGAAATGCTAATCTCAGTTCCAACTACTACTTTACTTTGCTCCGTTCTTTAACCTTACAAAACGTTTTAATTGAATTTGTTAATCCTAAATCCCTTGCTCTCAATTCTGTTAGCGTAACCACCTATGCCGTTACTAATACTGTCCCTCGCATTACTCTCCTTTGTTAACCCTTCAAATTTATAAAGGAACACTTTCAATTCAAGCGTTTCAGATTTCAAAAGATAGAGAAATTCTTTGTTTTATTTACATATATCTGTAATTCTTTAGCTGTAAGTAGCTGTAATGGAATATTATGTCGTGTTCAAGTAAATAATTGAAATACTGCCATATAAGAACTGAAATGAAAATTAGTGACTATAGTGTTAGACTAGTTGTTAAATTTAGGGTACGAGTTTTATGACACGACATATTTCACTTAAATAATTTTTATATTATAGGAAAAAATAGATGTTTAATATTCTACAGCCTTTGAAAATTGTTTGACAACTCTCCGGGAGACAATGATAGGATCATTTGTGATTGCCTCACATGATCAATGATCGATCCTCTGATCGATTGCCGAAAGGGACACTGAACTATATAGCCTTTGGTAGAAGAGACGTGGGTCATCCGAGGATGAGATGGGTTCGGTTCCGGAACAGGTTTATATAACCCAATCCTGGAAGTGAAGGTGAAGAAGGAGAACTCTTCGGGGTATCAGGCCGTGGTCTACTATTGTCCTATTGAACAGACGTTTGAACCCCAACGCTGGAGGTCACTTCAGTGTAACGACTCAGAGTAAGTGGTACGTTTTTCACCAGTTAGTAGAATTGTTACACTGGAGATAGCCTCCAACTGTGGGACCGAAACGAGTGTTTTATGCGGCAGTAGTGGACCAGGGCCTAGTAGCCCGGAGAGTTATCAAATAAATTTAACAGAGTTGATTCTGGCCGTGAAAACTTAAGATACCAGTTTCTACAGCAATAATATTTGATGATTTCTTCTAACGACTCTTTGGTGAGCATGTTTCCACATGTTTTTGTTGCCAAACGTACGCTTAGCAATTACAAACAACTACGCTTAGCAATTAGGGGATTATCATCTCTCTCTCTCTCTCTCTCTCTCTCTCTCTCTCTCTCTCTCTCTCTCTCTCTCTCTCCAACTCACACACACACACACACACACACAATTCGTGTCCATCTCTCTTATGGAATCACGACGTCATGGAAACAATTCGTTGATTGTTAAGCTGACATCCGCTTGTCCTAACGCATTGACTGTTAAACAGATTATGTACAAAAACATGCTGTTGATAATGGCATCATTAATTTGTAATTAAACACTATTTTTTCCAAACTCAATACGAACACCTAACACTTGATTTGTACTTTGTACGAGCTGTTGCTTGAGTGTGTTTGAAATGATTCCATACCAGAGTAATCGTCACTTTTGCTGCACTGTCACATACAAATGTGGCCGCACTGCATACTACTGACATCACGTTGCTATGGCAACATCGGTATTATTATTTACCACTATTCTATAACATCAGTCCCCCAAAATGAAATTCTAAAACCATTTTCAAAATAGTACGGCTTACAAAATAGTCCTCAAAATAGAAATATCTACAGAAACAAGTTCAGAAAAAGATATTGTTAAAGTTTGAAAAGCGATGTCTATCCCGACGGGAATGAAACATGGATAATAAATAAAAGAGATAAAGCCGGAGTGTATGTAAAAGGGAAAACCTTTAGACTGGTAGAAACACAAAGAAAAATGCATAAAAAATCAAAGATATTATCTAAAAATTGAAAGTGTTTGACCCAAACCTTAAGAAAATTGAAATTAGGAGAAATCCTACTAGCAAAGTAAGCATGAAGCAGAATTTTAAATATTACGGATGCTTGCGTGAAAGACTTATCTGGTGTCAAAGAAAACCCTTCACAAATCAGCTGTTAACAAATGTAAAAATCACAGTCAGAAATGTCTCAAGCGAGGAGGAAGAGATGACAATCATGTTTACCTACCGCCACAACTATTCGGGAAATAAAATTATTAATTATCTACGTATGCAGAGAGTTACCAGAATTATCACTGCGATCTTCATCTGTACCAACTTGTTTGGACATTTCTACTCTGTTGTTCTTCTTTCTCCCTCGTGGTACATACTGAGCCATACTGACCCCTGACCTCCTATAACAGTCTTGATCTCCTGGATACGCTCGCCAATTTCTCACTCCCGAAGAGTGTCAACGCCTCACCAAACTTTGTCCCACCAACATATTCTTAGTTTTCCCCTTCTTTTTGTCCCCAGCATCTGTTTTTCACTATTTTATTGGTATTCTAGGATCACTTAATCGATCAGAACGTCTGCCCATCGTAATCTTTCTGGCCTGATGTAATCTACGATGGTGTCTTACGTGTGTAGCTCTTGTTCGTAATTGAACCTGGTACGGCATGCATAATTGATTCTAAGTAGGCAGAAAATTTTCCTCAACACTCGGCGATCAAATATGTTTATATCTTTAGTCCTCTTTGAGGCAACGTAGTTTTCGTACCAACATATGACGGTACGTCGTATTTTCGCTTTGTATTATAATAAGTTTACATTTTCGTTGAAATAGTTTGTACACTGTGCAGGATTTGAGAGAATAAACACCTTGCTACAATTGAGGTGTATATTTGTTATTTCCTGGTTTATTTATTTGTTGTCACTTACTTGGCTGCCAATGTAGTTAAAGTCTGTGACAGCCCCAGTGCTGTCACCTCCGACAAAATACAGTTCTAATCCCGACTCCCTTCGATCTCATTTCCATCACCCTGGTTTTCCAATACTGACTCTCAACTCAATAATGCCTTATCCTTCTCAATAATGCCTTATTATTTACTTATTTATAAAACTGGCTGATGGCTTGCTTTGACCTTCCGATTATGTCAATGTCACCTCTATAGGCTATATTCCCTGTTACCTACAGTGACTTGCATACCTACTCCAAACTCCTTTTAGTGACTTTGCTAAAGTCCTGGATAGATGGTGTAAGGGCTCATGAACGGTGAGTGTCTAATGGGGGTGCAGAATACAGCGCACAGGATCGAACAAAGTGGAAGAAGCTTCTTCAAGAAGCGGGATTACTGATGGGTTGTAGTGCTATTGAATTTTAATGTTCATCATGATGGTAGATGCTGAATTAACCGTTAAAAGTTTCAGTCGTAAAAATTTGGGTTACCTTGTTTCGGTTTATTACAAAAGATGCCATATTCCCTGTTACCTACAGTGACTTGCATACCTACTCCAAACTCCTTTTAGTGACTTTGCTAAAGTCCTGGATAGATGGTGTAAGGGCTCATGAACGGTGAGTGTCTAATGGGGGTGCAGAATACAGCGCACAGGATCGAACAAAGTGGAAGAAGCTTCTTCAAGAAGCGGGATTACTGATGGGTTGTAGTGCTATTGAATTTTAATGTTCATCATGATGGTAGATGCTGAATTAACCGTTAAAAGTTTCAGTCGTAAAAATTTGGGTTACCTTGTTTCGGTTTATTACAAAAGATGCCATCACACATTAAACGTATTGTGCAGAAAAGGCTACAGTAAATCCTCTAAAACCAAGGATAACTCAAATACTAATCTGAAAAGTAAATCTCAATATTCTATTTGCCTGAGTGTATCTTGATAAGCCGGGTAAAGAATTACGTTCTACGCTATTCCGTATTTAATAAATTGAATGTTTTCTGTCACAGATGCGCTGTTGGCGTCTTTCCAATTTAGACTAACTTATTACAACCAAATGTGCCAGTATTGTAAAATAATTATTTTAACATCATAAACAAATTATTTTACACCATATATTTTTCCACAATCACTGTACGTTACTGTTCTATAAATGAGAAAGTATAGCCCTATCAGTTTACCTTCAAAGTTTATGGCACCAAGCGTCGCAGTTTTATAGTTATATGGTGTTGTATTTTGCAGTCAGTAAAATCGTTATTAGTAACAGATAATTCATTATCATGCCTTTGAAGTCAATAGCGGTGTAAGCCAATAAACATGCATTTCATAGATATTTATAGATTTAGAAAAATTTGTTGTAAAACTCCGTAAACACTATTGACATGTACATTACGTTACGTTATATTTTTGTATTTTCGGCAAAGTGCTTAACGGTCTGGCGATATAGTAACAAATGTAACCTAGATTTTGCAGTTTTTACTTGTGTATAACTTACAACGTTAGTTATTTAAACATGTTCTTTATTCTAGACTTAAGCCTACTTTATACTGTCTTTTCTAACACCATTAAAAAGTGTTTAATGTAAATAAATTTGCAATAAATTATAAAAGTAATGATAGTAAGAATTAAATATTTTGTATAGTATACATAATTTTATTTATTTCAAAAAATAAATTATATTTTTCATTTTTTATTACTGATTAATTTATTTAAATTATATATAAGCCTGGTATTAAATAGAATATAGCATGAAGTAGTGAACGATCCTATTGGAACGCGACCAGGTCAAGGCGTTATGATTGGCCGAGACCTGGTGGCCGAAATAGGTAACCTCATGTAACCGGCCGCCTGTTGCTCTTACCCGAAAAAGTTGTCGGGTATCGTTAGGCCAAGATCCGCTGTAACTGTTTTTACAACACTGTGTCGCTTTTTGCGGCTTGAAGAAGATCTCCGAACATGTCATAAACAAAAACAATATCACGGACAAATCTCATTGTCGGCAGGGTTATCTGTCGCACCACAAAAACAATTGTAAATCGCTCGCATAACAGCCGAGCCGCGCACATGATGCCGTCAGCTGACTTCTACGTAGGCCTACATAATATGGGGCACGCGCTATCCCACTTTGGTACTACATTCATAGGTAATATCAAAACGGACCCTACTTAAGAAAGCGCCTCACAGTTGTTGAGAATGTAGAATAGTAAAGAACAAACAAACGTTACTCTTGCGAAAACTATACACATAATACGCACACACACTTTTACAATTTATGTGGTTGACTATGTCTACATAATTAATACAATTGTGTATAAAAACAAATTATTTGTTAAGAAAAAGAGTAAGGGTCACGAACACAAAAACCCTAATTGCCTTATGTAATATATTACATCCCTGCTGTCGAGAGTTGCATTTAAAATTCTGGTTCGGGTGATTTCTCGGCCAACTCTAGAAAAGGGGGGTCAAGGTTCCGTAAATTCAATAAACCGGAAGGAGAAAGTTGTTTGAACGACCCCGGACGTATGCTTTAAAGTTTTAGATCCTAACCCATAACAACACATAGTTCGGGAAAGAATTAAAAAGAAGAAGAAGAAGAAAAAGAAGAAGGATACAAGAGGAGAAAATATGGAAAGTATATTAAGATAGAATGATAGAGAGGGGGTGAGAAGGGAAGGCAGAGGGTGAGTAGGAGACAGAAATATCGTAAAGCAGAGGCAGGTGGTTGCCAAGTTAACAGATTTAATTAAATTTCGTGTTTAAAAGCGGGAAGTACAGTAGTTGGATAAAATTAACATTTCATTTGGACGCACAACTCTACCGTCACGGTAATGAAGTTTCTTGGCGCGGACGGATTAAGAACGCCGGCCGGCAAAGTTATGAATCGTGGATAATTAAAATTACTCTGTCTAAGTCGTTTTCAGACAAGAAAGAGTATTGTCGTTGACTTCTAAAAGTGTATAAAAAGAGTGGCATTTTTGTTATTCGCCTTCACACTCCGCTTCTCTGTGTTTTGTCTGCTTTGTTGATTCAAGTGTTTGATCGGGCCGAGTGTATGATGGCTTTGTCCCGTTTAGCGTTTAGTCTCGTGTTTACGAGCGTAACATAAGATCTTTCGAAGCAACGAAACAGCTGTACAGACTTTTAGCCTCTCTGAATAATAAGTGTGTATAACAACTGTACGATTCGATGATATAAAACGATTCTTATTGTTATGCAAAAACGACGACTATTAACAATACTGTTACGATGGTCTTAGTGATCGTCGTATGGTGCGGTGGAAAACAAAATACAAGACACCAATGAAATCACTAATAACCAGATTTAATTATCACAATTAATAATTTGTAATCAAATCGTACAATAATTCCAGTTAGATTTGTCCACAGGCAATAATATTGTCAAATAATTGAGTTCCACACAATTTATAACACAATTACACTTCACACAATACTTCGACAAACATTCGATCCACACTAAGGAAAATCGCTCACGTAACTGACTTGACAACACCAGACACAACTGCTTTTATAGGTTGCGCAGAGGTCCAGTATAGCTTTTCCTCCCTACTGCACGGCAGTTTAATGCGTATATAAAGTGTTCTTGAACACACTAGAACCTACTTGTGCGCGGCCTTGACTGAGGTAACACCTGCCATACTGGACGGGAGAGATAGAGAATATTGTGGGCTGTTTGATAGTCTTCTCGTTACAATATTGTTAATCCTTTTCTTTGACCGTTCCCCATTACCTTATTTTCATTGCTTTGACTCTTCACCCCGCTTTGAACTTATTTATCATAGTTTCACAAGCGCTCGGTTCGTATTACAGGCTGGAAGTTTGGATGATGTCTGCTCATAGCTAATTGAAATCTGTTATGGAACTCATCATTTGTTTGGTTAGTTCTGCGCTTACTGTGAAGTGTCGTTTGACATTGCTTCCATGATTACGTTGGGTAGCCAGATGATGAGCCACGAGGAAAAGCCACTTTAGCTTTGTAAAACTACAGAAATCTGTAGTACAAAAACCTTTTAAGAGATCTGAATGCATATTGTAATAATATCAATGTAAGTGACCGCACTGTGTGCAACAGATTGAATGACACAGGTCTATGCTCTTACTTTGCAATCCACAAACTCTACTAAGTAATAGTCACAGAAAGGAACGACTTCAGTTCTGCAAAGAACATTCAAGGTAGCTTAGAGAATTTTGGGAGAGGGTAATTTTCATAGGCGAATGTCTTTTTGAGCTGTTTCTCGGACGTAAGTTCAGAGTTCACATGACAGAAACAAATAAATTTTTGCCAGCCTGTGTCGCCCCGGCAGTCCATGAGAGTGGCGATGCTTAATGAACTGTATTACATCTGAGGGTCCTGGAGAGTGTACGGTAGTTAGTGGTTCAATGAACAATGACAAATACGGTGATACTGTGCAGGCAGTGTTGATTCCTTCTGCTTTGACGCTCCTTGGGAAAAAATAACATCTACCAGCAGGACACAGCCTCATGCCACCAGAAATGGTTCTCTGTCCAATATATCGAACTGCTCCTCTGGCCACCATGCCCAATTGAGAATCTTTGCAACACAGTAGCATATCGATTAGCAAGGCAGAAGGCCAGGAATGAAGCGGAATTGACACAAGCATTCTATGTTATGGCAACAAACCGTGAGCGAAAATTGTAGAACGCTGATCCATTTAATGCCTAACAATATTAAGGTACATTACGCGGCTAGAGGAGGTCCTATCGATTATTGGCCATAATAATTAAAAATACGGAAATGTTTGTATAACTTTCTAATTAAATAAAAATATAGAAATTAAAAAAAAAGTTTATTTAAGGTGGATGTTCTAAAACGTTTCTGACGCTGTACACACACAAGCACACGCACGCATAATAAGTGGTTTGATCGAAATATTGATGCAACTTTAAACATTTCCGTATTAATATTATACTATTCGGAAAAATTTGATATGTCGGTACAACAACTATTTGTAACAGGTAGCTATATTATGTGAGTAGTTTGAGTTTGACAGCTAATTGGGTGAGTCGTTTTTTATTTTTTTTACTATTTTTGTTTTGTTTACAATGCAGGATTAACGAACTTTGAGTAAAAATTGAGATACCATTCTGTGGCGTGGTGAAAATGTTAAAAGACCGCTTTCGGTGAGTCTAATATGCATGAGCAAGTAGTTTATAAATGTTAAGAAAGACATTAAACATAGCTGTGAATGAGTTGAAGTTCGCCATAGTAAAATGAAAACTGTAGTATAGTATTCTTGTTATTAGGAGGTACTATCATTAAAGACTATTATTTAAGCATGTTATGTCGCTTACTTAAAGCTATTCAAAATAAACCGACAAATTTATGGAAATAAAATTTACGGAAATAACTCCTCGATAATGCGACAATTCTAAACATCATTGTTTGGGCAGAAATAATACTGTAGTGATACAGTGTGACTGGAGTATTCTCCTTGTACGGCCCGTGTGATTTTCTCCTTCTCCCATAACTGAAATTAACCATGAAAGATCAAGATTACGTAACCATTCAAAACACGAAAAAAAATTGTTAGACTAATTCAACATTGTGCCACTAAGTGTTCTAGAAATGTTTTAATTAACAGGAAGAAGTTGGCGTATTGCACAGTTATACTTTTTCTAATGCAAATTACGATTTACCGTTCTCTGAATAGGTCCAAATAAATACCGTATTTTTGCTTGTGTAATGCGCCTCCGTGTATAACGCGCGCACCCATTTCATCAAATTAGTTTCCAAAAAAATATAATTCGTCTATAACGCGGATCCGTATTTGAGATGAGAAATAGTTGAACAGATTTATTTGGGCGCAGAACAATATACATACATTGTTTGTATATTATACTGTGTAGAAAGGAGTTTCATACACAATAATAGAAACAAGAGCCTCCAGGTGGTCTAGTGGCTAACGCGGGCGATTGATGCGCTCGTGGTCCCGGGTTCAATTCCCAGCGGAGGTTCCGTACGGCGTGCACTCAGCGTCGTGAGGCAAACTGAGTAGGCGCTGAGATAACACGCTTAGTACTAGCCATACACCGTCACACTAACACAAAAGCCGTGCGGTACGCCTTGATCCTTAACGGGACTGTTGAGTGGAGGTTTAATTTAATTTAATAATAGAAATAATGTACTTACCATGCCTATTTTTGTAACACAAAACAGAAATATTAAAAGAATAATTTAAACATTTTAAAACAATTTAAAACTTACACAAATGATAGTTTAATTTAGTTTGTTCTTTTTAGTTTTTCACTAGAACATAACATTTTATATTTGTTTCTTGAATGACTCTCCCCTTCTGATTCTTCAGATCCACCTTTGTTTAACGTGTCCTGTTGATATGACTGGCACAGTTTTCGCACTGTTTTTATCAATCCTCGTGGCCATTTTCTATACCCCAAAAGACAATACACTTTATTTGTGTACTCTCAAGGTAAACGTTGAACCAGAGTAGTTTACTTTGAAACGAAAGGCCATGTGTACAAAGAAACCATACACACCAACCAAGACTATCACGAAAATATGTATTGTCTACTTCAAGACGCTGAGCGATTTCCTGGCTTGAATCCGAATCATTGCAGTAGTAAAAACGAAAGTCTTACTTTTATAAACTCGACTAGTAGCTTTTCTAGTTCTGGTAACTTACCTTTTACTACAGAAGAACTCTGATCACGAGTAGTAACATTTAATTTTTCTTTTAGTTTTTTCACTACCGAACATTGCTACATCAAATTTACGCGATGCGGAAAATTTAAGCGACTATGCCAACTCTGTCATGCACAATCTGACCATCCATGTTCAAATGTACAATTTAGCATGTAAATTACATTATTCATGTGTAATAAGCACCTATATTTTTGAAAAAAAATATCTGAGTAAAAAGTGTGTATTATACATGAGAAAATACGGTGTAGTAATATAAAGACACAAATGTTTACACGAACAAAGATTGCATAGACTGTTTGATCAAACTTCGTATATTATACCTATGTGTTTTTGGAAAAAAGGATATGAATCACAGAATCAAATCATGGTATACAATACAATGATTAGAACTAAGAGACTAAATTAACAGTAGCAGTAATATTTTAAGAGAAACGGCAGGAAGAAGACAGGTGATTCTCTCCGAAACAGATACATCAGGTTTATATAAAACACTTAGCTGCACACGGCTTGCTCATATTTCCACGAATAGATTGAGTAAAGTCATGCTATAAACGGCAAGAAGCGTAAAGTTAAGGGAGGCTGATCAAGAAGTGATGATTACGGAGGATAAAGAAAGTTGCAAAAACGAGATAAAACTGTGGAAACATTATATGAATTGTGAAAAAAAAGAGAAATGTCATAGGACAGGATGACAAAAGTGGTTTGGGGAAGCAAATTATTTGAATACCAACGCTCTATAAGCCATCAGGATATGAAGAGAAGAAGAAGAAGAAGAAGAAGAAGAAGAAGAAGAAGAAGAAGGAGGAGGAGGAGGAGGAGGAGGAGGAGGAGGAGGAGGAGGAGGAGGAAGAGGAGGAGGAGGGGAAGAAGGAGGCGGAGAAGGAGAGGGAGAGGGAGAGGGAGAGGGAGAAGAAGAAGAAGAAGAAGAAGAAGAAGAAGAAGAAGAAGAAGAAGAAGAAGAAGAAGAAGAAGACAACAAAATGTGAAAGAAAGAAAAGTAGGAGAAATAAAATACAACTAAATAAACCTGACAAATAAAAACGTGTGAAACAACAGTTTGAAACGGCAAAAGTTTCAAACATTGGCAGAAGTATCTTGGATATATGCAATTATGCAAATGTAATATGAACGGCGTGTTAGCGAACTGAGCATAACGGTGTACATCACATTGTTAACTACAGTTAATTAACGCAGATGCAAAACTGTATCGTGTCGTTTGTTTACTGAGTGTTGTTAATGCGTGTGTTGTTTGCTTGTTGACCTAAAACATAACAACCGGCAGTTGTTTATTCACTGGTGTCACTGTTATAACTGCAGACGTCATCGTCACAATCACCACCACTTCAAAGACTAGGCTTACATGGTTTATTGTCTTCAGTCAGTCTTGTCGTTGTCTTCTGGGTGTACATAGGCCTTTTACCTCGGGGTGTACAATTTACTACTCCCTTCACTGAACTGTCCCGCTTATTTTTCCGATACTTTTTCTTTGACGCTTTGTCAAATCTTATCACAATATTTTATTTACTGTCCGCTACTAGACGATTTTACACATCAACAATGGGCGTTTACCAATCCACAGTATGTGACAATCTGATTAAAGTAATAAAGAGTGTGTACATTGGGAAATGATGAAAAAATGATAAGGAATATATAAATAAGCCCAGTGGAAAAGGTCTAGGTAAGTTAACTGTAGAAGAACTCCAACAAGCAATGAATGCAATGGAAAGTAGAAAGGCACCAGGACTTAACGGAATAAATTCTGAAGTAATCAAATATGGCAAACAGAACTATCACTGTTGCACACCACTATAGAAAAATTATTACGATTAGCGCTTTCAATCTTCACAGCTCATCGTCAGATCGGAAATGTCCGATCATCGTCATATTTCTGATCTGACGATGAGCTGTGAAGCTTGAAAGCGCTAATCGGAATAATGTTTCTATAGTGGTGTGAAACAGTGATATTTCTGTTAGTGATTATAACCACTAACACAACTTTCCTAATTAATCAAGTATGATGGCACATTATTGCATTTACAAATTCTCAGTTTTCTAAATAACATTTGGATGGAAAGAAATTTCCAAAAGAATGGAGGCGGGAAAAAGTGATTTCGTTATATAAAAAAGCAAACAGAAAAGATGTACATAATTATAGAGGCATACGTTTGCTGGACTCAACGTCCAAAATACTAAAAATACAAAATACAAAATACAAAATACTACATACAAAAATTTTCAATCAGAGATTAAGAATTATTACAGATGCATTACATTTTGTAGAGCAAATGGGTTTTAGAAAAGGTAGGTCGACTGTGAATGCATTGTTTGTATTACGACAGATAATAGAGACAAGGCGGGAGTATAACCAGGAAACGCATATTGCTCTTGTCGATCTGGGAAAAGCATTTGATAATGTAGACCGTCAAAAGTTATGAAATATTATGGATAGAAGATTATATCCAAAGCATTTAATAAATTCAGTTAAGATCCTTTATAAAATTACAACTGCAGTCCTGGATCTGAATGGTAGGCTCTCAGGTGATATTCCAATAAATAAGGGAGTTAGGCAGGGATGCTCTGTTTCTCAGCCTTGTTTAATATATACATTGACGACATATTGAGAGCATGAAAATTCAGAGTGACATCGGGAATACAGCTTAACAAATAAATTTGTATGGGTTCCTGCTATATGCGGATAACACTAGTTCTTATTCAAGAAAATGAGGATGATTTACAAAGAGCTATGTTTCAAATACAAGAAGTGGCAAGAGAGTACTCACTGACAATTTTAGTAAGAAAGACCAAAATCATAGCCTTTAAAGGTAAATATCCAGTGAGGACTAAGATAGTTATAAACAACAGCACTTTAGAACAAGTGAGCCGTTTCAAATGTCCCGGCTGTGCAGTAAGCTATGAATAAGAATATGATAGCAGAAAGAAGATAAATAAATTTAGAAATATTTGTGGTACGATTAATAGACATCTTAGAAATAAAACAAGGCGCAGCATTCAAGGATTAAATTTTATAAGACAATTGCAATCCCCACGTTGATTTTTGCAAGTGAGGTAAGGGTCATGACAAAAAAGGGAAGCGACAAGACTCAAAGTGCTGAAATGCAGTTTCTTCGAAATATTTTAAATTATTCTTGCAAGATAGAATAAGGGATGAAGATATCATAGCAGAACTCGAAGTAAAGGACATAATGGAATTATTGCAATTTACAGAAGACAACGATAAGATAATCTGCTAAGTGACAGAGGATCGATTGCCAAAAGCGGCACTGAACTATAAAGCCATTGTTAGAAGAGATGTGGGTCGTCCGATGGATGAGATGGGTGCCGGAACAGGTTTATATAACCTAATTCTTGAAGAGGAGGAGAAGAAGAAGACAATGGGAAATGCGTATGAGTCTGGTCAGGAGGGAACGTTTCGCGACTATTACATGTAACATTTGGGTTCAGACAGGGGGTTCAGCCTTGTCCCACTACTGTTTAATCTTTGTCTGAAGTAACAATATGACCTGGGAAACTACGTGTCAGAGGATGGACATGCCTTATCGCAGAGGACCTTCTGCTTACAGTTATTTTCGCGGATATTCAAGTGGTAATGATTTCGATCTCAATTTTATGCTTTAGACACTTCACAATACCTATAAACAAAATGTACGTTATATGAAAGTGTATGAGACAAAATACTTCCTACATGTTGGTAGCAAATCCAAATGCAAAGTTCACAATTCTAATTAAGTATCAAGAAGAAGTAAAGCAGTACAAGAAATTCAAATGTCATTGGGTTAACGATCACAAAGAAAGATGTGGGAAATCATCATCATCATCATCTTCTGCAAGGATTAAACGAAATTGTTTGTTCCGGTCCCAGGGAGATTGACCAGAGCTTGCCAATGCAACACTTTTTTGAAGGCCCCAGACTTCTCCGTCTTTTTGGCTTATAATTCCATAGTTATTTCGGGACACGACAGTCATCAATTCGGTTAAGATATCCTAAACATTTTAGCCGAAATTGCGTAATTCTTTCAAGTATACTCATAATGTTTAGTTCCTGCCGTACAATGTCATTTCTTTAGCGATCTGTCCTGCCACATGCCTGAGAAATCTCATATCAAATGCTTGAATACTTGGGACTACGTTAAAGTCCAATTCTCAGACCCGTAGAGAAGTGTGGGGAGAACCATCGCCTTGTTGAACTACAGGCGTGTTTCTTTCCTCGTTGATTTTAGAATTCTCGTGGGTCTCACACCCTCATAGGTTTAGGAAAGAGAAAATAAAATTATGAGGGGAACGAAGTCGTGAAGTTGTAGGAAGATCGTATACCATGTGGTAAGGTATTCCATAGACACATTTGTCATGTTGTAAAACGTATTGGGAACTCGTTGATGGAGTCAATGCTTCCACGAAATTCGATTGGAAGTATGTATAATATTTTCGTTCTTAGTTTAATCCCCATATAAACAAACAGGCGTGGTACTTCTGAAAGGCTACTTGCTGCTTGAATTAGAGCCGTGCCACTCTGACAGAAGGAAAACAGACAGGGTAGTAAATTGTAGTAATTTGTCCTAACCAAAATAAAATTTCTGTGATTGTGTCAGACTGACATTGAAATATTTTATAATACCAGTTAATAGCAACGAAACAGAAATGTGAAGAAAATAGAAGCTGCGATAATTACCAGTGTACTGAGAATTATCAGTTGCTGTCACAGTGTAATTCAATGCCTTTCATATCTGTGTCGGAACTTGTATCATCACCTGAGTCAGAGTTATTATTAATAAGACTGTCCACAACTACGTCGGTAATACTGGCCAGTTCTTAGAGCTTATCTTTTTTCCTTGGTTATGTACTCAATACAATGACTACACTTGTCCGCCGTTGTTTCAATTACCTTCTTCTCTATCAATTGTTTTATATCGGTCACCTTATATGTGTTGTGTTATGTCGGCGAATATATCCTTTCAACTGGCTCCATATTAATTCAATGAGATTCATTGAATCCTACTCCCACAGTAAGTAGGAGGAACGTCGTGCTCTGACTTAAATGGTGACAGATTTTAGTCTTTCATGACTATACAAACATTCTGCACACGTGTGTAATACACGTGTGTGTGAAGAGTGTCAACGTCCCTGACTAACAGGGTTTTAGATTTCCTTTGTTAGTTTGTTTAATCAGGATTAAACTAAAAACGGAAATAGTGTATCATAAACGGTGCCGTTAAAAGGCAAATAAATGGTGTCGACAAGGACTACTTGAGAGACAGTGCAGGAGTTTCGAGACTGTAGACTATCTGTAATGTGAGGATATGTGCAGACGGATGCCAGCGTGAAAGACACGGTAGCTCGTATTGGAAAAGAAAACCGTAGTGATCTGGTCATGACGAACGATGGCGGAAGCGAATACTATCATTCCGTACCCTAAAGACACATCCACCGTCTTGAAATGACGATGAATCAGAGAATATGGAAACACGCACATTGGAAGTGAACAACCACCTGTGTGTGTGTGTTTTGCATGAGACTGAACTCTGTGTCTATGAGGGGGGATAATGTATGAGTGAGTGTGTTTGTGTTAGAAACATTAGTTTGTCAAGGTCAATGATTCACGACAGTTGCCATATCCTGTTTACAGTCAGACTGGCATCACTCACAAAGAGTGTAATCAGACATTACAAATTTTGTAATTTTACTGCAGTCTTGTATTCACTATTGCGGTATTAAGTGCGTTCAAAGACTACGTATTATTGGTTTTGTGTTTACAACTTAGTATATTCCAAGTAGTTGTGTTATAGTATAACATTAACAATACGAATTTGTACCCTATCGTTTATGACTAGTGTATTTTTGTTGCTTTCAGATAGTGATTGAATTATCCAGTTATTTGTTTATTTATAGCTGTCAATCCACAGTGCCCCTTTAAAGGTAATCAAATGAAATATAATAAAGTTTTGTTGTTCACAGTTAAGGTTGCAAACTAATTAGAAATATAATTAAAAAATATGATGAAGAAAAACAACAAAACGAGATGTGTATTACTGTAACAAATCGGGAGGCTTCGTTAAATGCTTGTAAAAGCAAAAAACATGCAGTTCAAAAGGAACACTCTCTACACTGGGGAAAAACGTAAACATGTGAAAAAATAAACTTTTCTTGATGATTTCGATGAGTGGGTTCTAAGAAGTTTTTCTGGATTTTTATAAAAATCAAAATGATGTGCGCACTAATAAAAAACTCCTACCCATCCTTAAAGAAAGGATCCATTTCCCACGAGACGCTAAATTATTGACGTAAGTGTTTAAAGTGTGGGATTCAAGTGAAAATAAGTGTTACTTGAGAACCAGAATTTATAATGATGCGTTACAAATATCTTGTGCAAATTTTAAGTTTTTAGCAATCTGCGAAAACATATTTTTTTTTTAGATGAAAGAAAAATAAGCGGTGAGTAAGTTTTGATAATTTAATGATAATCGGTATTCCTCAGTAGTCGTTTGATTGTTTACAGGACTGCATGTGCGCGTGCCTACGCTCTCACTCTATTTGACATTCCTCTCAGGAACATAGAGTTCAGCCCAAAGCAGTATGTAAATGACAGCTCGGAACAGAATCGGCGACAGGCTGTACTAAATCTGTTAAAAGGTTCAGAATAAGTAAGTAGTCTGAAAATATAACCCTATTATAAAAAAAGTAGCCTTATTATAACCCTATAAAGAAAATGGTAAAGATTTCATTTGGTAACTATTGACTTCGATACGGCAATTTCAAATTGCCCAACATCCGTGCCGCATATATGACTGTTGACATGTCATTCTAATTTGTGGCTTTAAGTCTATCCGATGATTGTCACAAATTGCGATTAAGTTCTGTAAACATTTGTCAGTGTAAGTAACTTGTCTCATCATGTAGAAATTATGTAAGATTTCTGAGTGTATTGTCGATTACACACACTGTATAGTGTCGAGAGGCGACCAGAGTTGTTGGCTTTTGGCTGGGAATAACCTCGCACGCACACACAGGGAACTGAATTACCGACTCACCTATTGCATATTGCCTTACGTAAGCCAATGGGATAGAATTAACGAATCGGCCCACGATAACAACATTACTCAGTGCCAAATGGTATTGCCTTTTGTTGGAAACAAGTCTAAAAGCCACTACATTGTTTATTATATTATAGCTAATATATTGTTTATTCTTTCTGTTCAAGAGCTCTAAAGTTCGGTGAAGGCAATTGCTGCATATTTAAAGATTATATTATTGTTTTCTTAAAATTTATTTTGTCACTTACATATTGTGTTTGATACCATTTGTCTTAAATTGTTCGGTGAATTTGGCAAAAGATAAAAGTTTTATGATTCTGTTCAACAATAAGGCAACTGATGTTGCTCAAAATAATTGCTAGATGGTAAGTTTTATATATATATATATATATGTATAACATATAATATATATATATATTATAAATATATAGTCTACTAATATACTAACGATACGACTGATAACTAAGTAGTACTGGAATATAAACAAAAATAACGCATTTAGAACAACGAATCTTTCATTCAATGTAACAATGTGTCTCAATGTGACTAGCTCTGATGAGCTAGTAACGAATTATTTTGCGTAGATGTAGTAAGAATAGTTTATAAAACAATAAGAAAGTCAAAAATCAAAAGTTTTTAATTTCTTTACTTCACTGAAAGTCGTCAGCTCGTGGTGCTTCTCAGTGGCGATTCGTGACCCCGATGCTTAGGGCAAGCATCGACTCTAAGCACATGTATATAAAATTACAACACTAGAAAATCATTTAATAAATTCATGGACATGCACTTCTTTGTGTCGCTCTGAGTTTAATATTCATCAAATATTATTAGTATGAGAATTAAAAAAGTGCCGCACACTAGTACTTGCCTTGGCTTCAAACTTGCAGTCCAAAACCTAACTTAAAAGCGACAATCAAAATAATAAGGAGGAAAAAGTGACCGCATTTTGCCGGACTGGGAAATTGTTAGTGCTCGTAGCGGCTTAAAGGACTACCTGAGTCCTTGCTTTTTGTGTCTCTAAGTGCCAGGTGCTGTGAAATTTAGCACTCTATGTAGACACCAGCAAACCATCGTAATCACAGTTTAAATTATTATAGCTTTAAGTATTTCTGACTATCATATAATATACAAGAAGAAGGGTAGATAATGGAAGCGTAGTTATGAAATCTCAAATAAATGTTAAGATTTTTAAAATTATGGCCAACTCATAGTGCACCGAAGTGTTTTTTGAAGTGATTGCCCTGAGGGCGGAGCGATCAGTCAGCTGTTAAAACAGCACACATAACTGTAAGCAAAATGATATGGTTATGTTCAAATCAAATCTTCAGTATCCTTTTAGCTGGAAGGTGGGACACAAGTGACAGGCGATTTCCAAAAAATGAGTGATAAAAACGCATGTTAAGCAGATTTTGGTGACAGCAATAAGTTTAGTTACGTAATCATTTAGTTACTTTTGCTTGATTTTCTTTGAGTAAGCACTGCTTGCTTAGATTGCTCTGAGTATTCGCTTTTGATGCTTGTTTTGATTTATTCTAATTAATATATATGTACACTGTAGGCCGTGAACCATAATTTCATTTCCCTAGTATTACTTCTCCCTAGTCGGCAGATTACGTCACTTGCAGGAGACGTTGTAGGCTGTCTAGGAGCAGTGATAACGGCATTTCCTCATAAATCGTATAATATAGATAACGCAACAACAACATTATTCCTAAATAGCTGCAATACCTTACAATTGTGTACGAAAGGAAAACCTTTATTTAAACGAATTTCAAGAGAGATACATTTTACCCGGTTCGTTATGAAAACGTTAGTGTTGAAAACAGTGCCTCAGCACAGAAATAACAGACAGCATTATTTTGCATTCACAATAATTATTTACCGTAGCATTGAGAGGTTGCATAGTAATATTTACACAGTCACGGAAATTGTGGAAGACATTGTTGTGTTACACGCGTTTGTTTGTCGCTAAATGTTGTGTTTTAATTAATCTGACAAAGTGTCACTGCCACATGTAATGTTGTTTGTTGATTCGTGTCAGTTTCTGCTAACAGATTTTATGAGGTGTACTACTAGCAGTGTAGAATACACTTAATTTTCTATTGCATCAACGTCTGGGGTTATTAACGACGATTGTATGCCATTTAACTTATAGAATTAGACTATATTAATTGCAAGTATTATCCCAATAACGAATTGTCCAAATCACAAACAAGTAGGCCTATATACGTACTCAACGTTTAGCGCTACTAAGTAGCCAGTACCTTCAGAGCCACATGACTGAAAAGCCGCTATCGAATCGAGTAGCGCCCTAGTCGACCAGTGTGACAGCTCAGTAGAAACGTTTCACCCTTTTTTCCACGCTGAACTGAGACGACCCAGAGAACGAATCACACCCATTTTCAAGTATAGCTAAGTTGCTTAGCTAGGAGATAGGGGAGGTACCGCGAGAACAGTTCAGTGTCTCACTTCCACATTATCTCCCTCTCACACACGCATCAATTTATCTCCCCAGACTTTTTGGAGCCGATGTTCACACTATGCAACACTGTGTAACACTGTTGTGCACATGTGCGAAGTAATTGATAATTTTGTAACCCTCGCAACGTGTTGTTTGTCCACTGCGCATATCTAAGCAACTGTTAAATTTCTCTCGTCAAGTTTGTAGCAGTAAAGTAGCTCCTCCCCTGACACCAAGTGCTTGTCTCGGAGTCTGTTTTGCTTTTGATGTTTTATTGTGCCTTTCGAGTGTTCTATTCTACATGTACAATGAAAGATTTAATAAATTAGTAGGGTTATGAAACAATTAATTTCCTTAATATACGTAAAAAAAAATACTATAGTTGGACACTACGTAGAGTATTTGTAACGCGACGCGAAAAACCCTGCTTTCACTGTGTTATTAAACGAGTTGGAACTTGCCGGATTAGCAACAAAGGAAGACGCTTTAAAAAAGAAGATTAAAATACTTCGTGGCGCTTATGGTAATGAATTGGAAATTTAAAAACTTAAATAGGATGGTGCCGGGACGGAAGATGTACACAAACCAAAGTTAGTTTGGTGACACTAAATCTAACAAATTGCAGCTTTTGAAACATTGGTACGGCATGATGTTATGGTATGATTGAGAGTCCTTTGTGCTAGCTTTTTTATTAGTTTTGTTGAAGCACCCAGTTTATCCCTTTTTTGTACCCATTCCCAAACCTACATGCGTTTCTTTTTGTTCCTTATGTTACTCAGCAACTGCTCGCAAAGCTCTCTATCACCAATCAGCAATAGACGTCTGCACTCCTCACGTTGTACACCCACAGATGACAATTTGCACAATCCTTTTAACCTCAAACCAATCTACTCAACCACGTACTTTGCTGTACTTGACACTACTTTAATGCGACTGCGTAAGTACAGTGTGACATACAAATCCAGTAATAGCTATTTAGTAGCGGCTAGTGAAGTAGCATAATGTGACACAGGCTTTACAGACAATGCCAATTATGTAACTATAATTAGCAGTGTCTACATCCGTGGTATTGAACAACAGTAAATGTACATCAACAAGTCGCCGTGTGCCACACCAACGCAATGAATATTCAATGCGCTTTCCGGCTGCAAGCAGGCGCGCGCGTACGCTGCAATTAATTACCTAGAGTTAGTCCCAATAAAGCCAGCGGCTGATTACATAACGACGTACTACGTCGGTTATTAGCGTACTCGCACTCACTGGATATTGATACCAGTTGATACGTGTCATGACACAGAAAGCATGAGTGGTAATCAGTAGTGCGTTCGAATGGAAACAATCAATTTGTTGCAATGTCAGTTATTGCGGTACGGTTTATAAGCAATATTGAGTTACAGAAAGTGTTTTATAATGATACAAAAAGCATAAATATTATCAAACCAGTACTGATTACTGATTATTTTTATTTTTTAGGTTACATTTGAAAAAATATGGGAGAAGTCTGAGAGAAAAAATGGTAAATTGCCTTTCGAATGATTAATTTATGTGGCAGTATTGTGTTTGTAAGAATTTATTTTCTTTTTTTAGCAAAAGGCACTGCGCAAGTGCAGCTACAATAACAAATAGACACGGAAAAGCTGTCTGGATGTACAGTGTCGAAAGAGCTCATTGCGCATGCGTAGCTTTGACGGTTGTGTCCGGAACAGCTGGATGGTTGGCCTGCCCACATGGTTGTGTATCATGGTTGGTCACCTCACACCTCACTTCCTGCACTGCCTTTCCTAGTCCTACTACGATTTGATCGAACCGTTTCATGTCTTACTATTTATTCTGTGTTGCATTTAATTTCATTAAACAAAAGACATTTAAAGTAAGAACATAAGTTCCAGAAGTAGACGCAGTAGAAGAGATTCCCACTGTGTAATAAAAATGAAGAACGTTGAACAGAATTACACGTAAGTGGAAAGTAGAAATACGCTGACAGTGGAGGTATTTATGTTATACGATGGTAGGCTGTAACGGAGAGCAGCCAATGTTGGGAAGTGTAAACATATTTCGGACTTAGAAAGAGAGGCCAATGTCAAGTGAAACAAATTTCGCCTGTACCGTCTACTATGGTAACCAATTATTCTTATTTTGCTAAAGAATAATACTATTGCAACGGTCGCATGGATTACTGTATTGCACAGCGGAAACAGAATAAGACACCAGATAAAGTTAGTCATTACTAATTGAATTAGAAACAAACGATAGTTAGATATAAACAAAGACACTTTTATACAATATTCATTATAAAATTTGTCCAACACACAACAATAAATGTCATCTTATTAGAGATTTGCACTAAGTAACACGATTACACCAAATCTTCAAATCACAATAATAATCACTACGAACCCCACTGCAACGTTGTGCTCTAATAATTGCTCCTTCTGGCCGCTGGCTGCTTGTGTATACCGCACTGAGGTTTCAGAGAAATCTGACACTTTCCGGCTAATAAATCGAGTAGAGTTGCATAGATTCAACTGCCATGGGGAACGTCTATGCTTGACCTTGACACGTTTACGACGACAAAATGACGCCCGCGTCATTAAAGTTGCCTATCATTTTGGCGTAAGACAATGTTTTCTCATCCTTCTTGCTTATAATTTTATTACACCAAATATTGTATTGTTACGATTGTCTCACGGATCATCGTATTGTACAGTGCAAACAAAATATTGACACCAATGATGTCACTAATTACCAGCTTTAATTAATAAAAAAAATGAAATCGACAAGGCATTTTCATTAAATAATTAAAGTTAAATTTGTCCACACGCAATAATAATGTCACCTAATTATAATTACGCACTAAATAAAAAAATAATCACTTTCCGTTAATCTCCAAAAATTACTTGATCCGCACTCCACAATATCGCGAGATGTAACTAACTTCTAAGCCGGCGGTAAAACTTTTTATATACCCCGCAGGAGTGCCTGAGAAACTGTCCATTCTTCTGGCGGCGTGCCGGCATAATTTGCGTAGTTACAATTGCTCGAACAGTCTGAAGTGCTCGGTCTTGACCACGCTGCATCTGCTTGGCTAGTTAAGAAACGTGTAGAATGACGCTTTCGAAAATTCGAGAGCGTAACGTAATTGTTGTAGCAGTGTACTAAAAATTGTGTAGCCAAATATGTAACTACACGTAAGGTTACATGCGTATTCTACTGAGATTATTCGTTAACTCACTAAACCAACTTAAAAGAAAAAGAAAACAATTTGAAAATAATTAGTAATATAAGCAATTTGGAAGAAAGAATAGTATTTTGCAAACACGTTTGGATAAACGACAAGAAAACTCAGACAAAAGGAAGGAAGATTACGGTGATGTAATCTTAAAAACTAATGTACATTAGAGCTGATTATAAAAACATTAAAAAACGTTAAGCAGGATTTCCCGTAAGTTTATGAATTTCATGTATAAAAGCTAGGCAAATTTAGCTTCCAACCTAAACACGTTGGATAATTTTTTTAAATATTTTCTTAATAATACTGCTTGTACTGAACCTAGGATTAGGAGTTATAGGGACATTTAAAATGTCTCTATAAGTGAACAAATTTGCACTTCCGTTAAGTGTATTTAATTATTTTTGTCACTATACGCTACGACAGTTACGGAACTTTCTCTCAAAGACGAGAGTGTCGTACGCGTTTTTCGCTATCCAAGCGTGTGTAGTCTCGGGAATTCTGCACTTCAGTACTTTCCGGACTGTTCAAAAGCACTTGTAACTATTGAAATTATTCTGGAACGCAGCCAAATGAATTGTCAATTTTTCTGAAGGACCTATAAGCGGCCGGCTTAGAAGTCAGTTGCAGTAAGCGATTTCTTTAGAGCGGAACAAGTGATTAGTGGAAAAAGACTATTATATTACAAGCAGTGCGGAAAAGGTGACATTATTATTGCGTGTGCACAATTTTAACTTCAATTATTGTACAAGAGTACCTTAGTGGTGCTACTATTTTCTGAATATCTACACAGTTTATAAAAAATAATTAATATGTCTCTGTTGACCTTTGTAACACCAACTAAAATTCACTTTCTATATTATGAAATAAATTAATATTTTATTTACTACAAAATTTTTACTGATAAGGTAGATCTTTCTATTAAATTATTGTTTGAAAATTGTACATAAATACTATAAGTTTACTATCCTTTAATGTCGACTGCATAGCCTTCAGACGACGGGTTGTTCCTATCTGGAAGAATACGTGATTCAATTTACTGCAAGGTCACCTTCAGGCGTGTAGATATTTCTCATAGACACCGTTACATACACTTTCACCGCGAACCGATACTGATACTGCCCGTGGTGTATTGAGCTTGCACCTCTAGTCAGCTTCAGGTGTCTACATACCATAATCGGAAAACCTTAAGCTTTCGCGGATTAGCACAATTATAATAATTTTCGCAGTAACTCTAGGAATTTTCTTACTTGCGTTTGTTGCGATAGGCAGACCGATGTCATGGACCAAGCGGCGTCTACATGTTATCGATTCCAAAGAGGAAATGATTTCTACGATTCCTGTTTTTCGTAATCTGATTGGTTCTTCGGTAACGCCTACTTCTGAGTTGCTACACACAATAACTTTCCTGTGTAAGAAGGCTTCGGATGAGAATAATTTTTTTTCGAAATACCAGAAATATTTTGTGGTTGATTTGATGGGCACTTTTACTTTAAAAACGCCTATGTTTAGTTATTCATTATTTTAACAACAATTGTTATCAGTTAGGTAGTTATATTGTTAGTATTCTGATATAAGTCTAATCTTTAAACGTCCCATATCTCGAAAGTTATTTAAATTACAGTGTTTTTTATTAGTATCCCGTAAAATAATTACTCTCACTCACACATGCACACTCACACGCATCTAAACATTATTACGTACCATCTCACGGCAGTTAAAGTTGTTTTACAAATCTAAAAATACTTAAAACTAACATTTTTTGAAATGGTCCTTATCAAATAATTTATAACGTTCAAACCTGCAGTCTCTATTCATACAGCGTATTAATATGCTATCATATACTTTATTCTCTGATACATTCTATATGCAATTGCAAAGTCAATTGCAATACATATAATTCTCAGAACTATTTAATTTATTATAATTACAACTACTTCATTCATAATTGTTATGCACAGTTTAAATACTACATTCAATTGTCAACTCGTGTATTTTTCATGATTATCGATCGGCAACAGGGTTCATAAGCAAAAGTTGGCTAATATTTTCATTAGCAACGGTTGGCATTACTGCAGTCAAACAAACAACATTATATAAGGTAGTGACACGTCACACTCAGCTATTATGAAACTAATTAAAACACAGCATTTACTGGCACAAACAAACAAACACATACAACAACACAACTTTACCTTTCAAACTTTTCGTGACTCTATGGAACTGGCGGCACAGTCACACGGGTTAATTAACGCGGACGCTAAATTATGTTGTTGCTGTTAATGTTTTCATAATGAGTGTGTGTTTATCCACTGTAAATGTTGCGTAATTATAGTTATATTTTGCTATTTCGTACGGTTGACGAGTTTTCGTCGTCGGCGTAGGTGCGGATTTGCTGCGTTAGCCTGACTGCAAACAACTGGACGACTGATGTCCAAGCTTCACTGAGCCTACACCGCCATCAACTTTAACCAACCGACGTCATTATCGGTAGGTAACTATAAGAAACTATATAGGCCTATTCCTCGCAGAAGCTCCAGAATAAAATTCCGAGCGGCACTGTGATCGTAATGTGCGTAGTTAGAGACGCTGGAACACTCTGGAGACTACGTCAAAAGCACGACCTTGAATGCAACGTGCTGCTTAAGTTAGGGTAATGGCGCACTACTGCGGCCACGGCCACGACCATGACACCGGCTAGCCGCATGCAGCCAATTTTGTATGGACCCACGCGCACGAAGCCGGTGCGGCCAACTAATCGCAACAGCCACAGTTTTGCCATTTTGACTGTCACGTCCAAGCGACATCTTGCGGCCAAACTTTATCGGCATACTTCTATTGGACAGCGCGCACCATGAACAAGACAAATATAATGATAATAATAATTATCAGTCCAGTTTGGGCTGTTCAGTAGTAAGAAATTCAATAATTTGTTATACCTAGGAATATTCTAATTATGTTTACTGATTTAAAAATTATATTCTTACAGATAATCACCACTGTTATTATTTTAAAAACCACGACGTTTAGGTTAGTAGGAAGCTGTGATCGTCTTCAGACGACCTAATAAACTTATATCAAAAGAAAACAAAATATCTATGACAAGCCAAAATACTGCCCAAAACAAATAATTAACTCTACAGCAAACAAAATAGCAAGCAAAGAATTAGCTTATAATATAAATTTAAATACATTAATTAAATTAAAATATATTATTTCATTAAACTACACATGGTGAGACATCTAGTGACCCTAGACACTAGATAACAGTAGACAGATATCTGAATGTGCTGTTGTTTACTGACGACTTTGATTTACAAATATCTGTTGATAGGCTTCAACACAGTTAAAAGAATACAATATGAAAATCAACAATACAAAACCAAACGTAATGGCATTTTGAGCCGAGGAACCAATAAGAACAAAAATAATAATTAGTGATCAAATTCTAGAACATGTGACCCACTTTATTTATTTGGGAAGTGATAGGAAATTATTAGGGTATGATAAGAATTATGGTATTGATATTCAAGTATAGTAACGTAAGTTTCAGACGATCTGTGGGATCTCCCGTATTTTTGTATTTTTAAAAAACAATGTTTGTCGAGATACAAAATTGAAAATTTACAGAGTTATGGCGGTCCCTGTTCTGCTTTATAAGTGTTAATTACGGACAACAACCAAGGAACAAGAAAAGTTTACAATACAGATTTCGGAAATGGCGTTCTTAAGAAAAGTTAAAAGATGTTCTACACTTGGTCTTGGCCGATAGACGAAAACTTGGCGGATCAAATTTGAACTTGAATAAAGACTTCAAGATTACAAACAAAGGTGGAAAAAAACACGTAGAAAGAATGCCACAATCAAGACTGGGGCAATCAAGTCTGGAAATACAAAGCTGTAGGACACATGAAGAGATGGCTGGAGTATATTTGAAGGCAGTACATTGCCTGTGGCGTGTTGCTAAGATGATGACGATGATGAACTACACACTGTAACCCATTTGGTGTGTTAGGAAATTGCCCAAAATTGAGTGTTTCACAGGAACCACTAAAGCTCCTGGAAACCTTTCGCTCTACTCTTTTATTTAATTGTAACAGCGCGCACAAAGACGACTACAGATGTTTAGTAATAAAAACTATTATTTGTGGTTTATTTTACCCATTGTTATTAACGATGGTTAATATCCATAAGAAAATAATATTAATTCTATGACATCGAATCGTAACTCTAAGGATTGAATTACTTTGCATTCAATATGTTATTACAATTCTAACATTGTACTGAGATGTGTTGGAATTCATGTTACGTAAAAAATATTGACGTCTAAATTAAGTAAAATAGTGATAAATAACACGTGAGGGGACAAATTTTAATTGGCAGCTGTCTTATTATTTTTAGCGTGCATTTTATTGATTTAAACATCTTGTGAGGAGTTGGTTACAGAAAACGACGAGAAACAACTAATATGTATTCATTAGTTTCTTATACAGTTACTGTTACAGAACACACACACACACACACACACACACACACACACACACACACACACACACACACACACACACACACACACACACACACACACACACACACACACACACACACAATCAAAGTTAAAGTTGGATTGAAATTGAATTTAATTAAAAAAGTTAAATTAAAAGTATACATTACCCGTACCTGCCTTCTTCCAAGAGTCGCCTTAGCACTGTCCGACGAGACCGTCTGTGTTCTAACTCTCTCTCTCTCTCTCTCTCTCTCTCTCTCTCTCTCTCTCTCTCTCTCTTTCTCCCTCAATATTCCTCCAAACCTACTTTCCTTTCTCATCTTTTCTATAATCTTTGTATCCAACTATTGCAAACACAGCCTGTACGCTCACAAATTTATTAATTTATTTCTCGTTGAATTTATTCGTCAACTTATAAAATGTAATCACTTATAAATATATAATATAAATACTTATAAAATATAAGTAATAAGGTTTGCTTGGCTACGCCATCAGGGAGGACACCTTCATGAGTATTATGAGTTTTGAGCCTGGACAACAACTATCCCCGCGTTCGGTGATGTAAATATTGCAGTTGTCAAGGACGCTCCTTTCAAGATCGAGGTAACCGTGCGGACGGTGCACATGGCCATCTTACACAGGACACATGACTGAGACAGAAGCTCGGAAGGTAGTCGAGTTGAATCGTTACGGATCTGCCTTCGGTCGAGGCGGTCCCACTCGAATCTGACCACCACATCCATGAGGAATTTGCTAAATTCGATGAGGCTTTTGTCTCTTCGGTTTAGGTGTGCTCGCGGATCAAGCATAATCGTACGGCCGACTATCACTGGATTCCCGAGGAAATACGCCCTCTAGCTTTAGAGAAGAACAGACTTCGGAGACGGTGGTCAGATCCGGCCAAAGCCAGTTTCAATCGGGGAGCTATCAGTGTTCCCTCATTTAGAATGAATGCGTTTCGTTAATTCTTTGTAACCTCGTTTTCGTTTCTGTCACCACGTGAACATCATTTGACCCTTGTCAGGTATTTAATTTCTTCTTCGTCTTTGTCCTTTTATTTTTGGTTCTTTGTCTATATTTGCTTTCATATTTGAGTGTCGAGACAACAATAATTTTGATAAAACTTCATGTGCGTGTACTTTAACAAAATTACTTATTAATCTGTATATTCTATTTATTGCGTTAGCTTTTATATCTACAAAGTTGTCCTAGTTACACTATGGGTTGCACATTAAGTGTCTAAAGCTATTGCTTTGTTACTTTCTATCTGTTTTTGTATTTCCTGCTGGTATTCTCAAGGCATAGTTTTCGCATGGTTTTAGTTGTAATACCTCTTTTTAAATATTGTTCAATTTCAGACAGCAATAGGTTGTCCAAACGTAGTTTCAGTTTGTTCAATTTAAGTTCTTCTAACGAAATTCCTTTTGTGTGTTTTCCCTCTTAGGCAAACGTTATCATCTGACGTATTATTATAATCACTAAGTTATAAGAGTTCTGTACGTTTCTTTTTTTTTGCTTGACTATTTTCTGAAAATTTCCCATCAAGATAGGCTATACTGGTGTTATTGTGTATTATATGTATTTTTTCATATTAGTGGTTCGGATATAATTACATTTATGATGACTGCCGAAAACATTAGGTTTACTCTAATATTCTTGAACGTTAAATATTATAAAGTTACTTATTTTATGTAATTATTGAAAAGGATATTTGTATAGATTCACCAAGGAAGAAATCTGAAACTCTAAGCAAAAGCTCTAATGACATGTAAATGTGCTTTCTAAGGATACGTAACAAACTAAGTATGTAGACGGTAAATTACTATTCATTATTTTTCGTAGATTATATTTTCTCCACTAATACGCGCGCGCGCGACCACACACACACACATAGTAGGGAACGTACAATATATTTTAATTTAATTAAAAAAGTTAAATTGAAAGTTGACTTCCAAGGATCGGACACACACTCTCTCTCTCTCTCTCTCTCTCCCCCTACCTCCCTTTTTCCGTTTCTCTTTTAATCGCTGTATTCTCTCTCATTTTTTACGATTTCAAAGTTACTTTTGAGACTTATTGTTTGTTACAAACACGATACGCAGAATGTCAGAATCCAAAATATAATTAAAAAATTAGATTGATTTATATTCCAGGGCTTAAATTTAATAACTTAATAAAATCTTAAGTAGGTTAGTTTATTAAGCAATTAATTAACGTCTTATTAAAGAGAAAAGTGAAAAGAGACGCTTTTGTTACTCATAAATATGTCTTTATATAAATAATCAGAAAATTATATTATTAGAAAAATACTGCAAATGTTCATTAATCATCTCAGAGAAAACATTATTTGTCCCAGTCCCAAGCAGAAAGACTAGAGCTGGTCACTCCACTGCTTTATCGGACGCCCCCCACAACTCACCGCCCTTTCAGTTTATAATCCCATAGTTGTTCGGAGATGCGTCAGTCATCCATTCGTTTAAGGTGATCAAAACATTTATGCGATATTGGGTTATTCACTGGCCTGGGACTTTGTTAAACTCTAGTTCTCAGACTCATAGGGAAGTGAGGGGAGAGCCATAACACTGTAGAACGTCAGGCGTGTTTCTTTCCTTGTTGATTTTATAGTTCTTCTCATGGTCCTACACATGCGGTTGAACTTGTTCAGCTTCTTCATTACACCGTTGTTTTAAATGTAAAATATAATACAGCCCAGATATTCTAAATTACTGACCTGTTCAGAACAGTGATATCTACAATAGTTTTTGCTCGTATGGGATCAGGTCCTTGAAAAGCCATCACCTTGCTCTTCAATGTAGCGGTCTGTAATCCTGAAGATTTGACTCAATGAGTGTACAGTCATCTGCAAGCCACTTTCCGAGTTCGACAGGATATCCTGATATTCAGCAAACCAGGCTACAGCACACTCTAAAATTGTAGAGTCAATTGTAGAGTTAACAACCATACAATTTTTTGAAAGTTTCCTCTGCCAAGTTAGTATGACATCATCTGTACATAAATTAAAAAGAGAAAGTGACAATGGGCACCCTTATCATATTCCACAGTTTATTATAACCCAACTAGGAATTTTTGTCTCCAAAAGATTTTGTTTTCAAATAAAACATTGAATGGCTCTAATAAGGTGTTGGGGGATCCATCTCTTTGCCATTGTTGGCCACAGCCTGCTCATATTCTCTCTATCAAATGCTTTCTAAAGTAGATGTAGGCTACGTATGTGGGGGGGGGGCAGCTGGAATTCTCTGTGCCTTTCGAAGATGCAATATAAACATGAAATACCCTTCCTGAAATTATGATGAGTCTCTGCGAGAATAGTTTCCGTTATTTTATTCAGTCATCTTGAAAGAATACAATTTTTAAGATGTGTTAACGAGGCTAACCCCTCTGTAGTTATCACAGTCATTTTGCTCTCCTTTTTGAATACGAGGACTATCATTTGCATCTGTTCTTTGGGAATACGACCAGTGGTCCGGTACAAATTAATAAATTTCAACAAACGATAATGCAGCAAGGCTGACGCATACTTACAAGGTCGAAATTCAACCCATCAGTGCGGAGCAATTTTCTATTTGTACAACATTGTAGAGCAGCAACGAATTCATCCATTGCTATTGGGTCCATCCCATACATTGAGGTCTGCAAATTTTGAATCCTCAAGACGATCTTAGTGCATAGCCGCTCACAATATCGGAGCCATTCATTCTCTGTGATATTGCTGATCTTCAGTTATCGTTTTCCGTTTCACTTAAATGCCATAATACTTTGTAAGCCTTGTCCTGTCTACCCTAAACATTGTGCTCTGTATGACTTATACGATTGTCCCAACTATTTCATTTCAATTTATTTACTTGTCTTCTGACAATGGCGTAGTGGAGCTTATATACAGACCGTGTCTGATCAGTCTTTAAACCTACGTGTTTCAAATACGCCTGTTCCTTAGCGTCTATTATTTGGGCAAGTCATCATCTTATATACGCAGGCCTCGGTCTCCGTTATATTTACGTATAGTTCCCAGTGCTTCTAATGCCGCGTGAGTTACAATAGTTCTTATGTTACACCACTCTCGGTTTACATTTGTACTATGGGTGTTTGTTGCGCAAACAGTCTCTCCCGAGTCTGGTGTAGGCCGACACTCGTCCCTTGATAACTCGTCCTCAACCGACCGACATGCTACTACTTTTCGAGGGCAAGAAAATGCCACCCCTTCTTACCAAATAGAAAGTTGTCTCCATCCTGTGGCCCGCGTTGCGAATTTCTCCGCGTTTAAGAACCCTCAGAATTTAAGGTTGCAGCTCTCCTCACTCTATAAGAAATGGAAAGGAAATTTCTGATCATAAGCACACGCATGTATGATAATCGACAACAGACAAGCAGCACGTGTCACATTCTGCCCATTGATCTGAACATTATCTGGAGAGCACAAATAGATTGTAAAACATAAAATAGATTCTCAGGACAGAAAAGGAGAAGGAAGAGATGTTTGAAGCAGACGCGGATACAACATTTTTTCGTCGTCTTGTGATTGTAGAATAGTTTTGTGATTGCAAATATGATACAAAATTAATATCACGTTATGTACTTTCATAGTTTTTCTCTAAAATTAGCCCTACATTATATTATAATCTTACCAGCATGTTAGTTTTTTAGATTGAAAAAAGTTGACGAATTTTGTAAACAATTTTTGGCTCTCAACTTTTAGGATATTTTAGTACTTTTTCAGCTGTGTTTTCCAGCTAGTAACCTTTTTAAAAATATGAAAACAAGCTTTTTGCAGATCATTTGCAAGTTTGAAATATGAAATATAGAGAAAAACTGTACAGTCAATACGTATCTTCTAAACAATGTTTCAGTAACGCGTATTTTTATTGTGTAATTACTGTTTAATTTAATGGGATTGACTTCTGGAAGTTATGAGACGTTTTTCAGCCAGTTAAGTATAAAATAGTAGTAATGTTGCCTTAACTCGTTTTTTTATATGAACCCAATTCGACCGGACCCCGGACCCCTTCCCCAAAACCAAATTTTAGATACGCCATTGCAATGAACTGACAAACACAGGTATGACTTTATACTCTTGTACGTTAATAAACGTACTGAGTTGATAATAACGAACTGTATTTGTATTTGTACACATTCCTTTTATTTACATTTTATATCTTTAAAGAAGATATCGAATGAGTAAGTGTTTAGAAGAGCTCAGGAGGAGGAGAGCTTTGTACGAAATTTAAAAGGCAGAAGATCTAAGTTTATAGGACATATACTAACTTATGACACATTGGGTTGGTTAAGAGAATAATCGAAAGAACAATTGAATGGAAGAACACAGAGGACGACTCCGTTTAGACTACATGAAACAGTTTATGGTCGATATGAACTGTATATCATATTGTGAGTTTAAAAGAAAAGCAGAGATGCGTGAAGAATGGCGAGCTGCTGCCAACCAGCCTATGGGCTGTTAACCTAGAAGAAGACCGTCAAAGAATGGACCAACTTTTTATTTCCCCCAAACAAATTAAACCCTTCCCCTCCCCTCAAATTGTTTGCTGGATCCACCCCTGGTTTGAAGTGGTTACGGTTCAACAATTGATGAGAAACGAGTTATGTAAAAGATATCAACACAAATGGCGGGACGTCCTCAGTAGATAAGCAACAAACAACGACAACATAATTCAGCATCTACGTTAATCAGCTGAACTCTGGTTAAAACGGGTGGCATCGTAATATTGTAAAATCACGAAAAGTTCGGAAGGTAAAGTTTTGGTGCAGTGTTTGTTTGTTTCTGCCAATAAATGTTGTGTTTTAATTAGTTTGACAGTAGCGGTGTGGCATGTGTAACATTTGTTAGTTTGACTGCAGCGCTGACAACTGTTGATGATAGAAACTCTGAATATTACCCAGTTCTGTATGTAAATTGCAATGCAAATCAGAGTATGAGTTGACAGTGTATTAGTCGAGTCTCAAAGCCGGACGGTAACGAAAATTAAACAAAGTCAATACGAAATCAGTATAATTTAATCAAACGAAAGTTGAGCACGTACCTAATTGTTTCTTACAGGCGTGGATCCACGGGGGCAGGGAAATCGGGAAATTCCCCACACTCCGTGATCACAGCAGACGAATTGTTTCTGTTTGCCTTGTGATTGTAGAACGGCTTTGTGACTGTGAATACGACAAAAAGTTTATGTCACGTTATGTAGGTTCAAGCTTTTATTCTGAAGTTACTTTAAATTGTAACTGTACCTAACCACTATGTTAACATTTTTTGATACATAACTTAAATGAGCAGTGTGTATTTTAAACTGTAAGTGAATATTATTAAGAGAACAATGAACTGACACAGCTCGGCAGCAGCCAAACCAGATGTGATCGCTTGACGCATGCATAAACATTCATTAACGTGTTTGAAAATTCAAATAATTCATTTAGCTGCGAGACTATGTTCTGTATACACGTGTTATCTATGATTGTTGTATTCATAATTTTCTTTTACAATGGGAAGATTGGGATTCTGTTTCAGTACCATAACAATAAACTCTTGTGTCCTCTCCAGTTATGATCTTTTGAAGTAGTCTGTGTCATTGTTAGCTGTGTCGAGTAAATCTTGTGCAACTTTACGGCATTCTTACTGCTCTTACGACAACAGTCGTGGCACGAATTTTGATCCCTTATGAGGGGTTAAAACGAAAGCGCAATACACTACTTGCAGAAGAAGTCTATATTGAATAACATCACGATCTTATAAAACAAATATTTAATAGCTACCCATAGTTGACAAATTGGGTCAAACAATTGTAATGGTTATGTAATGTAAAGTAAATAACTACCCTCTCTAACCGGATTATAGTTCATTTAGAAAGCCTACAGTACTATTTAGTATCAAGGATTACGGTTATACAAGCCCTCATGATGAATATAACTTATGTTATCAGACTGAAAAGGAAGCCATATTATCTTATCAAATATTTCTCGCGATAATTTTGTGGGTATTATATAAAGCATTTTTCAAGCAAATAAGTAAATGCGAATAGTTTCCGACTAAAATTCTGCAAAAGAAAATCTGTCCAATTTTCAAGGTGTTGGGGAAGTAAAAAGATTAAATACGTTGAAGGAATAAAATTGTTGAAGTTAAAGAAACAAGAAACAGCCCGACAATTCAGAACAGATGGGGTAGAGGTACGCGACCCATCACGAGACCCAGTAGACGGACTCCCCTAGCGGTACACTTAACGGGAGCCATTTTTCTTCTGTATGCTAGATTTTTCATCTATCTTCTTTCTTTCTTATGTAGATTTTTCAAAACTTTTTACATTATTTGCGATTTCTAATTTTGTCTTTGTGTTGTTTGCATTTTGCTTAAACGAATAAACATTAGTTAATGATTGTGTTGTACAGGTAGGAAAGATAGAGTTAAAATTTTACTAGGTATTGGTGGTTCAGTTTTCTTACATATTTGTGATCTCTTTAAGATTCATTAGAACAAGTTTCGTGTGATTTAAATAAAAAAGACTAGAGCACATTGACAAGACGGGCGAGGGCAGCTCTCGTTACAAATGAAGGTTTTAAAATGGTCAAAAATATATTATCAAATAGTCAAAAGACAACGCTCTCAAGTAGAAAATAATGGAACGCTGACGGTCCGTGGTTAGCCCACATTTGTAAACCCTCGGGAATAGAGCCACTGACGACCGTTATTAAGACTTGAGGTCCTGTCTACCTCTACCGCCACACTTGTGTCTGCCTTCAAATAAATAGGCTATCCTTTGTGTTAAACAAAGTAGAAAGGACACAAATTTTATATCAAAATTATATAATCAAATTGTAATGATTTCTGCAAGTAAATTGTATTATTATATTATTTTTTGAAATTGACCTGATTAATGTCAGCGTAATATATTACTGTATAATAATATATATTCTAATATTAATATAAATTTAAACTTTATAATATATAATTTAGTGGATGGTTAGTGAGGATCGGTCAATAATACAACTTTTAGTTATTTTGCGTCGACGTTTCGAAAATATTTATTGTCATCTTCAGGACCTGTGTATGAAATACAATAGAAATATCAAACATAACGAAACAATTAAATATTTGGGTGAACGTGTTGGTGATGTGAGTGTATGTGAGTGATGTTCACCCAAATATTTAATTGTTTCGTTATGCTTGATATTTCTATTGTATTTCATACACAGGTCCTAAAGATGACAATAAATATTGTCGAAACGTCGACGCAAAATAACTAAAAGTTGTATTATTGACCGATCCTCACTAACCATCCACTAAAACATTCACTGATTGACGGTCACTAAAAATTTAAGGATTTATAATATATAGCTCTCTCCATAATTAAGTCCCTTACAGAAGGAATCAATAGATATTAAAGGTTCGGGATTCTCAAATTCCATGCCGAAATTTTTGGAAGTGCCAGGGAAAGCCATGTTTAGAGGCGCAACGGATCGGTTATTGCGTCCGTTCAGAGTTCACTGTAGGGACAATTACGATCGGCTTCTCGCTGGTGGGAACTTTGATCAAACTCAACGGCCCCACTGAAGTGGTTTGCCGCGGACAAAGTCAAAACGTGTGGCAGAGGATCTGTGAAGTTTGGTCGTTTTTTCGTTTTTATTATATTGGAGTCAGTTCAATCACGCTTACCTGGTGTTGACGTAACAAAACCATTCCTGCTTACCGGTCACTATTTAAGTCACTGGGCCCACTTAAATTCATATGAATTTCTATCTGTCACTGGTATAGTGTGACTTTGCGGTCAGAGGCTTACGTAACATGTCGACGAGTTTTTAAATTAAAATTCATCATCAGACATTAAATACAAGGTGGGAATAACCATATTAAGTTATAACAGAAAGTATTCAAGATAAAACGTTATTTTGCTTATTGTTGTGAATACAACTTCGTCCGTGATACGCTTAGTTAAGAGAAGGAAGCAATGTGGCTCTCAACAGCAACGGTTGACTTTGTAATACGTAGATTACTTTGTAAGTCGTGACAATAGAAGCAGCTTACAGTTGCCATCATTGTTGTTCTATACTTTTCCTTGCCGAACGAAACGCGTTTATATATTCAGTTACGTGATTACATATTTTTTCGTTTTCACATTCTTGTATACTCCATTACTTCTCCTTCCCCTTCTACTCTTGTGCTTCTTCTTCACCTTCAAGATTGTCATTTTTGTTATATTGGAGTCAGTCCAACCACGCTTACCTCCTGTTGAGGTAACACACACAAAACCACTCCTGCTTACCGGTCACTATTTAAGTCACTGGGCGCACTTAAATTAATATGAATTTCTATCTGGCACTGGTGTTGTGTAATTCTGCGGTCAAAGGCTTAAGACTTATGGAAATATGTCGATGAGTTTGTAATTAAAATTCATCATCTTACATTAAAAAAAAGGTGTCAGTAATCATATTCAATTATAACAGAAAGTATTAAAGACAAAACTTTATTGTTGTAAATACAACTTTGTTCGTGACAAGCTTAGTTATGAGATGGAAGCACTGTAGCTCTCAACAGCAACGGTTGACTTTGTAATGTGTAGATCACTTTGTAAGTGGTGACAATAGAGGCAGCTTACAGTTGCCATCATTGTTGTTCTATCCCTTTGTTTACCGGAGGAATCGCGTTTATATATTTAATTACGTTGTAACGGAAAATTTGATCAATTTATAATTTTAATAAATAAACTATGTTGAAAGCAGAAAGAAAGGTGTGTTTTAGAAAGCAGGGAAGCATTTAGACGCTAGGACCGTAGGCGGCAATAATTGAAAGGAAAATAATGAATGTACTTTTATGTTAAGGCACGATTTGGGACACTACTGTCATAAAATGTATTATGTGTTCAGATAGTAAGGGTGTTTGCCAAACGTTGTAAACTTAAGTGAATGTATTTTATGTTAAGGCACGATTTGGGAAAATTACTTGCTAAAAGCCTGAAGAGTAAAGCAGTAAGTTAATAACACCGGCACTGTGGCTGACAAACTATAATGAATGTACTTTTATGTTAAGGCACGATTTGGCACACTACTGTCATAAAATGTATTATGTGTTAAGATAGTAAGGGTGTTTGCCAAACGTTGTAAAACTTAAGTGCATATAACAAGAGCTGTCGTTAGAGAGAGAGAGAGAGTTGTGCAAGAGAGGTAGCGATAGACGCTAGTTTCTTTAAACACGTGTACACGGAAAAACGTTGGGCGAATCAGAAAAAGCGTCAGACGTTGCGCGGGAGGTTTTAGTTAAGCAGATTGGGTGAATTTGTATTTAGCGGTAGTTTGAACCTATAGGAACGTTTTGCTGTAGATCGTAAGTAAGGGAGACTCGAGGCAAGTATATATTGTGAACGTAGAGGGAAATAAGGGCAGTCTTCTTTATATCGGCGGAATTATACGAAGAGACTCGCGTATGTTGTTTTGCGTCAAATTATTTATATATTTTAATAATTAACATAAGGAATCAGTAAATTTCTCAGAAATAAAAAAGTACGGGAACGCGATAATTATTAATACTAAAGTTATAAATAAAGATTCATAAATCGTAATAAGTCAAAGAGTGGATGATCGGAGTTATAATAAACAATAAGAAATAATAATACATACGAAGTTCTATTAATTCTATTCGTGGCGGTAAATCGCGGAAGAAGGCGAAGGAGTTCGAAAGAAAGTTACGACGGTATCAATTTGTCGAGCCAAACGCGACGTGAACTGAGTTAAATGCACTTAAGTTATATTCAGTCATCTTTGTGTCCAGAGTATACAACATACAACATAGTTATAGGTATAATCCATATGTTAGTGTTGTGCACCTGTGATAAAGTGAATTGTGCAGTTTTAACCAGGATTAACACGACGACGGCTGCTGACGAATCACCGATCTACAATAGCTTCAGGACCACGCACTTTGGAAGGAATCTTACGCTAGTAAAGAATAATGAACATTTAATTCTATTTTTTTAATAAATATACATATGTTGTATTCAACATAGTGACTCAATCTGTCATAAAGGACTCACTGCTAATTAATAATATTCAATTTGTACGATAGACAATTCAATTCATATAAAGAAATTTGTTGTAATGTATAAATACAAATTGTTCATTAAAAAGTTGATTAACATACTTTAATTTGTGTTTATTATTACTGGCGCCCTGAGGTAAATCAAGAGTCGGTACACTGGAATAAGTACCATAAACTATTATATAAATTATTATATATCATATTTGATCAAGACAGTTTGTGATCTTATTTTTCACATGCTCGTAGGCTAACATAATTTTCAAATAAATAATTTAACTCTTTTACAAAGGCCTATCTAGAAGTGTATTACATTCTGTCGCCCGGAACGTGGGACACGATTGAGTCACTATTAAATAAATTACAAATTAAGAACAAATAGAAGTTAAGAAAGAGTATAAAACATATTTTATGATTTTATGATTACGCGAAGTAGCAGTAGGAGAAACAAGGACATACAAAACAACATTCATAACCTATACAGCAACATGAGCACAAACACAAGTACCCAAAGCAACGCTATGGAGTTCGAAATAAATAATCAACTATGCGATCCAGACACGCTCGCAGACATTTCAGAGGAGGATGAAGCGTCAGGGACGCGGGGACTAAACAGACAAAACGATGAAAACGCAGAAACACAAGAATTTACACCAACAGTAGTAACAGAAATCCAAGAACGACCGATTTGTCAGACACCACTAGAGACAGACAAAAACACTGATATATATACAATGCTACAACAATTACTAAAATAATCAGAACAAATACAAGAGGAATCGAAAAAACAAAAGAACAGCTCTCACAACAGATACAAAAACAATAAGAAAAAACAACAGAAAAACGACTGGCACTTCAAGTAGAACAAACAAAAGAACAGATAGCACGACAAATTGCTGAACATGCGAAAAAACAGACGAACGGTTAGAACAACATTAGGTGAGATTAGAACAAGCATTACTACAAATGAACGAACAAATCCTTAAACAACACGTAGAAATAAGAAACGAAGTCGCCATGCAAATAGAACAAGAAAGAACAAACAACAAAAAACTGTTCCGAGACTGCCAAGTTGAGACGAACCACAAAATACAAGACAATACCGACAAAATTACTGAACTTAGTATAAATACTAAACAGCAGTTCGTAGAGTTGGACGAACGGTATAGTAGTAACATTCAAGTTATAAACAAAAGATGCGAAAATAACACAGCAGCAATTCAAGAATTACGAGCCGATAAGATGGAAGAAGTGAAGAAAGTGTCGGAAGAAACTGGCCCACAAATACGAAAAATACAACGAGAATTTAGTAATAAAGTAGCATCAATTAATAACCAACCATGCAACCATAACATTACTAACGAACAATTAAAAAATATCAAATACAATGGGACTGGAGACTTCCCGATGGAGTTTATGAAGGAGATGGAGGATGTCTACATGGGACACTACCAAGATAATGGTAACATCGCATGGATCGGAAGGCACCTAGAAGGAGAGGTCGCAGTGTGGTGGAGATTGATCAAGAATAGCGTAACCAACTTCGCAGAGTTCAAAGAAGCATTCACGAACAAATACTGGAGTGATATGATCCAAGAAATGGTAAGAAACCAGCTCGAGTTTGGACGTTATCAGACGGAGAATGGTATGAACATGATACAATACCTAGAACGAAAATTATTAGAGAACAGACAACTAATTCCACCGATACCTGATCAATACCTAATCAGAAAAATTGCTAAACATTATTCTCAAGGAGTACAGATCGCCATTATTACTCGTGGGGTTACGACTATTAATGAATTCGAACAAGTACTATCAGAATTCATGGGTGT
Organism: Magicicada septendecula; assembly: GCA_034769895.1. Lineage (NCBI taxonomy): Eukaryota > Metazoa > Arthropoda > Insecta > Hemiptera > Cicadidae > Magicicada > Magicicada septendecula. The sequence goes on from CM068375.1 coordinate 319,042,294, forward strand.
GAGGAGTGAAACAAGGACAATGACTCGGACACATTATGACAATCGACGGGAACAAAAACCATTGATGAGAGATGAAGAGGAGAGTGGACGAAGGATGGAACAAGGACGGGCCCATGAAAATGAAAATCGGTCGAATACACAACACTACAATAGACGACCAAATAAGTTTAGAAATGAACCAGAACCGATCCCTTCGACTAGCGGTAACCAACATGACAAAAGCGGCACTGCAATATCAACAAAACAAGGACAGCATGGTACAAATGACGTAGATTTAAGCACTATTAAAAAGTATATTAATACCGTTGCTCTAGATTTAGAAGACGATGCCTTAAATAACGATGATATATAAGTGTAGAGTATTGTATAAACAAATGCCTGGAGATCAGAATATCATTAAATGAAATGCCCTTATACGGATTGATTGACACGGGAAGCCAAGTAAACGCGATATCTGAGAAATGGTTTAAAAATGAGAAGAATAAATTAGGAAATGTAGAAACCTTAAGGCTATCAAATGCTGTCATCAAAGGAGCAACTGGACAGAGATCAAAATGGGTGACGCAGCAGGTTTTGTTAACGACCAAGATCGGCGATGTGGAAATGGACGGCGTATTCCTCGTGGTACCAGAACTAATAACGGACTGTATAATAGGCATAGGGTTACTAGAAGAATATGGGTGTATTATCGATTTCCGCAACCAACAAGTAACAATTCCAGAAGGAAGTTACGGCAGAGATATTAATGGCAGAGGTGTTCAACGTAGCAGTCGTGTATGAGGGAGCAGATAATGAAGCAATGGAGGAAGAAATACACACACACACACACACACACACACACACACACACACACACACACACACACACACACACGCACGCACGCACGCACGCACGCACGCACACACGCACACACAGAAACACCACATAAAATTTGAAAAACAAAATGTAATAGCACACATCCGTATATTAATGTAGTAGTAATAAGTAGCAATTTAAATGTAAGGAAAGTCAATGTAATAACGTATAATGAAAGTTAGTTATATAAGAAATTACGAATGTTTAGAAAATAAGTAACTAAGAAATGTCACCAAATGTTTAAAAAAAAAGGAAATTGTTGTGTGTAACAGATGTTATTTAAAGGGAAAGTAGACCACCCACATTTAAAGAGTAGTTTGAAAAGTCAGGCAGAGAGGGACGGATAGTTTGTTTGTAAACAAGTCATAAAACCAGACCAACCCTAAATGTCTAGCAGTCAGTAATAACGGATTAGTGTTGTAATAAAGTACTCACCCAAATATACTAAGAAATTTAAAGCAATTAATTAAATTGAATACATTGTTAATTTTAATTATAATGAACGTATTAATTATGTCAAGTTAATAGAATATAGGAACAAGATACTTATAATTATATTCATTTTAGGGACGCATCAATAGAACTAGTTTACAATTTTGAAAAAAAAATTAAACGTTAGTTCTATGGGGGGATTTATGTAACGGAAAATTTGATCAATTTATAATTTTAATAAATAAACTATGCTGAAAGCAGAAAGAAGGGTGTGTTTTAGAAAGCAGGGAGGCATTTAGACGCTAGGACCGTAGGCAGCAATAATTGAAAGGAAAATAATGAAGGTACTTTTATTTTAAGGCACGATTTGGGACACTACTGTCATAAAATGTATTATGTGTTCAGATAGTAAGGGTGTTTGCCAAACGTTGTAAACTTAAGTGAATGTATTTTATGTTAAGGCACGATTTGGGAAAATTACTTGCTAAAAGCCTGAAGAGTAAAGCAGTAAGTTAATAACACCGGCACTGTGGCTGACAAATTATAATGAATGTGCTTTTATGTTAAGGCACGATTTGGGACACTACTGTCATAAAATGTATTATGTGTTAAGATAGTAAGGGTGTTTGCCAAACGTTGTAAAACTTAAGTGCATATAACAAGAGCTGTCGTTAGAGAGAGAGAGAGTTGTGCAAGAGAGATAGCGATAGACGCTAGTTTCTTTAAACACGTGTACACGGAAAAACGTTGGGCGAATCAGAAAAAGCGTCATACGTTGCGCGGGAGGTTTTAGTTAAGCAGATTGGGTGAATTTGTATTTAGCGGTAGTTTGAACCTATAGGAACGTTTTGCTGTAGATCGTAAGTAAGGGAGACTCGAGGCAAGTATATATTGTGAACTTAGAGGGAAATAAGGGCAGTCTTCTTTATATCGGCGGAATTATACGAAGAGACTCGCGTACGTTGTTTTGCGTCAAATTATATATATTTTAATAATTAACATAAAGAATCAGTACATTTCTCAGAAATAAAAAAGTGCGGGAACGCGATAATTATTAATACTAAAGTTATAAATAAAGTTTCATAAATCTTAATAAGTCAAAGAGTGGATGATCGGAGTTATAATAAACAATAGGAAATAATAATACATACGAAGTTGTATTAATTCTATACGTGGCGGTAAATCGCGGAAGAAGGCGAAGGAGTTCGAAAGAAAGTTACGACGGTATCAATTTGTCGAGCCAAACGCGACGTGAACTGAATTAAATGCACTTAAGTTATATTCAGTCATCTTTGTGTCCAGAGTATACAACATACAACATAGTTATAGGTATAATCCATATGTTAGTGTAGTGCACCTGTGATAAAGTGAATTGTGCAGTTTTAACCAGGATTAACACGACGACGGCTGCTGACGAATCACCGATCTACAATAGCTTCAGGACCAAGCACTTTGGAAGGAATCTTACGCAAGTAAAGAATAATGAATATTTAATTCTATTTTTTTAATAAATATACATATGTTGTATTCAACATAGTGACTCAATCTGTCATAAAGGACTCACTGCTAATTAATAATATTCAATTTGTACGATAGACAATTCAATTCATATAAAGAAATTTGTTGTAATGTATAAATACAAATTGTTCATTAAAAAGTTGATTAACATACTTTAATTTGTGTTTATTATTACTGGCGCCCTGAGGTAAATCAAGAGTCGGTACACTGGAATAAGTACCATAAACTATTATATAAATTATTATATATCATATTTGATCAAGACAGTTTGTGATCTTATTTTTCACATGCTCGTAGGCCAACATAATTTAAAATAAATAATTTAACTCTTTTACAAAGGCCTATCTAGAAGTGTATTACAACGTCATTACATATTTTTGCGTTCTCGCATTCTTGTATACTGTATTACTTCTCCTTCCCCCTTCTACTCTTGTGCTTGTTTTTTTTATTCTTGTTTGTCCTTGTCCTTTCTGTTTCCCGGCTTTGTGCCTGCTAAGTCTGTTTCCATGCCAACCGTTTCTGTGAACGCTCTTATAACTGTTTTGTAATCTACGTGATACTATAAATACAGAATAAAATATACATTGTAGTAAATAATTTTTTAGCTGGTATCCGTCTTGTGATAGTTCTGATCGCGTTCCGACAGTGATAGAGAGAGGGAAAGAGAGAGAGCGAGTGAGAGAGAGAGGGGCTGATAGACGTGGGATTGATAAACAGACAGATGTACAACAGACAGGCAAACAAAATCAGACGGACAATGAGAGGGAGAGAAAGAACTAAGTGGATCCGCCCGGAACAAAATTATCAGCAAAGTTTCTAAATAATGTCGTTCCGCTGTAGTGGGGGGCGGGCAAAGAATGCGCCTGCACCCAAACGGCGGTCGTATTTCTTACAGGCCGTTGACCACACAACCCCAACCGACATTTTCACAAAGTACCGACAATTGATCTCCACTGCAACCGTAAATTCCATATATTTCTGACAAGTTGTTGGCACACGTTATTAAAAAAATGATAAGAAATTGTTATACATATTTAAAAATGTGTCAGTCAATAATATAAAATAGAAACGACAACAGCTCAGTACTGTTAATTTCTAATTCTTTCGTAATTCGTATGCTAAATAAAGTGTCAGATTTTAATCCAGCATCATAAAAAACAAACTTTTCTAAAGTATGTCCGGCAGTCCACACACACTCACAAAGCACGCACACCGACGAACGCTTACAATAAGTCTGCAATAGTCGTTTACACAACACACTCATACACAAATGGAAGAGGCATAATCCTTTAACAACAGGGTGTTTGTAAACGGGAGCCGACTAGTGACTTTTATTGTCGGACAAAAGAGAAATTATTCTAGACCACTGACGTCGGCGAAACAAAACAAACTCCGATCACCTTCTCGGTTGATTCCCCCAATGTTCCATCATCCATATAGAGCAGAGGTCCAAACTTTTTCACTTGAGGGCCGAATTGAAAAATCATTGAAGTCAGGTGGGCCAACGATATATATACAAATAAATGAATATTATTACTTAACGTATATCCCGTGTTATAGTAATTTGCCCGTGTTAATTTTTGTAAATGTTATTTTTTGTAAATTTTAAGTTGTAATAAAAAGTTGTAAATAGTGTATCAGTTGCTCGTGAATTATTAATGTTGCGTGTTTTGTAACGTGATTTAATATATAAGTTAAGAAATGAATTATTCTGCCTTGGTTTAATAATCACAATTATTATTATTCCAATTCAGCAGTTAAAACTCCAAAATCAATTCAAAAATAGCGGTCGAGTCGTCCAAAACAACTCTCAAGTCACCTTCGATATTAGGCTTAATCCTATTCTTTGAGGTTAATCTTTGTAGCTTGTGTAATTACAACGACTCCCCGACGTCTTCTTAGTCTTGGTAATTATAAAACAAATGTTGATAATATCTTATGTTCATGAAATAATAACGCATGGATATAATTTATTAACATAATTGTTTAATCTCTGTAATTTGAGTTCAAATTGATAGAAATTTTCATTCGATACACACGTTAGTAACAATCGATATTTATCTCAGGAGTGAATAATAAAATAGGTTTAATATATTTCGTGGGAATTCATGTGACTGCTACGAAAAGCTCCATTAGATGATAAACAACAATATAGAGTACCTTTACAAATCTTCCTAGTACTTATAATCTAAAAAAATTACAAAATTAAATAAGAAATAACATACAATGTCTGATGAGATTCAATACGCTTCGTACCAAGCATGCTGGTTAGAGTGACGTCATCATCATGGCTGCCGTCGTCCGTGTCAGATAATAATTGAAGTTTACTAAATGTGTCAAAATAAATGTTTTCCTTGTAACCACTGATTCTTTTAGATATGGAATTTGTTTTCACTTGTTAAAATGTTCACTAGATTAGTGTTAGTGTGAATTAGAGTGTTGTCTAGTGGTTGCTCGTTTTGGATAAAAAATATTGTCAGTTATTAAGTCGAATTATACGTTACACATCTAGGCGATATTGCTGAACGTCTCCTTGTTTATTCTTGATATTTTCTTTTTGGTGTGTGTTCCTGGTTAGTGAGATGATTGTAGTGAAGGAATTATTTATCTTCAGTGGTTGTCATACAAATTTTCTTTCACAAAACGGTTTAGTATTTTAGATTTTCATTTTAATAACATCTCGGCACTCACTATTAAACTGTTCTCCATCACAATTTACAATTAAGTGTTATTTCTTCTTTTTTAGTCACCGAACCGATCAAAACTTCTTAAATTTTGTTGGCCATTTATGTACAGTTTAAGTGTTATATGATCAATACCCATTAACTACTTTACATTTTACAAATTACTTTTAATATATAATTTTATTATTATATCCTAATGATACATGCAATGTTTATATGATTATTAATTATATAATTATAAACAATTTGGTACTAACATGCCATGGGTTATACCTGTAAAACCTTAGTAATTAATGAATTTCTCTGATATATGATGGAACAATTTTTTATGGTTGATTGTAAATTCTACCTTGACTCCATGAGATAAATATATTTAAATTAATTAACTAATAACATAAACTCTTATAACATATAACAAAACTCTTAATAATAATACTTGATTTGACAGTTTTAGTTTATTAATACTGTTAAACTATTGTCTGCATGATAAACTATTTTTTTCTGTCTGTTAATAATAATAATACAATTTTTATAAAAAATAAATAGCACACTGTTTAAATGTAGTTTGTGTCACTATTATTATTCTGTCACTTATATCACTCTAAGGGGTTGTGTCCCTTTTTCTTTCCTTGATGATATACTATTTTGTTTAATATAATTTTATAATGAAGTTAATAGAATTAATACAATTTATATCATCTAATACAATTTTATGTTATGAATTGGTACTCTTTATCGGGTTTGGTTGGGTTATTCATGGCAAGTTATTTAGGCCTACTAGGTTTATTTATTTAAATTTTGGTTTGTTTACTGCCCTATTCTACTGGGTAATTTCTAGCTGGGTTTTGATGATATTAAAGAAGTCAAAGGTTGTTGTTGTTTAGTTATATTTGGTTACTTACTGATTTCTCAAAACTTGGTATTTTCTTTTAATTCGCTATTGATTAGGATTTCTTCTTCCCTCTCTGGATAGGGTTTCCATATTATATTTACAATTCTTTTTGTAACATTTTGTTTCATTACAATATGTATAGTGTGATTCAAAATTGCACGGAAATCTCTCGAAAGCTGATTCTATAGCTAAAAATAAGAAAAAAATTCATATAAACATAGGTCCGAAAACGGTTCATTTAATTATGAAAGAATTGATGTGTTTAATGTCTATTAAAAATAAGTACAAATTTGAGAATGTGACACGAATTACAAACAAAACAGACCAAAATGCGCCAGAAAAATGTTACAATTTACAAGAAATTACATGGTAAATTTTCGAAACACCTACACTTGGGCTGACGAAAACCCACATGAGATAGCTACAAGACATGACCAACATACTTTTCATTTAATGTGTGGTGCGGTCTTCTCGGTGACAATCTCTTAGGCCCCTTTTTCTTACCATCAAGGCTTAATGGAAAACAATACTTACATTTTTTGCAAACAAAGCTAATGGAATACTTGGAAGATATTCCACTTGCAGATAGAGCGCAGATGGGGTTTTTGAATGACGGTGGATCTGCTCACTACTCTCACCGTCGCAGTAAATAACACGAGTCACCAGTTACAAATGTGTACGCATAATAATTCACAATTGTCAACATAGTTTACATTAAACTGCATAATTTGTCGTAACAATAATTTATACTAAACTGTTGTAAGCACAAGCACTGAATTGAAACTCACAACTACTGTAATAAGAGCACTTCGGTTTGCACTAGGCAGCTTACATTGCAACAAAACTTCCGCTTCTGAAACGTCTCTTTTGCATTTCTCAGCCTGTGTGACATAGTACGTAACAACATTTATCTGAATAACGCCAGAACAACGTACCATAATCTGGTAGGTCATGTCTTTTAAATCAAGAACTTTTGAGGGCGTTGCGTAATCCTGCCGCTCACACAACGCATGCAAGCGTCACACAACCACACCTGTTAGCATAGCAAGATGAAAACCATCACCGTTAACAATGGTGCCTATCCCAACATACGATTGACTGAACGATTACATACCTTTAACAATCAAGCTCCCCTTGTACTTCATCTCCTTTTCTGCACCCTCATCACCAAATTTACTAATCCTCTGTACTTCAAACAGTGTGCATTACCGACCTATCTCTTCTTTTAGTTATAGTTCTTCACAAACTTCGAATTATACCTATTTACAAAACCCGTTAGTTTGTTACATTGTTCATCTATTTTTTTTTTAATATTCGCCATATTACAATAAAAATATTGCCGAGAACGAAATCACAGTGAAACAATTATGTATGCGATCCAAAGGAATCTACCACGTTTATGTGTAGGAGGATTAAAAGCGGTGGTCTGAATTGTTTGCATTACCGGAACAGACAATTGACATAATTAAAAAAAAAAAGTAAAGACTAAATACGAAGGTATAAGAATATCTATGAAGTCGTTTGCCGAATGAGTAGCGGTGGGCTCCATCCCGTCTCGAACAGTTTTACACTTTTAAGTCGGTAGATTAGTCGACCACTTTTTCAGATTTATGTTTTAGTTCGTTACCACTTGGGCAACTTAGTATGGGAGGCCTTAGTTTTAAAAACTTGATGATGTATTATAAGTGAACAACAAAAATTAAGGGGAACTAATGTGTATATATTTAAACAAAATAAAAATAACCACGCAATTTAGAGATCATGATAACGTGACTATTGTAAAATTGTTTGAAAATTTCTTTACTATTACGTTTTCAGAACATTAGTTTTTTTTACTTTTACAAAGTGGTGTGAATGAAGGGCTCATTTCAACGCTCGGAGGTACGTACAGAATGATAAGGTTGAAGCGACAGAGAAAAGAACAAAGAGCGTTGATTCATTTCATGGTTAGCTGTAGTATGACAGATGTAGGTTGCAGTATACGAGGAACTGGTGTTGAAAGCAAAGTTACTGGAATAAATTCTACATATGACTATTGAATACTTAGTTTACTTACGGTCGATACTACTTTACATTTTGAATTACGGAATCGACGTGTTTTTGTATCAGATCTATTCTGAAATATACTGATGAAAATGGTCGTCACATTTTTTTAGAAAGTGTAAATAATATTATGTAATTAGACTTGTTTATACAAAGTACGAACGGGCGTATTGATTAGTCATGAAACTTGGGGACCGTGACAATACGCATCTGTATTCATGCTGATTGTTCTCAAACACACCTGATACATGCGCAGTACAATAAGAGTTTAGAGTTACTTTTACGGTCTTACTTACATGATCACTTATGTGTCAGTAGTGTCTTTGTAAGCAGTCATGCAGCACTTACGTACCTGCAACAGAACACAATAAGATTAATTGAACGTTCATGATAAATCTCACTAAATACGAGGGCCATTTTAAAGTGAGAATAGTTTTGCTACACAGCCAAAAAATGTTAGAGATACAATTACAAATGTAAACATAACTCTACTCTACTTTTCTACTGATACTATTAGTAATTCCTATCGCTCTCTACAAAAAACAAGGCCTCGACGAAGCTACGCCAACGGACTCTATTTTTGGCGAGGACTCTGAGCTCTCCAAACGACTTCCCCTCATTTTCTGCTTCCACCTCGACAGTTCTCCACGAGATTCTTGGTCTTCCTCGTCTTCTTCTTCCCTGAGGGTTTAAAAAGAGGGCTTGTCGCTCAACTGCATTTTGGTTCATCCGCAATGTAGCCCAATCAATCTCCATTTCCTCATTTTGATCTGGGCGGCAATGGGTTCCTCTTTGTCCTCTTACAGAAGTCTTCATTTAAAACATTGTTTAGCCAGATAATTTGATGTATTTCCTCACGCACCTATTATGAAAACTTGCAGACACTTAGTAATTTCCATGTGATTTTCCAAGTCTTGGTCCCATACAACAAAGCAGCTTTGACATTGGTCCTGAAGGTCCGTATCTTCGTGGCAACTGATATTTCTATTAATTTCCAAACCGGGTAGAGTTGTATAAAAGCAACATTAGCTTTGCGAATTCTTGTCTTAGCATCTGTAACCGCTCCTCCTTCTGTTGTAGTCAAACTACCAATGTACGAGTAAGTTAACATTATTGATAAATGAAATTACAAATGTAAACATAAACTACAATATTACCCTACTTTCCCACGTAGTCCCCACTGAGATACAAGACATGTGTAGACATGGCACTAGGTTATTTATACCGTCATGAAAAAATCTACAGCCTGTCTATTATATACCATCGCGTTTATAAAGTATACAGTTGATGCCTCTTATTGAGATCAACGTCGGCCAACGAGGATTCAATAACAATATCCAAATGAGAATTATAACGCGTCAAGTGATAACAGTGCGTTACCAAGCTAGAATCCGTACACCTAAGGACAGACATGAGTACGTGCAAACTAAAAATAACGTATCTTGAAATGAAGCTCAACATTTTCTCAAACATTTTCAAACAATAATTTCAGTTATAGTAAAATATTACCTTATATTAGGTCCGTCATGTGACTTCTCAATTTGAATTTACGAACGCGTTTCAAGGCATATGCGAAGGCATAATTCAAATTGAGAAGTCACACGACGGACCGAATATAAGGTAATATTTTACTATAATTGTAAAGGGACTTAGATACCAACACGAACACAAATGAATGTTAAAATAATTTCAAGCAGATTCTATTTGAGAGGCCTTTCCAAAGACACCAGATAGAATTGTATAAAGTAATGGAAACACCTGTTTTAACTTATAGAAGTGAAACTTGGAAGATGACGACAAATCATGAGCAAAGAACACAAACAAGTGAGAAGAACTTCTTGACAAAAAGCAAAGGTTAGAGATCGAATACGAAACGAAGATTTAAGAACCGAGTTAAATATATATTCTATGGTCAGCAGAATAAGAGAAGGACAAATAAAATGGAGGCAGCATATCGAGATAATGGAAGATCCGAGACTACCTGAACAAGTAATAAGATATGGACCTCAATGAAGACGAGATATAGATAGAGCAAGGAAGAGATGGCTTCAGTGAAAGCGGAACACGCTGTAAGCATAGGCCTATAGTTTGAAGCGAAGAAGGAGAAGGAGAAGAAGAAGCAGGAAGCCTTTCCAATATTTTCTTTTAACATGTGCCGTACTTTGTTCGGCTCGGGAAGCGCGAAGCTCGGTTGCAGCGGCAGGCTAACTTTCTTTTAAAAACTGGCGCGTTCCCGACGTCATGCCATGCCTCTGTATCGCGTCGTCTCTGAGTGTAGGTAAGCGGCTTGTTAGTAGTGGCGACGAGGATCCGGTTGGCCGGCCCAGCTGGTGTGCGCTAACCTGCATTCAGGCAAGCTTTCATAGGTGGAAATTAACAAGTAATCGCTCTCATTTCTGTTCCAACCCTCATCAAGGAAGTTTCTGGTCTCAACTGACGGCACCAATCTGTTCTGCCTGTTCGATGCACTGCACTATGAGAAGCTAGAATAAAGTCAGCTCCAGGTGCTCGACCAATGGCGAGATGGGTGTCGGGGTTGAACGAACAACTGTCAACCCCTCGTGCAGAGATGTTACTTGAGCCGTGAGCTGCCGTCAGTTGGGACACACAGACACACATGTGGAGGAATTCTGCCCCCAGGAATTACCAGTGCAAACTACACGCTACAGCCTAGTCACCGTGCCACTTAGTTGCTACATCGGACTATCCAGGTGTGATCTATCTGTACTTACATTATACTATTTCATCTACCACAATACTGTAAATCGGCAGACGCTCTCAGAAACAGACTTATGATACCCCGCGTTTAGTTTAACTTGTACAAGATCTGCAAACACACACACGTTAAGTTTTGTGCCTGCATGTGTGGACCTTACATACAACTAAGCCTTATGTGATCTTTTATAACTTTCTTATACTATGTAAGGAAATTGCACACACACATGTATCTGCATGAGCTGCTCTAATTTTTCCGTCTTTTTAATTCGTTTTATGTATCTGAGAGTTAGTTATGTCCTGCTTGCTCATGTCCCGCCGTGTGGGCATAATTCAGGACTGGGGGTGTCTGATTTCTTCATGTATAGTGGCTTAAACGATTATCATGACTTAATACTCTGAGTTTTGGTTCAAAATTATTGAAGCTGTCTTTACTTATAAAATTTTGAGTCTTTTGTTCTGTTGGGGGCAGTTTGGTTTCCTGTGTTATTTAAATTCTCATCTTAAGGGGTGATTTAACTGTGTGAACTACTAAGCTCGATTCCGTTTGTACGTATATATGTATATTTGTACGTTTAATACAAAGGGTTATTGTGAGAGGGTCGGTACAGGAATTGTGGGTGTGTGTTATATGTATTATGTATGTGTTTGTGTGTAATTTTCAATGGGGGGGGGAATGTGACAAAAATTAATGATGCGATAGCACATGTGCTTAAGCTATTATAGAAAGGGCTTGCCAATTTAACTTTAAATTTCATATATCACTTTAAAATTTCAATATTACATTTTAAAACAAAAATTATTATAATGTTTATCTTGGACATAGTGTTGCATCCACTCTTTTACAGCCACTGAATTAAATAGTCACTCACAATATTATACTGTGTAGAATAACCATATGTATGTAATGGTGTATGCCAGTCAATTCTGATTTAAGGGGATTGTAGATATCCCTTAGGTGATGTATAACATATAGAATTGAAAGTATTTCGATTTTACTCAGTGGCTATTATTAAATTATGCCTTGAGATATCATGTATGTGACTGCACGCTAAATAAAGTTCACACTTGTTTTGTTAATAGAGTTTTTCATTTGCAGGTCCTGTCATCCATCAAGTGGACATGTCTGTGATTGTAGCTTGGGCCTTTGCACACTTTATGCTTCCTCTAGGTTCATCACCTAGTTTTAAATATTATGTCTCGCCCCTTTAAATAAAAAAAAACAAAAATAAAAAAATAAAATAAAATAAAATTAAAAAAAATTACAAAAAAACTTATAAAAAAAGGGGGGTTTCAAAACTTCAAATTTTTTTGTGAGTTTAGTAAGACAGGAATTACATTAAATAAAATTTTTCATAAGCAGCGATATTTTTAGCTGAGCAGTAACATTTCGTAGACTCATTTTTGATAATCTTCTCTACCGTTATAAAGTGCTTAGTTTTTCGGCTGTGACAAAACTCATGTTGTTTGTTTGACACTGTCATTTTGTTTTTGAAACTACACTTTTAGCGTACAATAAATAGAAAAAATATTCAGAATTACCGACATGAAACCAAACACTCGTTTATAAATAAGCGAAATCTATACGTATTACACAAAGCACACAGGCACACTAACAATTCACGTTACAGGATCACAGTATGCAGTCATATATGTCATACAAGAATTATTCCTAATAGTGTGCAGCTATGTTTGGGCAAATGTATCCATCTTAATAGTTTGTTTTACCTTATGCTCCGTGATACACAGAATTCGCTTACAAATTCGAAGGAAATAGATTTAATATTAGGTAAATATCAATATTAGATTCTTTTTAATCATAAGAAAAATTGTAATTATTGCGACTACTTAACTACTTTTCTTGGTAAAATAACAATTTTAAGACAAACAAACACCCAATAAGGACTATAAATTCCAAAACTTATAATTTATAAATTTTAGGGTTTTTTGGTATAAATAAGGTTATAAGTTTAAGGTCTTTAAGGTTTTTTGTTAAATTTACAAGTAATGGCAAAATGCCAAATAATATAATGCTAGATTTTAGTTTTACGTATGATTTTATAGATATTAATGGGTATATATCGAATACGTTTTACAAATAAATATAGCCAATAACAATACATAATTTTTTTGTAAACGCACCTTACAAACGTTTTGAAGGCGATCAAAAATTGGGAGCAGTGTTGACAGACATTAATTCTTTCTAATTATTCCAGACACCGAGTTGTACTTTAAATAAATTTGATTCCCACATAGAGGTTTTAACTTTGAGTTCAACTTTATGCTTGTGGTGCCTTTAACCTTTTATATAACACACTACATTCGAGTTAGACTTAACATAATATTTTAAAACTTCCAAAATTATACACTATTTTGGTTAACGTTCATTTTAATTTGATACTTCTTTTTTTAGTGATTTTCCCACTTTTTATGCCCTAGCTTTCCAAATTTGTATTACTTTTTGAAACTTAGTGTTATAATCAGATTTTTGTTTACAATCCCCTATAATGTGATACCCATGCATTCATTTTTTGCTTTTTTCACAATGTTGACACTCTTACAGTATTGGCTCTTTCCCCCTAATTTGGCGGATCGTCATCAAAATCAGTAGGAATCAGTAGGATAAAAGTGTTGTCGTGCATGCCAAGTTTTATTTAAAAGTTATCGTGGGACGTATAGATACACAGATAGACAGATATACAGACAGACAAACATACAATTCCTAAACGTTTTAATAAATCTGAGAAGTCGCTTCAATAGTTTAGTTATTCATTAAACTCAGGGCTATAATAACAATTTTTAGATAAAAAAGTATAACTTTTCTGTTTCCACTAAATAAATATTTACCTAAGAGACTAAGACGTCTATCAAACAATAAAATTAATTGAAGGGATGATTAGAGTATGCGACCTGTGATAACATATATTCGTGCTTTAGGCTGGGGTTCAAGTAAAGTGATAACATTAACCAAACGATAACACTATCCGAGATCACAATAACCTTTCTCTACTGTATTAACGTTATTGTTGTTGCTGTAAGTACTTAGAGATGCTGGTGGTTAAATTGATGGTCAGTTACTATATTGTGAAGATGAGTGTGACCAGCAGGTGCTTGTGTTTGAAGCAGAAAAACGGATGAGTGCGTAGGAGAATGACCTGTCAATTCACGTTTTGACAAGACTTGAATTAAAAGATGTCCTGAAAATAATAAGAGAGTTTAACTGTTTAGCTGAAGAAGCAAAAACCCTGTGTAATGGGCTGATGAATAAGGATATATTAAGTTTTTAAAATAATTTATTGTAAATTTGTAATCTGTTCGACTTGCAAACATTAAACAAATTGTATGACAGACACATACATGATCTGAAAACTAGTCCATTGATAGCTCTGCTTGAAATTGTCTACAGATTAAACGCATACACAAATACTGTACTATTATTAAAAGACTAAGTGGTCAAACATGTAAGCAACTAAACAAAAAGTCATTACCACTTGCTGCTGGCATAAACAGAGTACATTACTTCAATATATTGAACAATGGGCCTGTAAGGCAGAAATACCAGTTGACATTAAAACTTAATGTTGGCACGAACACAAATGATACAAACGTTACAGTACAGACAGCACAGACACTTACACTGCAGATAATAAAGATAACACGTTATTCGTTGAAGCTGAAGTGTATATATCGTTACGACGGTCTCACTGAACGTCGTATGGCACAGTGGAAAACAAAATAGATACACCAATGAAGCCACAAATAACCATCTTTAATGAGTCACAAATAACAATGTGAAATCAGCAGGTTATCCTCGTACAATAATTCAATTTAAATTTGCCCACACGCAATAATAATGCCAACTAATAGAGTTCTCCACTTGTGATTAATTATATCACAATAATCACAACCACTTGATATCCGCACTTGATAAGTCGCCCAAAGTAAACTGACTTATAGGCGGCATCAGTTGCCTATATATAGACTTGTACCATATTGTGTGTTCTTAACAAGCGCTCAAAAAATCCAGAGGGTACCTCTGTGAGGCCTTGGCAGACACCGCACCTGCTCGGGTAGGGAGAAACGGGTGTAAGGACGCTCTGGATTCTTCGAGAAAGTTTCCTCGTTACAATGTTAAGTAGAATTCGTAAAGTAAGTGTGCGTTCTACAAGAGATAAGGTGTATTTACTTTGAAAAATGCTAACTTAAAGTGAATGAAGAATTTCGTAAATATTTGTATTTTGAGCGTTTCTTTCTGCATAAGTAAATCGTAAAATATTGAATGGAGAAGGCAAAGGTTCCTAGCTTTAGGACCGTGGTGCTATAAGTGAATTATGAAGCGATCATGGACAGGTAAGCTTGTGCATGGTGAAGCTTATAATGATGCATTTGAAAGTGAGAGAACGTCAATACTAAAACAATTTCCGCCAAAGACCACGAATACTGTAATGGTATTGTACTGTAAAGGTAATAACAATCTTCTCTAACTCAAACTTAGTTCATTTAAGGTGCCCAAATGCCTAAATTACTATTTATTCATGTAGGGTTACGGTTACACAAGGCCTCATCTTGAATACAATTTATGTTATAAAACTGATAAATAAGGCATTTTGCCTTATCAAATATTGCTAGCGATATATATTTATATTTTGTAAAGTTGTTATTAAGTGAAGCATTTTAAAACGAATAAGTAAACGAATAAACTTTGTAAAATACAGTCTGGTTACGTCCAAGGTTTTGGGAAAATCAAAAGGACAAAATACGTTGAAGTTGAAGAAACAACAAACATCACGGCAATTCACAACACACGGCGTAGAAGTAAGCAACTCATCACGAGACTCCCCAAGCGGTACACATAACGGCAGGCATTTTTCTTCTCTATGCTGTCCCCCCGCACCACCCCCGAGGATTGCTTTAGCACACTTCCAGTTTTATACTTTGTTAACATTTCTAACATACTTTAATGTTATTTGCAATTTTTTATTTTATTTTCACGTCCTTTGAATTTTGCTTAAAACAAATAATCACTAGTTAATTATTGTGTTATAAAAAGGTAAGCTTCAGCAAATGATGGTGGAGAGATAAGCTTCTGCATACTGAAGTTTTTTGCAGAGTTTAATAACAGATAAATTTTTTAAAGCATTTCGGAAAAAGAACGCAGTCAACTAGCACAAACTTTAGCACAGTGACTTAACAAAGGAAATGTTTGAAGGAAAATATAAGTAAAAATTGTAGAACAAGGGAATATATGGAATATATTTTGAATATATACCGTAAATAATTAATAACAAAATCTTCTAAAGCATACTGATTTGGCAGATATAGACTATCCAATTTTAGGCATCTCATCTCTTTTAATTTATATCTGCGGATGGAGCAGTTCTAATATAATGGAACAGAACAGAACTAATTTTAACAGTTCAAATGTGCTCGAAGAGAGAGCGTGATGTGCAAACAAAATAATATTCGCGTCCAAACCTCTTGTAGAACAAATAGCATACCTAACAACTTAAGGTAATAAGCGTACACTTTAAGTAAGGTGTCATCTGAAAATGTATGATGCGAAGGCGGAATACGAAGTCTAAGAATATTAATATGATAAAATAGTATCACAGAAAGTAATTTCATTTAAAACCACTCTAAATATCGTTCAAGGTAACTGTGTACTTTTTAAAGTAATACAAACTGCGGCTGAGAAAATTCGTCGTGTATATAAAGAAAGGACTGCAGGGAGTTCAGAACTAACTCCGTATTAAAGGTTACTGCTCGGTTAATTTTGAAGATCAGAGGATCGGACCAAGGAGATCAAGTCACTCTCAGGTTGTTTGTTCGGGCAAAATATTTAGACACCGGTTTGGATCCGAAACGTTCTGTAGGAACATCACCTAAAGTGACTGCAGCTAACTTGTTTCTAGTGTTTCATAACATATGCTATCTAGTCCACGTTATGATAACGGCTGCCGACGATTTGTCGAAACTCAGCAACGGGAAATTATAACCACATTCCAATTACCCCACAACGTTCACACCTAATAACACGGGCCGAAAAAGTGTAGTTGATTTACGATGATTTGCATAACTACAACTTTAAATAAATTTTTCAAGTATTTTACATTATTTATTAATGTAGAATAATTTGTTATTATTGAACCAAATACAAGTTATCCACATAGTTTTGTGAGTGTGTGTGTGTATGAGTGTGTGTGCGGGATAGAGAGAGAGTGAGAGGGGTGGGAGATGAAGAGAGAGAGAGAGAGAGAGAGAGAGAGAGAGAGAGAGAGAGAGAGTAAAAGGAGGACGACTAATCTTGATAAGGAGAAAGAACAAACGATGTTAATTTAAAATAGAGAAAGTATCTTACACTCTTAAATGTATATAACTGCAAATGATTTTCACTTTAAAAAATGTAATCTCTTTGTTTTATAAGCAAAAAGGGAAGAACAACAATAGTGGTAACAGTAAGTATTTTCTATTGTCAGCGCTTACAAAGCGTTCCCTGCATTACACATACCGAATCGATAACACTTACTTTAACTAAGTGCATCACCAACAGGATTGCATTCAAAACAAAAACTGTTGGATAAACATAATTATTCTTGTCTTGAATATTTAATGTTACAACAAAGCTATCTATTCACTTGCACGATAGTTTGGCATAACAACATGAGTGTTAATTTAAAGAGAGAAAAAACTTGTAATCTCTAAGAAGTAACAACTTTTGTTTCTTGAAAAAAAAATTTAGTCTCAGTAGTTAACAACAGGAAGACCAGCAAATAGACAAATTCAAAACATGCATATACCTTGCAATTATTTAATATGGGAACAGTAACAAAGTAACAATTTGATCTCGACATAACAAAGTAAATACATTTGAACTGAAACGAATGAAAGGCCATATATTGTTACCTCTATTGCAAGAATCGACATCTTTGAATAGTTTAATAAATAACTCACCACCAGAAACAACGTTTATTGAAATATTATTAACATATATTTCTAACAAAAAACGTTCGCACACAATTTTTTCAGATCACAACCGTCCAGTGCAAACAATCGTAATAAACAGTAAACGACTCCCAATTTAACTGCCTTGCATAATAATTCACAATTAACAATTTACAACGTATTACTAACAAAATGCAAACAATGATTTGAAATTTGCAAATAACGAGTAACAACAAATATTATCGCTTTGATTTGGTGTACGGAGTTTATAGCCTCAACTAGCCGGCTGCTTCCAAAACAATCTTCTATATCCGACGTCTGTGAAGTAAAACATGAAAAAAACAGCCCCTGGAAAGCGTACAAACGTTTGGTATTGGGTCGGCAGCTGACCTTGTAAACATCAACGTCAGAACTTTCACGAACGTGCGACTTAAGTTGCCTATCCCATGGGCGTAAGAAGAAGAAGAAGAAGGTGTTCAAACCTTCGGTATAAAGGCGTATAACGTTTAAGTGTAACACAAAGTATTAACACAAAATGTTTGCAGTCGAAATAAATTTATAAAGCCAAAGGTATAGGCTAAATAGTATAATAATCATAATTTTAATAGTAATAGTAATATTAATAATAATATTTTGTTACAATTATTAAAATTTACTATGTTCCTTAAAGCAATAGGAAGTACCTACTCACACATAATGTGAGCAGTGACAATTAAGGTTTGTTAAGTTTCTTGTTATATATTTAACTCAACAAAAAATGAAAACAATCTTTCGTAGGTCCGTTTAGCTCTCATCGCCAACAAATGTTATCACATATTTAATGTACTGTCACTGAAACCTTATACAGACTACACTAAATGTTAAAATATACTAGAAAATAGAACCTCAGCATTTCAGAATTAAACCCAACTGAAATAATAATTTTTCACCTTACTTCACATCAATGATTACAACTAAAATGTACTAACAATTGTTGTTAATAATATAAAATATTAAACTTATTGGTTAAAATATTCAATATAAAATTAACAGTTTCAAATTTAACTAAATCTGATATACTTTTTCCAAATGAAATTAAATTCATCATCATCATCATCTTCAAGGATTAAACCGAGGAGGGTTTGTTCCGGTCTCAAACAGGCAAAGATTAGAGCTGGTCACTCCAGAGCTTCCTCGGATGTCCCACACCTCTCCGTCTCCTCGGCTTATACAGTAGTTCCATAGTTGTTTGGGAATGCGGCAGTCATCCATTCGGCAAAGATGTTCCCACCAATTCAGCCGATACTGAGCAATCCTGTCGCGTATACTCAAAATATTCAGTTCCTGCCGTATATCTGTTTCTTTTATGATCATGGAGAGTATAACC
Organism: Magicicada septendecula; assembly: GCA_034769895.1. Classification (NCBI taxonomy): domain Eukaryota; kingdom Metazoa; phylum Arthropoda; class Insecta; order Hemiptera; family Cicadidae; genus Magicicada; species Magicicada septendecula. Next base: position 319,061,741 of record CM068375.1, read on the forward strand.
TGCCACGTGTCTGAGAAATCTCATTTCAGCCGGTTGGATGCCAACCTTTCGTTAAAATCAAATTCTCAGACCCATAAAGAAGTGTGGGAAGGGCCATCACCATGTAGAATATTAGGTGTGTTTCTTTAGTGGTGTATTATAAGACACACTGTAGCCCAGGTATTCAAAATTGCTAACTTGTTCCAGGACAGTACCTTCTATAACAATTTTTCCCCGTACGGGATCAGTTCCACAAAAAGCAATCACATTGATCTTAAGTGTGGATATTTGCAATCCACAGTCTTTGAAGATTTGATTTAACAAATGCACACCCATCTGCAGTCTGTTTTCCGAGTCCGACAGAATAACCTGTTCGTCCGCAAACAACAAAGTGTCAATTGTAGAGTGACCAATCATAAAATGCTCCGGAATACACATCTGCCCTTTTTATGTGACATCCTCAATATATAAATTAATAGAGACACTGCTGTTGTACTCCACAATTGATCAGGCCAACTACAGGAGCTGTTCTTGGTTTCCCTGCTTAAATTAAGGTTTTATTCTATATATAGTGACTCTGTATGGCTCTAATTAGATGTTGTAAGATCCTTTTCCTTGCCATTATTTGAAATTAAATTATTATAATAATGGTAATTATTTTTATTAAAAAAAATCATGAATACTTTTATATCACTATCTAGCTGTAGACATTACAAATAATATAACAACAGAAATGAAATGTTTTCTGTTACTAATAACATCTTATGTGTTTAAACTCGTTATTAACAATTGTTAGCAATATGCAGGATGATAAAGATACTCAACTGACCTACTATTCATTGACCAAGGATTTAAGCGTTTGAGAAAATTGATTTGCTTTTTATTTTTTTTATCGGTGGATAAACAATCATGGAATACAAAAGATACAAAACATAAGTAAAATTGTTAAATATTTCCGTTTTAGGTAAACCTATTGTTACAACGGTCTCCCTGTTCGTCGTATGGTACAATGGAAAAGAAAGTTGGAGACACAGATGTTCTCGAACAGACTGGATCGTACTTGTGTACGGCCTTGACTGAAGCTACACCAGCCCGACTAGTGAGGGGACGGCTGGAGGACGTTCTAGACTGTTCGATAGGGTTCTCGTTACAATATCCAAAGAGGTTCGTTTTCCCATCTTAGTTGTCGAACTTTCGTTTACCCATAATATCCATTTCTATTGAAATATACTTTAAGTACATTTTATCCTATAAATAAAAATATCTTAAAAGTCAATAAATGACTTTTTGAAAAAGGGAAATGAGTTATAACTTACGGTTTTCCCTAGCAGAATTTGAACATAAAAGCTAATAGAGGATTCAAATGTGATTCGTACGTCACGCCACAAAACAACCAATTACATATGTTATTTTGAATGAACTAAATCGAAATAAATATTTTTAGCAATATTTTGCGGACACACGTTTTTTAATAAGTAAAATTCAGATTGGAAAGAATGAGGGACTAGGTAACTAGAGGTATGATGAAACCAAAAATAAAAAAAAGTGTGGTGATGAAAATGAAACAAACCGTCAAGTCTTAATGTCAGTGTGTCTTGACCAGTGAGTTTAAATTTATGAGCAGACAACGGATGTTAAGCATTCTATATTTTTCTGTTCTTTCAGTAGTATTTTCTTCTTCTTCTTCTTCTTCTTCTTCGTGATTTCAAGGATTAGGCTCGCAGCCTGTTCCGTCTTCACAGCCACCGTTTTCTTGGTATGCTTCTTTCTCTTTCTCCAAGAGACTTATACTGGATTATCTTTTTTGGTATTCTCCAGTCACCTATTATTGTGCAGATTGTGATTAGGTGTAGTTTTCCTTTCAGAGAAACCAGCCTCCAGCTAGATAGTTGTGAGATCGAGCTGTCACCGTAAGGCTTCTCAACGTGCCCTATTTTCTGTTGGGGTTTCCTCCCTTAGCTTTTAAAGATCCCTCCACGCCACAAGGCAGTAGTTTTGTAATTTTTAGTCAAGGTTTTTTCCTTTAGCCTTTGACGAACCAACGCCAGACTGCAAGGCAGCAGCTAAGAAATTAGTATGGAAAAGGAAGACGCCCTAGCCCTTGACTACACTTTTAGCGTCGGGGTCAGAAAAGAACAAGAGTCAGTCAAGAAAGACTAGACAAAAAAAGATTAAATAAAGAGATCTCACCCAAAAGAAATTGAAGCAAAGTAAGAAATTTTTAAATATTAATTTATTATATACGTAATTTTTTAATTTTGTAACTCTCATTATTTACAGGATATGACTTTGCATATCCTATCACTGTTCTCAAATATTTCGTAGCAGTTTAAACTTATTTCAGACACTATTCCAAGCGTTATACAATATAATAAAATTAAAACAACTGTAGTATTGAAAAATGCTTAATTTCTACCTTTTCTACTGTGTGTAATACACACATACTTTCAAGTAATATTATTTGTCTTAACAAAACTGCAGGTAACTCAGAACTAAACTTTAAAATGCAAATAAAAACATAAAACTATTTGCAAATGTTAGTAAAAAACAGGACTGACAGAGCGGGTAAGCAATCCTTTGGGAAGAAAGCAGCATACAGGAGAAAAATGGCTGCCGTTAAGTGTACCGCTTGGGGAGTCCCGTGTACTTTGTCGCGTGATGGGTTGAGTTGCTCTACGCCGTCAACTAAACTTGTTGCGAATTGCTCTACTGTTTCTACAGCTTCAATGTTTTTATTTCTTATAAGTTTACTGTGTTATTATCGTTTTATTCTACACTTAGTGTATTAAGCGAATTTCTTGTTACAGAATTTCTTAGAGAAATGAGAGAAATCGTCTTCGCTGACTTCAGAATTATTTTCAGCATACAAATACGTGTATATGTATGAAAAACCTTCAGATTTTTCTTATTCTGTGCTAGAGCAACAATATCAGCAGCAAATCAGCAGTGTCCAACCTCTCAAAATTAATTTTAATTCCCTCAAATATTACTTTTCATTTATTACCCATTAATTCCGCTGCCTGGTGAACTGCTACGACGTTGAGATGTAGCCGATAGCCGGCCGCACGATTCATACATTTTCTCACCGTCACGATGACCCAGCTTCCTTTTAAAGTACCTGCGTCGGCTCCTCAGAGGATTGATTTCTCTTAATTTTAAGGAGTTAATAATTCCGCAAACTATTTAGGTTAAATAAGATAGCTATAATGTCTCTCCTGCTAAGACATCATAACACAGGGAACCCGTTTAATTGGCCTCTGTCAATTAAACTGGCTGCCGTTGTTAGTACTAGTTATTTACCAACAATTTGGGAAACTGTAAATGACAAGAATTCATGCAAGGTTACTCAAATTTACTTACTCTCTTTTGGTTTTAGCAGAAACATCTCTTTATTTTTACTTCAAAATAATGTTTTGATTGATAATACCTTTAGTGGTTATCACCTTTTTCTTTTATGTTTTAAATTTTCTGATAGATTCTACATCAAGAGCTCTTATACTCTTTAAAGTGTTACTCAGATGAGTTAAAAACTGTACTGTTTTAGATTACATTAAATACCACGGATCCGGGTTCTAATTTCATAATACTTCAAAATACTTCCACATTATGTAAACTATTTGAAGAATAGTTTGATTAATAGATTAGATTAATATGCAGTAAATACAAAATTACTATGTTAAGATTTACATGTTTTGACAGAGTCTTCTCAAAACTTGTACTGTTTTTTACTTTGGTTGTTAGAAAAAAAAATATAAGCACAGAAGTTCTTTTCTGTGTCACCTGGGTATAATGGTGATCTGCAGCTGGTCCTCTTGCGGATCCTCTTCAGTCGGTTTTCCGGGATGATCTTCGTAGTAGGTTGAGTTTCTCCATTAAGATTGTCGATTCTAAGTGGTGATCACAGTCATCACGCTACAATTCTGGTACCTGGTGCTCGTGATGTTTACGTCGTTGCTTCTTGTGGACGTGCGAGTTCACTTCTCACATTTTAGTTTAATGTACACTAATGTTATCTTCCTACATGGTATGAAATATACCTTAAAATTTAAACTTTGATTTACAAAGAGATGTGTCGATTATTATTTTCCTTTTATTCATTATCTACATATAAGTTACATTATCAGATTTACGTTGCACTTAGTTTCACCTACATGTCGAGTATTTTACCATAAAACACTAACTTCCTGTAACATAGGTTGAAATAAAATGTACGTTCACGTTCCAGCCACATTGTGATGCTGTTAACTCGTCGGATATTCTGAGTCGACTGAGGTTGATTTAGCGGCCGTGTGTAGGGACGGGGGCGCAGTTTACGAGTCAAGAGAAAAATAGTTCGTACTTTTATTATTAGTATCTTTCCACTAATTAATTATTATTATTAATTATCCTACCTTTCTTTATTTAGTTAGGTATTTAGTAATTATTCTCAAGTCTTTTTATCAAATTAGAATGATTGTCAGTATTCGCTTCATAACAATATAATTTGCATGTCCGTACTAGACATTTTACAAGTTGGTACAGGTATTTAGTTACAGCGGGGAGGGTGGATTATTTTCTCACGCGGTATTTAAACCAACATTTATTTTTTGTTTTTGTGCTATTTAAATTTGCTTTTAAATCGTCACATAGCCTAGTATTAAAGTGATAACCCTTTATTCAATTTAGTTTTTGTGATGGCTGCTGAAATTTTCTTTACTTGGTGTTTCTTTTTGTGTTGACACGTTAGAGACAATTCTGTGACAATGAGAAGTATTCTGACGAGTGCCTTTTATTTAGGAAAGTGTTGATAAAGGGTACCTTTGAATAAGGCATCCAGAGTATCTTTTAATGAGTTTCAAAAAGTCTATGTACACACATAAATTCACAAAAAAGAGCATAATGTAATCAGTTTCAAACTTTCTCCCTCCACCACTCACCAAAATAATTAAAAATCTGGTTTTACGGTTTTCTAAATTTTTAAAGCTGTGTAATCAAGGCTCCCTTTAAAATGGAATACTATTTAACGAGAAAAGCGAGTGCTCAGTTTTAACACGACCGTTTAACACTTGTCTATCTGTCTATTTTGGGTATGTCTTACGATAGCTCTAGAACGCACCAGCCGGTTTTCATAAAACTTGGCATCCGTATCCATATTTTTACCCTGCAAAACCCAATTGTTTTTGAGATAGTTTCCCCAAAAACCGTGGCAGGAGAGAAAAATGTGTCTGTCAAACTAGTGGAAAAAGTAGAAAAATCTATATGAGATATCAAATTAAAGGGAATTTTAACCCCATTTGAATTTAGTGCTAAATTTCTAATATTTTTGAAAATTCAAAATTGTAGACCTAAAATTGTGTGATCATTTTGATAAAATTATAAAAATTCATGTGGGGTATATATATTTTTTGATCGCCAATTATAGAGAATTTTAACTAAAATATAAACGTAGTGTTAAGTTTTAGAAATTTAAAAATTTGGGAACACAAACCCCAAAAGATTGGTAAAATTTTTAATAAAATTGCAAATTCCATTTGTGGTATAAAACTAAATTGAATGCTGTCCATACCCTGAATACAGTATACAGTTATAGTAATTTCAAAAGTTTTGAACCCCAAAACACAAAAAATTGTAAAAATGTATCCATACAGGAAACTAAATGGAATTTTAATAGAAATCCGATATTTAGAATTTTAATGTTTGCTCTATGGTTGTCTGCTTTAAAGTTTTAAGTTTAGTGAAAAAATAGTAGTTTATTCGAGATTTTCCTAACTTGCGTGATAACTGAAAAATTTCTAAAATTAAAATTTATCTAATAATTTAAGAGCCTACTGACATAGTCTCATAATACAATTTAACTGGTTTGTTCAAAATAGTGAGAGTTCTGCAGCTCGGGGAGTTCACAAGTTTAATGAGAACGAACGTATAAGAGATTGTAAAATTACCTAATGAAATGTATAATGTATTTTGCAATCTTTTTTCTAAAAAATACCAATATTGTAAATTGAGACGTATCTGTATACTTGTAAACTGAATATTAATGCGACTTGTGAGCTAAATACTAACAAGCAGCATGTTAATTAGAGGCAAATAGTTACATCCAAAAGCATTCAATGGGTGGTACGGGAGAAACCTCAAGGAAGAAATTTACAGCCGGTCTCTGTGTCGCTCTAGGAGGTAATAGCAGCTACTATTGTAGAAGATATATATTCTGATACTTATCTTCCAGCTAGGGTACTAAAATTCTCAAGAACATTACGGCAACATGTGATTTTTTTATATATAAACACTATTGTTGGAAGACTTCGTAAGCGGTGGTTGGATGACTCCCTTTGAGACTGGATCAGGCTACTAGCCTTAACCGTAAAGGATGACTACGACGACGAAACGCTATTATCAGTACTTACAAATATACAAAACACCAGAAAGTCTGATTGTGAACAAAATAAAGGCTGTGCATAGCTTTGAATAAGAATAATTTAAACAATAGTTTTCAGGAGCGGTTTTCTCTACTGTATTGCAATTGTTACTGTTTAACATTTAATTAAACTATTAAATAATTGTTATAAAAACAATAAATGCTACATTTCTTATAGTTTTTATAGTACTAAAAATACTACAGATATTTAACACTACCGAATTTTTTAACACTGATGGTGGGGCCACTAGAAACAAAATTTGTTTTTAGTAGAGTTTCAGATTCATATGTTTTTCATTACAAAATTTCGTGCGGATTTATTACATAGCTCTCAATAAAACATTTATGTAATTAAGTGGAAATATGGAAAAACACTGCACAATGCGTAGGTATTATCGTTACGCAATTACGGAACACTCTCGTACAGTCGAGAGTGTCGTTTGACGCTTCTCGACTAGCCCAGAATGCCTCGTCTGTATCAGGGCCGTCCACTCACATAACACTCAAGTAACTTTCTGGATGTTCAAGAGTACTTGTAAATACTCATTATGTGGCACGCCACATTATGGATGGGACGTTGTTTTCGAACATCTGTGTTTATATAAGCAATAGCGTCTGGCTTTGTCAGTCAGTTGAGCGATTTGCTTAGAGCGGATCCAGTCACTGTCGAATGGTAGTGAAAAGCGTTTAAGTGCTATAATTAGTGTGGAACTCTATTATTTGACATTATTATTGCTTGTGGTCTAATTCAATTTGAATTGTTCTACGAGTATAATCTTGTTGAATAACTTGCTGATTACAAACTGTTATTTATGATTACTTAAAGCTGGTTATTACTGACTTTATTGGTACCTGCATTTTGTTTCTACTGAACCATCCGACGCTCAGTTTGACCGTCGTAACATTATCGTTATAAACAGATTTCAAGTATATGTTGTATTTTTGGCTTCCCATCGATGCTGTATTAGTATAGGCCAATAATAACTATATAATTACATTCTTAACACCTTTAAACATATTTCGACACAATTTTTGTTAATTTTATTTTCAACCTTGAAAAAGTACTAGTTTGAATTTAACACTTTCTGCAGTAATCATTATTTTACTCGATTTTTTTTAACTTCGTAAGTAGAGGGAAAATAAGGGTTCAAACCCACAAAGGAATGCCGCCTTCTTAAAAAACACTAAAAAAACACTAAAAAACATGATCTCAGAGATGACGCCGCCACCGCTGGACCCGCAGCATCCCGATGGACCACAGCACCGCGAATTTCCGCGAATAAATTTTTTTATTTTTTTAATTTTATTTTTTTAATTTTTTTAATTAAATTGATTTGGTGGGATGAGGTTCAATGGACCACCAGCATCCGTGAATATACTTTTTTATTTTTTTAAGAAAGCTGATTTGCATATCAGTGGGTGGTGTTGGGTGGGAGGTTGTTTTTTTTTTTCATATCAGTGGGTGGGGGGGTGGTTCCAACTCGAAGCATTATAGTGTATACTAAAATATACGATCAGGTGTACCAACCTTTGCATGAGTTCAAATTTGTTGTGTGTTATAATGTATATTAAATCTATATGATCAGGTGTACCAACCTCTGTAGTATTATTATAGTGTATAGATATTTTATATGAGCAGGGTTGTCAACATTTTCTGCGGTGGGGGGAGGGAAATGTGCATGTATAGAGCAGATCTGCCAACATTTCTTTCTCTTCTGTGGTGGGAAATTCAAACTATATATGAACATAATTGTTACTCTCTCTCTCTCTCTCACACGGTGTGTATGTCTCTCTCTCGTTGTCAAACGTTATGCTCACCGGCATTATAGTGTATATTAAAATATATGATTAGGTGTACCAACCTTTACATGAGTTCAAATTTGTCGCGTGTTATAATGTATATTAAATCTATATGATCAGATGTACCAACCTCTGTATTATTCGTCCTCTCACTCCCTCTCTCTCACTCTCTCTCTCTCTCTCTCTCTCTTGTTGTCAAACGTTATGCTCAAACCGTTCTCCTCTCTCTCTGTGGTCAGTACCGAACGCATGTATATGAAATTAGAAAGTTTATTCGACAAATATTAACGTCCTCACACTCTCTCTCTCTCTCTCTCTCTCTCTCACTCTCACTTGTTTCAACTGTGTCAACAAATAGTAACGTCCTCTCTCTCTCTCTCTCTCTCTCTCTCTCTCTCTCTCTCTCTCTCTCTCTCTCTCTCTCTCTCTCTCTCACTTTCACACGTTTCAACTATGCAAGGTTTCATACCCTTTCTCCTGTCTCCCTCTCGTACATTGAGTAGTCGGTGTGATGAATAAATAATTTTAGCACTATCTCTCTTTCGTTGTCAAAACGTCGTCTTCATTTTCAATGTATTAAATAATTAATAGTTTTATAATGCAGTCAGTGTGATTGATCCTTGTTAGAAATATATATATATTTGGCGTCAATGAACTACTTACCTGTTATGTTGTTACAGACAATACTTCTGTTTTAAGGTTGCAGTTTACACACACATAGGTTCAGTAGTGTATAGCGAAATAAATTAAAATTATACACACACATGAAAACGGCGGCTGAAATTCATACAAATCTTCTGATGTAACAGTTCACAAAAAATAAATTAATTGTACACATGTTCAGAGGTGTAGAGTGAAATAAAATAAAGTCATAATTTGTTTAAATGATTAAATATATTTTAACATTCACAATATAAAATTCACAATTAAATAAATACATTAGAAATTGATATTTTTCGAAAGTTTATATATAATTGTGTGTCGTACTTGTAGAAGAAGCAACCTGCAACATAACAATACAACAACAACATTAAAATCATGTTAAATATCACACACACACAGATGCACACGCAACGCGCGCACATACAGACGCATACGCAACGTAATCACACACACACACACACACACACACACACACACACACACACACACACACACACACACACACACACACACACACACACACACACACACACATACGCACACGCATACGTAACGTAACCAAACACGCAACGCGCCCACACACAGACGCAAACGCAACGTACACACGTTTGGGTTACACCACACGTGCACGCACACACACACAGACGTACACGCACACATACGCAACGCACCCACACACAGACGCAAACACAACGTAATCATACACATACATACAACATGTACATGTAGGACCAATAAACAGATAACAGATTTAAATATGCTATAGTCATTGTAAGACGTTACAATCATTGAAGTGTTTAATAAGTAAATTGTATGTATGTATATATCACTGAATAATAATAATAATATAATCGTTCTAGTGTTATCGTTTGCTGCAACAGGTAAAGCAGTTACAAATAATTACATATAGGTTCAGAGGCGTATAGTGAAATAAATTAAAAATCCATTCATCAAAACTTTGTAAATTAGAATCTGCACTACATTCAAACATACGCACACACACACACAATGATAAAAAATTGTTTATTAAAAGTAGTTTGTTACCTTAACGAGGTACGATTTCCATATGTACTGTTTGATTCCTCATGCCTCGAAACACGAGATGTAGGTCGCTGGGGCTTATATGACGGAGCTCTTCATCTGTAAAGACGCAAGCATACCTCTTAGGTAGATATACACGATAGCGTAGCTCACCATCTTCCAACGTTACAAGCACAGACTTCCCATATCTTGTGTCCACATGCACCATGTTAACAATCGGATACTGCTTGTTCAATGTTAATTCTGCACACCGTTTGTACTCAATAGCAGAAACTGCATTGAATTTTGTGATAAACGACATTATTTATGAGAAGTGAAGACGTCTGTATCAAGCTAGGTGCAACTAAACAATGACTACAAAGAAGACTAGTGAAAGTAATGGTGGTGATGTGGTCATCAGGAAAGTTCACGTTCATCGCCCGAAGCTTTGCATGTACATACACACAGGCAGAATTAGCGCTGTTACAAAATATATATATATTAGGAAAGTCAAGCCCACAGACTACTAGAAATAGTTATCGTTTGAAAAAAAAAGAAACCACACATTACGAACTAATATCGTTACAATAATAATAATACATAAACTTACGTTTACGGTCGTCCAAACTGAAGTATGGAGTGACAATAACTATACAAATAATTACATATAGGTTCAGAGGTGTATAATGTAAAACAAAATACAGATTATATGATAAGTAAATTGTGTGTATATATCACTGAATAATAATATAATCGTTCTAGTGTTAACGTTTGCTGCAACAGGTAACGCAGTTTACAAATAATTACATATAGATTCAGAGGTGTATAGTGAAATAAATTAAAAATAGAAATTAATTCCTCATAAGTTAATGTCCTTTCAAATAGTATTCTCTGCACTACAGTCAAACATACGCACACACAGTGATAAAAATTGTGTATTAAAAGTAGTTTGTTACCTTAACAAGTACTGTTATCCTACGCCGTTGGGGGGGGGGGGGTCCTCATGCCACGAAACACGAGATGTAGGTCGCTGGGGTTTTATAAATTGTTTATTAAGTCTTTTAGAAATGGTCGTATACTTGAGCTTGGCCTGTTGACTATTGCTTTTAATTTTGTAATTTCTACAGGCGTTAACCGTTTCGGAGAAAAAAACCATTTATGGAGAAGATCCTCCTCCTCTTGTTTTGATGTGGTATTTATTCTATGATCCATCCTTCTTGTTCCTATAATAATAATAACAGTACCTGCTTCATTATCATATACATTATGTGCTTTATATAAATATATACATAAGGCTTTCAACACACACACACACATACCATAAATCCAGAACAGGAAAGGTATTATAACAAACATTACGAAAACAAGTACGTACATAGATCAACGTTTAAACAAACAGATTATTACCTGAATAAATTTTTTTAAAAACAGGACAGCGTATTATCTATATAACGTTCTGTTTCAGATAAGAATAGTTTGAATATAAAATGAAAGGGTACGTTGTATTTTGTTATGAGAAAATGCATTTCTAAATTTCGTTACATTTGTCAAAAGAGCTTATTGATCAGACGTATGAGTAATTATATTAATCCTTATGTAGCAAATACGCACGGATTCGTAAAATACAGCACTCAGGTGTAGGGCAATTAATCCTTTTTGTATTGAACGTATTTAAGTAGGCCTACTCGTGATATCAGTAAATTCTATCTAAACGTCATCTCAACGGAATCATTAAGTTTTTCAAAAGATCTTATTGATCAGACGTATGAGTATAAAATTGGAAATCTACAAACACATCAAAAATATCTGTCAAACCCCTATCAAACAAAAACCCCCGTTCTTATCGAGAGACAACAGTAACTGACCTAAGCACATGTGCTTCATTAGGCAACAGACCAAAAAAATCAAATAGACGACTATAAGCTCAATTTAAATAAAATCTGAATATTCAATAAAATTTTTTTTTTTTTTTTTTTTACTTAGTAACATATGCAAATCTTTTACTTACCTCTTAAATGTTGTTATACACACAATAGCCGATTGAACGATGAGTGTCTCATACAAATGAGAAATAGTGACATGTCGTCTTGTGTGTGTGTATGTATATATATATCATACGGTGGTAGCGTACACGTTTGAAAGTTGATACACATTAAATTCTCTCTCTCTCTCACACACATTACAGAGATTGATATTAATTGCATGTATGTTCAGAGGTTGGGTGTCTAAATCGATGCATTTTACTTTCACTTTCTAATTTGACACATGGCTTACTTCCATACATAAATATCTATCGTCCATATCCGTCTACGAGTGTTGCTAAACGAAATTGAAAATGTTGTAATACATAACGTCCTGTGTAATAGTATGGTATGTTTTTTAGGACAGCCAAAAGCATGAAAGTATTATTTAAATCTGTATGGAAGTCATATATAAATATCGGGTCAGCGCTTGAATTATTTGCGCATGCGCATAACAGCTTTTTAGTACAGTTGCACACACACACACACACACACACACACACACACACACACACACACACACACATCGACACTCACTTGCAACAACGTCTTACTTATCACACGTTCATGCGCTACAAATTGATATATAAAACGTTTAAGATACACTATAATAACATAATACCAGCGTTATAACCGTACCTTTTGTTTTTCAGTATTCATTAATTCTCAGTAAATAAATAACACTCGTCAGGGTAATATGTCAGTTTATTACTAACCGCAAAGATGTCGGCTACTCATGATTTTAGTATTGAAAGTGAAAGAATAAAATCGTTCAAGTATTGGGAAGTGACGTTTATCAGCCCCGACGAGTTAGCGTTTGCGGGGTTCTACTTCTACCCTAGAAATTTCGATGTTTGTGGACATAGTATGTCATTCGTAGACGATAGAGTGGAAAGAAGGTGACAAACCTATGAAGGAACATTAAAAAGTTTCATCCGTCTGTGTGTGTTCGCGTGTGCGTGTTTGGTTACGTTGTGTACGTGTGCGCTCGTTGCGTGTATACGTGTGTGCGTGTTTGGTTACGTTGCGTATGTATGTGTGTGCGTGCACGTCAGATGTGTGATTACGTGTGCGTCTGTGTGTGTTCGTGTGTGCGTGCGTCGGATCATGACCGAGGTACGCCCTTTATTGCATGAGAATATACAAGTAGAGCAGAGCAGACACGTTTACGCAATATCAAGTGCACACACATACACAAATGCCAATAAACTACATGTAACTATATTACGTCTAACATGAAAATGCAAATTATATTTCCATTACCAAAATCTGACATGTTATACTTCATTATCCTACGTAACATTACAATGTTCTGTCTTTATTGTGTACTGTGACTTAAGCGTGCACTCACACACACACACACACCAGGAAGCCACAATAATAATAATAGTCAACCAACAACACATATGTACTTCACCAGACAAAAAAACCGGAAGGTTGAGGATGGGTACAAGATAGTACCCGAAACATGTTCCAAAAAGGAAAAAAAAAAATAACATCTTGAGGTAAATTTAATTATAAATATTAAATGTAATATATATATATATATATATATATATATATACAGCATTAACAGAATATTATGAGTATACGCGACAGGATTGCCTAGTATCGTCTGAATTGGTGGGAACATCTTTGCCGAATGGATGACTGCCGCATTCCCAAATAATTATGGAACTACAAGTAGAACCCCGCAAACGCTAACTCGTCGGGGCTGATAAACGTCACTTCCCAATACTTGCCCAGCTGATTATGATTACTTCCATTACCGTTTCTTCCGTCAACTCACTGACTACTACACAGAGGTTTTAGCAGAAAGGGACGTTGTTACCTCGATAGGATACTCTGGTTGCCCACTTTACAAATTTAATGTGACTGTAGAGTTAAAAAAGTCGTAACAGCTCGAAGTGTCGAGGTAACGGCGGGAATAGCCAAACTGACAAGTCCACGTCCATATGTTCACCTGTACATTCTCTCTTCCTTCAGGTATAAAATTAACGAATCATCTTCATTCATCTTAATTGTTATTTAAATAAGCAGTCTCTGTAATTCCAACTTTGTCGTGCTTACTTGCTGAACTGCTACCTGTCATGCTTCGGACGAGGCCTTTCAGTGTCTCAATCATTATCAAGTCCAAAACCACGACTAGCTAACCTTCAGCAGGAACGTGGGGAGGAGCAGACTGAACAAGGTAAAAAGTTCAATACCAATTGTCACAGTTAAGAAATTATTTTTGTAATTATGTAGCGTGCAAACTTGCTGATGCGAATTAACGTTTGAGTCATACATACTATGTCTATTGGTGCGTGTATGAAAAGTCTCACTCTTAACATCGTTTAGAAATTGTGTTGTAGATGAAACTTTTTAATGTTCCTTCATAGGTTTGTCACCTTCTTTCCACTCTATCGTCTACGAATGACATACTATGTATTATATTTATTATAGTGTATCTTAAAGGTTTTATAATATCAATTTGTAGCCCATGAACGTGTGATAAGTAAGACGTTGTTGCAAGTGAGTGTCGATGTGTGTGTGTGTGTGTGTGTGTGTGTGTGTGTGTGTGCAACTGTACTAAAAAGCTGGTATGCGCATGCGCAAATAATTCAAGCGCTGACCCGATATTTATATATGACTTCCATACAGATTTAAATAATACTTTCATGCTTTTGGCTGTCCTAAAAAACATACCATACTATTACACAGGACGTTATGTATTACAACATTTTCAATTTCGTTTAGCAACACTCGTAGACGGATATGGACGATAGATATTTATGTATGGAAGTAAGCCATGTGTCAAATTAGAAAGTGAAAGTAAAATGCATCGATTTAGACACCCAACCTCTGAACATACATGCAATTAATATCAATCTCTGTAATGTGTGTGAGAGAGAGAGAGAATTTAATGTGTATCAACTTTCAAACGTGTACGCTACCACCGTATGATATATATATACATACACACACACACAAGACGACATGTCACTATTTCTCATTTGTATGAGACACTCATCGTTCAATCGGCTATTGTGTGTATAACAACATTTAAGAGGTAAGTAAAAGATTTGCATATGTTACTAAGTAAAAAAAAAAAAAAAAAAAATTTTATTGAATATTCAGATTTTATTTAAATTGAGCTTATAGTCGTCTATTTGATTTTTTTGGTCTGTTGCCTAATGAAGCACATGTGCTTAGGTCAGTTACTGTTGTCTCTCGATAAGAACGGGGGTTTTTGTTTGATAGGGGTTTGACAGATATTTTTGATGTGTTTGTAGATTTCCAATTTTATACTCATACGTCTGATCAATAAGATCTTTTGAAAAACTTAATGATTCCGTTGAGATGACGTTTAGATAGAATTTACTGATATCACGAGTAGGCCTACTTAAATACGTTCAATACAAAAAGGATTAATTGCCCTACACCTGAGTGCTGTATTTTACGAATCCGTGCGTATTTGCTACATAAGGATTAATATAATTACTCATACGTCTGATCAATAAGCTCTTTGACAAATGTAACGAAATTTAGAAATGCATTTTCTCATAACAAAATACAACGTACCCTTTCATTTTATATTCAAACTATTCTTATCTGAAACAGAACGTTATATAGATAATACGCTGTCCTGTTTTTAAAAAAAATTTATTCAGGTAATAATCTGTTTGTTTAAACGTTGATCTATGTACGTACTTGTTTTCGTAATGTTTGTTATAATACCTTTCCTGTTCTGGATTTATGGTATGTGTGTGTGTGTGTTGAAAGCCTTATGTATATATTTATATAAAGCACATAATGTATATGATAATGAAGCAGGTACTGTTATTATTATTATAGGAACAAGAAGGATGGATCATAGAATAAATACCACATCAAAACAAGAGGAGGAGGATCTTCTCCATAAATGGTTTTTTTCTCCGAAACGGTTAACGCCTGTAGAAATTACAAAATTAAAAGCAATAGTCAACAGGCCAAGCTCAAGTATACGACCATTTCTAAAAGACTTAATAAACAATTTATAAAACCCCAGCGACCTACATCTCGTGTTTCGTGGCATGAGGACCCCCCCCCCCCAACGGCGTAGGATAACAGTACTTGTTAAGGTAACAAACTACTTTTAATACACAATTTTTATCACTGTGTGTGCGTATGTTTGACTGTAGTGCAGAGAATACTATTTGAAAGGACATTAACTTATGAGGAATTAATTTCTATTTTTAATTTATTTCACTATACACCTCTGAATCTATATGTAATTATTTGTAAACTGCGTTACCTGTTGCAGCAAACGTTAACACTAGAACGATTATATTATTATTCAGTGATATATACACACAATTTACTTATCATATAATCTGTATTTTGTTTTACATTATACACCTCTGAACCTATATGTAATTATTTGTATAGTTATTGTCACTCCATACTTCAGTTTGGACGACCGTAAACGTAAGTTTATGTATTATTATTATTGTAACGATATTAGTTCGTAATGTGTGGTTTCTTTTTTTTTCAAACGATAACTATTTCTAGTAGTCTGTGGGCTTGACTTTCCTAATATATATATATTTTGTAACAGCGCTAATTCTGCCTGTGTGTATGTACATGCAAAGCTTCGGGCGATGAACGTGAACTTTCCTGATGACCACATCACCACCATTACTTTCACTAGTCTTCTTTGTAGTCATTGTTTAGTTGCACCTAGCTTGATACAGACGTCTTCACTTCTCATAAATAATGTCGTTTATCACAAAATTCAATGCAGTTTCTGCTATTGAGTACAAACGGTGTGCAGAATTAACATTGAACAAGCAGTATCCGATTGTTAACATGGTGCATGTGGACACAAGATATGGGAAGTCTGTGCTTGTAACGTTGGAAGATGGTGAGCTACGCTATCGTGTATATCTACCTAAGAGGTATGCTTGCGTCTTTACAGATGAAGAGCTCCGTCATATAAGCCCCAGCGACCTACATCTCGTGTTTCGAGGCATGAGGAATCAAACAGTACATATGGAAATCGTACCTCGTTAAGGTAACAAACTACTTTTAATAAACAATTTTTTATCATTGTGTGTGTGTGTGCGTATGTTTGAATGTAGTGCAGATTCTAATTTACAAAGTTTTGATGAATGGATTTTTAATTTATTTCACTATACGCCTCTGAACCTATATGTAATTATTTGTAACTGCTTTACCTGTTGCAGCAAACGATAACACTAGAACGATTATATTATTATTATTATTCAGTGATATATACATACATACAATTTACTTATTAAACACTTCAATGATTGTAACGTCTTACAATGACTATAGCATATTTAAATCTGTTATCTGTTTATTGGTCCTACATGTACATGTTGTATGTATGTGTATGATTACGTTGTGTTTGCGTCTGTGTGTGGGTGCGTTGCGTATGTGTGCGTGTACGTCTGTGTGTGTGTGCGTGCACGTGTGGTGTAACCCAAACGTGTGTACGTTGCGTTTGCGTCTGTGTGTGGGCGCGTTGCGTGTTTGGTTACGTTACGTATGCGTGTGCGTATGTGTGTGTGTGTGTGTGTGTGTGTGTGTGTGTGATTACGTTGCGTATGCGTCTGTATGTGCGCGCGTTGCGTGTGCATCTGTGTGTGTGTGATATTTAACATGATTTTAATGTTGTTGTTGTATTGTTATGTTGCAGGTTGCTTCTTCTACAAGTACGACACACAATTATATATAAACTTTCGAAAAATATCAATTTCTAATGTATTTATTTAATTGTGAATTTTATATTGTGAATGTTAAAATATATTTAATCATTTAAACAAATTATGACTTTATTTTATTTCACTCTACACCTCTCAACATGTGTACAATTAATTTATTTTTTGTGAACTGTTACATCAGAAGATTTGTATGAATTTCAGCCGCCGTTTTCATGTGTGTGTATAATTTTAATTTATTTCGCTATACACTACTGAACCTATGTGTGTGTAAACTGCAACCTTAAAACAGAAGCATTGTCTGTAACAACATAACAGGTAAGTAGTTCATTGACGCCAAATATATATATATTTCTAACAAGGATCAATCACACTGACTGCATTATAAAACTATTAATTATTTAATACATTGAAAATGAAGACGACGTTTTGACAACGAAAGAGAGATAGTGCTAAAATTATTTATTCATCACACCGACTACTCAATGTACGAGAGGGAGACAGGAGAAAGGGTATGAAACCTTGCATAGTTGAAACGTGTGAAAGTGAGAGAGAGAGAGAGAGAGAGAGAGAGAGAGAGAGAGAGAGAGAGAGAGAGAGAGAGAGGACGTTACTATTTGTTGACACAGTTGAAACAAGTGAGAGTGAGAGAGAGAGAGAGAGAGAGAGAGAGTGTGAGGACGTTAATATTTGTCGAATAAACTTTCTAATTTCATATACATGCGTTCGGTACTGACCACAGAGAGAGAGGAGAACGGTTTGAGCATAACGTTTGACAACAAGAGAGAGAGAGAGAGAGAGAGAGTGAGAGAGAGGGAGTGAGAGGACGAATAATACAGAGGTTGGTACATCTGATCATATAGATTTAATATACATTATAACACGCGACAAATTTGAACTCATGTAAAGGTTGGTACACCTAATCATATATTTTAATATACACTATAATGCCGGTGAGCATAACGTTTGACAACGAGAGAGAGACATACACACCGTGTGAGAGAGAGAGAGAGAGTAACAATTATGTTCATATATAGTTTGAATTTCCCACCACAGAAGAGAAAGAAATGTTGGCAGATCTGCTCTATACATGCACATTTCCCTCCCCCCACCGCAGAAAATGTTGACAACCCTGCTCATATAAAATATCTATACACTATAATAATACTACAGAGGTTGGTACACCTGATCATATAGATTTAATATACATTATAACACACAACAAATTTGAACTCATGCAAAGGTTGGTACACCTGATCATATATTTTAGTATACACTATAATGCTTCGAGTTGGAACCACCCCCCCACCCACTGATATGAAAAAAAAAAAACAACCTCCCACCCAACACCACCCACTGATATGCAAATCAGCTTTCTTAAAAAAATAAAAAAGTATATTCACGGATGCTGGTGGTCCATTGAACATCATCCCACCAAATCAATTTAATTAAAAAAATAAAAAAAATAAAATGAAAAAAATAAAAAAATTTATTCGCGGAAATTCGCGGTGCTGTGGTCCATCGGGATGCTGCGGGTCCAGCGGTGGCGGCGTCATCTCTGAGATCATGTTTTTTAGTGTTTTTTTAGTGTTTTTTAAGAAGGCGGCATTCCTTTGTGGGTTTGAACCCTTATTTTCCCTCTACTTTCGTAAGTGTTGATTTTTATAGCATTTCTCAATTTCAATTCTTAAATAATCACTCCCCTAAGGCTTAATCTATCCATTAAATTTTGTGGGTATAGGCTAAGCGATTTAATAGAGTATGAGTAATAATTAGTGAGACGTATTTTGATAGGGCCTATTATATATTCATATTTTTGCAGAAGTATGCAATAGTTTTGGACTAAATTCACAGTCACGTTATACAGCAAATACGTTCAAAAATTTAATATTACCTGTTTCATTCGTTTGCATATCAAACGAACCGTGGCACGACAAACGTAATATATTTTACAGTTCCGACCAGCAAATTAATACCCAATACAGTACATTATTTTAAATTCATTATTGGTGTGTCATTATTTGGCGTATTAGACATTTGCAGTGTTTATTGGAATATTAAATTACAATAATGAAAACTGGTTTTCAATTTACAGTATAAAATTGTTTTCGTTTCAGTGGATGTGAAGTTTATTTGTGATAACAATAGGTCTATAACATGCAAGTAGAATTATATCATTCTATCCACACAAGTGCGTCAACTACGAGTAGGTATTAAATATTTGTTTCGCTATGTTTATTATAAAACTAAATGAATAATTTATCGGATAACCTAGTTAGATAATTACTGCCTGTGGAATTGCTATTATTGAATTTTATGGCATTTAAATTATAACACGGAAATATGACATATATCAACTTGGTTCCGCTCAATACATTTTGCCCATATATTTCATATACATATGGAAAACACATTGGAATGTTTATCTAGTAGCCTAGTTAGTTTTATAAATTGTGATGTACAAAGGTCGCATAGAAAAAGTAGTCGGTATTCAGATAATAGTAATCTTCAATTTTATTAAGGTGTACAGTAGCGCGGTAATTTTTACATTATAGGTTGGCTAATCTGCGCTTTTAATTTGCACTTTAATCTGCTCAATTCATGTCCGTGCTTCCGCACAGTTCGTCACAGACGCTCGCTAGCGGCGGTCGGCTCGCGCCCGCAGCTATACTGTCACATTTTTCTTCTTG
Source organism: Magicicada septendecula (assembly GCA_034769895.1). Lineage (NCBI taxonomy): Eukaryota > Metazoa > Arthropoda > Insecta > Hemiptera > Cicadidae > Magicicada > Magicicada septendecula. The sequence continues at coordinate 319,082,013 of CM068375.1, forward strand.
TCGCGACAATTAATGTAGGCCTTAGGCCAAACACTTCATATATGGCCCTTTAGGCCCTTTCATCAAATTAATTTCAATTTAATACGACTTGTATTTACGATGCGCTCATTAGCCAATCTCTTAGTCAAAAGTGAAACCTAACAATTTCTATGGTGTAAATGTGAACAATTAAATAAATGTATTAATTACAGTCCACTCTCTCTTCTTCATTTCTGCATCCTGGCGAATCAACCTACAGTAAATCACGAACACTTCACACTTAACATTTTTGCGTCCACTCGGACCGCTTTTAAACATTTTTTGGTCCACACATGGCGGATCATTCTTCTACTTAACATTTTTTGGTCGCTCCGGACCTGGATTTCCGGATACATCATTCACATTTATTATTTTTCTGCCCCTATTTCTGGCCATCACGACTCAGTATATCCGCTCATACGACCGTGGCGTGATTCGATCAGCATTTCGCTCGTCGCCTTTGAGCCTCCTGACGACATCATTGCAAGAGCCTGCTAGCTTCAGTACGTCAGTCAAAGCAGTCATCTCTCCGAGCTGTGTGTTTGCCATCTTCTCCACGGCGTCGACGCTTCAGGACATCGCCCACAAGGTATCACATCACTAACATCATTTCAAGGTGCGTACAATGGCTGAAGAAGGCATCAAAGTGTTAGTCAGAAAGAGAGGCGGCTTAAAGTCCGCAATAGTGCACATACAATCAGCTGTCAGTAACTTTGATACAAACTCTAATACAAAACACTTTTCAACAGTAAGACTTGAAAGTTTGAAAAGCTTGGCAACGAAGTACGACGAGGTACAGTCCGAAATCGAACTTATTTGTAAAGGACGTAAACGCTGCTCAAGAAGGCCGAGTTGAGGTCGAAGAATTGCTATATTCTACGGAAGCAAATATTTTACAATTAATTGATACCTTTAATGTTCGGACTGTACCTCCCGTATTATCGGGCCATATGCAATTAAACCGATAAGTTTGCCCTGCTTCACAGGCAATATCTTGGAATGGCAGCATTTTCATTCAATTTTTTCGGACTTGGTGCATGCAAGATCCGATCTAACGCCAGTGCAGAAACTACATTATTTACACTCTTCTCTAAAAAATGAACCGTTAGACTTAATTAAATCACTACCTATTTGTAATGAAAATTACTCGATAGCGTTGAGTTTGCTGTCCGCAAGGTATGACAACAAGTTCATACTAGCAAAATACTACATTCAAAATTTACTTCAAGTCAAGTCGACAATTAAAGACTCTGTCCAAAGTTTGGCAGAATTCACAAATACGATAACGTCTTCGGTTAATTCACTGGCGGCAATGCAACTGTCAGTGAATTCATTTGAACTTATTACTATACAATTATTATCAACTAAACTCAACCCTACTACTTTTAAATTATGGAAGGAGTCTATAGACCCTGATAATCTTCCTAACTTTCAAGATTTCACTCATTTTTTAAACGCACGTAGACAGCTGTTAGAAAATACACTGCCTATCGATGCCGGACAGCAACTCAACAAGCCGAGTTTAAGACTCAACAATAAATCTGATAAATATAAATCACGAAACGCTGCTGGCAGTACTACATTTACGAGTTATCACTCAGCGTCAAGCAATTATTCATGTTGTGTTGTAAATCTAATCATCCAATTTACATGTGTGATAAATTTCGTGCACTAAGCACCGCTGAGCGAGGACAATTTGTATAAAATCACAAATGTTGTACCAATTGTCTTAGATCAGATCATTTTGTATCTAATTGTAAGAATAAGCAGGCATGTAAGATCTGTTCAAAACGTCACCATACATTGTTGCACATGAAAAATGTGCCGAACTCAATCTCTGCCAGTAGCAGTAATTATTGTTCATTTAAATTACAATCCACGAATAATATTCTTTTACCAACAGCAATTGTATTTGTCATTGACCAGGCTGGCAACAGACAAAAGGCAAGAGTTCTTTTGGACGCAGGTTCACAAATAAATTTTTATACCAAATCATTTGCAAAGAAATTACGGCTTAATTTGACTAAATCCAACATACCAATTACGGGTATAAATAATACAGCGTGTCATGCCACTAATCTCGCGTCTGTACGCATTATTTCTCCTTATCAGAGATTTAGCTTCGAGGCAAAATGTGCTATCTTATCTGCATTAACCCACAATCTGCCAGCACAATCGTTTGACATAAATCAATTCAACATTCCAGACAACATTTTTCTTGCTGACCCAAATTTCAACATATCATCCGAAATCGACATACTCTTAGGGGCGCAATTTTACCTGGATTTAATTTTAGCCAACAAATACGTACGCGGCCCTCATTTTCCCATCATTCAGGAAACAAAGTTAGGCTACATTTTGGCTGGCAACCTGCCCAAACACTGCCGCTACAAGGGTCCTGCTGTTTCGTTCCTAGCTAGGAACAACGACAGTCAAATTTTGCAGTCTTTCGAAAAATTTTGGGAAGAAGAAACTATCCCTGACAACACGCCTGATAACGAGTCAGCTTGTGAGGAGCATTTCGTGCGTTCTACTCATTGCAACCATGAGGGTAGGTTCGTGGTTTCACTGCCATTTAAGTCCGATCATCTCCAGTTGGGGGAATCTTACACCAATGCTGAAGCAAAATTTTTGAATTTAGAACGCCGATTCAGGCGTGATGCTAAGCTCGCGCGCGATTACGCAGACTTTATTAATGAATATAAGGATCTTGGCCACATGACGCTTATCGATAATTGCTCTATCAATTCAGGAGTGTCAAATACTTACTATCTGCCTCACCATGCCGTTTTTAAGCAGTCTAGCTTGACCACAAAACTGCGCGTCGTTTTATTCGTTGCAAGTTTGAGGCAAGTACAGTTGAATTACATGGTTTTTCGGATGCCTCTGAAAAGGGGTTTGGGTGCTGTATCTATATTAGAGTCATTTATCAAAATTCATCGGCCTCTTGTCATCTCCTGTTTTCTAAATCTCGCGTGGCTCCCCTACGACAGGTGTCATTACCTCGCATCGAACTCTGCGCTTGCTTGTTGTTATCGCGACTCGTATCTAAGGTCGTTCCTGCGCTTTATTCGTTTATTAATAGAGTTCATTTATATTCTTACTCTATAATGTCTCTTTACTGGATTCATGCCCATCCACGGAAACCTACGTCGCTAATCGTGTTGCTGAAATTCAGCGTCTTACGAAAGCCTATACATGGCATCACATCAATTCTAGACACAATCCTGCTGATATTATCTCTAGGGGGTGTCTCCCTGACGTTTTGCGCGATTGTTCGCTTTGGTGGCACGGTCCCACTTGTTTGTCTCAATCTTCCGAGTCCAATCCTTTTCCACCCTTTTTACCTTCTAATCCGTCGTCTTCTGAAGTCACTGCGGAAGAGAAACAAACCCATAACCTTTCTCTAATGTCTACCCTGGCTGTCGACCTTTCTAAGGACTTTTCTTCGTTGCATCGTCTGACAGGCGTATACGCTTACTGTTTTCGGTTCATCAAAAATATTAGACTCTCCAGTGCTGACAAATTAACGGGCGATCTTACCACTGTCAAAATTCATCATGCTCTTAATTTCTTCATACAACAATATCAGTCGATCCACTTTGCAGCCGAGATTAATTGTGTTCGTAATGGGTCTTCTGTCTCTATCAGGAATAAGTTGTATTCTCTCGACCCGTTTCTTGATGATTCTGGAGTGATACGCATAGGCGGGCGATTACAGCAGTCGCAATTACCTTACGACACTAAAAATCCTATTGTCTTGCATCCATCGGCTCATATTACTCGCCTTATCATTGAACGCGAACAAATTCGTCTACTTCACGCTGGTGCTCAACTCGTGCATCACTCACTTCGTCAACGTTGGTGGATTATTAATGCCAGGATAGTCATTCGCTCCATCATTCGTAAATGTGTCAAGTGTCTCAGGTTTAGTGCCAAACAGCAGATGCAGAGGCTTGGTATTTTACCGTCTCCTAGAGTCACTCCATCACGGCCGTTTCTATTCTGCGCGGTTGATTATGGTGGTCCCTTCATGATTCGTCATGGCGGGCAGAAATCCAGAACTCTCTCTAAGGCATACGTGTCTTTGTTCATTTGCTTAGCAACCAGGGCCATTCACTTGGAATTGGTTTCCGACCTTACAGCCAGTGCGTTTATAGCTGCCTTACGTCGTTTTGTGTCCCGCAGGGGCATATCCCGTCAGTTATATTCTGATAATGGCACAAACTTTAGGAAGGCCCGCAATATTTTACATGACCTCTAAAATCTTTGGCATAATAAGTATGCCACCTCATCACTCAAATTATTCACGTCCTCTCAGGGTATCTCATGGTCATTTATTCCGCCCTCGTCACCTCATTTTGGTGGCCTTTGGGAGAGCGGCATAAAGAGTTTGAAGTTTCATTTGCGCCGCATGGTAGTCAAGTCTATACTCACCTTCGAGGAGCTTGCGACAATTTTGTCTCAGATAGAGGCATGTCTAAACTCTCGCCCTTAATTTGCCATCTCTTCGGATGTAAATGATCCGGTGCCACTTACACCTGGCCATTTTTTGATTTGCGCACCATTAACGGCGATACCGGACCCAGACCTATCTCATATTCCTATCTCTCATCTTGGACGTTGGCAACTTCTCCAGAAGTTTGTCCAAGTCATTTGGAAGGCTTGGTCTCGCGACTATTTACACCAGTTACAACAGCGTCACAAATAGAAATTCGCTAAGGATAATGTTTCCATTGGGGACCTAGTTTTACTTATTGAGGATAACCTACCTCCATTAGCCTGGAAATTTGGTGTAACTACCGCCACATTTCCCGGCCCAGATAACTTAATTAGAGTCGTAGACATTCGCATGCCTACTGGTGTTTTGCGGAGACCAGTACATAAGTTATGTCTGTTGCCAGCGCGGGACGAGATTTGACACATGATTATTATGATCATTTAGCACAATGCTATTTTACCCAGCCATTGGCTTATTACTTTATTATATGACCATTTGGTCAACTTAATTGTGATATGTATTATCACAACATTTTCATGACAATTTCCGCCATTGCGTGTTTCTATACTCATCATAGTTTCATGGTGGTATATTTGCTATTTTGTATTTATATGTTAATATTTTGTGTGGCATACTATGTCCTACACATTTACATTTTGATGTATTGGGTATGTGTCATGTTTTCGGTGGTATTGTTTTATAAAATTTTGTTACATAATATTCGCATGGTTTGCAGTTATACAACCATGTATGCATTTCTTGCACAGTTGTTAATATGTGTGATTTATTGTTCTATGAATGTAATTCTTAATTGTTCAACTCAAGTATTACATTTGTAACCACAGTGTCGTATTTGTTACTTATGCTATTGCGCTTATTCATATTTGTAATTAACTGAATTGGTGTTTATTATATTTATTATATAACTTGCATTTATGTAAAACATATTGTTTTTGCGTCTACTGTATGTAACCACGCCACGCCTAGATTTATTTTTACATTGTATTTGTATTTTGTGATTATGTATTGCACAATTATCATTCCTACTTAATTATGACATACATGTCATTATATATGTGCTTGCAATCAGTCAGCTATTTATAGCTTGTTCCCACACAACAACATATTGTAAATTCCTGAAACTTCAGGTATAGCATGACTCGTTCAAATTTATGACGCCATGCTTGATTTACGTCTAAACATGTATAATTTGTGACAATGTTTGTTCATTGTAAGCAATACTCTGTACAGGTCTACTGGCCTCAACTATTTCAAGGCAACCATCTATGACTTGCATAGGGTTACAATTTATCGGGCCATCATGTGATGAGCTTCCGATCATACATTATTAAACATTGTCAAATTAAGTATTTTTCATGTTTTATAACGTTCAATATTGTATACATACAATATATGTGGGCAATACATTGCCAGCGATTACATTTTCATTCATGCATGAAATCATTTTGCTCGCCAACCTTGGCCTACCAAACGCTAATCTTTAAAGTTTATCTTTATTCATGCTTATCGCTAAACCTTTAACGTACAGCTGTTATCTAAGATTACAACTCAAGGTTCAATGCAGCCTATGAGATTAACTTTCATTAATAAGAACTCTGTATGTTATATAATAAGTTACCAAAATGTATAATAAGTTACTAAAATTAGTAAAAATCTACTAATTTTTTGACGGGCAGTTTATGTGCAGTAGCGCGGTAATTTTTACATTATAGGTTGGCTAATCTGCGCTTTTAATTTGCACTTTAATCTGCTCAATTCATGTCCGTGCTTCCGCACAGTTCGTCACAGACGCTCGCTAGCGGCGGTCGGCTCGCGCCCGCAGCTATACTGTCACATTTTTCTTCTTGTCGCGACAATTAATGTAGGCCTTAGGCCAACACTTCATATATGGCCCTTTAGGCCCTTTCATCAAATTAATTTCATTGTAATACGACTTGTATTTACGATGCGCTCATTAGCCAATCTCTTAGTTAAAAGTGAAACCTAACAATTTCTATTGTGTAAATGTGAACAATTAAAAAAATGTATTAATTACAGTCCACTCTCTCTTCTTCATTTCTGCATCCTGGCGAATCAACCTACAGTAAATCACGAACACTTCACACTTAACATTTTTGCGTCCACTCGGACCGCTTCTAAACATTTTTTGGTCCACACATGGCGGATCATTCTTCTACTTAACATAGGGATTTGCCTTTTTTTAATCGCACTAATTCTTTACTATTGTTTCTGGCAACAAATAAATTTAATTAACTGTTTCTGATAACAAATGGAATTAATTAACTCTTTTTGTTTACCTATTATTTACAAACTAAAATAATTCTCTCCTACATACTAATTACAAAAATTTGTACTTTATACTAGTTATTTTTATCTTTAAGTTTATGAATGTTTTTAATAAAGTGTATATAAATAATTTCACTTTCCTTTTACGATGGACGGTGCGATGTCGATGTTGTCCTTTGAAGCAGCGACAGATGTTCCTTCTAGATAGACGTTTAGTATACCGTCAGGGTTTCCACCTGCTCTCCAGCGTTAGGGTCGTGGTCGGTTTGGGTACTTCTACAAACTGTGGTGAATTAATATTTAATAGTGACTTATACTGTGTATACAACTACACACTACTCCAGGTAACTTGAAGTCTTCCTTCAATCCCTATGCGGTCAATCTTGTACTACACCGTAATAGCCCTCGATGTCTAATTTATTCGCAAACTTTCTGACTTGTGCTCGTCACTTTTAGTAGACCTATTGTCATAAACCAGAGACGCGACCACACGTTAATGACTTCAAAGCAAGACTGAATTATATCCTATGAAGGACAAAGTCAACTAACATTTTAGCCAATTTCATTGGCTGAGATATCCGTCACCCTTACGGCTTCAGTAATGACAAAATTCTTCCTGAAAGTTTGTCTACTGACATAGCTAAACTCGTCAAATTTTATTACTTCTATTTTAGGTCATAAAACTTTCTATATAAAAAAACCCGTATGTTTAATTCTTTAAATTTTTAACAAATGTTACCACTTAATACGTCTTTATTTTATGCACATTCTGGTGTAAGTCTTATGCCAGAAATGTTATTTAATTTAAACTCTTTTTTATTGTTTATTCCCTAACATAGTATTTCATACCCGCACACGAGCACTCGCATATGCATACGCATATGTTCGGACTACTTCAGAACACTAATTATCTATTTTATTGTCAACAATTAACTTTAACTAACAAATTTACAGTGTATCTTATAGTGTAATATACGCTATCTGAACATGCAGATTTTACTTAAACAAATTGTTATTGCAACATGCTTTCATGCGACAAGGGTTCAATTAATACTTTATACGCAAATTTCAAATATGTAATGCATACACACACACATACACACACATTTATATATACTGTATAGAACTATTAATATATATATCAGTTAGGCGTTGTAATAACTACCAGCGTGGTTCTAGAAATGGAGGTGGTGCATCGAGACAATAAGAGAAGTTTCTGCATGCCTAAATAATATTATTTGGAACATTGAAATGGAAAGTAAGATTTTATAAAACACTTGTGCTCCTCATATTATCAGATTTCTAGGCTCATGAGACAAGAAACATTCGTAGCCTTGTACAAACACGCTGTGGCATGTGTTCCATCTCTCTGCGTCTACATGGGGATGACGTGATCATTCTCAAGGCATTTACAACACGGTGGAGAGAAGCGAATCCTCAGAGCAAGCAACGCAAGTAGTGCTTGCCCAAATAAACAACAGGCAAAAGTAAATAAATGATTACGTTACCAACATTATTGTTGTCACAAAAAACTGTTTCACATGCCTTATTATCTCTCATCTTTAGAATATCGGTGGTGTCACGTGTCCTCCAAGTGAAAACATATATATGACATGATTTAATCAAAGTCATTAATATCACTTCACTTCTAGTTCTGTGGGCTGTTTTTACAGCTGACAGACCGGTATACCCCAAAGACAATCATTACAAAAACTGCTTCGGTGATTTAACTATGCGTTGGCCATAATTTCAGAAATCTTTATGTTTATTTAGGATTTCATAACTACTCTTCCATTATTTTTATTCATTTTTACATTAGGCTACACTTACAAATATTTTTAGACTTATAACAATCTAACCTACGAGTACAATAGTTTGTTGGTGTATACGTAGATTGCTAAACCGCACAACACCTGGCTCTCAGAGATGCAAAAGCAAGCACTCTTTAGTAACGCCTTAAACCGCTAGAAGCGCTAACAGTGTCCTGAATGGTAAAAATACTCCCATTTTTCTCTTGTTTATTATTTGGGTTGTCGCTCTCTGAGGTTAGCTTTAGGATTGCAAGTTTTAAGCTAAGGCATTTGCCGGCTTTCTTTCATCACGACAGAAAGACGAATGGGATTTATTTTTAAGTGATTCTAGTAAATGTCTAGTCACATTAAAAAACCGTTTTAGCAACCAAAAAATATCTCAGAACAATTTTTCCTATTTTGTCTCTTGGTCCACATGGTTGGAAATTGGTTGGGGTGGACCAGGCAGGACATGTGGCGTACCTCCCCGCGGTGTGTCCTGGGAATTGGCTGTTGAAATCACAATTTTTTTTAACACGAGAATGACATAACATAAGTTAATGACGTTAACATAAGTAGAATGACACCTTGATAAACACCATTTTTTAATACTCATACTAATTACACTTGATGAATATTTATCTCACAGCGACACAAACAACTGCTTACCTGAGTATTTTTTATGATTGTCTAGCACTGGAATTTTATGTACAGTGCTTATATTGTGCTTAGAGTCCATGATTGCCCTACCCGTGGGGCAGGTGTCGCCACTGATCGTGGAAGTCTCTAGTGACTTTGCACCAACACACATCGCAGCTCAATCAGTTTGAGGTTGAGGAAATATTAATCGAGTTAATCGAGCCGATAACGGGTGTTGTCGACCTTAGGTAAATGTTAGTGTTCCGGAAATAGTGCAATCTTGCTGACCCATGTGATAGATAGGCCGACAGAGTGACATGTACGAAGGAATTTGTTTTACATGTTGCAAGGCATCTAGTAGTGTATAATAACAAATAAAATCTCAATAGAACTAGTAATTTTGATAACAATGTTAGGAGAATTACTAAAAAGCGATACATGAGACTGACTGTAGTAGTTTTGGGTTTGTAGTTTTCCTTGTCAGCGTTCTCTACATTACCCAGTACACCAACAATCCAGCCAATACTCTTTGTTTAAGTGAATTAAAATCTAACATTTATACTGAAAGGAACGGAAGTACCAATACATTTTCGAAAACAATTTAACTATACAACAATAAAACAATCCAATTTATCAGCACATCAACTTTTCTAGGGTAATCAATCCGTAGATTGGTCGGTTTTTATCTAAGCAGACGGTTTTAGACTTGCAGTCGGTTTTAGCCCCATACCAAAGGGGCGGCCGTAGACTACCAAATCAATCAGCAGATATTGAAAAATAAATTAAATCAATTAATACCAATTAGCTCTAGATATATGACAATAACATTTATTGATATTTAATGAAGAAATTTGTGTTAGTGGTTGAAATCACAATCAGAATGATCACAGTTGAACACCACTATATAAAAATTATCCCAATTAGCGCTTTCAAGCTTCACAGCCCATCGTCAGATTGGAATAGACAGGAAATATGTGAAAACAACCCCTTCACCCCTCTCCTCCACCCTGCTCATACACAACAAGCTATAATATAAATGACCCTTCCCCTACCCCTAAACCCTGTCCCACCATCTTTAGAGTTACATATTTTTTCTAGCAAATTCCTTGTGTTTCAGTGTTGTGTGTGTGTGTGTGCATCTTTTTAAACTACCCTCTTCCTCTCCACCCACGTGGGTCAGTCATACACCCTTATTTTAAAACATCCAATTAGTACTATGCAAAATAATTCTTAATCATATCTATCTGTCCTCTATCATTTACTTCTTAATCATGTTATAAAATATTTCTTCATTATCAAATTTAATTTTAATATTAATTAAATTGTCTAACCCTTTTTCTCTGTCTTTCAATATTTCTAACTCCTCTCTAAGCTTCCTTTCAACTGTGTTATTCACTACTTTTACAATTTCGTATTCTTCAAAAGGATTAACAAACTTATGGTTGTCTTCTATGAAATGTCTTGCATATAACGAATTGGTTGTTCTATTACCTTCTCCACGTTTGTGGTCAGACAACCGCATACGAATTTTCGTCCTGTCTCTCCTAGGTACACCTTGTTGCAGTCTTTACATTTTAATTTATAAATTCCGCTTTTCTGTAATACTGGAATGTTTTCTAGATTCTTATTCCTTATCTTATCAAATACCGTTTCACATTTTTAATAGCTATATCTACTCCATATTTATTAAAACATTTTATAATTTTTCTAGTATGTGAACCTATGTATGTCAATGACCCTGCATAATTCTTTTGTTCTGGTTCTATTTTATCTTTTTGTATGTTAACCCTTTTCATAACTTTATCCACTATTTTGGTGTTACAATTATTATTCCTTACAATTCCCTTTATCGTTCTTAACTCCGTATCTTTTGATTCGGTCTCCTTTAAACACTTCTGAGCTCTGTAACAAAATGAATTGATTGCCGCCATTTTATATCTATATGGGTGGTAAGACTCTCTTGGTATAATTATATCAGAATACGACTCTTTCCTAAATATCCCAAACTGTAGTTTCTTATTATCTTTAATTTCTATGTTCAAATCTAAGTAATTTATTTTCTTACCTCCTATCTCTTCTTTAAATTGTAAGTTTTTATCCTTATTATTTACCTCATTTATAAACTCATGCACTTCTTCTATGCTTCCTTCCCAAATTACTAGTACATCATCAACGTATCTAGACTATAATTTTATATTGGTTTTATACTTAGTGGAAGTTATTAATTGCTTTTCAAAATCATTCATGTATATTTCAGCAAGAATAGGGGATAATGAAGACCCCATAGGTAAACCTTTTTTCTGTATATAAAACTTGTTATTAAACCTAAAATAGTTCTGATTTACACATTCTTTAATTACTTTCATCAACTGCTTTTTATACCTGTATTCTCCCATATTATTATCGTTTATTAACTTAATAACTTTATTTACTGTGATATTGGTAAACATGTCCTTAACATCCAGTGATATCAAGGATAAAAACTTACAATTTAAAGAAGAGATAGGAGGTAAGAAAATAAATTACTTAGATTTGAACATAGAAATTAAAGATAATGAGAAACTACAGTTTGGGATATTTAGGAAAGAGTCGTATTCTGATATAATTATACCAAGAGAGTCTTACCACCCATATAGATATAAAATGGCGGCAATCAATTCATTTTGTTACAGAGCTCAGAAGTGTTTAAAGGAGACCGAATCAAAAGATACGGAGTTAAGAACGATAAAGGGAATTGTAAGGAATAATAATTGTAACACCAACATAGTGGATAAAGTTATGAAAAGGGTTAACATACAAAAAGATAAAATAGAACCAGAACAAAAGAATTATGCAGGGTCATTGACATACATAGGTTCACATACTAGAAAAATTATAAAATGTTTTAATAAATATGGAGTAGATATAGCTATTAAAAATGTGAAACGGTATTTGATAAGATAAGGAATAAGAATCTAGAAAACATTCCAGTATTACAGAAAAGCGGAATTTATAAATTAAAATGTAAAGACTGCAACAAGGTGTACCTAGGAGAGACAGGACGAAAATTCGTATGCGGTTGTCTGACCACAAACGTGGAGAAGGTAATAGAACAACCAATTCGTTATATGCAAGACATTTCATAGAAGACAACCATAAGTTTGTTAATCCTTTTGAAGAATACGAAATTGTAAAAGTAGTGAATAACACAGTTGAAAGGAAGCTTAGAGAGGAGTTAGAAATATTGAAAGACAGAGAAAAAGGGTTAGACAATTTAATTAATATTAAAATTAAATTTGATAATGAAGAAATATTTTATAACATGATTAAGAAGTAAATGATAGAGGACAGATAGATATGATTAAGAATTATTTTGCATAGTACTAATTGGATGTTTTAAAATAAGGGTGTATGACTGACCCACGTGGGTGGAGAGGAAGAGGGTAGTTTAAAAAGATGCACACACACACACACAACACTGAAACACAAGGAATTTGCTAGAAAAAATATGTAACTCTAAAGATGGTGGGACAGGGTTTAGGGGTAGGGGAAGGGTCATTTATATTATAGCTTGTTGTGTATGAGCAGGGTGGGGAGAGGGGTGAAGGGGTTGTTTTCACATATTTCCTGTCTATTCTAATCTGATGATGGGCTGTGAAGCTTGAAAGCGCTAATTGGGATAATTTTTATATAGTGGTGTGCAACTGTGATCATTCTGATTTATTGATATTTGTTTTCTTAGTATTGCAGTAGTTTACTGGCATCAGTAGCCTTTGTTTTGACTGCCAAGAAAGCGTATAGGTATTGTTGCACGACATTTATATCTTAGTTATAGATGCGGTTTTGTGGTTTTGTAGACAGGCGCATGCATGTCAACACTGGCAAACTGTAATAAACCTACCCGATAAGATAAGAAATTATTTATATTTTGTTTTATCTAACGGGCACCTTTAGGACTGTTAACTTGTATTCAAACCACCAGCAGTTTGTAAGTAATAACAGATATTTGTTAGTTGTGTTCAAGACGTTTCCAAGTACGGTCTTGTTTTGCTCACGGTCTAGCGGTATAATTCTGAGAACTGTCGAATTTGTATATGGTTTATATTTGTAACATCATCAAAACGTCTGACAGAAAAACAAAATGGTTGTCGAGCTTTCAATATAAACAAAAAATAAAGGCGAAAATCAGCAACAAAGAAAGTACAATTATGTGTTATAAAAATTAATAAAACCATATTTTTTAAACTACAATAATATTCCTACATGGTGACGTAGGTGAATTATACGACCGTCTACTCGATCGTCGTAGGTACAATATTAAATAGTGTGGCGAAGTAGGGATATGAAAAGTTTATTCAGGAGGGCGGCAAAGGAAAAAACTGCACACGGGCGGCAAGCACCCTAGCGGCGGCCCTGTTCCCTAGTACAGTAAAACCTATTAGTCTTAGAATGTGTCCTGTGCCTGAGATATGTGGCTACAATTCTAGCTCTAAGGAGACAAATAAGCAAGGCATGTGTTGCTTGCAACCCACAGGCTTGCGAGATACTCTCGCCGTCTTACAATCACTCGGTCAGCCGCCAGCTGGCACCGATAGTCCAATCGTAGGCTCCGTGCGAAGTGCTCGCCTGGTTGCTTTGCAAACTAAATTGCCGGTCGGGTGCTGCCAGTAGAAGCAACAAATGGGGCAACCCAACTGAACTTAAACTACTTTATAGATCAGTAATGGAGAAATACATCGAAGAACATACCACTGGATGGTTCGACTTCGGAGAGCTGTGTAGATAGTGCGTTTATCATCGAGGCCGCCTCCAACCCCTGGACACTGCCCAAGGCATACACGGCCAAACTCTACGCTGTGTGGCAGGCTCTTCGGTTCACGAATTTTTAAGGTGAGAGAAAATTTATTATCTGTACGGATTTGCTGATTATTTTAACCGCCCTACACAATTCGGGCACAGTGAATCCATTATTGCAACAGGTAATGGCGTTATGCCATTTGTTAGACGAGTTTGGTTCATGTTTTACTTCTGTTTGGTGTCCAGGTCATGTAGGTAGTGAAGGTAACGAAGGAGCTGACGCTGCAGCGAGGAACGCTGCGGACAGCCCACGTGTCGATGCGATTTCTATACGACCTGATGACGCAAAACTAGCTGTTCATTATTAATGTGTGGTAACAATGTGGAACACACAAAGTAAACATCTACCGTGAAGCTGGGCGTCCAAAATTGGTAAGTGAAAGGTGATCGCCGTGAACAAATTTGCATTACCAAACTGTGAATTTGGCACATAAACTTGGCGTCTTTGTACCTCCTACAAGGACAAGAAACACGCGTCTCCATTTGTGGCGGAGCACTTACTGCAAAACATAGTATAATAAAGACTGCAGTGCTCAGGCAAAGATACATATAAAAGGTAACCTGAAAGAAGATGTTGGTAACGAATAGTTAGCAATTGACAGAATTCTGTCCTTCTTAAAAACAGCAGAATTACTGTATATGGGCTGATAATATTGTTCTGCGTCTTAGTGTGTACTTCAACTTTTGTTGAGCAACTGGAATGTGGATAAAAACAACACATACATTCGAGCAACACTCCTGGTCGACGTCGTTGAGCTAAAGTTGCCGAGAAGCCCTCAAAACTTAACAACAATATACAACAAAATAATAATACCTGCAATATTAGTAACAAGAAAAGTAAAATTTAATTACTGTATAATAAGAAAATAATAAATATACAAGATTATTAAAATATGCGGTAAAATTACAGCGGGGTTAATCAACAATGCGGGATGGAAGGAAACGATCATCATCATCATCATCGGCAAGGATTAAACCAATGATGGTTTGTTCCGGTCTCAAACAGGCAAAGTCTAGAGCAGGTCACTCCAGCGCTTCCTCGGACGTCCCACACGTCTCCGTCCCTTTGGCTTATAGTTTCGTAGATGTTTGGGGATGCGTCAGACATCCATTGCCGATAATAGACAATCCTACCGAGTATAGTTATAATATTTACTTCCTGAAGTATATCTGTGTTCCTTCTGTGATCGTAGAGAGTATACCTTGCCACGTGCCTGAGAAATCGCATTTCAGCCGCTTAGGGAGGAAACCATACCAAGGAAAATAGTGTGACCATCACTGCGCAGGTACCGCCCTATATTATCCGAGTATGTTGAGATTCTAATTTACATAGCCCAGTCTACCAGGGAGCCAAAAATCCCATATGACGTTATGGGACGCTCAGAAATCCAATCTGTGACTTAAAAGATTAGCAGACAGCAGGGATAACCAATATTCTACTAAGTGCCTCTTAAAGACGTTAAATTTAATACTTTATGTTCACAAGGAATGGAAGGACTGAGTGCATGATGTAGATGATAAAGTTAAAACGATAAGTAATTACGGTCACGAATGGAACTCATTTTCGAATGTCGATATCAAAACGCTTGTGCTCAGGCCTATTGTTTGGGCTACAAATGGCGGCTATTTACCAAAATCGACGATGTGTAGAGACGGGAATTGAAGTGTCGTTGGATTGACGAGCGTGGGGCCGTTCCGATTGCTAATACATGTGGGTGTGTGTGATCGTTCGTGCGTGTGACCGCGGGAAGCTTTGCTTCCTTTTCTGTTGTAGCACGGGGATATTTTACCGAATTATCTGCAATTTAGAACAGTCGTAAACGTTACCATCATCAACTCTTTGAGAAATATCATTATTTTTCGTTTATTTGTGGACTTCGATATTGCGTTACAAATTTATTTTAAGGTTATCGACAAAACATTGCAAAACTAGAGGATATTAGAAATAAAAATGTTCTACACATGACAATGCTAAATAAGTGTCAACTGCTACATAACCTGACATGTGAAGTAAAAAATATATATATATATATATTTTTTTTTAAAGCGGTCTCTTATGTAATGTCTAGTTTCTACACAACTTGAGTGAAGCACAGCAGAATAAAATACAGAAGAATAGAAGTTTTTCAGATGTTTGATTTTCAAAAGGTTTAGTGGATACTAGATGCATAAATAATGCAGAATGCCACCTACTTCACCAATTGCGCTTATTGTCAACAGTGTCTGACAAGCTCTTGCGATGTCCATTATTATCCAAGTGTTCTGTTTCGAAGTGATGAGAAACTGAATTTGTCGGTCGAAGGAAACGGTTACTTGATGTCACGTGGTAGTATTCCACGTATATTTTTGATTTCCCTGTGTTTCTGTATTAATACATTGAATATAACAACTTGTAAGATAATGAAGTGATGTAGATTTGTTCAGGCTCAGTTACGTAAACGTTCTACTCGTTTCTCGGCTAGCCGAGCAGGTGCAGTGTATCTGTCAAGGTCGTGTGCTCAAGTAGCTTCGATACTGTTTGAGTAGGCTTACTCTTAACGATGCAAATTACGCCAGACGCCGCCAAGAGAATGGAAACTTATTCCGGAACACCGGAATTCCCAAACACCTGCGGGACCCATATAAGCAGCAGCGGCCGGCTTTGAAGTTAGTTTACACCGGCGTTATTGTAGAGCTCGGATAAAGTGATTATTGAGCTAAAATTAGTGCGGAATTGTATTAGTTGACATTACAATTGCGTGTGGACAAATTTAACTTGAATTATTGTATGAGAGTAAATTGTAGATTTCACATTGTTATTCGTGACTAATTAAAGCTGGTAATTAATGACTTCATTCGTGTCTGAATATTGTTTCCACTGTACCATACGACAATCCGTGAGACCGTCGTAACAATAGCTTAAAATGTATAAAGTTACGGAGGCTGTTGAAATACAAGAGAAGTATTGATATTACAAGAAACTGTTCTAGAAAGGTCATCGATACATTGAGAAACAATGAGGCGCAACGAATGTCTAACCTTCTTTCTTAGACATACCGCCGACTGAGAGTATGAAGAAACGTGTCCAGGTCTGTAAAATTCGGTACAGGTACAGGATAGCATTGCTGGTCCAATGTATATTTGGCAATGCACTATCTAGAGCTGTGGTTCCAAGTTGTTGGCGATGGACAGGGGTGCACGTTCCGACGTAACTACTGCCTCGGCCAAAAGGTTGATCGCTGAGGTTCAGATGTGTCTGAATGCAGTTGTTGACACTGTCTCGCTGCACCGTTAGTAAGATGAGATTATCGTATTGAGTCTACGTTAACGCCACGTACCGTTGCCACAACTTATTCATGAACTGCAGCTTATAACCTTAAATGGAGTCGACCCATCGTGTCGTCGCCATTCCGCTGTCAGTGTAAAGCCGTTGTTGAATGATATGAAACAACATGAGTAGACTGATGTGAGATAAAGAATGGACGACGACTCATAACAGTTGCTTTCATGCTGACACTAGGGGAGGAAGCTATATATGAGGCTTAGAGTGTGGCCGGAGCAATTCATTCGCTGGGCTGAGTATGCACTGCCCGCAAAGACGTTATCGCGCACGATTGGTGACGGCATCGACGTGTGTTCGCTAGATTACGGACTAGTGATGACCGACGCCAAGCCATTTGAGTGTATCTGACCGTATTTACGTTTGTCTAGTAGTCACTTCACGTAGTTATAAGTTACTAATTTTATACATGTGAGGCGATAAATATAATTTAGTTTCAGTCTATCTTCTGTGATGCCTGCTTGTAGAACGAGTGAAACAAATGTTAAATATATACAACAAAAATTTGTGTATTAGTGTGTTAAATCTCAATAACTTTTTTTTTGTCAGCAAAAAATAGTATGCTTAATGTTTTCTGTGACTTTGCAATATCTTCTTCTTCTCCACTTCAGACATTAGGTCATAGACCTGTTGCGCCCTCCGGCCGTGATAGAACTCACGCCCCACTCCAGCCAGAGAGATATTAGCCAACCTTTTAATCCACGCCCGGAGGCAAGCCGAGCTGGGGGGGGGGAAGATTGTTGTTTATGTGTATAGTATATATTGTGTGCCCTTGTTACTTATCTGGCCAGGGTATGCCAGAGAAGACGTACGTATTATTTGTCCGCGTACTTGCGGGTGGACGAGCAAATCAAGCCGTGACTTTGTAATATTCCAAACCTATTCAAAAAGGGCTGTAAATATTGTATAAATGTAGTGCATTGGTTTCGCTTCTTCATTCTTACGGAGTTCGTCATGGCGAATCCGCCGTTAAAGACAAATACTCAACCCCAAGTGTCAGAATACCTTTATCTCTCTTATGATGTTCGGATGAATCTTGGACTTAAGTTGAGGGTGAGGAAGCAGAAGGGACGAAGTCTTGAATCTGTGGAAATGTTTTGGAGAATGCGCACAAAACAAATTGAATGGAGTAATGAAGAACTTTCAAGTACAATTAAGGACAAAAAGGCTTTACTAAATTGTACGGGTGTTAGGAGGGCACGAACTAAACATGTGGAACTACAAAACGTTTTCGATGGAAACCATTGGGGGAAACAACCAATGGGAGCGGACTTGTTTGTTGTACTTGACGAATGTGATCAGTGAGATGGGATGTAGAAAAGCATTTATTGTGTAGTCTTTGATATAAAGTTTCTTAATTTCCTGGTTCCCTTAAATCAAATTTAGTCTGACAGAATTGTCCTTTTGGTACAAATATCCTATTCTCTAATGAAATAAACAACGATTTACTTACGCTAAGTACATATTGAAGCAAAAACTTACATTATTGGAAGCCAACGTTCGTTGAATTAAGGTGTGACTGAAAGGAAACGAAGTGTAGTGTCGGGCGCTGACTGGAACATAATTCATTGCTGACGGACGAAGGGGTAAGTTACAATACAGGCTCTATAATGCGCAGATCGGCTTGGAAATGTTCGGCACTATTCGGCAGTCCAAACACGTACAAATCTAATTCACAACCGTTTTATGTAAACTGCTGACAACAGTTTCCTCCGTTACTGGAATACGATTTTTGACGGCGAGTAAAGAAGCTCTGCATATTTAATGTACACTTTATTAGTGAAATCATAACTACAAGAATTTTGCAGTCAGTTAAGCTTGATTCTGAATTGACATAAAACTAAACTGATGTAATTAAAATGAAAAGAATATGAAAAGAGCAAGATGCAACAATTATAGGGAAAGAATAAAGTCATGGTTGTTTATTGTTTCCCATAATTTTTCATACCTATATCCAAGACGGACTAGATAAAGTTAGGAAAGACGTAGACATCGAAGTAGAGTTTCGAGGATAAAAATTCTTCATTTCGATAATGACTTTTCCAATGGTTGCTGGAAGTGAGCCCTATCTTAAGGAATGGTGAAAAGTACACTTGGATGTTCTGTGAAGATTATAAAACAGTAACAACACAATAAAATATCGGTATGGAGACCATACATGATTTCCATGTTTTAAGATTTATATTTAACATTATTTACTTGAATTCGGTTCGATAATTTCTAACAAGTTAGGTGTGTTCATTGGAAATCGGCGTTTATGTTTGACAAATTGAAATGAAATATTTCAATATAAACTACTTTGTGCCGATAACGCAGTACACATAAAACTTTATCCCCTCCCCTTCAACTACCCTCTTCATTTATAGATATTTAATCTACCGTTCTACAGTGAATTATTATTGCATTCTTTTCAGGATACTTTATTTATCAAAATTATATACTTTACTCTTGTTAAAACGTAAAATGTTGCAGGTAACTTGCCTCTTCCCCTACACCGATCTTCACCAAAATCAATAGGCCTTGACTCCTCTTCAACTAGGTACATATGCAAAAACATGTTTGATTCTGTTTGAATTTGCGGCAGTTATCGTTCGCCATAGAAAACATTATACACACAGACACTTTTCGGAAAATGACTTTTCTTCAGGTTTTGAGGGTAGTACAATCGGAATCAGTCCTTATCTCGAACACGATTTTTTTCGCGAACACCATTCTTCTATTTCCTTAAAGAACATGGAAGTAAAATAGCGTTATTGAAACATTGTTTAGAGGATACATGTTGACTGACTTGACAAGTATAATTCATACTTAAAACGTATACGCAAACGTTCTGTAATCAACCTGTTTTTATGTTTAAAAAAAAAGTTACTACTATATTAGCGTATAAGGCTGGAAAAGTAATAAAACAGACTAAAAATTAAGAGCTTAAGAAAATTGGTCAACTTTTTTTGATACTCTACGGCGGGTTCAGCTCCATCCCCTGAGTAAATACGCCAGTGAACGGTTATACCATTATCATCAATCACAAATTTACCTTGTCATTTGCAGGTAGCGTCAAAATTTGAATCTGTGAAGTCTCTCGTTTCTGTGTGGAAAGAGATTCGTAACTTTTGCAAAATTTATTGCCAGCCGAGGTAAGTTTACGTTGACAGCGTTTTCATGCACGGCTATTTCAGAATTGTGCGAGTTGTTCGAAAATGGTCTTTCGGATATCACTCCTCCTTAGAGTTTTGACCTTACGCCAGTTACTTCCTCCTATTCAGTCTCATAAAAGAGACCCTTGGAAAGCGGGGACACCACAGCGATGGAAAGTCCAAACTGCTTACGGGAAACAGGAATGTTGTACAGGATACTTTCAACAAAGGCTTAGAAAAATTTGTTTCATACTGTACGACTCTCTTTAAAGACAGTTAATATCATACAGTATAAGAAAATAAATCTTCAAATAATTGTACTGTGAGGTAAATAAAAGAAACATACCCCTTGGGGTTTTTATGCTAGTCAAACTAATTTTTATTCGACAGTCCCTCATAATAGTGAATGAAGCAACGCTGAGAGATATTGAACGAATTACTTACTTGAGAAACAAACTAGCAAAGGATGAGAGAAGCGTAAACAAAAGGTTCGCCTATCAAACATGACATCTAACAAAATGAAACGTCTCTTTACGTAAGTTAATACCAGTTGGTGTACAAGCAAATGAGAGCTGGAAACATTTGCGTTTGGTTTAAATGATGAATAAGGAAAAGAACGGTGAACTTCCTTCTTACGGAGGTGTTACAGAACGATTTAAACACGATCAGCTCTAGCAATAACAAATTAACTAGCAAAGAAGACTGACAAACTGATGAAGAAATTAACGCCTATAGAGCAGTATATGTTACGTTGAAATGAAAGATTACTACGTGACAGTTCACACGCGTTGATTACGCAACGTTCGAGCCTGTTTCAGACACGAATTCCAGACGTTTGTCGATAATCCTTCCGGAAATCCGTCTACTCAACTGTTAAAGGCCGTACATTGACACAGTTCGTAGCGACCTCTAGAGCATTTGTAAATACGCTGTTTTTCCTTGACGCATCATCGGAATGGTAATGTATTATTGTCGAACCTTAACAGTGTACAAATAGTTGGGTAAGATTATTTTCGGACTAGCAATATTATAGTCCGTTTCCAAGTTATTGTTATTGTGATTTAGTAGAGTTTAGTACAAAGTGATTACTTAATGCGGCACTGTTAAGAATGTGGCATTTAGTGTTTGTTACATTGTAGTGTGTTGGACAGATATTAATTTTAAGATTTTTTATTCATGCTTTTTCATTAATTCCTCTGGCGCTACAGCCCACGATGAGCCTTAGCCTCCCCGACTAGTCGCCTCCAAACAGCTTCCGCCTCCAATATCCGATACCCATCCTCATGAGGTCATCTTCTACATCCTGTAGCCACCTTATTCTAGGTTTTCCTTTCATTCATTCCCAATATATTGTCCATCTAAGAATTGCTTTGAGCATTCTGTCGTCCTTCATGTGTATCACACGTCCCAACCAGCTGATTCTCACAGACTTGATAATTATCACTTATATCACATTTATCAATTCCTCCAATTCTCTATTGTTCCGTATGCGCCATACTCACATTCCTTCACTGGTCCAAAGATTTTGGATGAGTTTACTTTTAACTGTAATTAAAGTTGCAATTAACGACTTCGTCTAGTGCTAGTTATTCTGTTTCTACTGTAAAACACGACGGTCCATTCGACAGTCATATACAACTTTCACCTCAGGGGATTAAAAATAACTTATTAACAAAAACATAGATATTATAAATTGTTATTTTAACAATTCTCTTGTATTTACTTATTACAGTGATATAAGTTTTTATAATAATTAATACTATTAAAATGTCAGTTTTCTCAGAACGTTTTCTCTTTTCTTATAGTGGATTCTTTTAGATCGGATTGAGTTGCGAATATGATTAAACTTTAAATATGAATAAAATAAAATTTGAATGTTCTATATGCTTTACTTGTTAGTCGAATTCCGAATCTGCGATGAGGATTATCCACTCGAACGTCGCCTGTCCTGTCGCTCTGTGGTCATCCGCTGTTACTGTAGATCCTCGTTGGTTGCACTCGTTTGATTATCACAAATTTATATATATACACTGATATCACATTCACACTAATACATTCACTTCTAATTATCTTAGTTAAACTACGTATATGTCGTATTAATCAATATATCTTCTTAACACCTTGGTATGTATATTATTTAAGATAAGTGCTTGCAACACGGGTAGTACAGACGGATACCGTCGGATTATTTAGTAACTTGACGAGTCTCACTGTGGTATTTCTCCGATTCTCTTTTAATTCACAATTCGACTTTGATAATGTCTCAGACGAATTACGGTAGATTCTGTAAAGACTGAACACTATAACTCCTTAATAATTGTTCTCCGATGACTGAATTAACAATTACGACTTTAACGATTGTAACTTCTCCGACGATTTAACTTCAAAAATTACGATTACTCATATTATTCAATAACGATTGCGAGTCTAACTGTTGTAAAACTCCGCTGACTTAGAATAAAGGTTACGAGTCTAATTGTTGTAATATCTCCGCTGACTGACTCACTTTTCCAATCTACTTTTTTTATACATGAACTACAACTACCCTCACCTAATATTTACACTAAACATTCCCATTGGACTTAAGTGCCGCGATATTCAATTCTATCCAATGCAACAAGAGAGTTTAACCGCTAAAAAACTGAAGCGTTTTCTTATTTGTTAAAAAACAGTGCGTTCCAAAATTCTCTAGACGTAGTAGGAAAAAAGGTTTTACTTAGTTTCTCACTCTAACGCTCTCGCTTTAACATAACGATACCCATTTTTAGAAGCACTTAACTTTTACAGATTTCACCTACTTTTGCTGATTTTTAAATATGATACAATTTTACTGCCTTCTGTCCTGTACGTGATTTTTTCGTACTTTCTGCCGTCTAGCTGTCGCCAGGCACGAGGGTGCGTTCTTTTAAAAAAAAAACCGCTCTGATATTTTCTAACGGTATTTCTTTAACATTATTTGTACATATTTGTTTTTGATATCTATTTAATATTGATTATTTCCCGTAAAATTGCACTGCATATAATTTTGATGTTATACATAACAATTAAAAATACCCGTAAATTTATTAGGTAATATCCTACGTCAAGAGATTATGGTCATGACGTAGGAATTACATAACTAGTTCACTTAGAAATAAGTGTACTTGCAATACTGAAAGGGGCATTGTATGATCTAAATTGACTGTCTAAGGGTCGTGAAGTTTGCAAATGAAGGTACGTGCAAGGTGGAGTATATTGTTACAATGGTCTCACGGATTGTCGTATGGTACAGTGGAAACAAAATACGGACACAAATAAAGTCACTAATTACCAGTTTCAATTAATCACAAACAACAATTTCAAATTAACAAGGTACTTGGATACAATAATTCAAGTTAAATTTGTGCTCTTCCAATAAAAATGTCAACTATCAGTGTCCGCATTAATTACAACACAATAATCACTTGCCACTAATTTGCAAAAATCACTTGATCCGCACTCTACAATATCGTCAGGTGTAACTAACTGGCTAAGCCGGCCGTAGACAATTACGTATAAGCCACAGACATTCCAGAATAATTTTCTATTCTTTCTGCGGCGTGCCGGCATAATTTGCATAGTTAAGAGTCATTGATCAGACTGGAAGCTACTTTAGTGTATGTCGTTGATAGAGATACTGAAGTTGCTCGGCTAACGTTTGTACCTTTTACGTAACTGCTTGCACCTGCAAACGTTTCAAGAGCGTTACGTAATTATCGTAGCTATATGAATGTAACATGAAAGTAAGATTCAATGTTCAGCGACGAAATTTTTAAAAATTTAGCCTACGATAAAAAATATTTAATAGTGAAATAAAGTCTGGTGATACAAAAAAGTCATGTTTACCATTTTTGAGTGATGCAGTAAAGAAGATTTACAAGAAAATTGGCACAGCCGTCTGCAGCTGGGATTGCAGTAGTACAATTGTCAAAAACTGCAATGAATTTTTTTCGCCAAACATCAGAAAATTGACCAAGCTTACGACTTTTGAGGAAAGCCAATAAGAACAACAAAGACAATGATATAATCTACAATAGATTCTGTTTATTACGTGTACTATTAATCAAAGGTAGTTCGTATATCACTTTGATTTTTTACAGTTTAGTTTTTTTCATCCTGATACGAACAGTCTTCCTTTTTTGGAGTGTTACAATTTCTTCCAGGCAGGCCCGTAGCAAGAACTATCTATCAGAAGGGACAAAATATTTTCTAGCTCAGGCAAAACATTTTTTAGAAAGAGCATAAGTTTATGTATTTTCATTCGGATATTTATGTAAGTTTATATTTATATAATACCACACCTAATAAATTATTTCAATCATTTATATTTTCAAGAGGACGTGTTGTGATGTTTCGGGATTTTGGAACGAAATGTCGGCAGTATAAAAATCACATATACGAATGTACCCAAAACCTGCTACAGCACACACACAGACACTCACAAAAAATGATATTATAATTAAATTTATTAATAGACTATCATATAAAATGTATTTTAATATTTTTAATTCTATTTAAGTATATGTAATAATCTATCGTTACCACCTATTACTTAATAATCTATTATCCATCATTATCACAGACAGCACACCTTTTTTAGGTAAATCAAAATATTCCTTGTTTCTGTTATTGGTATGCGTGCTCTACTTGGTGACGTTCATTTATCATTTTTGCTATCAGTTATTTTACGTCTACAAGATTCAGAACTAACTGTTTTGTGTTTTACTTGAGGCTTCTTGTTTAAAAACAAAGGTTTGTACAAAGCAGTAAAATTCTCTTCAATTTCGTAATTGTCCGATGTTGCATTCTCGCACAACACGAATCAAAAATAATGCACATCTTCTAACAAAAATACCGCTGTTTCCATTCTTTACTCCCAAGACCATATACACAGCATATCTACATATAAAATGATAGTTACACTTTAGATATATATCCAACAAACTATGAGACACGTTGGCAATTCTGTAACGAGTCTATACAGGTCACACGAGTTCAACTAGTGGAATATTGGTTTTATTTACCTATTTGAATAAATAGTATTTTTGATTCGTAAGTGTTTCATAATTTTTAATCAAATTTTAAACATTAATATTATGTTTAAAAAATGAAATTTTTTGTTTTGAAATTAGTGAAGAATTTTTAAAAACGCGTTAGTACTAACGAAATTTCTTGCAGTCGGGCGGCGCCTGTCCTGACCCCCCTCTGGCTACGGGCCTGCTTCCAGGTGCATCTCTATTTTTATTTTAATACGTTTTGTATGTAAATAGAGTAGACTATTGTAATGCTAAATATACAAGATTACAACAACTGTGTTTAATGCATGGTTTTTATTGTGAATATATACCTACTGGTGATGAACTTAAGTGGTGGAAATGTTATCGATCCGGTCTGTGTTATGCGGGAAACGCTTTGTAAGCGCTGACAATGGAAACTACTTACTGTTACCACCGCTGTCGGGTTACTCCTTTGTTTATAAAACAAAGAGGATACACATTTTAATGAAAATGATTTTATTTTCTATGTTTCTGTACAACACGTTATTAATATTATATCAGTTTTCATTCATTTTCTTCTTCCTTCTATAGGATCGAGGGGTGGATCCAGGGGGCGAATAGTTGACTTTGGGAGGAGATATGAAAAGATAAACGTTCTTAAAAGTCTGAAGTATAAATGAAAGTATATTTAGTGAGAAAGAAATGTGAGCAAATGCAACTAAATTTCTGACCGCCTTTCGTATTGCTACGACATTACAGACCAATCTACGTGTTTCTCGAATGATCCAGTGGAATCCGGCTGTAATGTTGTGTGCGTACGTGATTATCAACATGCGTTGCGATATTGTTCCGGACTCCCCGGTCCGCGCCTGCTGTGTGCAAGGCCGCAACCAATTATGTTCTGGTGATTTCTAGTAGCATTCTTGACGCGCAGTATGGAATATTCTGGTATTTTGGCGGGATATAAATACAGGTACTCAGCGACCCACAGTCAGTTTGTGTTGCGATGTCTCAGTGCGGTTCGAGTACTGTGGCGCACTGTTCTGTGTTTTATAATCGTGCGGGACAATTGTAATACAATTGTGTTTTATATCAGCAGACATTTTTATTGCGTGTGAACAATTTTTATTTTATTTTTTGTAAGAGACTATCTTGTTGATTACAAACTGTGTAATTGTGATAATTAAAGCTGGTGATTTGTGACTTAATTGGTGTCTTGTATTTTGTTTTCCACTGTACCATACGAGGATCAGTATGGTACTGATACGTATTGGCGTAAAAGTATCATCTACTCATTAAAAACAAGATTGATGTTCACTGACTTTTCGAAGCAGTACAGTGAAAGTATATAATATAAAATGATAAGTATATACGTCGAATATGTATGTCAGTATCGTGTAGTAGATGAGAAACAATTAAGTATTTATCATTTATTTGATTTAATTATATTAAATTCGTATTGATTCTGTTTATTTTGTCTCCGTGCTGACTTGAGAGTCGACTGGTACACTGTTGACTCGTACTCTGCGTTACATTCCGCCTTCATTGCAAATTACATACAGAATTTAGTAATTGAATGTTTTAACATCAACAGCTGTCATTACTGCAGTCAAACAAACAAATAAACATTACACATGTCAATGACATGTTCCACATCGCTAATGTTAAACTAATTAAAACACAACATTTATTTTCACAAACAGACAAACACTGCAACATAACTTTACCTTCCCAACTTTTCGTGATTTTGCAGCATTACAATGCATCCCGTGTTAACCGGCAGAACCAGAGTTCCGCTAATTAACGTGCGTTCTGAATTATGTTTCGTTGTTTGTTGTTTTCATGCTAACGACGTTCCAACTTTTGTGTTGTTAGTGTTTACATAACTTATTTCTCATTAATTGTTGAAACGTAACCATTTAAAACCAGGGGCAGATCCAGCAAGCAATTTGGGGGGGTGAATTTGAGGGGGTATGAAAAGTTGTCCATTCTTTAATTGTCTAAAGTATAAATTATAGGAACAAGTGTAGAAAAAATACACTTAGAATGTTATTATCAACACAATAAGTTTACTAATGTACACACATAAAGTCGTATGTTTATTTGTAAATTCATTGCTCTTTCAATATTATTCACTTACAGTGTAAAATACACACAACTCATTTAAATTATGTGTCAAACAAAAATTAACATGGTAGTAAGGTACAGTTATAATTTAATTTAATTTTAAAGTAAAATCATGAACCTACATAAGACTATCGTATCATATCAGCAATGCTATAACCATTCTACAGCCACTAAGCCAAAAATAGTCACCATTTGGAGGGGAGAGGTTCCCACATTTCCTTCTCCGTGGAAAAGCGCCTCCTACAGGTTTGTCGTATTTTCTTCAGAAATCTTTTTCTGCCTTACAATTTAGTCTAAGAGCGGCTTGAACTTTTCCAGATCCAGACGCAATATTTGCATCTTTTTTCTTGCTGCTCTAACTTTCCTACTCCTTGATTTGTCTTAGCACGTTCTTAGCTCATTCTGTATTTGACAGTACAAATTGTAATGTTAATGCGTAATGTGCAAACATAATTACTTAAATTCATGCTAGGGAGAGATGAAAACTTTAGTAGAGCCCTCTACGATTTAATCTGTCATTCTGAGGCAAAAGTTGGTTACCTGATGTGACGTCACAAGTGATGATATCACAGTATAAGGGACCTACTGTTCAACGCCAGCACAAATGTACAAATATATTACGACTCTCTGATTTCCATTGATTTTGTCTCAGAAGTAACTGTTTGTTTTTCCATGGTAAGAATCGAAGCTAGGCCGGACGGTGTAACGAACCATCACTGTATCCGCCGACTCCACGGCCACTAAATTATATGCACCGGCTTAAATGTAATTAAACTATAACACATAATATGACAAGAAATCTCTGTTGAATAGCAAGTATATCGATATTAACAATACATTTTAAAGGTATAATGTATATATATTACATTATAAATATTCTGTTTTACACGGAACGTTATAATACAAAACTTTCATGCTGCTGGTAAAAGAAAAACAAGTTACAGAGAGTAAATGAAACTACTGGGTTGAAACAAAATGCGTCTGCTTTGCTGAGCACACCACCAACAATATAGCTTTTAGTTATTGTGAACGATATAAAATACATTACACAGAACGACATTTATGAAACCTTGAATTGAGATACAAAATGAACTACTCTAGTGTATTATTCTACCAATATTTGTTTCTCAGTGAATGATTTACTTAACCTCAATTGTTTATTTCCCTTTTTGATACCAGAGCATTACACTATTTTCTTTTACTACATTTGACTTCGCTTTAACAAGTACAATTATCATTCTGTTACGTTGAAATTTTAATTTTCTCATTTATTTTAAGTTATTCCAGGTTTTATATTTTATATATAACTTACCTACTTTTTATAATTCCTGTAAATCTTCTAATTATATTAATTCAATCATCTCTCGATATTACTTTAATTTGATAATTTTTTATTTATTGTGATTATTCTGTTTTGTGTAATGGTCTATTAATTCAATTCCAATTTATATAATCCACTTACATACGTTGATTCATAAATTTTCTTCTTATGTAATTCTATTTACATCTGTAATACTTCTAATTATTTTAGTTCTTATAGAACTTTCAATTTTTCTTACCTTTTTAAGTAATTATTTTAATTAAAGAAATATTTTAGTCGTTTTTATTTGCCTGCTTTTATTTTACTATATTTTAATTTTTCTAAAAGCTAGTCTTTCTGGTCTTTATAATTTTCACAGATCTGATGGTTTTCCTGTCTTCGAAATTCTTCTAATTTATTTTTTCTTTTAATATTTCTAGGTTTTCTAAATTTTATCATTTTCAAGTTTCTCTGTTTCTTGTTCTTCAACTATATTTTATAATTCATTTAATGTGCTTTATTCTTCAAATTTATTTACATTTTTATTTTCTGGTACGAGAAGAATTCATATTCGGGCTAGTTGGCAGTGGTCGATTGCTTTGTTCAGTCATTTTTTAAACGTTTCACACATCTTCAGTACAAAAAAATAAAGGTGGTCTTCAAAGGAAGAGATGCAAACGTATACCTCACCGACTTAAAAGCAATATCCGAACAAACCAATTGAATACGGCGAAACAGCCCGAATTTAAGTAATTTTATGGTAGACTCCGCGATAGCCAACGTAATAAACTTTTAGTTCTCTTTTCAAACTAGAAATATTGTACTTTTTGATTCCTACAATTTTCCTAATATTTTTAGTTATTAAAATTTTTCTAACAATTCTATCCTTTTAAACTTTAACCATTTAATCCACCTATTTTTTATTATTCTCGACTGTTCACTTCCTGTTTGACTGTAACTTACCGATGTTCTTGAACCACAATCCTCGTCTGCTCAACACTCGTTAATAATACCACTCATTCATAACTTAAGAAACATATAATTCTAATTATACGTACAGTATATTTTGTTTAACTTCTCTTAGGCCTGTAGATTATAACAATATTGTTACGCCGAAGAGACAGATTAAAAAGTTTGTGACTACGTGACGCTTTGCTCGCGCGCTCATTCTACAATTTTCCAAACGCTCCTTCCAGATCGTTGTCGATTATTCAACCGGCTTTCAGGCGAGTTCTGTCACCTACTATACCATACAGGCTGAGTATAATAGAGCTTTTTCAGGCGTCAAGGAGTTTAGTTTTTGGGATCAGCGATTCATTGTTCGTTACCGGAGTTGTGTAAAGTTACAACGCCTTAGTATAAAGCGGTAATTGTAAATTATTGAGTTTGGTTAGCTGTAGCTGGCAACATTTCTATTGTTTATCTCAATACTGTTAACTAGATGAAATTTATTGCTTGTTACGTCGTTGTTTATTAAACAAACGTAAACTTGAAGGATCATCGTATACAAAAGTCTACTGTAGACCGTATTTAATTAAAATGTCATAAAAATACTAAACAGCGATTTCATCTGGTGTCAATTATTCTTTTTCTACTGTGCAACCACAACTATCAATGCGAGAGAACCAATTTTGGGTTTACAACTAAACATGGACTCCCTCTTCGAAACGCATACTGTTACTGGGGGATATCATGATGCATTTTAATTATGTCACCGACTATTTTCAACCTTCCTCTAATCAACCTATTCATTTCTCACAGTTGGTTCTCCAAGTGCGAAGAAAAATAATGCGTTATTTTGAGTCGAGTTTGAGGTCATCCATATTATTATTAGAGAAAAACGTGGTGCCCAAACACTAGTTTTGCTGATGTCAGACAGGTTGTATCGTGTTTTGATAATTTATTGGCCTTTAGGAATGATAGCCTACGCTGATCCTGATCTGATTGGTTTAATTAACTCAGGACCGGCAATTTATTACTAGATGTGCAGGTTTCAGGTTACATTTGTAACATATAGATTTTTCATTCTTTTTTCCCTTTTACTGTGATGCTGATGGTGGGGTCTCTCTTCCTTGTATATCCTCTTCATAGTCTGTGTCGTCGCGATCTTTTAGTGGGCGCATTGTTTGGTTGGCCCCTCGATTGGCGGCCTCATACTGCGCAAAACAAGGGCGTCCATACTTTTCCACTATTAGCCGTCTATATTCTGGTATTCGTTTAATGTAATCGCACGTCTTTGTAAACTCCGATATAATCTAATGTTAATCACTTAATCAGTAAAAATACGCTTCATACGACTTTTGCTTGTACTTTATCAGAACAAATAATCCATTTCCTTATACAGTATTACCTTTTGTCTATCTTATATTCTTTAATACTCACGTTCTCTTCCCAAATATCAGTGCATTTTTCTAATATACTATAAAAATTCTTCCTTTCTCTACTTTTTCTCCGGCTTTCTTCTAATATAAGTTACACATCTTTTTTCTGGTCACTGTTTGTTAAATCCCTTTCTCCAAAAGTTTTGTTCTGTCGATTTGCTTTTCAAAGTCTCTGCTCTTCTCTTTCTCTTTCCTGTCACGTTGTGACTCTATGACACTTTTACACTTTTGTGCCGCCTTCTTTTGTCTAATATGAGAGCAAATTCAAATCAGTACAAAATATGACACAATTTTAAAACACTAAGTATTGGAAACACTGAAAACCCAATTTTATACACTTCATCTGCTCATAAATTCATAATACACCGTATCCTCAGACCGACATAATAGTGTGGGGTAGGCTATAAAATAAATTAAATCTCGTATATTCTAAAAATATAAAGTTACTATTCATTCACATATGCTCAGATTTTTCTTGTATAGGCATACATACTTTTTTATATTATTAATAATAACAAAACTTTTCACAAGAATATATTTGTATTACTTTATAGATTACAATATTTCAGTAGTATTCAAATTGAATAGTTGAATTACTGAATACTATTGAAACATTATAATTCACAAAATAATCAAAATATATTCTTGTAAAAAGTGTTGTTGTTATAAATAATATCTTAAAAACAACAAATTTAAAAATATTTTATAACACAGGTAATATTGGCTGTAATAAAATAAAACCTAAAACTAAATTCACCATCCATAATAAAAATGGAGTTTACAAAATACAATCTCCAGATTACAATAAATTTTACGTAGGCCAGACGAAGAAACAACTATCCGAGAGATTCAATATCTCAATGCGTTTTTAAAACCTAAGATTTACAAGTCTAATTTATCCACACACTCTTTAAATAATAATAATCAGAAATTTACAAACATTCAAAGTGGCAAGTTAATTGAAAACGTACAAAACGTATAAACGGGAAACTCTTAATATTTACAAACACAATAACAATAACCTACTAATTAAAGAACAAATTTAAATGAAGACAAAACAAGCCGACTTCTATAAAATCATACATTAATTCGAAAAATAAAGCATTAAATATATAATAAAAAGCGTACTCTATAAACATTACAACAATCGAAAATATAATGTAAGTAAAATCGATTATCCGTTAACTATATTGTAAGCGAAACATTCTATTACAATTCAAACAAACCATTGAAGAAGCAGAATAATTTTTTTGAAACATACGTCAGATGAAAATAAACCTAAGTGCAGTGAATTTATTCAAAGATATTAATAATAATAATATTTAAAAAACTTATTATAAAGTATAACTTATATCTGTGAAACATAGTTATTACTAATGTACGAACTGTAAGTTCTGCTTTCGTTAAGGTTAAAATATTTGTAAGCTAGTGTACAGAGTAATAAAAATAAACAATCTATATCATGTTGTCAGCGTTACTCAGCTTCGCTCAACGCGTAGCTTTTAAAAAATATACGTATTCTCTACATCAAAACGAACAATAATATCTCATCTCTTCAACAAATGGAACAATCGATTTGGTACGTGATAAAATTACACAGCTAAAGCCGTTCCCCGGCACAATACCGTCACAATTGTAGCCATCAATTTCTTTTGGCGTTCGGCAAACGTGTTTTGCATGGTAAATAATGAAAACTCATTCAGACTTTATTATCTGATAATTGAATGTTAAACGTAGTTATTGGAGTGCGCGATTCGAATTTAAAATCATTTACTTTTACACTGCTGAAATTTAAATAGCGATTTCATAAACGAACGTTCATTACAGCGTAGTTCTAACGAGGCGAATCTCTCTGAGATTAATGTTGTGACTGCTACGGTCTCTAGGGGTATTTTAATGTTGTATTGTTCGGTATCTAACTCTGAACTTAATAAAATTGCTTTTTAATGGAAATTTTAAAGTATACTTAATTGTGGACATATTTTGAGCTACGTTTTAAATATCTGGATGTAACACTGTCCTCAGGCACTTTGGCCTTTTCCACTTTAGTAACTACACTGCAAGTCAATATTAATAAGACTGTAGGAAAAGTCTCGTCATCGTATATTTTATTAAAAAGTCGAATTTACTGTAGTTACAACATAATTTAAAATTTACGAATGTTTGTACGTTTTGCAAAAATATGTTGAGCGAATACATAAAATGTGAAAAGACATTCAAAAAGTGGGGAAATAGACCGACAAGAGAAAAATTTTTATATCGTATCGTAGAAGACTATCAAGTGTTATTATGTGATGAACGTGATAACTATATTAAAAAGTTTCATAATACAAGGGAAAAGATCATGATATATGTCAAAAGCTTCGCCTAGGATAAAAAAAGCGAAGTCGGTGAAAAATCCAGACACTTGACAACAAAATGGGAAGAAGGAGAACTTGATGAAACAGAGAACAGTTATGATGGGCGGGTAAACTGCAGAAGTAAACAGTAGTAAAATATTTATTTTAAAAATTTTGCAGAAGTTTTCATTTACAATTTTGAACAATTGTCTTATGTTTCTTATTTTGCCTTTTACTTGCCGCCGATGTTTGTTTCTAAATGTCACGACGGGGGATTCATCTTGTTTTTCTCCATCGAATTTTCTAGTTTATCAATTACCATTGTTTTTTCCACACCTTCAATTGTTCCAGTTAGCTTTTATTAACTCTACAACTTCTAAAAAACCGTTGTTTCTTACTTTTTTCCTAATAATTATAGTCTCATTTTAAATTTGATTGACGTGATTTCATTGTTATTGCCACAATTTCTACAACGTATGATCTATTTGTCTTTTCCCGCTGGCGGGTTTAACCTTCAAACCCGTTCGATGTATACCCAGTGTACCAAGAAAACAGATAATCTCCACGTCTCTCTGTCGTTACAAGTTATCATAACATCCTCCACTAGTATATTTATCATTGATTTAAAGTTATCAATAAATCAGGATAGTGATGGACTTCTAATCTTTTTGTTAAGTACTTTGCCGTGATATTTAAATGATTTTTGAACACGTTATGTTTATCAATTTGTTTTGTATTTATTTGTGGTCAAATTTGTGACAGACTCGTTTGGGCGGAGGAGGGAGTAGGGCAGTTTACCGTAGGAATATACTTACTAAAATTGATAGTACCTTTTCACAGCATTTAGTGTCACGGTGCTTAAGATATGCCATTAAACAAGCAGTGCTTATTAACTTCTCACTAGTCAAAAGTGATTGACTTTTAAGCAAAAGCAGTCAACGGTCTGGAAAGCGGATGAGGAAGGTATCGCCAAACGGTAGGAGGAAAAGAATTTAGGCCAGTAAATTCTCAAAGAAAGAAACTCCCGTTGACTTGATTTACAACGCGGTCAACAGATTTACTTAGCTATTTGTCAGCAAACTCTTCATTGTCTTTTCTTTCTTTCTAGAGTTTCTTGTCAATTTTTCTTTTCTTCTTCTTCTTCTTCTTCATCTTTTTGTTTTTGTTTTTGATTTTCTTTTTTTCCTTTCTTCCTTTAGGAGATAACCTTATTTTTAACCAACTTCTCTTATCATCATAATTTCGTCATCACAGCTTCTGGTGAGCCATAGGGTAGTTCTCCAGTCGTCCCTATTAATACGTCACAACTGCTGCCCCTACCTTCTCACTCCAATAGTTCGTACATCCTGTTCTATATTATCAAGAAATATTTTTCTTGGGCTTGCTTGCTTGCGGTGAGCAAAAGTCTCCTCCAACAACATTTTCTTGTAGAATTGTCTCCATGCATTCTCATGACACGACCAGCCTATCGGAATCTAATAAAAAAAATTGGTTTTATAATATCTGGCTATTGGAACAGCATACAGAGTTCAAAGCTGTACCTCTCTCTTTAAGATCCAGTGTCATGACAATCGTCATTAATTTTCCTTAACACGTTCTTTCCGAAACATCCCAGGACTGATACCTCTCTTTTCGAGTGCGTCAAAGTTAACCAACTTCACTACTAGATAAACGTTTTTCATATTATCCTTTCCTAGTCCAATTTTTGTATCTTTGGATTATTAACTCAAGCCTTCTTGATTACTCTGTTATAATTCTTCATGACGTTGCAGGGTAGTCGCCTTTCCTTTACCTACTTTATTAATTCTGTTATATTTTACATTTTGTCCGGTAACAATAAATAAAATGCAGTTCTGTCGAATGCAAATATTTTTTACATTTGCTGCTCTGTCACGTTACGTTTTCGTTTTGCGTATTATTTGTCTTAACATATTTAATATGACGACTTCTTATTTTCCTTCCAATTTTTTTGGCCCCTCCTTCCCCTTTCGTCAGATATTCCCACTCAACATCGAAAATACACAAAATACTAATACATACACCACAATCACACACAATAATACCAATATAAAGTACCAGAAGCCAACAGGAAGCCACAATAACAACCAGCCAACACACATGTACTTCACCAGACACAAAATCCGGAAGGCTGAGGATGGGTACACAATGGTACCGAAAACATGTTCCTAATAAGGAAAGAAATATCTTGAGGTAAATTCATTATAAAAATTAAATATATATATATATATATATATATATATACACAGTATACATCAAGAAACGGACTGTAGCAAAAAGTGTTTGAAGAAAAAAATATATATATATATTGTAATAAAACGAATTTACAAATATTTATACTAATTGGTTAATACAATTTTTATTGTACCTATATTTTATTTTTTACATATTTAATTAACTTAATTTTTTAATTTACTTTAATTGTTTTTATTGTTTTATTGTCAATGTTCAATTAATAAAAATACTGATTAATAACTGTGTATTCTCTGATGAAGAATTATTTGTTTCATCACGTTAAATAGATTGTCGTGGCCAAATCGATTGCATGTAGCGGCCGATTCAGTATCTGTACTTCTTCTTCTGCTCGTTCCTTTCCTTCAGAAGTTCACGTTTAGCATTTTCTAATTAATGTAATTTAAATTATGACTCAAATAATCAATAAAACAATGGTGAAAACAATAATTAAGTTTGTTATGACCAAAGTAATTATTTGAATTGCCGCGACTAACTAGAGTCTGATTCGAGACTAGTTTCCAGGTCGATTATTACATATATAAAAGTATTCAAATTAAATTATTATATTATAAGGGTTCTTTTAACTGTAGAAATAGTCAGGAAAGGCAAGAGAATTCAATACTTGCAAATATAAAACTTATTCATTAACAAACAAAATAATAAAGTATAGTGTATAGAAAAATTTAAATATTACGATACAGCGGCTTGTTCCGACGTCACTCGTTCTTCTCCCGTCAGCCTGGGCGACTTACAAGATGGCCGTCTTCATGGGTTGTGATGCGATGTGAATTCAGCTACGAGATTTTCCTTCAAATAAACGTCTCAGTTGGTTAATTCCTCTCCTGTGATGTTGTTATTGGAATATCCACCGGTTGCAGTGTGTAGTTTATTCCTCTACTGGGGTTTTGTTCGGTAATAGGTGTGCTGTGTCAAATGGTTCCTTCAATCAGATGCTGGTTGTATTAGGTTAAATATATTATTCTGTTGTGTCCATACGTAGTGACAGCTCGATTTATTAGTGTTTAATTTAGTTTAAGGTTTCAATGACCGTTATTATATTATTCGTTACTTTAATTTATATTCTTTTATCTTTTTATAAATTCATCATATATCTTGGTTTGTGTTAGTTAAAAATTCCGTTCATATTTCTCTGAAAAGTATTCTGACACGTCCGCCCTGCTTGACTTTTAACAATCAACTAAACTATATTTGTTCCTTCATATAGAAAATTCTATAAGATTTTGGTCTCATTTCTCATTGTTCCCTATCAGCTGTTTCATATCTAATAATTCAATCTTATAGAAAAAATTGACATTTTTTATGATTAATTGGCTATAAATTATTTGTTTAGTACTTTTATGTAATTCTAATTATATAACAATATTCCTGCTTTTATTTTATACAAGTTAATACTAAATTTGACCTATTTTGGTTTAAATTAAGCTTCTGAATTACATTCTTTGAAATTGACCCCTAGGCCTTATTTTGATTCACATAATTACCCATTAAATGGTTTACAACATGTTTTATGTTACAATTTTACTCACACTCGATTACTAATTAAAGCCTTGTAATTTACTTTCCCTACTTGACTATTATTCTAAACATTTAACAATTTATTTGTATTTCTCCAGTGCTTGCTTACTGATTGTGGCATTATCTTGTACAATCACCATTTAAGTCAAT
This sequence comes from Magicicada septendecula, assembly GCA_034769895.1. Classification (NCBI taxonomy): domain Eukaryota; kingdom Metazoa; phylum Arthropoda; class Insecta; order Hemiptera; family Cicadidae; genus Magicicada; species Magicicada septendecula. Next base: position 319,119,658 of record CM068375.1, read on the forward strand.
TTTACATTTTGATTCTTTGAATCACTATTATAGGTTGTTTTTATCATTATGATAAAGTATTTGTATTCTGAATGGGATAATTTATATCAATTTGGTCTAGGTTCTATTAATTTATATTCTCTGATTTGATTTATATGGTCAAATTTGAATTAGTCTTACTCATCAATTTTCAATTTTCCTAGCAAAGTTATTCCCGAAACTTCACCTTATTAGTTTTATATTTTCTGGTTCACTATTTATAGGTCGTTTGAATTATTATTTTGCCTTTCCTTACTTCACAAAATTACAACATTATTTAACATGATTCAAATACAATAAACACTTACATACTACCATCTAGTATTTCCTACTATCAACATAGTCTGTACTGTATACACATAAAATAATAACATATAATAATTATATAAATAAACACATTATAACCTTATACTAATGATTGGTTTTTGTTATCTTTTTTTAAAACTGGTTTGGTGTGTTCCCCTCAATCACATACTTGTTTTATTCATAATTAAGTTTACATTATTCTGATCATTTGTATTGGATTCTCTTTTTTGGCTAGTTGTTTCATCTAAGTTGGTATAGCTAATATGGTTTAAGTTCTTTCATTGATGTTGTTTATAGCTATTGAGTTTTCTGTCTTAAAAATAGGTTTTTGGGTATCTTGATATTATTTCATTTTATTTCATTGTTATGGGTTGTTACTCATTACTACTCGGTATTTTGAGAGTTATCATTTTAATTTATTTGTTCTGGGCTGTTACTCCTTACTACTCCGTATCTTGAGAGTTGTCATTTTAATTTATTTGTTCTGGGCTGTTACTCCTTACTACTCCGTATCTTACTGGGTATACTAACTATTTTACTTGGATGATACTCATAATATTTGTTTTCTAACACATTTTTTTCTAACTTGAATGTCTTTAATTTCTTTGAATCGAGATTGGTTCCAGTTTTATGAAAGCGTTTTATTTATTATTGTGATTACTTCTTTCTGTTATTTTTATTTAAGTTGATTTTACTCCTTCCAGATGACTTCTTTTGCTATATGATCTTAATTTGTAGAATAAGGCAAAAACTTTGTTGTGCTACAATATATATATATATATACACACACACACACACACACACACACACACACATACTCGTTTATGTTTCCAATCGTAACAATTTGCTGCACAGGTAGCGTCACTCGAACCTCCTAGCATCTTGGAAAACGTAAAGCATGTAATAACTCAGTTCAAACCAATAGGCTTACGAATGTGAGGAGTTCAAGGAAACGATACGTTTAGGTATTAGATAAGATTACTTAAGTTCACAAGTCGTAGCAAGTAGTATGGTGAAGTGTATGGTAAAGTGTTTTTATTTCCAGTTCACTGCTGATAGACGTAATCGAATCATTCAGTACTGAGAAACTTCTGATAGGTATAGTGAACAAAACAATAGAAATACAATAATGTATATCGACAAATATCCTTTACGTTTGCAGAACAATGTACGTCAACATAATCGGATAAAAATATATGTTGTATTATATCTGAGCCTTCTTGAATTTGTATTGTCTAGAAATTTTCCTATATAAAAAAGCTACGTAATTCCGCGTTCTATAGCAACGCTAAAGTGCATCTGGTTGCTAAGAACTTGCGCTTCACAGAAAAGTATTATTAATATTGTTTAGTTTAGAAACGAGAGTAATTACTTGTTGTTTCATAATAATACTTTGTTATTTTACGAGAAAGCATGTTTTAAAGTATAAGGAAACTTGGTAGCATTCAGTTGGTAAAGCGATTATAACACAGCATACGCCTACAGCACACTCCACGATACAGAAGTTTAACAATACAGAAGTATGTACTCCACTTCGGTCGTGCATCTGCTATGACCTTCCAGGCCCTGATAGTACAACAACCGCATTAAACTGACACTGCCATGTAATGTTTACAATACAGCAGTTTCTTGTAACCAGTCTCAAAGTTTCTGTATTCTCAATCGAATTCATTGAGGTCCTTATGTGTCATTATTGGATTCACTCTGCTTATACGCTTTTCTTGCCCTTTTATACTTTCTACACTGGGTTGGTTTCCGGTAGAAAATTTTCTGAACAATGATGGTTGGACATATTGCACAAGTGGAAATGCATTCAGTCTCTTATATTTTCCATACCTGTTACGTCAGTTTGTATTCCCATCCATTCTCTTGTGTCCATGCACCTCGTAGTATCGAACCACAACGTAGCCTCTTCCAGACCATCTCGAGAGCTTTAGTTTGTCATGGCTCGGTTCATTATCCATATTTTTACCTCATATCTATTAACACTTTCCATTATTCTTGTATGTGTATGTACTGTTGTGTTGCTGAAATTTATATTATTCAATTGTTTTACTTCTTTCTTCTTGTTCTTGTTATTCTTGTTGTTGCTGTTGTTGTTGCTGTTGCTGTTGCTGCTGCTGCTGCTGTTGTTGTTGTTGTTGTTGTTGTTGTTGTTGTTGTTGTTGTTGTTGTTGTTGTTGTTGTTGTTCTTCTTCTTCTTCTTCTTCTTCTTCTTCTTCTTCTTCTTCTTCTTCTTCTTCTTCTTCTATATTAGTGTAGATGACACCTACTCCGTTTTCTCAAAACTTATTGTGAATTTAAATTGTTATTATTTACAAATATTCAAAGTTGAATTCAAAATCAGACTATCGTTTTTAAGGGCTTTTGACAGTAAAAATGCCCGGTTGAGTATAAAGTATGGATCGTTTTGTGTAGAGTCGTTTTCCGTGCGAAGAACACGTTCCCTTATCACCCATTCTTATATACAACCGCTTTTTCACCCAATGGTGGCACCTAAAACATACTCCGTATACCCTCACTGCAAAACATATCCAATCTGAGTATTGTTTGAAAATTCTTAAAAACCTCATTTTTGTCGCGATGATTTTATTTACATCCGCCTTTCGCAGAGTTCATGACTCTGAACCGTACACCAGAGTAGGTACGGCCATAACCTTATTAGATTTAATTTGCTTTCTGCTCAAACTTTACGTTTTAACGTTCTTTGAATTGTCCCACAGACGGATCTAAATTTACTCAACGTCTTCTGTACATACGTGTCTAGACGCCAGCAAATAATACATCCCGAACTCTAGAAGTCCCATAACTGCACCAAACAATAGTCTTCTACCGCCACTTTCGTACACTGGATAACACCCACGGAGTGCCATCACTTTGGTTTTGGGCAGAAAATTTCTAATTTTAGAGTTCTGGCTCATTCGGTGCAGTTGATTTATGTCTCGTTGTAATCCTTCTTCTGTTTCTTTCAGAATAACTTGATCATTTGCGAAAGCATATAGTAACATATTCATTTAACTTTATAGGGTCATTAACAACATCTATTTATTTTTTAATTATATCATTTACACCTATTTCTTAGGCTTCTACGGCGGCGTCATAATTAATCAAATTAAGATTCGGGCTGTAAATCCGTGGCCTATTATAATTATCCTGCTGACAGATGTTATTATCAGACGTTTCCGTCTCACTTCTGGAGGCCATCTTTAGTCAAACGGATTTTAAACGACTAACAAGGTGTGTGTAAGTAAAACCACAATACTGTGCCTTTCAGCATTTGTCACAGTACTTTGGTTTTACTGACGCATACTCTGTCAGTCGTTTTAAAACCGTTTCACTGAAGATGGCCTCCAGAGGTGAGATCGAAACGTCTGAAGATAACATCTGTCAGGAAGTTAACGGTCTTACAACAAAGATCTTAATTTGAATAATATAATTTATATTTATGTCAATTAACATAGACGAATTATGATGAAACTCTTTTTTTATTTCAGCTGTTTAATTCAAATATTTGTCTTTTAATTAATCCGTCGCTACCAGTCGCAATTCTCATATACGGTTTGTAGCTCTTGGTGCCCTTTAGCCTCTGGCTTATGCTCCTCTTTGTAAACGTAAGAACGTAACCTCCCACGTCAGAATACGATTCAAACCCTATGGGGGTTTAGGCCGTGGTCGAACGTCCGCTTCAGTGATACTTAACTTTTCGACTGTATCCACAACAGCTAACATCGGTGCAGCTGTAAGGAACCGAGGACGTAGGGCGTCACCGGCCACCTAGGACTTAAAGATGAAGGACGGATCTGAGCAATTCATGTACAGACAGGACTGTATTTTCGTTTCAAGTAGGATACAGCCGTAATGCCCGGTGTCCAACAAAAAGGCCTTGCAGCATAGCCTAATAGGCCGCCTTTAACTGTATTCCTTATCTAAATTTAGCTGCTCTGCAGTACCTCTAACAAACATGTACTCAGTCACTGAATGTCAATCCTCACTTACTGTAGGCTGCTCTTCATCAAGTTTCATCAACATGTAACATATGTCTCTTTTTCTTAGGTCATTATTACTCGTGCTTTCACGGTTAACCGAATACATATTTTGTCACACATCTTAAATATTAGAGTTGAGTTGCAACATTTTTGTATTCATTTTGTTACCTTAAGCATTTAACAAACTTGATGTTCTATTGATCCAGAGATCTATGTTTCATTTACGGCAAGCCTGTTTGATTTACAACACGAAAATTCCTGTGCTTAATTCCAAAATTATGGCATTATGGGCAAATATCTCTTGCAGACTAAGACTGTCTTTGATAAATATAGTATAGCGCAAGTTTCAGATATCCGCTATTCTGGCTGTGACATCACTTACGATGTCGATTTTGATATTGACCATAATTTGGTTAAGTTTCAGTGAATAATCATTTCGCCCAGCGTTATCGAGAAAGCAAGATAGGAGACTCGACTAAAATTTTGTAAGGCAACGCCTGCGCTAGTGATATTGTGTGGTTCTGAAGATTGGGTTCCGGTGATAAAAGATCTGAGTAGGATACAGGCATCGAAGACGAGGTTCTTGAGATTTGTTAAAGATTGCACACGAACAAATAGATTCTACAGTGAAGACGTTTACAAAGAGTTTAAGGATTTTATTATCCAACTCTTACTGCAGAAAACAAATGGGGGTGGACTGTTCGTTAGAATATGATGCCAGATTGCATGTTATCTAAGGAAATTTGGCAATAGGAGCTTACTGGACAAAGAAGTATAGAATGATCTAGGAAGCGTTGGTAAAGTGGATGTATTCATTTGGGACTGGAACAGATGATTCGTTAGTCCCTGACAGAACAGAAAAAGAAGAAAAAGGTGAAGAAGTAGAAGAGGAAGAAGAAGAAGAAGAAGAAGAAGAAGAAGAAGAAGAAGAAGAAGAAGAAGAAGAAGAAGAAGAAGAAGAAGAAGAAGAAGAAGAAGAAGAAGTTTAGTTTATCTCGACTACAGTTAAAAATTTTTATATAACATTGTAGCGTAACACTACGAGTACGGATAATTATTTAATAAATTATAAATATCAGTATTCCATTATGATGTTAACTATTAATATTAATAAGTAAGTGGAATATCAGTAGTCGAGAAACAGTTGAGATTTTGTAAATAGTTTTGTTATATAAGTAGAAGGCTAGGGCGTATGAGCCGACAGTCTGGCGCCGAGCAGCTTAAAAATGTATTGTACCTCCAAACTTTCTATGTCATAAAAATATAAAATGCTTTGTTCCCACAAACCAGCAAAAAACGCGATGTACCGTTAGAAAAGGGGATACAGCAGCCTTCAAAATACAACAGCATGCATACCAAAACGGGGCGTGTGTTTTAGAAAGTAGATTTAATTTTTACGACTTAACGGCATGCGGGAAAAGTTCCGCGTCGCATATACGTAGCCAATGAGGAATAGCGTCATCTCTACGCGCAAAGAATTCGCTGTTGATGACTGGATATTTTCAAATTTACCGGCGACACATTCGAAATACGGCCAATGGGGGTGATTTCAAGGTGACAGCAGTGAGGGAATTTCTGGAAAGCCTATAAATGTTACTCTCGCAGAAGAAAAAGGGTTCAGTTCAGTTCAGGCAGTTCAATTTAGTTCAGTTCAGGAAATTATTCCGTCAGTCAGGAAGAAGTAATTGACAACTGTTCAATAAAAGTAACAGTCGGTCAATCAGTAATCGTTCAATCAGTTAATAATTGTTTCGTCAGTTATGAAGACGTAATGAAATAATAATCGGTCAGTAATAAGTCAGTCAGTTAGTAAGTGAGTATAATTGAATTGGTGCGCGTACAGAAATGGGAAGAAGTATTTCTTTATAATGTGCGCGAAAATATAAATAAGCCTAAGATCGAAGTGCGCGACGCTAAGTTGTCATCGCGATCGTGTGAGACTAAAAGCAGAGCAATAGCATTAGTGTAGTGATGTGTTGTGTAAAGTGGCACGAGCAAAGCAGCGGAATGGATAACCAATTACAAGTAACTGTATCAAGTTAAATTTCATAAATAAATTAAATTTCATGTAATATAATTGTCTACCACAAAGTTTAACCCGTTACATTCTCAAAGAACCGATGATATAGAATTGGATGATAATTGAAAATATGTAATTTGTTAGGTATTAAGTCATGTCCTTTTGATCAAAGTAAATTATGTATCGAGTAATGGAGATTCATGTTATCAAGAAAAATTAGCATAATCTTATAAATGATTTAACTGTGTTAAATATTTTCTATCAAGAAAGTTTAGCATAATAATATAAATGAATTAAATGTATTAAATAATCTCTATTGAAAGATTGAGGAGTGATAACATTTTGTATTTATTGATAAATCATTAAATTTGCACAATTGATAGTAGTAATGATGTTATGTAGTGATATTATCTAAATTTACAGAATGTTGATAAATATAATGTTGTGTTATTTAGCATCTGATCAAAGAGATATTACTTAACGATAACACCTGAGATTAACAATGTCTCTGGCGCCCAACAGAAATACAGGCAGTAGTCAGTATCTAGATGACTACGTTAAGTGCCGATTAATCAACTTAATTAGGATTAACCACAAGTGAGTAAATTTTATTAACGACCAAACAGATTTATTTGGCACGTATTATTATTAGCCGGCAGGCCAGCGGTCAAGTTGTAACATGTTATTGTTGTTACTTACAGATTCGAAATTAATTATAATGATTGGATCTCGACAAGATTTAAGAACCATAGAAATACATACACGAACACATTTCCTATCGAATTCATAATCAGATTGGCTCGAAATTATATTGTAGTTTACAGAATTTGTTAGTTGTAGGGACGAAGTCCCCGTAGCGTCGAATACTCCCGAACGTAGCCGACTTGAACTGTAAATTACAACTGCCACAGATATATTTAAACTCACCCCCTGTGTTATCGGGAATGAAGTATTTACCTACACGTGACGGAATTCCCGTCTTGGTTTAGTCTCCGTCCCCAAGTCGAAACTTAATTTATGGCAAGATTCGAGATTACTGTGCCTTTAACGCATTCTGTCAGTCTGACAATTCTAATTTTTTGTTACTATACAGTTCTTTATAATGAAAATGGTTAATATACCAAAAATAACATAATATAATTTGTTTGTTAAATTAATACAAAATGTATTAAATTTTTTATGAAAAACTGCATACGCTGTAAAATAAACTATATTGTGACATTAAAAATGTTAACACACTGTTTCAAATTATACATCAATTACTGTAATTTAAAAAGCAACATCACTCACTCAGCCACCTTTTTCTCTTCCTACACTGTTTTGAACCATATTTTAGCCTTTAGTGCCTAAAATCTCTTCCAATTGTGCCCGTGCGTCTATTAATTAGAATGCAATCTCTAATTTGTTAACGTTTCGTACAGCTGTCTTATTTCATTCGGGTCTTGCAGTATCTCGTTTTCTTTTCCATGTCGTTAAAAATTCGTGAACATTTTTGAAAATCGCTTGTCTTCTATTTTTGACACATATCAGTACCATTCCAATTGCCTTTTCTAGAACTTCTCTATTACGCAGTGGTCTGCGCTCGTAATTTCTCTAAGCCGTTCTTTGTTTCCTTTCCGCCCAGAATATTCTTTACCGTTTTATGAGATCCATTTCCATGCGTTCGATTTATTTTTCTAGCTCTCTGAAAGATGCTAAGTTTTATGGTACATACATAGCTATGCTTAGCACAATGGATTTATAATTTCTGACTTTTGTGGTTTTCTCAATGCTTTTTGTTTTTTTGTTCCTAACGATATGACTGGAGACAACAATCAGCTTCCGTACTGTCTTTCACCGCTGATCAAGTTGACTTCTATAAACCTCTTAAGTCCTTACTTCTCCTCCTACCAGCTTAATCGTTTTTCGGTGACTTCCATGAATAATGCATCGATTTTAAAATACCGTTATGTTGTTTTTTGTTATTCTTAAATAACAACACGTTTCAGTGTAAAAATATTTCACTAATAGGCCTACTACTATCAACACCGGAAACCTCGCCCGTTGTGCCACGCTGTGACTGTTCTAACAAATGGAGTTCAACTGATACTCGTATGTAGATTGTATTTTCTGTTTTGCTTTTTTTACCGATGGAAACAATGTTTCATACTAACTCTCTTACGGAGAGAGTGTCACGGCCGGTGTTAACATTCAAAGATTTAAAAACTACCGGCCTGTTTGGGCGAGGTTAATTGCTTACAGATGAAGAGATGTTTTTCCTTCCAAATGTTCGACACGGGATGGTATGCCGAACGTACCCCAAGCTGCGGTTTGAGCCATAACTTTTTGAGGAAATGAGGTTCCCTATAAAACTTACTACAACAGGGACGTAGGCCTACTACAAAAGTAAGGAGGCGTCTTCAAAGATAACTGTCTTTTTTCTGCCTATAATACCACTTAATTTTATCGCTGTCCACTCCTTGTAATACGTTATCTGTCCTTATTAACATTCAAGATTCTATTGATTCTGTGTTGTTTCCAATTTGTATGCTGTTTTTTGTGTCAGGGTCTCTACATATGTGTCTGATATATTATAACGGAAAGTGCGCGCTGATAAAATATTTTCGTCCTAAGGTGCTACAGATAATTTTTGTTTTCAGTGTGTGTTTTGCCAGCCCAATAAAGTTTTCGTCAAATGTATACTAAAAGGGGTTTTTTATATTTTTAGTAAGTTTTCACTTACTAAATCAAATAAATTTATTATGTTAAAAAACAAAAGTGTCATAAAAATTCTAAATGGAAAGATGTGTCATAAAATTTGTGCAGAATAAATCAAATACATGAAGATGTCAAACTTGCTACGTTGATCGTAGAATCAATATTACATTGAAGGATAAATTATATAAAACAGTGGTAATACCAGCAATAACGCATGACGCTGAATCATGTACAATAAGGAAACCGCAAGACAGAAAGCTTGATGTAACATTAATAAAAGTGCTAGGGTAGATGTGTGCAGTAACCAAAATGTGTAAATTCAGGAACAACATGATACAAGGAACAAAAAAGTTAATAGCAATATCGAAGATGTAAGAAAGAAGACTACAGTAGTATAGTCATGTCATTAGAAGAAAAGTATCATACGTGGGATAAAAGCATAGGGTGGAGCTGGAAGTACAGGGTGAGAGAATAAAGAGCAGGCTTCAACGGAGGTGGATTGATTGTGTAAGGGATGGTCTGAGGGAAAAAGCAGTTTACCTTTCCTGGTGACGAACTAATTCCACCAAAGTAATCAACGTAACAATACTAAATAGGTTTGACCTGTTAAAAAGTGGAAACTCTATTAGAAATACGAGAATTGTTAATAATAATTTTTACCGACATAGAATATAACGGCGCTGTATAATGAGAGAATTATTGAATAGTTCCAGTTGAGCGGGCACCGAGAGTGGCGTGGCGCGCAACCAATGAACTGTAATTGTATCGCGTTTCGACTCAATTGTTCCACTTTACTGCACTACTTTTTATATCACAGAAACCGGACGGGTTTTAAAATTGCGCGCGAGTACAGCAGACTATTGCATTTTTTTGCTCGCTTCTGCTTACCTCGACAATGTGGCACAATACAATTGTACAGTTCTTACGCAGTGTAATTACACACATACACACACACACACCTCGTGTAATTTTACATACAATAACATTATAAAAAAGGACTAAGTTAATTGTTTCACGTATTAGGGCATTAACAGAGCGACTGCATGTACTGTTCTCTACCATAATATCTACTTCTTTTATACCTAAGCTGACCAGATTTTCTGCAGACAAATGCAGTACGTTTTTTTAGTTTAAAGGATAAAAAGGATACATCTGTTTCTCAACTGCAATGAAAGGTAGTTGACGTACAAAGTTTTAATTTAATTATTTTATTAGTAAGAAACAAAAAATGTACAATACGTTCTGTATAATTACGAATAATTTTAAAGGATTGAAAATGAATCATTTTGTTATTAAGAGCAAATACGATTGCTTATTAGCTACGTCTAAGTACATAATTTATACAGTAATAAATTTAAAACCATGGTTACTTATATTTGGTTGAAGAAGAAATAGATTTCAGTAATTCTCCATAATTTAAACTTTTTTATAAAACTAACAACAGTTGATAGTGATATTGTACTTTACAATTAGGCCTAATATGTGCTTCTAAGTGTCTAACCATAATTGAATTTTTTCAGTTGTCCACATTTTATTCATATTTGAAAATAACTTTCAACTGGATCATTTGAACCATGAATACATGAAAGATAATCAATTACTTTATTCATAAAAATTATTCAACAACTGTCTACAATCAGATTCGGCGATTGTGTTCATGAAATTATTGTGTCACGATCACACGACAACAAATGACAAAGCAGATTTTTGACCGTTTAAATTGACTGATAGGACCTACATCCATCTCCCTTGTACACAGAATAGCTATAAGAAATAACTTCTGTTGCATTCATTTTATTAATTTAATTAATATTCCAATAGTTTTTAGTGTGACGTTCAAGTAATGGTACCTAAGAACCCAAGTACATTTTGAGCTGTTTTTCTTAAAATCAGTACGGGATTCAGTACAAATTTTAAATTAGTACAGAGCCTTTAAATTCAGTATTGTACTGAAAAAATCAGTACGTCTGGTCACTTATTTTATGCACCAACAAGCGAGAATGTTTTGTACTACAACAGGATTGCGTTTAAAATGACTGTGTGTATTATACCATTTTCTATCGTTTCTCTTACCATATCATTTATAGCACAAATTTATCGCTCAGCGAACTTTCACCTCTGCTGATTCCAAGCCCGGTAAGGTGATAACGGCATAATAGCGCGCAAACAGCAATGGATTTGTTTACTCGATCTTTCTGGATAACGGCACTGGAATATTGAGGTTATTATCACCACGCTTTATTTTTGTTACGTCGTCGGTTGCACATACCAAATCAACAATCAGAAAAGCCGAACAATGCTGTTAAAGTTAGCTCAACATTTTACCCGAAAAGCCGGACAGTAGGTTTTCACGTTAAAAAGGAGCATGTATTATGTTCGTTCGATAGTAGGTGCTTGTGTATGTATATAGGCTTAGTACACACTAAAAAATAAAACGACATCAGCATCTTTCATACATAAGTTAGGTTTATTATCATTACACGTACAACCATTTAATACATATAAATTAAACAGAAAGGCAAACTCTGTATCATTACAAAGAAACCATTACGAATTACAGTTTCTTATTGGACAGGTTGCAAAGTTTGAAGAGACCACAATTACAACGCAAGCATAGAGGTAAACGTAGAGCAACAAAGTGTTTACATTGTCTTATAAATCTAAACAATTGCTAGTGTTGACACTCCTAGGCTCTTTATTCACGCGTAGTCTACGGCTGCCTCTTTAATTTGGCAATACCAGTTTGCATAAATGAGATTGGCGACGTTGATGATAACACAGAGATTAACAGTAATATCATGAAAGACCTAACCATACTGAAGAAAGATGAAATAAAAGTCTAGTACGTACATTTTTTTCAAATCTAGTATCTTTTCCAGGCATAAACACTGTGCTATACTTTTATCATAAATACTACGTGCAAAACTTTGTTAGATAAAAAGCCTAACATTCTTATTTTTTAGCCGGACTAAATTGTTAAAAGCCAAACATGTCCGGCTAAAACCGCACGTCTGGCAACCCTGGTTGCCTAACTGATCAACTACGCATCAGACTTTCCGTCACATATGTTATACGGGGCCTCAGCGTAACAATATCATGATATTACGGATAGCCATTGATAATTTAGTATTATAAAACAAATATGTAGACTTATGGTTTATTAAAATTTAATTAATGGTTAAAATTTAGAAGTCCTTATTTGAGATTTGCTTGTGAAATAAATCGTTTGAGCAACATAAATTTGTCTATAATTAATTGGCTTTGATGAGCTTGTTTAATACAGTTTCTAGTCATTAAACGTTCTTTAAAGTTTATGGTTAAATCGTTAAAATTTTTACTCGCTGTGACTGTAGACTGAAGAACGAGATGTGTAGATGGAGTGAGGGTGATGTACTATTGATCTCCAGTAATGTGTCCGTAACAATCGTCGTCATCCTTTACGGCTTAGGATAGTATCCTGTTCCAGTCTCAATGAAAGTCACCCAACCATCTCTTAAGGGGTCTTCCTACACTTTTATAGTCAAGGGCTCTTCTTGAAACCTACATGGATCTGTTCTCTCTACGTGTAACCGCCACTCCGTTTTGTCCCGAAGATTTCCTCATTTAAGCTTTCAACTATGCCTAGCTCCATTTTAATATGACCATTTCTGATTAGATGTCTCCTTGTATAAAACTTTACAGCCCTCAAGAACCTTATTTCTGCACCTTGTATTTTAGATATATCTTCTAGATCAGCGGTTCCAAAACTGGGGTACACGTTACCCTTCGGGGTACGTGACGGACCACTCAGGGGTACGCCAAAAATAAACAGTAATGGCGGACGCTATGTATTTGTCTTTTAAATGTCTTATTTTCTTCGCACATAACATTTAATTGTTTTATTTATATTTGATAACACAACATAAGGTACTGTAAAATACAACCATATTAAAATTGTTTAGTTTTCAATATAACAGTTTTCAATATAATGCAAAATAAAAATGCCTCGTTGATTATTTTATTTCTATTTTCCCAAACCCTCAAAAAACTACCCATGCACATAACTCGTGAGATTGGTTCAAAGCTCTGAGAAGCACTTGTGAGACTTGTTCTGTGTCTGCAATATAAATAATAGGTGGCTACAACAAAAACAGCTGTTCCAACATTAGCATTAGTAAATAAGAGAAGTTCGATCTGACGGCCGTTTCTCAGGGCACTGAAATAATCCCGTGAGCTATATATAATAATGGCTATTATTTTATTAGCCACCATCTTCAAAACGCGTGTAGGAACTACTAAAATTGCACTATATTTCGACATTGTTGAAAATGGTACAAGACAAGAGGCGAAATATACTGCGGTTTTAATCATTTTCGTACTTTATTAAATTTTTAAGATAGCGCCTAATAAAATAATGGACAATAACAATAGTTCTTCAAACAAAACTTACATACCTGTGTTATGTATATGGTAGGCTACTGAAATTTCATCTTATTACAACCATTAGGTGCAACTTAGGCCTATGTGGGGATGTAGCAATGTGGTAAAAATGGAGGGTAAGTTTTGGGGGTACTACTTTAGTAAAATGGGTAGTAACGGGTACGCGAGACGAAAAAGGTTGGGAACCGCTGTTCTAGGTATACCCTAATACAAGTCTCTCTATCACACAGTAGTTGAGGTAAGGCAATTGCCTTATAATATTTCAATTACGTCTCGTTCCTTCTTTCTTCTTTAAGTGTTTAGCGATATAGCCATAAAGCGACTGGAAGAAATTAATTTTGCTTTAAACTTCCTTATCATTTTAATATGTGATGCTGCACCCTAGATACTTGAAATCTTGCACCGGTTCTATTGGCGAGTCATGTATGACAATTTTTGTTCTAATATGATTTGCCTCAGAAAAGCCATAACTTTTGTTTTGTACAAGGAAATGGTTTGATTTTTATCAGTTAAAATGTCAGTAAGATAAAACAACGACCTTTGGAGGTCAATGTGATCACAAGATCGTCTGCATACATTAAAATATTAAATAACATCCTTTCCCCAACTATAATCCTTTGGGGGAGTCCAATTTCCATTTCCTTATGCCATAATCTATATAGATTTTATATAAAAAAGGAGAAAGACTGCAACACTGCCAAACGCCTTGCGTTATTCGAATGGGCTCTGATGATTTGTTATTTTTTATCCGTAGTCCGTAACAATGTCGATAGTAAAGACCTTGAGAGTCGCTTTCGGTTTTTATTGGGTTTGAAATTTTACGAGTTAAGCTCGGTATGCGCGTGGTGTATTTGTGTTATACGCATTCCGGTACGCTTGAAGTGGTTTTCCAAGACTAGGCGGAAATCTTACACTACTACGAAAGCACCCGGTTTTGAAACGTGCTTGGACTAACACTTGCTTATAATGTTTAAATAATTCGACATTATGTCTTCGAGATCAGCAATGAATCCGCGGACTTGTGGTCGTTCGTTCAAACTTATCGTTTGAAGAGAAACAAATGTGTATCACGATTGAATAACATATACCAACTGGTTTTGTCTTATTACAGTCTGAACTCGTTAGTGAGATTCTAATACTCTGATTAGTGAATACTTAATTTAATGGAGGGAACTACAATCCGATTATATAAAGCTTTGCTCATTCTGGAGAAGAATTGTTTTCAACATGCATGGAATTATTTAAAATTTTATGTTATCTTTATAACTTCTTAAGCACAAATCATATACGGAACATTCTAGGACAGTCGAGAGTGTCGTTCTACGCACTTCTCGACAAACCCAGCGTGCCTCGTCTGTATCAAAGCCGTCCACTGACGTAGCACTAAAGTAGCTTCCCGATTGTTCAAGAGTACTTGAAATGCGCATTATACTGGCACGCTGCAGTAAGGATGGAAAGTTATTCTCAAACACCTGCGCTGCCGATATAAGCCACAGAAGCTGGCTTTGTCAGCCAGTTTACAACGAGTGATTTCTTCATGCTGATCGAGTGGTTGTCAAAGTATTGTAGTAACTATATTTAGTGCAGATCTTTATTACATGATACTATTATTGCGTGTGGAAAAATTTAACACAAATTTTTGTAAGAGAATACCTTGTTGATTACAAATAGTTATTTTTAACTCATTAAAGCTGGTAATTAGTAATTTTATTGTTGTCTATATTATGTTTTCCACTGTACCATACGACAATGAGTGAGACCGTCGTAACAATGTGTTCACCTTTGAGCAGATATTCATTGGTTAAAACCATATTCAACAGCATTTTTCGTTGCAGTATATAATTTTGCAACATGAAAGAAATTGGGGTAGACGTTAGAGTGAGCAGTAAAGAAATGTAACATTCTTCAATTGTGTTGTCTACAAAGTATAATAGTATACAAAGTAAGTAAAGTAATGTTTGGCATAAGTAGAATACGAAACAACTTCATTCATTATTGTTTTTAGTATTTCTAGTCCTGCCGTCCTGGGAAACGTTTGCAGTCACGGACGTTTGCCGTGTACAGTTTACAGTTATTCCAATATTAATGTTTTTCGCGAGTAAGGTTCACCCCTCGGATGTAACACATACAACAGCCATTGTTGATTTATCTACCACCCTCACCCCCCACAGACAGGTCACGTAAAATGTATTGTGTTCGAAAAGATGACATGTGTTACTCTTCTCTTCTTCCTCAAGCAATTCTTCATTTTTCGTTGACAGGCACTTACTTGTGGAATGTCTGCGGTATGGTCTGCACAACGCCTGTGTGGCGGTGAGTTATTTAGAAAATGTCACTTCTTGTTGACAATATTAAGAACGAATATTGCTGCGTGTTTATAGAGGTAAACGTAATGTTGTGTTTAACCTGACACAACGTTGAAAAAAATATGCTTTTGAACGAAAAATGTTTGTTATTAATGTTTGTCAACAAAGAGCAAAAGACTTCTTAACTGAAGCAAGTAGTGAAAGAAAAGATTTTGCAGTATAATAAGTATGCACATGAGAACTACAATGGGAGAATGGTTACCTTATGATGCCAATAACTGGAGAACTGTCTCAAAGTAAAAAATGGAGATCAATTAACAATTGCGTGTTGACCATGGTGAGATCTATACGACCTATGGCCTGATGAAGCCTGGCGGTCACCTATGTCGGATATTCGATAGTCGTACATTCTGTTCTTCCCACACTAAAAATTGACTCTCTTTGTCCAAGTTTACTATTAATCTTTAGAGTTTCATACAATCCGTCTTGACGGATGGGGTAAGGAAGTGAATAAACACATTTATTGTCATTCTCAAAATTATTAAACACCGTGGTGTTCGTAGTCGGTTGCTGTAATTCTGGACATCGTCATTAGCGTTTAGCACCACACCCTCGGTTATCTTACTCAGGCCGCAAAAAGCGACATGTTTCAGAATGTTAAGAAACAGTTAGGACAAATATCAGGTCCAATGATACCCGACAATTTGTTTCAGTAAAAGCAACAAGTGGCCGATAACACGAGGTTACCTATATAACCTAGGCTACCAGGTCCCAGCCAATCACAGGGTCTCGACCAGGTCGCGTCCCAATAGGCTTGTTTAGTACACTATGGCAAATCCTATTTAATGCCAGGCTTTCCCCGCGCCAATTCATTGACTGCCTGGAATGACTATATATCTCAACCGACTCTGTGTGCAGGCCTTGCCAGCTATGGATACCAGCTGTGGATGGAAGACAGAAACCTGGTCTCCTCGAACAACGCCTCATGGTAAGCGTTGTAGAGACCATGGTCGTCAACTGCGTACTTCTCCGGCTGGCGCAGACGATAGCGTTGCTTGGCCACATAGACTTGGCCACATAGACTTGGCCATATGCCGATATAGACTTGGCCACACGAGCAGGGCACATGGTAGACGCCGCATGACGATAACGGATCTCTTCCGTAATTTATTGGCCTCAGAAACTAGAGTAGGCTTAGTTTCCGGCGGTGTAAGCTTAAGACAAAAACATTTGTTACTGTCATTCCTGCAGAAAACCCACAGTCATTGACAAATACTAAACTGTACATTTAATGAAGATTCTTATACATTTTATGAAAATTGTTTTCAAAACTTCTATAAATATAAACAGTACAAGTGTTTAATTTTCTCTATATTTTTACTCCCACCAGATATTTTTACTCCCGCCACGCAACCCGCCACGCGGTTGGTAATAAATCAATAGAATCTTCCAGTGTTTTTAGGCGCGTTCATCTACACGGTTATTGTCCTCGCATGACGTGGTAGGTTCATCTTGGACCTTGTCGGAGGGGGGCCTACATAAGTGACCAGCCGCCAGGTAGTCAGTCACGTACTACGAAGCTAAGTGAATAAGGCGAGTTATTAGTCAGTTTAAGACTGCGGTTCGGAGCGTGTTGGTGTAAAGTGATTATAATAAATAACTGTCTGCGGACTTCTGTATTTGATGACTTGTCTTGTTTACTACGAAACTGTTAAAGAAGGGACTTATACTGTGTATTACATTACTGTGTGTGTTCGATATCGTAAATTTGAAGAATGTCTGTAGTATCTTTGTTCATTTAACTGTTTAAAGATCTGAATAGCAATTTTCTGCTTCTGGCAGCACTATTGTTCGCGGTGCAAAATTTACAGCTCAACGGTAGAACTAAAACTATAAGCGTGTTCTAAGACAGGCGTATCTGTTGTAAATGCCCGTTCATTTCTTAATCTACCTACTAGTTTAGCCATTGTTTTTTCAGCTGTTCGAAATTTAAGAACGGAGCGTGGTTAGGAAAATGGAAAAAATCAAACATCGTACTGTGAGTGAATTTTTTGTTTAAAAAAGGTCTGGTGCCAATTAAAATTGACAATATATTAGGAGTTGCTGTGCTTTCAAAAAAATAGTTTATAAATAGGGTAATTGGTTTAAACGTGTTTGCAGGAGGATTGAAGATGATCCTTGCAGTCGACGCGGAGAGAGTGCAACAAATCCATATATCATTAAACGAATTTCATAGTTTCATACACGATAAAGTTCAAAACACTTTACAATTAGAGACCAAGTCAATAGAGTATTGCTGATGTACAGTTTGTCAGGGACACTTCTCCGAGCGGAGAAGACTATAGTTGTGCTCTTGGCCGCGTTGAAAACGTAGGGGTCTAGCTGTTCCTGCAACAAGATAACGGGGATTTTAGCAAGATGATCAAGAGCATACACTGCCGTGTTGTCGTTGAACATGGCCAATTGGTTTTCAACCAGCTTGGCTAAGTCGTTGACGTACACAGAAAACGCAGAGGACCTAAGACTCTGCTCTTAGGTACACTAACCGTAATTGCCCTTTGCGAAGAAAGAATCTGCTCTCATATAAAAGGTTCTGTTCCGGGGAAAGCTAGCTAACAAATAAACGTACCAATCCTGATGTAGAGTATTCGTTAGTTTGTATAGAAGTCTAGAATTCCAGACACGATCGAAAGCTTTATCGACATCAGGGAAAACACCAACAGTCTGTTCCCGTGTGCGTGTCGAAGTACGACATGAAATTATTCATTTAACGTAATACACTTTGAGTAAAATATTTAAGGGTAATAAACTTTTATACACACAAACAAAAAATACAACTATTACATACCAATATACAGACAATTCACGGTTAGCGTTTTCGAGCCTTCCAGCGCAGCATCAGATCGGAAACAGTCATTGTTTACATTTGGCCAGTTGTTCTTATATTTGTTTGATTTCTTCCCATAAATAACCCTAGCTGTTTGTATCTGTAAGGGTAGTTCTTTTTAATGTGACATTAGGTCTTTCCCCAGCTTTCAGGGCTTTATGGACTCCAATCACTTAAATGCCGCGAGATATCTTTCCTCTTATACTGACCATTCTTCTTTAAATTTCATGTTTTCTAGAGTTTCCGGTTTCTTATTCTCCAGAGTTATGTGTTAAGACTCTGGTCTGTCAGATTGGGTGCAATATTTTTTGAAGAAATCTGCTTATGAAAAGCTGGGTCTTCTAGATGAAAGTCTGTTCACTTTATAGGGCTCACAGCTACAAAGACAGCTTTGACGCTAAAAAATACCAATTTATGTCTGTTAATATAAAAGTTTTACATTGTAACGACTCTCTTACCAAAACTATATCAAGGCACAGGACCAACGGTAATCAACAAAAACCTGCACAGTTTCAGAATAATAAATTCTACTTATCAACATTTTATATTATGAATAGTTCTTCAAATATTAGGGATATAAATATTTTGCTTCATATTTTTGAAATCAAATCAATTCCATTATATGTTATTTCATTTATAAGTCGCTGACGATTCTGGTATATTCAGTAAAACATTCGTCAGGTAAAAACACAATAATAAATTTTGCTTGCAAAAGTAATCAATATTCGAAGAACTATACATAATATAGAAAACCTGCAATAAATATTAAAGAGTTACGCAAAACGTATTCCATATTTTTATAATTAATAATTTTTCATAGTCTTATTTCTTTGTCCATATTTTCTCCTACTTCATCCATTCATGTTTCAGGCGGCTTCGTCTTCACCTCTATCTATCTGGGTCTCAGATCATCACTGCTTCCCCACCATCATCCTTGAACGCATAATATGTCATCCTAATTGTATAATTCTACTATAATCGTATCAACATCCATCGTTCGTCTTACTAAATTATTAGGTTTAGGTTTTATCTTTCCATAAATCCTTACTTCGCTGACTTTCATGTTGTTTTCCACTCGCTGGCCACGTGTCCGTTCCAGTATAACAGCATACTAACTTTTCTTATCATAACATTACAACTTTTACGGCCGGCTTAAAATTATTTTCAGGGCTGTGTGGGTGTGGTCCTCTTTTTTTAGATCTAAACGTTTCGACTGCAGCTGCGGCAGTCATCTTTAGTGATCTTCTGTTCAGCTTCTCTGGAGAATAAATGACGCCGCACCCCAAACTTGGCCAAGATATATCAGATAGCAACCTGTATCCGGACGGCTATGTAAGTGTGACGGTTTGGGGTCGCCCGTAAAATAATTTTACTGAAGATAAACTTTTTTTAGTTTAGACATAAATGCTTATGCTTTTATTCTATCCTTGATATTACTACTGCGCAACAATTAATTTTACATTACTTTCGCTAATCTTCATTGAGATGTAGGCCTACATCTGTTTATTCTGACTATCCGGTCTATTTTACCCACATACGGGAAATGATTGACTCAACCCATTTTTATAATATCAAAATTAAAAATGCATGATGTGTGTAAGCGCACGTGTTTGTAATCATATTGTGTAAGACTTGTAGTATTGTTCACATTGTTGAGGTAAGCAGAAAGTAGCAATAAAATAAAATAGTCTGCTGGCTGTACTCGCGAGCCATTTTAAAACCCGTCCGGTTTCTGCGATATAAAAATTATAGCGCAGTAAAGTGGAACAATTGAGTCGCAACGCGATACAATTACAGTTCACTGGTTGCGCGCTACGCCACTCTCGGTGCCCGCTCGACTGGAACTATTCAATAATTCTCTCATTATACAGTGTCGTTATATTATATGTCGGTAAAAATTATTATTAACAAATTTCGTACTTGTAAAATTGTTTTCACTTTAAAAACATTAAATCGATGTAGTATTATTACGTATTTTAGTTTGGTAATACCTAATACGAGGGACAGAAATTACACTCTCACCAGGAATTAGACTGTCACCAGGGACAGGAATTAGACTGTCACCAGGGACAGAAACGTAATCTTAATTTGTGTCTTAAAATTTTAAAAATTACTGTCTCTTTTCAGATAAATAGCCTACTGTTGGTGCCTATAAAAGGAGTACGTAAAAGTTATGAAATACAGTTAATTGTAGGAAACAATTATATAATAATTGCCGTTAAACATTAAATAATATAACGTGCGCTTTACAGTAAACTATTATCACTCGGGTTGTAATGTTAAATGTCGTATATCACTAAAAACGTTTTTTTATATTTAAGCAAAACAAAAAACTTGAGTAAGAAAAGGCAGACAATATTACTTAAAAATAATATAATTACTTGTAACATACTTCAACATGGATTAAACCCAAAAACAGCTTGTTCCGGGTCTCAAGCGGATAAACTAGATCCGGTCACTTTAACGTTTCTTTCGACGTCACACACCTCTCCGTCCTTTCGGACCATAATTTGATAATCCTTAATGGATGCAGCAGTCATCCGTTCGGTTAAGATGTTCCAAACATTTTAACACATATATGGAGCAATCCTATAGAGTATAGTCATAATATTCAATTTCTGTCATATATCTATATTGATCTATCCGATTATTTTTTGCTTGAGAGACTTTAGTATTTGAAATACTCACCTGAGTATTCTACTGGCATATCGCAAGGTAAGACGGTAGAGTAAAAGGGCTGCCACTTTCTGAATTAAAGTGCAGTGCTATTTTCTGTTGAGGTTGTATCCCATAAACTAGCTGTTTTAACCGAACTAAGGACCAGTTTTCTCTGTTTGAGGTATCCATAGGATCTTTAATGTGGTGGTTTCTCTTTGTTTCCAACATCCCGCGCCGTTGACCAACAAAGGGTCATCCGTCTTTAGGTCAATATATTACCTAAAGTCCTCAACTCAAAGTGGACGATCTAACCTTTATTTATTAACAAGTAGATGAGGGACAGCTTACACCGTCTGTCAGCTGTCTGCAGGAGCTGCGTTAGCCACCTGTAAGTGTCTCCCATGCCCACCATTTGGAGGTGCGGGTGGTTACTTCCTTTAATCAAGAATGATATCATAAGCCTCTCAAGCCTATGATAGTGAGAGCCTATCCAGAGTGAGACACTTAGAATGATATCTCACTCTATCCAGTACTTTCGAAGACAGGAATGTAATTTCTATATAAATTGCAAAGAATTTCAAGGTCCGTGTGAGAAGTATTGATAAAAACTATCGACCTACTTCATGGTTTCCAAGTACTAAACGTACTGAAGACAACCGTGGGATAATGGCTCCTGATTGGTTTAAATTTAGCTGAACAAGCCGAGCGTCTTCCTATTGGCTCGCTGCTTACTCTATCCGCCTTCCTATAGGACTGCTGCTTAGAGCGTCCAACGGGATAATATAGTTCCTGTATTATTATAAAATAATACTTACTTAAAATCAGCAACAGGGTCCCTACAACATGGTGCAATGGTGCAAGTCGCACCACTGGAATTTTCTGGGGGGGGGGTTTCAAGGTGATTTTTGTAATTGTTCAGTAGACTTTTTATTTTATTACTAAACCTTTCCAGCTATAAGACACAACTGGGGGTTGCGCGGCCCGCGCGAAGCGCGGGTCGCGAGTAGTGCAGTGTCCCGAGTCTCAGAAAGGACTCCTGCCACTGGGTCTGTTGGAGTTCATTATATACTTTTTATCTACTTATGGGGGGGGGGGGTATGAAGCGACCTGCGATTGGTGGATTATACCACCGGGACTAGCAAACGAGGTCGCTTCCAGGACTCACCTGGTCGCGGGGTGTATTTACCAAGTCCGGCAATGAGGGAATTGTGGGTCACTCTGTCGGAACGAACATAGAATCGTCGCGCCAGGCGTCTCACGGTGTCATCAAGAGAGCGGACACCGAGTCCTCTCCTCAGAAGACGAGAAGAGTACCTCCGGGGGACTTTGCACGCGAGCTTCAGTCCCCGGTCGAGTACGCGCTGGAGCGTGATTCTATGACCACGAGCCAGGTATCCCCAAACAGGACAGGCGTAGGTAATCACCGGCAACACGTACGTGTTGACTATGAGCTTACCTAGCCGGGGGGTCATTGCCGGATTAGATAGCACGGGCCAGAGTCTACTGAGTTGCGCCGAAGCGCGTTGTCTGATGTAATTTGTATGGGTTCGCCAGGTGAGTCGGGAATCCACGTGGAGCCCGAGGTACTTGACGCTATTGGTCCAGGGCACCTCGACGGGGCCTACTTTAAGCGGCCGAGGCCGCTTGCGTTTTCGCGAGAATATTACCGCGGCGCTCTTGGAAACGTTAACGGCAACTCTCCAGTCATCGGTCCACCCGACATACGCGTCGAGTTGGCGCTGGAGCTTAACTGCCGCATAACTCGCGTTCGGCTCTGAGGCAAAAGCCGCAGTGTCGTCCGCGAACAGCGACAATTTCACTCCAGGAACTCGGGGCGTGTCGTTGACAAACAACGAGAACAGGAGAGGCCCAAGGACACTTCCCTGAGGGACGCCAGCGGTAATACGCCTCTTCATAATCCCTTGTTGAAAATAGAAGTTACCTGAATTAAGCCTGTTGCGTAACCAGAGGCTTAATTACATCTTACGAACGTCGCAAATAAAACAAATCAGTGAAGAAAAAGAATGAAATTAGAAAATCAAGTTAGATTATCTTGATAAGGCCTAATGTACTAACTTACTAATTATGTTAGCCCAGGTTTGACTTTTATATTTCTCATTATTTAGTTATTGATTAGGCATGCAAGAAAACCTTTTGGTATTGACAAAAAGAATAACATTAGTCTTTTTATTCTAATAATTGCTTAAATGTCTTTATTTTTTCAATAATTTTTTGATGAAGCCCCAAGATCCGCCGTTAACTGGGGGTTAATCCATATCCCCGTATTGCGTCCCCCCCTACCCTCGAAATCAAATTTGTAAATAAAAAAAAAAATTGTAGCAGTTTAGCAATTCATAAAAGAAATAGTAAGGATGGCTGCTAATTTAAATAATATGAAGAAAGAAACTAAACAGTTTAATATACATTTTATTAATTATGTGATTTACGTACTGTTTACTTAGGAAAAATCACAGCATTAATATTAGTATAAATAAAATTTGTACAAAATATAACAAGATATATTTTCTTACTTGAGATATATTTCAAGGCCTACACAGTACGATGGTTTTTAAGTCAGGTTCATTGTGTGCTCTGTGGGCTGCATGGGAGCGAAACTTGTACCCTGACTACCCTACTACAACTAGCAATAGAGTGCTCTCGGTTGAGATGAAGTCCATAAGGACAGAACTGGGCAATTAAGAAAAATAGACTCTATCAGGCAGAGCATTCAAACTTCAAAATTCAAAAATAGTTTATAGCATGAAGAGAAAGGATCATGTGTTGAAAATGGAGGCTATCCAGCGAAACAACAAATGTTAGCAAGCGAATCGGAAGCTATGGTGATTGATGAGTAGCACCAAACGAAATATCCTAGTGGTTGTGGAAAGGAAAAAGAAGAAGAAGAAGAAGAAGAAGAAGAAGAAGAAGAAGAAGAAGAAGAAGAAGAAGAAGAAGAAGAAGAAGAAGAAGAAGAAGAAGAAGAAGAAGAAGAAGAAGAAGAAGAAGAAGAAGAAGAAGAAGAAGAAGAGTTGGTAGGAGGAGGAGGAGGAGGAGGAAGAAGTAGAATAAGAAAAGAAGAAAGACGATGAGGAGGAGGAGATGTGCCTCTAATGAGAAACGGAAGAATGTGCAAAGCGTATAGAGTTATGCGTTTACAAGAAAAGTGTTCATCCCGAGGTCGGTATACTGTAATATGTTTACAGTGAAATAATATAGATTTTCTACGGACGCATGCGCGAGTGAGTGACTGTTATATTAAGGATATTTGGATAAACGTAATTCTGTCCGTGTGCGGAAGTCTTTATTGTGCTTCTGAATGCTATTTATAGGATTCATAAAGGGAAGAGAAGAAGTCAGATGTACGGCAAAACAATTGTAAGTAATGTGTTATTTATTGAGGCGTTGCATGTGTTCCGGAGCAAGGAAACAGCGCACGATAAATGTACACTACGAGCCCTGCGCGCCCTGAGATTACGATCGATCCCCGCTGCAATAATGACTGTTGCACAGGCCAACAATAGACGTTGGTGCGTGACAATGGTGAAACTACATTGTAGTGTTGTGATCAATGGAAACACTAGCGGTTAGATATAATACATATTGTTAATATTGTCGCACGGAACATTAAATAAAGCGTTAAATTTGGTAGGGCTTGTAAAACATATCTTCAAGTTTACGATTGTCCAGCATACGCTAACGTAATGAACAATAGTATGACCTAATTAAAAGCGTTACAGTAAACAACACGAGATATATTGACATTGTGTCCGCACACAATAGTTCACGATGATCACTTTATACTAATCTGCTATTCAAAACGCGAGGACAACAACCCTTCGCGCTTCGGTCCGTAATACACGACTAACTCCGGCCTCTCGACTGGGGGTTGCGCGAGCTGTGCAGTGTCCCATGTCTCTAAATGGACTCCTGCTGTTGGATCGTTTGAGTAAAGTTTATATTGTATTGATTACTTGTGGGAGGGCAGGTAGCTTCCCTCGAATGGTGGATTCTACCACCGGGGCCGACAAACTAGGTCGCTTCCAAGTCTCTAAAAGAGAACCTGCGGAGGACTTTGCATACCAGCTTAAGTCCCTGGTCGAGAACGCTCCGGAGCGTTCTCGACCAAAGACTTAAGGTCTCCCGAAACGGCACGGGTGTAGGCAATCACAGGCAACACATATGTATTGACAATGAGTTTACCTTGTCGGTGGGGTGGGGGGAATCGCCGAACCCGATTTAATGGGCCAAAATTTGCCGAGTTGCGCCGATGCGGGTTGACGGATGTTTTGTCCACGGGTTCGCCAGGGAATTCGGGAATCTAGGTGAAACTAGAGGTACTTCACGCTATTAGTCCAGGGGAACTCGACTGGTCCTACGGTCAGCGGCGGAGACCGCCTATGGCATCGAGAGAATATTATTGCTGCAATCTTAGTAGCGTTAACGACAACTCTCGATTTCTCAAAACACCTGTCATAAAGTTGAGTTGAAGCTGGAACTTTATGGCTGAAAATTTTCCTTTCGTATCTGCAACAAAAGCTGCGGTGTTGTTTGGCAACAGAGACATCCGAAGAACAACTTCCCTGGGAGGCGGCTTCGGTTATTCTATCCACGATTCTTATCTTGAGATTTGAGTCAAGCGTTGAACAGCTTAGAGAGGAATCGAGTTCCACGCTCTGGAAGGCGTTGGAGTACGAACGCTCTGTTAAATGCAGCCTTGTCGGCATGGTACGAGTCCTCTGCCACCGTCACCGAGGCGATTCTTCTCGCAAGAGCGCTGACACACTTCGTCAGGATGCACTGATAATCAGGCGTGAACGTCAGTTTAATTCGGAGGACACGTAAACAGCCGTATTGATCAAGGCTACAACCTCGTCGACTTGTTAGGTAGTCTCAACAGTACTGAGGCGGCGACAAAACGCAGAGCCAAAGCATTCCCACTGGACTATTCGCTGCTTGTCGCAAACGGTGGGGTGCTGGGTACCTAGATTTACACTAATGGGGCAGTGGTCATTGGACAGTTCCGAAATGAAGGAGACTTGGATCGTGCAATAAATGCCTCTGACAACTGCTGTATCCAATGTCCAGCATATCGGGGAGGGAGTTATCCCGGGATGAATAGAAGTTAGGGCCAGATGGACCCACGAGCTTGACCCGCGTCGAATCAGCGTATCTGCGTGAGCGGTCCCCGTTTCGATTTCCCAATCGGCGTGTTTACGTTTACAGTTCAGGATGTCTGCCAGGGACTTGTATGAGGAAACCACAAGTGAGCAGCCGAGAGCACCATGGAGCTCAACCGCGGTAAACTCGATTTTCCAAAGCTGTGGCAGTACAACGCGATGATGACGAACAGATCCCTTCACCGAAATGGCGATGCGACCTTCTTCGTGAATTACCCCATCATCCCGTTAGCAGACGTAGATTGGCAGCCGAAACAGACGACGAGGGGTCAGGTGCGTTTCATTAAGAAAACCTACATTGGTATTGTGGCGGACAACGAATTCTAAGAGCTCAGAATGCCGAGAGGCGAGACCGTTGCCGTTCCACGCTAGCTTGAGGGATTGCCGTGTTTTGGCGTTATGAAGGAGACCGATAACACGGCAGGCTTCTACCAGAAGAAGGATAACACGGCAGGTTTTGAGGAGAGGCGGTGGCCATGGGCTTACAAATGGTCCTGAAGGTTGTTACCTTCTGCAAGCCGTAACTTGCAAGGTAGTCGGTGAAGGCTGTAAGATCTTGTCGGATAATGGGGGTGAGCGCTTGGTTGCAACTGCACAGCTGTGCAGAATCGAGGCGGTGAAAGTATTCTGGGCCGCTTCTGGAACGGGCGATTTCTCGAGCTTTTGGGATGGCAGGCTCGGATCCAGTGGTAGGGTTTGGCTGGCTGTGGGTTTCGCCGAACCGTTTTTAGACTGTTTGCCTTTCCTGACTTACACTTTTCTCTTTAGAGGTTTATATTCCAATAAAAACTATAGAAATTGGCCTTATCGATACTCGTTCCACATGGGGTTTATCTCCTTTGCTATACCGTTATGTCGTTCAGTATACTCTTTATTACACTTTCTTCTCGTGTAGGCAGATTTCTCTGTCTGTCCGATAGAGTAAAACCACTAACTTATTTAAGAAAGATATCTTTGCAGCCTCAAATAATTTTCTTAACTTTCCGTCAACGAGAAACTCTCACACTGTGCCGGGACTAAGAGTTTTCCGGCAGCTTTTACATTTGAAATCCCTCCACGGTGGCATTGGGGAAACAAGCGGACTTGGTCGGTTGCCGTGACCTTGAGCGCGACGTAATTCAGTCAGGGAGTGCAGCGCTGGGGCGAAGTAATTCAGCTGGCCACTCCGTCAGCTGACCCTTGCTAGATAGCAATTTCGGACTTGTTTGTTTGCGTGCAGACTTCGGTTAACACAATGTGATACTCGTCCTCATTTCGTTCACAACTCTCGAGCAAAACTCATGTGACAGTCCAGGGGAAGTCACTTGTCTTTTACGTAATCTTTTATCTACTATGATGGCGTAGTCAAGTAAAGTCGTTTCATGTTAGTAATTGTTTGTTCAACATTAATTTAACGATGGGTATTTATGTATATTTGTGGATGTGTGTGTGTGATCCAAGTGTGTAGAGTCATTTTTATTGCAATGCTTTCTGCTGTGGATTGAATTGTACGTTGCTACCGGTAACTGTGAGCACGTGGCGAATTCGCCGTTAAAAGGATCTCAAAAGCAAAACGTAAATATAGTATTCAATGGAAAGGTTATATGTAATTTGCAGCTATTAGAATTTAAAATTCCTGCTATCGTTTAACTAAAAGTTCGATATGTTAAGAGCACTTGGAGTGTTAACAAGATTTATGACATTGAGTGTAGTGTTTGTTCGGTGGCGGGAGATTGTGGGGTTGGACCTTATTTGATGACGGCAAACTAAAAATAAATTTTTTACAGGGTTCTCGCTTAGACAAGAGAGAGAGAGAGACATTGCTATGATGGTGACAATGCCATCGGTCAACATCGGCAGAGCAAGATACAATGCTACTCTCCGAAGCCGTCAGATGCACCTAGCTTTGCACCACAAGATCCCACGATACCGCTGACCCGATAGATCAACTAAAATTTTAGGACCTTGCGAGACACCACCCAACTCAACCAGACCGCTCTTCAGATTGCCATGTCAGTTTTCAAAACAGGTGAGAGACTTCCATTTATTAAATCAGTGAGCAGCAGTACACCGATTTTTCTTTAATTTAAACGACATTCTAGATTCTTGTACAAACATTCTCGTAAGGGTATCAGAAGCACAGTGTTTGATTCGTTAACATTGCAGTTAAACTTTTCACAATTGAAATTGTAATGGGTGATTAAGATGTAATCTGTTGAAAGCTGGAGTTAACCTTTTAAAATAATCTAATTTTTCACGATATTAATTGATGACTCGTTGGGCACTTGGTGAAACATATTAATACAAAGATTTTGTAAAATATATAAAAACACTTGGTAAGTTTCACAAATTTTTTAATTAACTCTGATTAAGATCCAAAAAATTTAAACTTATTTAATTTAATCTTACCATTACTAGATCACAAAATAATCTTAGTTTTCAGATATATAGAAAACCTACTTTTACAGATACCGTTATACATAAACAATCACTAACATCATGGCACATAAAATTAAGCAGTTTTCATGCAATGCTTAATCGTCTCCTTATAGTTCCTTTATCCAAAGAAAATTTCAATAAAGAGGTAGATATTATAAAAGCCATAGCACAAAATAACGGTTATGATGAAAGAATAATTAACTCTTTAATTTAAAAAAAACAGAAGAAAATTACTTTAAAAGAATTTTATTCCATAGAGCCAGATCAGGGTAACAAAAAATTTCACTTAACAAATTACATTCCGTGTATAACAGATAAGATTAATAATAGGTTAAAAAACCATGGTCTTAACATGGTATCAGTAAACAAACGTAATCTTTTTTCACTACTAGTCAATAATAAAGAAAAATCTAATACACTGGAGAAAAATGGAGTTTATGAAATACACTGTGCAGAATGCGATGCTATTTATATCGGACAATGTGGCCGTGCTCTGAAACATCGCATTTCTGAACATAAGAAAGCGATTTTAACCAATACATCTAATACAGGTTTTGCAGATCATTGCTTACAACACAATCACTTTATAGACACAAAAAACATAACACTACTCCACAACATACAAAAAGGTAGAAAAATGGATTTGTTAGAAATTTTAGAAATTAAAAAAGCAATAAAAAATAACAAAAATTTAACCAATGAACAGACTGAATTTTGTGTATCCCCTTTATTAAAATCTGTTATTTAGTTTAGTTTATTTTATATTATTATGAATGTTCATCTTTATTTTAAATTTTGCATTCAGTTTATATTTAGTTCAGTTAATTTTATATTTTGCATTCATGATTGTATTTAGTTTTTAAAGACACCAGACCTTCCCTTGTCTCATGCACACACTCCCCACCCCTCGCCATCACAACACAGATGTTCCAGATACGCCCTAAACAGATGTTTACCACCTACACTACTCTAACATCCTGTGTTCAGTAATTTTATTCACTCGCTCTTTGACAATGGCTTAAGTTAGTCGAAACAGCTGTCAGAGTTAATTAAAAAATTTGTGAAACTTACCAAGTGTTTTTATATATTTTACAAAATCTAATTTGTAATTCCTAACTGGGATCTAATTTTGAAAACTGATCAGAATTTTTGTAATGATTTAAAGCATGATCTAAAAGAATTTAGCATTTAAAGCATGATTGAAATTTGTAACTTATGAGTAATATTTTAATTGTTAAAAGCTGCGCTTAAACTTTTCATTTAATTAATTTATAACTTACTACCGTGATTCATATTTTATTTAACCTTGCAAAGGATCCATTGTTCTACTACTTTAGTGACTTCTTGTTAATAGAATTTGTTATGGTAATTAATACAGAGTGAATATGGATCTATACATATATTTGTTAATATAAAAGCTATACCGATGAACAGTATTTTTCACATTTATAATGATTAAAGTTTTGTTAGAACCAGGCCTGTGGTCACACACCTATATTTGTGATTTATATTATTAACTGTGCTAAAAGGATCCGCTTGTTATGTTGGTTGATTAATTCTCATTTTTAATAACATTGTTAATTATGATGAATACACAGTGGATGTATGTATAGATATATGTAGATATTGTGAATAAAATGAAAACTAAGGGCTGCTCTGAAATATACATACTATTCTATTGTTGAACTGTATAGGAATACTTGTATAACGTTGAAATGAGGAAATTTAATAAAAGGTTGTTATTGTTAAATGCGCGTTTTATTACAAGCCCTGCCACTATGGGCTCCAGCATATTTTTGCTTCATATAGGCCAAAGGCCTAGTTATTAAATTTTTACGTAACGGTCTACCAGTGGCCGTTACAACACGCATACAATGAAACCTCGTTGTCTGCAGTGCTGTTTGAAGGAAATATTCGAGAGCGCATAATGACGAAATGGAATGATACGGTGGAAGGGTAAGGTATGAGCGCGGAGATGAGCGGAAACCGTATTTTGTAGTGACTGGGTTACGTGGAATAATCAAATGATTTGTAAAATCCTCGCTTATATCTAAAATACTGGAATAGAAATTAATGTTTATAAACGCCACAAATAAATATTCAGCTCTCTTAGAATGGGAACTCTCTAAAGGGTTGACGGACACGTCGTTATGTATTCTATCCGTTGTAAAACGTAATATTATTTTTCTTTATAGACACTTAAAACTCCCGTACATTCGAGTGGGACTCTTTACGGTTTGTGTTGTTTTTAAAATGTCTATGTAAAGGCAATTTAATAGTAATAAGATTAATTATCATCATAATCATCGTATATTATATAGCATATTCATCATATTATCATCATAATAAAATCCGACGCGAATAATTAAAGCGAGCCAGCAATACTTTAATAGAATCTGCGTAGTGACATAAACCAAAAAGATGCAGAATGATCTAAATCCATGTACCACTAACTCCTTTAACCTATTTTTAAAGAATAATTTATAATTAGTAAAGTAACAAATGAATTATAAAATAATAAAATTGAATAATAACATCATAAAAATTGTCTTACATTACAAACAATGATGTTGTGAGGAAGCTGCACGAATTCAACCATATGTGTGGGACCATCAGGGGAAATCTGAAATCAAGGAGTACAGAAATACGCCTTCAGTTCTACAAGTTGATGACCCTCTCCACGCGTCTCTGTGGGTCTGAGAATTGGGCTTTAACGAAGTTAAGTACGGCCGTATTAAATAACGAAGTACTTAATACGGCCAGTCGTATTCAAGCGGCCGAAATAACTTCCTCAGAGACGTGGTAGGATATACTTTTCAAGATCTGAAAAGAATTGTCGATGTACGGCAGGAACTGAATATTCTGAGTGTACCTGACACGATTGATCAATATCGGCTAAAATGGTTGGAACATCGTAACCGAATGAATGACTGCCGCATCCCCAAACAATTATTGAATTATAAACCAAAAGGACGGAAAGGTGTGGGGTATCAAAAGAAGCGTTGGTGTGCGTTACCCTATCTGCTTAGAAGCGGAACAAACCAATTTTTGTGTTATCTTTGCAATAGTTGTAATGATACTGATAAAATCAAATTAAAAAATTGAAAAATTTGAATGTGTGAATAAAGTTCTTTCTACGTGTGATTGAGTGTGTTAGAAGAAAATCATTGTGAGGAAATCATCTTACACCAACGTGAATGGAGGTTTTGCTTACTTAAAAAAAAAGAACTAAGAGAAATCTTACAAAGGTTTCGATAATTTTACTACTTTCTGTTGGTAACGTAACAATTGTAAAGTAAACAAATATTTCTTCTTTACCATGAATCAATACACAATAATTGTATAGAACGTTACAATAATTTCTTTAGATATATAATAGATGAATAATAGTCTTAGCTTTCAACATTATGTATGTTTCCATACGTATGATAAGGACTATATGGAATACTTTTTACAAACGTACATAATTGAAAACAAAATATACGATTTTATGCAATCTTAATATTAAAAAGTTTTAAACCGATACAGATCTTTCTGTTCGCAGATACTAATTTTGTCAAAATACTAATATCACCAAATTCGTATTTGAATAATATTTTTGATTAGTTGATGTCACAGATATAATTTCACAATTCTTAAAACATTTGGCTTTCATTTAGACGTTATGGAAATATAGTAAGCCATAAAGTTGGGGAGTAAAGTTAACGATAATCAGTGTTAACTATACTATTGAGAACATTTGTAGTGTTATTCGTTCGTTCTGTCAAGGATTTTTATATTTAAAATTTCAAAACTTTTATTTATTTTTGTAATCGTTTTACCACTAAGACTTTGAAACTTCAAAAATTACAAGCTGTATTCAGATTTTGGTTACCATACTGTTTAATTGGTACTCCACTCGAGATTGCAAATTTAATGGATTTTTGGAATTTTATCAAAATTTGGAACAATTTTAGTGTCCTGGTAACTTTTAAGTTTTAATCTTTTTAAGCTTAAACACTTTAATGAAATTGGAATTAAAAGCCTATTTAATTTTATACTTTACGTGCATTTCGACTTTTTTAAAATTTAAGCCCTTAAATTTTGATTCCTTCACCAGCATTTTGAAATTATTCAGTCTTACAAACAATGTGAGGTAAAGGTCTCAAGTCACATACCATGTTTTAAAAAATGTCCATGCATAATTTAGTCTCTATTAATACTAAGAATAACTGTGATCTTGTTGCAGAGTTTTGGTGGTGGAGAAATAACGAATTTTAGAAGTATATGCTTGTTTGTATATGTAAGTTAGCATAAATGAATAATGTGAAATTTTCCTGGCATCAATCTAGAAGTTTTGAAATAAAAATTTATTATTTAGACCGTATCGTATATAAATATATGCAGAACGAAGACACAAGAAAATACCCAATTGTTTGAAGACCAATAACGGTGACAGAATACCGGTTCCAATAAAATGTTACAAAATTAAAATACATACGACAGTTGTAAACGTTTCATACTGTTTATTTGTATGAAAATTAAAGTTCTACAAAGTTATGGCAGCCTCTGTTAATACACTTTTACGACGGTCTCACGGATCGTCGATTTTTTCAGTGGAAACAAAGTACAGACACCAATGTAGTCACTAATTACCTACTTTAATTATTCACAAATAACAATTTGTAATCGGCAAAGGTATCCAGGCGTGAGAAAATTAGAAATTAAGTCATTAGGGATAGATTGAATGTAAAAAATTTAATTGTCGGTTTTATCCAAACAAAAAATTACTATGGTATGGACACACGAAAAGAATGGGACAGGAAAGATTGCCAAGGAGAGTTGTGGAATAAATCCCACCAGGAAGAAGGAAAAGAGGAAGACCACCTATCACCTGGATATAAGAAATTCAGACTATATTGAGGGAACGAGAAATTGCAGAAGATCTTTGGATGGACAAGCAGCACTGGAAGAAGAAAATTTAATCACTTCAGTAATCTTTGGTTCCGGAAAATGTGTAAATATTGTACAGCCGGAAATAGTAATACAATTTGTAATCAACAAGATACTCTCGTTCAATAATTCAAGTTACAATTGTCCGCAGGCGATAGTAATGCCACCTATAAGAGTTGTGCACTAATTATAACACAATAGTCACTTCCACTAATTCGCAACAATCACTTGATCCGCACTCTACAATGTCGCCGGGTGTAACTAATTTGTAAGCCGGCCGCTGTTGCTTATATAGGTTTGGCAGATGTTCCAGAATAAATTTCCATACTCCTGGCCGCGTGCCAAATTAATTTTGGTAGTTAGAAGATCGCAAAAAGCCTAGAGGCAATGTTACTGCACTACCTGGACCGAGAAACTGCACTACTGCACCAGCTCGGCTAGTCGAGAAACGTGAAGAAGTTTTACGTAACTGTACGTGCCGATTAACTTTTATAATTATAATAATTACTAACTTTCGAGAGCGTTACTTAATTGTCGTAGGAATACAATAAACGCTGTGAAGCGTTCTACTCAATCTATTATAAAAATATATAACTATTCCTAAAGTATTTGTGTATCTGGTTTGTGGTAAATGAGAGACAGAAAGATTTGTTGTAACTTGAAAATGGCATATACATGCTTCTACAATACCTTTGGTATATCTTAGAGCTTCACTTTAGAGCCATGTGTGTAGCAGTACTTCAATATATAGTGTTTTCTTTTTATAGTCTAGCGGACTAAAAGCGATTATCAGAGGTTAAGGTACATTATAAAGTACATATTTTAAAAGTCCAGTGTATTTCTTCGATATTTTGAATTTTCTGCTACGTTTCAGCAATTACCGTGAGACTCGCCAGAGCATGTTCAAATAATTCGTACAGATCAATTACGTACTTTTAAAGATAAAAGAAATTAATTTTAGAAACAAGAAAATTATTTGGAACCAATAGTACACTTAACATAAACACACATAAATGGGTAAATTTTCAGACGGGTAACCGTGAATAGGTTTGTCAGTTTAGAGAGCGCACGGTTGGTAAGGGGGAGCGTTCCCAAGAGGGTCGCATTCTGGAGAAAAATGGCTGCCGTTAAGTGCACCGCTCGGGGAGTACGTGTAGCGTAAGTTTGTTTTTGGGCGGCAACGGGGTGTGAGGGCTGCCCGGCAAGATGGATAGGCTGTACACAACTCCACTCCACGCGTACCACGCGTACACAGCTTTATTGTGAAACTTTTTACAGGTACCCAATTATACAACTGCCTAAGTTTGTTAATTAAAATTCTTGTTATGTAACAATTCATGAATCCGTGCTCTCTCTATGTCTCTGCCCCCTTCTCACCCCTCTTCACTGTCATCTCTCCCCTTACTTTGATCTGTTAAACTCATCACTCACTTATTCCCTTCTTTTGTCATTTATCCTCTTTTCCACATTAGGATTATCCCTTGCTATATGTAGGCCTATGTGATTGTGTGCTAAAATTTAGCAAAAAGTAAATTTTGAATGTCGTTAACAATATAACAGTAACAAAATCATCGTAATTTTATGATATTTTTATGTTTAGTTTTGTAAAATTTCGTATATATTCAAACTGAAATTTGAGTACGCGTGCGTGTGCCTGTACAACTACAACTGCTATAATATATATATATATATATATATATATATATATATATATATATATATAATATACATATATATATCGTAAAGGCGCAATAATTAATATTCCGGAAATTCTGCACATACACAAACATGAAATATATAACAAAGTAAGCATAAACAAAGATAAATAATTGTAAAGCATGACAGTGCATGAAAATACAATTACAACATCAATAATGCAACCGAAGTTTC
This sequence comes from Magicicada septendecula, assembly GCA_034769895.1. Lineage (NCBI taxonomy): Eukaryota > Metazoa > Arthropoda > Insecta > Hemiptera > Cicadidae > Magicicada > Magicicada septendecula. Next base: position 319,155,372 of record CM068375.1, read on the forward strand.
CCATCAACCAAAACAAACCAGCATCCGGGACAAGCCAATAGCAATAGTCAACTTAAACCCAAGCAGAATACTTCCCAGGCGCTTAACCAAGCAGAAACAATATTGCTGACAACCGGTACATACTCGAAAAATGTCTAAGCAAGCAAAGATATGGCAATAGTACATTTTAGTAAAAATTGTCAATGCAAAAATCCAAGATTATGGCATTAATAGAAAACGATCCAGTATCATAATCAATTATTGGAAGAAATAACACGTGTTAATTACTTTTGAAGTGATGTAAAATATAAGGAGTACAACAGATATTTGAAATAAAATTGACATATATGTCAAAGGATATGTCGCGTGATACGATGAACCCTGAAAGAGAAACGATGATGATAATTAAATAAAGTTTTATAAAGTGAAGGCGATTCACACTTCATAGTATGTACTACATTCATCAGCTCCTAGGAAAAGTTTGATGAAAGTACCTCTTTACATTGATAAAAATATATCAATAGGTACGTTTATTTATGAAAAATGAAATCACAAACATAAAGAAAAAATTTGGTAAACCATGATACTAAGTTACCACAAGACAGTGGCGACTTGCTTGTAGTTCAGAATACGGAATCTGATTTGCAAAAATCTGTTTTTAGGCTTTACCAGACTTGCAAACAATACAATATAAAAACTTCACTAATAAAACAAAAGTAATGATATTTCAAGGCAAGAAGAAAATCAGAATAAAAATACTGATTGGTGATCAAATTCTAGAACAGGTGAGCCACTTTCATTATTTGGAAAATGATATTGGCTATGATAGGAATTATGATATTGATGCTAATTTAAGTAAGTTCCAGACGATCTGTGGGACAATATATCGAATTTTTTAGGAAAAACTACGTCGAGATACAAAATTAAAGTTCTAAAAAGTTATGGCAGTACCTGTACTGTCCTATGGGTGTCAATTATAGCCAACAACCAAGAAACAAGACAGTAAAATTCAGGCCTCGGAAAAGACGTTGATAAGAAAAGTGAAATCGTGTTGTAAACTTGACCGTATAATGAGGAATTACAAAGAATGACAAAAGAAGAAAATAAAAGAAAATTTACAAGATTTTAACTTGGATGACATATTGAAAGATTACAAAAAACGGTGGAAAGAACACTTTGCAAGAATCTCAGATTTCATACTGGCCAAACAAGTCTGGAAATGCAAACCTGTAGGACACAGGTGTGTGGGTAGACCCAAGGAGAGATGGCCGGAGGATTTTGAAGGCGAAACAGGAACAACCTTGACTATGCCGTGTTGTGAAGATGGTGGTGATTAAATAAAGAACGGCAATAAACGTTCGACAGCAGTATTAGTAATAATGGGTTTCTGTCACAGCACTTTATAACCAGTCCATACGTGCCTGTATGTGGAGATATTTATCGTTTCTCAAATATGGGGTGATGGGTCCTTGTGTGCTGAGCCACGCTGAGTCGTTCATTGTTTCTGAAAAGAACGGTGCGCGCGCGTGAGTACAATTGAAACTAATGTAAAAATCAGAGTCCATTAAACATTGTATGATAAATATCTTGTACCGTATGATAATGTGATGGTAAAAATGAAATTTGAACACAAATAAAAAACTTAAAACAGTGAGAAGTCTCTTAGCAATTTATATAGCCGTCAAAACGTGCATATTGGGAACGTTTTTATATAGCCTAATAGTATGCTTTTATAACAAGTGCACTGTCTTTCCATGGAAATCAGGTCGTCGTGTTAGTACATCATTGCCATATTTAGTCGAAAATATCACTGCGAACATAAAAAATTATAGCACCCATTGAGGAAGAACAGAAATCCAGTAACACCAAAAAACATAATCGCTACGCAGACGCTGGAAGAAGTAGTACGTTTTAATTATTTGTAGAGTGATATAACATATAAGGAGAAAAAAGGTATTTTAAATAATGACGAATGCTGAAGTCGAAGGCAATGAGAGATATAAAAATAAAGTTTTATAAAATGATGGCAGTACTCACTTTATTGTATGGAGCAATCACGAGTCCCTAGAGAAGGAGACTTTAGGTTGATAAAATTTTCACAAATTTGCACAGAGAGAAATTTTGTGTATAATCAATAACAGAAAAAACATCAGGGTGGGAAGGAGGATGGAATAACAATTTTATATATATATATATATGTATATATATAACATATACATAATATATACCTGGTTAGAGTACCAAGGCAAGTTATGAGCTATAAGCTTGTAAGAAAGCAAAGTGTTTGGAAACCCAAGGATAAAATAGTAAAGCCGGGAAAGACAGATGTGACTAAACGTGTCAAAGAAGAAAACAAGAAAACAATCAGTGCACTCTACGTGGACGCGAGGCTTTGTCGCAATTAAAATACTGAACTGCCGTTTATCACCTTTAATAAAGCCGAACAATCGTATCGTTATCATTCTGCTGCCGGGACAGACCTTTGTTTAAATGATATACAAAAACATTTCAACAACGCGGCTACATGGCTGCAGATTGAAACGTCATTAACAATAATTTATAGGGGTGTTTTTTTGTTTTCGACGTTAAGCGTTAAATCGAGAGAGTTTAAACAAAAACAAACCGTATGAATTAGTATTTAGTTGTACAAAGCGACCAGTTTTCAAGGGCACCAAAAGCAGGTATCATCGATCGGCTACTAGACTGATACATACATAGTAGTAGGTAATGTATAGAATGTTAACGAGACCATTCAGATGGTGGCGGCATAACTGATGGCAGTAGAGTCATTGAATAGTGTCACGAAGGCCGGACGCCAGACTGTCGCCGGCAATCAGTATCCACCACTCAAAGAGGATGCAATACTGGGAATTAATAATCAATTTTATTGTATTGTAAAAACCTATTCTATGGCTCCGTTGACTCTAATTTTATTTTATAAATACAAATAAAACTAAATCTATTTTGTTGCAGACTACGTGAATGGCAGGTGATCTGTGGTGTGTGACGTTCCAATTAGTACAGACTGTTCAGGTACTATTTCTACATAGACACCGACATCAAGATCTTATCATGTAGTCTACTTGCCTTCTGGATAATCGAATCCAGTTGCTTAGTTTTCTCTTTGTTATCCTAAGTTCTAATCCAGTCTTCTTGATTTCTTTAGAGAATCCGTTCATCGCTGAATGCATAATACTTAATTTTCTTCTTCGCCTCCTTATTCCATCAGCTGATAGTCAAATTGGCAGGTACAGTCTAAAAAAAAATATATCTGCTTTACCAGCCTTTCCTAGCTCTTACTATGTGTCTTTGTTCAATATGTTTGTATTGCCAAACTTCCTTAGATAACATTCCATCCGGCATCCCATTCAGCTGGCCAGTCTATCTATTTTTGTTTTCCGCAATTCAGTTTTGGATGGTAAACAATTTCAAGACTTTGGAAACATCTTCATTGTAAAATCTGTCTTTTATAGTGCATATCGCGCTATGTAAGAGTTTAACATATCGCCAGAATCTCATCTCTGACGCCCGTATCCTACACAGATGTGTCTTCTCCGGAATCCAAGTTTCAGAACCATACAATAACGCCGGCACCGAGTTGTACATTGTAAAATTTTAATTAGTTTCCTTTCCTCGTTTTCCTCAATACCGCTTGACGAATTGATCCACATAGTCACCGAAACTTTGCCAGCTTGTGATCAACATCGTGATCTACGTCACAATTGATGTAACAACCAAGGTAGCGGAAATGTAACACCTAATCTGTACACTTATCTGCTTAGGTGTTAATATAGCAACTAAGTGTAGGCTATAGTTCTTTTTAAAATGTATATTTTCGTCTTCTAATTCTCGTCTTTACTTTTTTTTTGTAAGTTTCCATAACAATACAGAACCATTTTCTCTCAACGAATTTTTTAAAGTATCCCTGTCATTTCATCCATCTATGGAAAACATCACATCCAAATATGAAAGCTAAACAGCAAAAACTATTGTTATGAGAAGCCTACCGAACAACCCAGAACATTCATCACTCCCCCCGTCCAGTGTGGCACCTGTTACGTCATTCAAGTAGGTGGTTCTATTGAGTAGGAACACTTGAGATACTCATTAAGCCGCCGAGTGTGCAGTTAAGAAGGGAAAGCTGTAGTAGACCTCAGCGTGGCGTATATAAAGCCATAGCAGCCGGGTTGTCAGTTCAGTTACGTGAGTGATTTTTGGTAGTGCAGATTGAGTGTTGTCGAAATGAAGTAGTATTGTGTAAATAATTGTGTGAAACTCTATTAATAGACATTGCTATTGCGTGTGGACAAATCTAACTGGAAATATTTTGTTAATTATAAACTGTTTAATTGTGATAATTAAAGCTGGTGATTAGTGACTTCATTGGTGCCTGTATTTAGTTTTCCACTGCACTATACGGCGATCAGTTAGAGCGTCGTAACACTATCTTTCTATATATTAATACGTGAAGAGAAAACTTTGTACCCCTTTTTGAGCATATTGCGCGCACGGAGGAGTGTGAGATTTGGCATAGTTAAAGTTTATATGGAGAAGGAGTGCAGAAAGCTAAATTTTATATATAATATGTGTTACAAATACATAAAATAAAATAAAATAAAACATTCATTTGCACTTGAAAATTCATTTAAACTTTTTCAAACAATGGTAATTGTTAAAAATAAAATAATTTGGTTCCCAGGCAATAAAATTATAATTTTTTCATTTTAGTGTACGTTCATACTGCCAATGTCAAACACATAATAGTCTGTTGTTTGTTTACGTTCATACTGCCAATGTCAAACACATAATAGTCTGTGGTCAAGCAGTCGCACAGAGTAGAGATTGTCGCCAAAGAATTTTGAAATGTTGCCAACAAATAATTACTGACAGATTGCCTGAATGAGCTGTGAATTTTGTGTGATTTCAAATGTTCCTTTTTCAGTAGCCTGTGGAGTGTATATCAAGGCAAAAAGCGTTTATTTTATATTTTGTGTATTAGATATCTGTGTTTTATATATCAATGTGCAGTTGAAAGTGAAATACAGCTTGCTTAATATACACCTGTTGCAAAAGGAAAATTTTGTAGCAGCAATTTGAATTGACTTACTCTCGCCTAATTATAATTGGTGGTTTCAAAAAAGTGAGTACATTTTATTATTTTTAAATTAAACCCTGTCTAATCTTAGTTTCAGTAATTTCATTACATGTTTTTTTTTTACATTCAGATATTCGCACCTACTTCCCTTATGCCTCGACATAGAACATTGACGGGTCGGAGTGAGAGACAAAGAAGAAGGAATATATATTCGCGTGAAAGTCAAAATGACAATAGACCAAATGCAAATTCAAATAGTGTAAATAGTATAACATTGACGGGTCGGAGTGAGAGACAAAGAAGAAGGAATATATATTCGCGTGAAAGTCAAAATGATAATAGACCAAATGCAAATTTAAATAATGTAAATAGTATACAAAATGATGAAATTATTTTGAGGGATACATTTAAATGCACACTGAATGTCATTCCAAAAATTTTAATATTTTTGATTGTGGATTAATGCATTTAAAATGCAGGTTTTGCAATGCAAAACATTTCGAATCTGAGGTCACTTTAGGTGAAAGGACTGCATTCACTTCATTTTGTCATAAGGGTAAAGCAATATTACCGGCCTTAAGTCAAAATGAATACTTTAAATCATTGTATGATGGACTTACTTCAAATAAACCTTCCATAAAAAGAAAGTCAAAAAATTATTTTGAAAACATTCGTAAATACAATTCATCATTTGCTATGGTTAGCTCAGAAGCTAAAATTTCTGATACAGTTACGCGTGGAGTGTATCATTTTAAAATACATGATGTTTTTTATCACAGATCAGGTCCAATGACTGCTGGATATGGTCGCTCACCATGTTATGGGCAATTATATTTTTATGATGTTGACACTGCTGTCAATTATAGGTTACGTGAACACTATAATCAAACATGCAATAACAATATAATGCGCGAAATCTCTCTTGAATTGGAACGCATTAATTCTTTCGTTCGGTCATTCATTGCAATGAAAGATCATTGTCAGAGAGTTGAAAATCAAAATAAAGAAATTTGTATGCTCATTAAAGTAAATCGTGATTTAGATCTACGCCGTTATAATGATGCAGTTCAAACTGATGTAGCAGTAATATTTAGTACAGTTGATGGTGAGCCACCCTTTGAACGAAATATGGTTTCGTTTTCAAAAGTTAATGGTACCATTAAAAATATCTCTGTTTTGGATTCATCATTGGACCCTTTAGCGTATCCATTACTTTTTCCAAATGGTGATACTTGGTGGCATATCAATTTTTCTCATAATGTACCAACTACATCTAATTCAAGAGCGCCAGGAAATAAATTAACCATGCTTCAGTATGCAGCCTATCGACTTGCAATTAGAGAAGATTTTAGCATGTTGCACCATTCACAAAAATTATTTCTGCAGTGGATAGTTGATATGTATGTGAGAATAGAGGGCACAAGGTTACATTTCATTCGACAAAATCAAACAATTCTTAGGTCTGAAGTTTACAACAATTTAACAGATTATTTAGAATTGAACCCCATGCCAATAATGTTGGCCGTAGAGTAATTTTACCATCTTCATTCAATGGATCTCCAAGAAATATGTATCAGAATGATTTAGATGCAATGTCAATTGTACAACATTTCGGAAAGCCTTCTTTGTTTATTACAATGACTTGCAATCCAAGTTGGCCTGAAATAGTTAGCAATATTGGTGTAGGTGAGTCAGCTAATTTTCGACCTGATATTGTTGTGCGTGTATTCAAGTCCAACCTGAAAGCATTAATTGAGGGCTTTACACTAAAAAAAATCTTCGGGAAAGTTGAAGCACTCATTTATACAATTGAGTTTCAAAAGAGAGGATTGCCTCATGCTCACATTTTAGTCTCTTTAAATTAGCAAGATAAAATTGTTAACGCTACCGATATTGATAAAGTTGTATCTGCGGAGATTCCTAACATTCAAACACATCCTACATTACATGAATATGTTGTAAAACACATTATGCATGGTCCATGCGGTGTACTTAATCCAAATTCTGTATGTATGAGATATGGAAAATGCACAAAATATTATCCAAAACGATTTAATGAATTTACATGTGAATCATTGAATGGATATCCATTATACAGAAGGCGTGATAATGGTATTAATGCTGAAGTTCGCGGTAGTTGCCTCGACAATCGTTATGTTGTACCATACAATCCGTATTTACTTGCCAAATTTAATTGCCATATAAATGTTGAAGTATGCACTACAGTTAAAAGTGTTAAATACATTTATAAATACGTGTGTAAAGGCTATGACAGTGCATCTGTTGAATTAGGTTCAGAGAGAAATGAACCAGGTCAAGAAATACAAATTGATGAAGTTAAAAATTTTTTAAATGGCCGTTATGTCGGATCAACTGAAGCTGTATGGCGCATCTATGAATTACCAATGCATTTTCAATCACATGTCATCGTTAGACTTGACATTCATTTACCGCGTAGACAGAATGTTTACTTTCGAGAAGGGCAAGAACGTCAAGCAATTGAAAATGCAAGACAAACAAAATTATTAAAATTTTTAAATTGAATCGATCAGATCCATCAGCGCATGAATATAAGTATATTGAAATTCCTTTGCGTTATGTGTGGGAAGATTCCCGAAAAAATGGAAGAAGAGAAGGCGTGGAGGTGATAATATTATTACACGCATATGTGTAGTATCACCAAAAGACATTGAACTTTTCCATTTACGTTTGCTTTTATTACATGTCTGTGGTCCAAAATCATTTGAGGATGTTAGAACATACAATGGAATTATACACACTTCTTTTGTTGAAGCGTGCCATGCTCGCGGCATTGCTTTAAATAATAATGAATGGCGCGAATGTTTAAATAAAGCAAAAGAATTACATTCACCAAAACAAATGCGAAATTTATTTGGTTACATTTGTGCATTAAATGTGCCAGCCAATGCATTGGCGTTATGGAATGAATTTAAAGTATATCTTAGTGAAGATTTTTTGAGAGATTACAACGAAGAAGTATCCTTTAACACAGCTCTATTAGAATTTGAAGATATTTTGAATGTTCATAATTTGTCATGTCAAGAACTTGGTTTACCAGTTCCCACGTATTCGCAGAGAACAGACGAAGCAAATGCTATTGATCCAATAGAACAAGAGTTTCTGTTTTGTGAGCATTATGAAACTGGAAATATTGAACAGCGTAATCTAATTGATCGTGTGATTCGTGAAGTTTTGCACCATGATACTGGGTCTAATGTTTTTTGTTTAACAGCTCATCCAGGTTGTGGAAAAACATTCACACAAACAGCAATCATTCACAAATTAAATTCGCTTAATCTTAGTTGCATTGCAACAGCGTTCAGTGGCATAGCTTCAACTCTATTACTTGGAGGTAAAACTTTACACAATGAGTTTAAATTGCCTATACCCATTTTGGAAAATTCTGTAGCGAATATTATCTCAAAAAGTAGCTATGTACGTTACATAAATTTCTATGTGCCCACTGCAAGTGTTGAAAATCATTGAACAGTAGCGCGGTAATTTTTGCATTTATAGTTTGGCTAATCTGCGCTTTTAATTTACTCAATTCATGTCTGTACATCTGGACAGTGCGTTACATACGTTCGCTAGCGACGGTCGCCCTTGCGCTCGCTGCTATCCTGTCACATTCATTTCTTCTTTGTCGCGACAATTAATGTAGGCCTTAGGCCCAAGACTTTATATATGGCCTTCTAGGCTTGCTCACTAAATTAATTCTTCAATGTAACATTTTACGACTTGTATTTACGATGCGCTCATTAGCCAATCTTATATTCAAAATTGACACCTAACCATTTCAATGCTGTAATAATCTGAATAATTTTCAATAAATGTATTAACTACAGTCCACTCTCTCTTCATCATTTCTGCATCCTAGCGAATTAATTACAACAGTAAATCGACAATTCACGAACACTTCATACTTAAATTTTTTTTGATAGCTCCGGACCTGGATTCCCGGATACACCAATCACCTATTTATTATTTTTCTGCCCCAATTTCTGGCCATCACGGGCGACTCAGCATATCCACTGATACGACCGTGGCGTGATTCAACCAGCATTTCGCTCGTCGCCTTTGAGCCTCCTGACGACATCATTGCAAGAGCTTACACCTGCTAGCTTCAGTACGTCAGTCAAAGCAGTCATCTCTCCGAGCTGTGTGTTTGCCATCTTCTCCACGACCTCGACGCTTCAGGACATCGCCCACAAGGTATCACCCCACTAACATCATTTCAAGGTGCGTACAATGGCTGAAGAAGGCCTCAAAGTCTTAGTCAGAAAGAGAGGCGTTTTAAAGTCCGCAATAGTGCGTATAAAATCAGCTGTCAGTAACTTTGATAGAAACTCTAATATCAAACACTTTTTAACAGTCAGACTTGAAAGTTTGAAAAGCTTGGCAACGAAATACGATGAGGTACAGACCGAAATCGAACTTATTTGCAAAGACATAAACGCTGCTCAAGAAGACCGAGTTGAGGTCGAAGAAATGTTATATTCCACAGAAGCTAATATTTTACAATTAATTGATACCTTTAATGTTCAGACTGTACCTCCCGTATTAACGGGCCATATGCAATTAAAACCGATAAGTTTGCCCTGCTTCACAGGCAATATCTTGGAATGGCAGCATTTGTATTCAATTTTTTTGGACTTGGTGCATGCAAGATCCGATCTAACGTCAGTGCAGAAACTACATTATTTGCATTCTTCTCTAAAAAATGAGCCGTTAGACTTAACTAATCACTACCTATTTGTAATGAAAACTACTCGATAGCGTTGAGTTTGCTGTCCGCAAGGCATGACAACAATTTCATACTAGCAAAGTACTACATTCAAAATTTACTTGAAGTCAAGTCAACAATTAAAGGCTCTGTCCAAAGTTTGGCAGAATTCACAAATACAATAACGTCTTCCGCTAATTCACTGGCGGCAATGCAACTGTCAGTGAATTCATTCGAGCTTATCACTATATAATTATTATCAGCAAAACTTGACCACACTACGTTTAAATTATGGAAGGAGTCTATAGACCCGGATAACCTTCCGAACTTTCAAGATTTTACTCACTTTTTAAACGCACGTAGGCAGTTGTTAGAAAATACACTGCCTATCGATGCCGGACAGCAACTCAACAAAGTAAGCTTAAGATTAAAAAAATCTGACAAACATAATTCACGAAGCGCTGCTGGCAGCACTACATTTAAGAGTTATCACTCAGCGTCAAGTAATTATTCATGTTTTTGCTGTAAATCTAATCATCCAATTTACATGTGTGATAAATTTCGTGCACTAAGCACCGCTGAGCGAGGGCAATTTATATCAAATCACAAATGTTGTACCAATTGTCTTAGATCAGATCATTTTGTATCTAATTGTAAGATTAAGCAGGCATGTAAGATCTGCTCGAAACGACACCATACATTGTTGCACATAAACAATGTGCCGAAGCCAGTCTCTGCCAGCAGCAGTAATTATTGTTCACTCAAATTACAATCCACGAATAATATTCTTTCATCAACAGCAATTGTGTTTGTCATTGACCAGGCTGGCAACAGACGAACCGCAAGAGTTCTTTTGGATGCGGGTTCACAAATAAATTTTTGTACGGAATCATTTGCCAAAAAATTACGGCTTAACTTGACTAAATCTAACATACCGATTACAGGTATAAATAATACCGCGTGTCATGCCACTAATCTCGCGTCTATACGCATTATTTCTCGTTATCAAAGATTTAGCTTCTAGGCAAAATGTGCTGTCTTATCTGCATTAACCCATAAACTGCCAGCACAATCTCTTGACATAAATCAATTTAACATTCCAGATAACATTTTTCTTGCTGACCCAAATTTCAACATATCATCCGAAATCGACATACTGTTAGGGGCGCAATTCTACCTAGATTTAATCTTAGCTAACAAATATGTCCGCGGTTCTCATTTTCCTATTATACAGGAAACAAAGTTAGGCTACATTCTTGCAGGCAATCTGCCCAAACACTGCCGCTACAAGGGTCTTGCTGTTTCGTTCCTAGCTAGGAACAACCACGGTCAAATTTTGCAGTCTCTCGAAAAATTCTGGGAAGCAGAAACTATCCCTGATAATACACCTGATAACGAGTCAGCTTGTGAGGAGCATTTCGTGGGGTCTACTCATCGCAATCAAGAGGGTAGGTTCGTTGTTTCACTACCATTTAAGTCCGACCATCTCCAGTTGGGGGAATCTTATACCAATGCGGAAGGAAGATTTTTGAATTTAGAACGCCGATTCAGGCGTGATTCTAAGCTTGCGCGCGATTACGCAAACTTTATTAATGAGTATATGGATCCTGGCCACATGACGCTTATCGATAATTGCTCTATCAATTCTGGGGTGTCAAATACTTACTATCTGCCTCACCATGCCGTTTTTAAACAGTCTAGCTCGACCACAAAACTGCGCGTCGTTTTTGACGGTTTGTCCAAAACTACCAATGGCCTTTCTCTCAATGACATATTGTTGGTAGGCCCGAATGTTCAACAAGACCTTTTTTCTATTCTTTTAGTTTTCCGTATGCATAAATATGTTCTCATCGCCGATATCGGGAAGATGTATCGACAAATTCTGGTATCTGAAAAGGATTGTCACTATCAACGTATTCTGTGACGTGACTCTCCCATCGAAAAATTTAAACACTTTGCATTGCGAACTCTAACCTACGGCACGGCTAGTGCTTCGTTTTTGGCCACTCGCTGTCTTATTCAAATTGGTAAGGACCATGAAGCTTCTTTTCCTGATGCAGCGTTAGCTATAACAAATGATTTCTATGTCGACGATTTGGTAACCGGTGCAGACACCATCTCTGATCTGACCAAGTTGAAATCTGACTTAGGTACGTTGTTGAGTCATTACGGTCTCACGCTGCATAAATGGGCATATATTGAACCCAGGGTGCTCTCAAGTCATGACAATTTATCACTCCCCTTAAACAAACAGGGCAATGTGCGTACCCTGGGCATTCTCTGGAATAACACTGCCGATTCATTCCTGTTTGACATTAAATCATTCCCCGTTGAATCTAGCATCTCCAAGAGGAGAATTCTATCGATTATCGCAGGCATATACGATCCACTTGGACTGATTGGTCCCATTGTTTTCTTGAACAAACAGTTTATGCAGCAACTCTGGCTTTGCAATCTTGGTTGGGATGAACCGATCTCCGGGCAATTACGTTTGGCTTGGCATTCATTGTGCGATAAATTGAGTCTGATTAGCAAAATTGTTGTCCCACGTTCTATTCGTTGCAAGTCTGAGGCAAGTATAGTTGAATTACATGGTTTTTCGGATGTTTCTGAAAAGAGGTTTGGGTGCTGTATTTATATTAGAGTCATTTATCAAGATTCATCGGCCTCTTGTCATCTCCTGTGTTCTAAATCTCGCGTGGCTCCCCTGCGACAGGTGTCATTACCTGGCATCGAACTCTGTGCTTGCTTGTTGTTATCGCGACTCGTATCTAAGGTCGTTCCTGCGCTTTATTCGTTTATTAATGGTGTTCATTTATATTCTGACTCCATGGTGTCTCTTTACTGGATTCATGCCCAGTCCACGAGGTGGAAAACCTACGTCGCTAATCGTGTTGCTGAGATTCAGCGTCTTACGCAAGCCTATACATGGCATCACATCAATTCTAGACACAATCCTGCTGATATTATCTCTAGGGGTGTCACCCTGACGTTTTGCGCGATTGTTCGCTTTGGTGGCACGGTCCCGCTTGTTTGTCTCAATATTCCGAGTCCAATCCTCTTCCACCCTTTTTACCTTCTAATCCGTCGTCTTCTGAAGTCACTGCGGAAGAGAAACAAACCCATAACCTTTCTCTAATGTCTACCCTGGCTGTCGACCTTTCTAAGGACTTTTCTTCGTTGCACCGTCTGACACGCGTATACGCTTACTGTTTTCGGTTCATCAAAAATATTAGACTCTCCAGTGCTGACAAAATAACGGGCGCTCTTACCCCGTCGAAATTCATCATGCTCTTAATTTCTTCATAAAAAAATCTCAGTCGATCCACTTTGCTGCCGAGATTAATTGTCTTCGTAATGGGTCTTCTGTCTCTATCAGGAGTAAGTTGTCTTCTCTCGACCCGTTTCTTGATGCGTCTGGCGTAGTACGCGTCGGCGGGCGCTTTCAGCAGTCGCAATTACCTTATGACAATAAACATCCTATTGTCTTGCATCCTTCGGCTCATATTACTCGCCTTATTATTGAACGCGAACACATTCGTCTACTTCACGCTGGTTCTCAACTCGTGCATCACTCACTTCGTCAGCGTTGGTGGATTATTAATGCCAGGATAGTCATTCGCTCCATTATTCGTAGATGTGTCAAGTGTCTCAGGTTTAGTGCCAAACAGCAGGTTCAGAGGCTTGGTATTTTACCATCTCCTAGAGTCACTCCATCGCGGCCGTTTCTATTCTGCGCGGTTGATTATGGTGGTCCCTTCATGATTCGTCATGGCGGGCAGAAATCCAGAACTCTCTCTAAGGCATACGTGTCTTTGTTCATTTGCTTGCAACCAGGGCCATTCATTTGGAATTGGTTTCCGACCTTACAGCCAATGCGTTTATAGCTGCCTTACGTCGTTTTATGTCCCGCAGGGGCATACCCAGTCAGTTATATTCTGATAATGGCACAAACGTTAGGAAGGCCCGCAAAGTTTTACATGACCTCTACAATCTTTGGCATAATAAGGATGCCACCTCATCAATCAAATCATTCACGGCCTCTCAGGGTATTTCATGGTCATTTATTCCGCCCTCGTCACCTCATTTTGGTGGTCTTTGGGAGAGCGGCATAAAGAGTTTAAAGTTTCATTTGCGCCGCGTGGTAGGCAAGTCTATACTCACCTTCGAGGAGTTTACGACAGTTTTGTCTCAGATAGAGGCATGTCTGAACTCTCGCCCTTTATTTGCCATCTCATCGGATGTAAATGATCCGGTGCCACTTACACCTGGCCATTTTTTGATTTGCGCACCATTAACGGCGATACCGGACCCAGACTTATCTCATGTTCCTATCTTTCGTCTTGGACGTTGGCAACTTCTCCAGAAGTTTGTCCAAGTCAATTGGAAGGTTTGGTCTCGGGACTATTTACACCAATTACAACAACGTCACAAATGGAAATTCGCAAAGGATAATGTTTCCATTGGGGACCCTAGTTTTACTTATTGAGGATAACCTACCTCCATTAACCTGGAAATTTGGTGTAATTACCGCCACATTTCCCTGCCCAGACAACTTAATTAGAGTCGTAGACATTCGCACGCCTACTGGTGTTTTGCGGAGACCAGTACATAAGCTATGTCTGTTGCCAGCGCGGGACGAGACTTGACACAAGGTAATTATGATCATTTAGCACAATGCTATTTTACTCGGCCATTGGCTTTATTACTTTATTATATGACCATTTGGTCAACTTAATTATGATATGTATCATCACAACATTTTCATGACAATTTACACCATTGCGTGTTTCTATACTAAATTTGCAGGTGACTTGTAAGTTCACAACCATGCACTGTGCTATCATCTCTATACTCATCATAGTTTCATGGTGGTATATTTGCTATTTTGTATTTATATGTTAATATTTTGTGTGGCATACTATGTCCTACACATTTACATTTTGATTGGTATTGGGTATGTGTCATGTTATCGGTGGTATTGTTTTATACAAATTTGTTACATAATATTCGCATGGTTTGCAGTTATACAACCATGTATGCATTTCTTGCACAGTTGTTAATATGTGTGATTAATTGTTCTATGAATGTATTTCTCAATTGTTCATCTCATGTATTACATTTGTAACCACAGTGTCGTATTTGTTACTTATGCTATTGCGCTTATTCATATATGTAATTAACTAAATTGGTGTTTATTGCATTTATTATATAACTTGCATTTATGTAAAACATATTGTTTTTTGCGTCTACTGTCTGTAATCACGCCACGCCTAGATTTTATTTTTATATTGTATTTGTATTTTGTGATTATGCATTGCACAATTATTATTCCTGCTTAATTATGACATACATGTCATTACATATGTGCTCGCAATCAGTCAGCTATCTATAGCTTGTTTTCACACAACAATATATTGTAAATTCCTGAAACTTCAGGTATAGCATGACTCGTTCAACTTTATGACGCCATGCTAGATTTACGTCTAAACATGTATAATTTTGTGACAATTTATTTGTTCATTGTATGCAATAGTCTGTACAGGTCTACTGGCCTCAACTATTTCACGTTAACCATCTACGACTTGCATAGGGTTACAATTTATCGGGCCATCTTGGGATGAGTTTCCGATCATTCATTATTAAACACTGTGAAATTATGTACTTTCATGTTTTATATCGTTCAATATTGTATACATACAATATATTTGGGCAATAACTTGCCAGCGCTTACATTTTCAATCATGCATAAAATCACTTTGCACGCCAACGTTGGCCTACTAAACGCTTATCTTTATTCAAGCTTATCGCTAAACAATTAATGCACAACTGTTATCTAAGATTACAACTCAAGGTTCAATGCAGCCTATTGAGATTAACTTTCATTATTAAGAACTCTGTATTTTATATAATAAGTTACTAAAATGTATTAAAAAATCTATTGATTTTTTGCGGGCAGTTATGAACAGTAGCGCGGCAATTTTTGCATTTATAGGTTGGCTAATCTGCGCTTTTAATTTCCTCAATTCATGTCTGTACATCTGGACAGTGCGTTACATACGTTCGCTAGCGGCGGTCGCCCTTGCGCTCGCTGCTATCCTGTCATATTCATTTCTTCTTTGTCGCGACAATTAATGTAGGCCTTAGGCCCAAGACTTTATATATGGCCTTCTAGGCTTTCTCACTAAATTAATTCTTCAGTGTAACATTTTACGACTTGTATTTACGATGCGCTCATTAGTCAATCTTATATTCAAAATTGACACCTAACCATTTCAATGCTGTAAAATCTGAATAATTTTCAATAAATGTATTAACTACAGTCCACTCTCTCTTCATCATTTCTGCATCCTGGCGAATTAATTACAACAGTAAATCGACAATTCACGAACACGTCGTAATTAACAATAATAGATAGATTATTGCAGGATCTATGCGATGAAAATGATAAACATAAACCATTTGCAGTGAAAACGATACTTCTGTGCGGTGATTTACGGCAAATCTTAGCAGTTGTCCTACATGGATCACGTGCAACTTTAATTGAAAATTGTGTCAGGAGTTGGCATAAATTTGTTTATTTTCATAAAGTAAAGTTTACTCAAAATATGAGAGCCTTACGAAGTGAAATAGAATTTGTCGATTTCTTGAAAAAAATTGGTAGTGATAAAGCCCCACAATTTCCTCAGTTTGGTGAAAATATTATTGAAATACCTCAGCAATTAATAGGAGATGAAAATAATATTATTAATGAGGTGTATGGAAATATTTCCGAAAACATACTCTCAGATAACATATTGAAGTCAGTTATTTTAGCACCTAAAAATGATTATTGTACTTTTATTATTACTGATATACTTAATCGAATACCAGGTGAACAGAAAATATATCATAGCTACGATAAAATAATTTGTGATGATGACAATGAAATCAATAACTATCCAGTAGAGTTTTTGAATTCTTTGACTATTAGTGGTTTGCCACCACATAAGTTAGTATTGAAAGTTAATTGCATCGTTTTACTGATCAGAAACTTAAATACAAAGGAAGCATTAGTCAATGGAACAAGAATGCGTATCAAGTGTTTGCATCGTAATGCTATTGATTGCGAAGTTTTAACTGGAACCGCACGCAATAAGAGAATTTTGATTCCACGTATAAATTTAACATATTACGGTACTGTTTTACCATTTAACTTTCAAAGAACTCAATTTCCAATTATACCTGCATTTGCGATGACAATAAATAAGTCTCAAGGACAATCATTCGAAAAAATTGGAATTTTATTGAGGCAGCCAGTTTTTACACATGGTCAATTGTACGTCGAAGCAAGTAGAGTTCGATCATTCGATGGTTTGAGATTTTATATTTCCGAATATAATGGCCAAGGGCATTTAGCAAATGATGAAAGAGTTTTTACAAAAAACATCGTTCACACAGAAGTTCTGAATCATTAAATTCACTTTCAAACTATTTTAAGTTCAATGGACAACATTTATTTTTTTAACCGCCCGGTTTTTTTTATTTAATGAAAAATATATGAAAAAATACGAGGCACGTATTTTTTATTTCATTTTTTATTTTGTATTAATTTTTTATTTAAATTTTATATAATTCGAAAAAGATAGGCAAAATAACTGTGTAGCCTTGGCGAAACCTGGTCAGTATGGCAATAAAAAAACCCAAGGAAATGTCAAAAAACGCGTTATTGCTTTTTAAATATGGCTTAGCCAAGCTAAACCTCATTTTTTCAAATAACTCGAAAATTAATGCATAGAAAAAAAATTAAAAAATTATATAAGCTTTGTACCAGATAATCTTCAAACTGTTTTCGAATTTTGTACCTTACCAAAAATAAAATGTAATCCACTGGAATTGAAAACAATGTATCTTATACTTCTATGAATGTCAAGTCTCATTTTTATTAGCGTTTATTTGATTCAATAATAACATGAAAAAATTAAAACTTACAATGAATTATATCAAAAAATAAAGACGAATACAAGCTGTAATTGTGTTTTCTTTTCAACTGTTACTAACACTAAGTTTTATAGGTATTTCAGGGAATTAAGTCAACTAAACGCTATAACTCACCGTCTGTGGCTTAAGTAAATGTCTTTTATTCAATTGACATGTTTCGGGACGCTTGTCAAATCATCAGAATATTTAAAAAAGGTCTCTTTATACCATCATACGATGGCACAGTCGTCAATATATTAAAAAATATTAAAACCACATAACACAAAACACAAATACATTACACAAAGTACGCACACGACAATTTTCGGTGTACACCACACGGTAACCGATAGCGCACTGGTTCATATTACACTCGTGTCGCGACAATATCGCAACGCAGTATCGTACAGGACATTAGATTTAAAGTTCAGCTGATCATTTAAAACATGTGGCCTGGTAACAGGATTATTATACGCTCTATATATCTCAAACTCCTCAAGGGCGTTCATGTAACGTCCTTTATTACAAAAGTGAAGGGGTATCAAGTTGGTATGAAAATTAGTATAGTTGTGATTTTCATCAATAAGATGTTTAGCGAATTTAGATTTTACATTTTCTGTGTTATGGAAATAAGTGGGTGGCTTATGTTCAACAAACCTCTTGAAAAAACCACGGCCCGTTTGGCCCACATAAAAAGCATCACAACTATTACATATTAATTTTATAAGCGTCCCGAAACATGTCAATTGAATAAAAGACATTCACTTAAGCCACAGACGGTGAGTTATAGCGTTTAGTTGATTATAAAATACGTGGCTTGGACTATAAGCGGATTTATTCCGTTAACAATATGAATATTGCAAGTCGAGCAAATATAGTACGTAATTTTCAGAATATTAAGATCCAGCTTCATAAGACCATTTTACATATCAGATTTAATAAAACTTGTCTGAAGAATAATATTATACCTAATTACGCTCGTATAAAATTTAAATGCTCATCCTTTGCTGATATAAAAACTAAAAGGCACGCAGAATTGTACAGAATTAAAGAAGAATTAAAATCGTTATACAAGAAGAAATCCCATCTCAATTCAAGATTATACAGAGTACATTTGCAATTACTTAATGACGTACACCCGGCCTTGCTTGATAACTATCTTGATTTCATAAACAATGACATACAGCGAATTATTTATCAAATGCGTAGCAAGCAAACAAGCAAATTCCAAAGGTTATTAGAGAGACAACAGCAGGAAGCCAACAACATTGCCTGTAAACATAAATTTTATACACGATTGCAGAACTTAACATCAATAGATCTAACTGAAGAAGAATCTAATTTGTTGAAAAAGGGCTTAAATTATAATTTACCTCGTTCAAAATCTAACTTCAGCCATAAACATATTGCTGCTGAAATTATAAATGCTGAAGCTGTGGTCAAAGCAATAGATGACCAGAAAGTCCAAGATGAGGCGCGGATTTTAATCAATAATAAGCTCAGTAATATCATAAGAAACCAGAATACTAATACTTATTCTTTGGTTCCGTGTACTTTTAATAATTATAATAAAGAACGCAATATCTTAACGGGTTTAAAGCGCAAACTGTCAGACAACTGTGCTCTCGTAACCAAGGCTGACAAAGGCAACACGGTTGTCATTATGGACAATAGTGATTATACTGATAAGATACGGAATTTTATCGCTAACAACAACATTGAGAAATTAAACTCGGACCCTACTGCACAATACGTCAAGTGTCTAAATCGGGGCATAAATAGGAGTGTGCATTTGTTTGATGAGCGAACTAGACGATCGTTAAAGCCCATCAATTCAAGGGCACCCACATTGACAGGGTTACCAAAATTACATAAGACTGGTGTTCCGATAAGACCGTTAATTAACTTCACTACTGCACCTGGTTATAAAACAGCTAAGAAATTGGTAAACATCATTAAACGTAACATAAACATAGTTAATAGTCACTGTATAACCAATAATATCGATTTTGTCAATAAAGTGAAGGATCTAAAGATCGAACCTCATCATAAGCTGGTTTCGTTTGATATTGTTAATTTATATACGAATATACCGGTTGCTGATACTTTACAAATTTTGAGAAATAACCTCGTCAATACTAATAAATTGAATTTTGAAAGTATTAATGAATTGATGGATCTTTTGGAGGTGATTCTTAACCAGAATTATTTCACGCATGACAAGCAATTCTTTAGCCAACATGATGGTGTGGCAATGGGTTCTCCACTCTCTGGCCTCCTTGCTGAAGTGTACTTAAACCATTTCGAAAACTCCTTTATTTTTTCCAATAGTGTGTACAATGACAACATAATATTTTATGGCCGGTATGTTGACGACACCTTTTTGATCTATAAAGGCACACATAGACAAATAGATAGGCTACACACATATTTAAACAGTATTAATAACAATATACAGTTTACACTGGAGCACGAGGACAGTGGTAAATTAAATTTTCTTGATTTGACGGTCACCAGAAATGTTAATAAATTGGAGTTTAACATTTATAGGAAACCCACTACAACTGACACTATAATACACGCCACATCTTATCATCCGGTATCGCAGAAAATGGCTGCTTTCCACAGCATGGTTAACCGCCTCTTATCATTGCCCCTCAGTGACAAGGATTATCAAGACGAACTAAACACAATTAAACATATTGCGGTCACCAATGGCTACAAAAAGCGGTAGTAAATAATATCCTTAAAAAACATATGAGACGAAAAAACATCGCAAACACGCTAAGGGCACCCGGGGACAGTGTGTATAAATACATTTCTATACCATACATGAGCTTTCTACCTAGAATTCTGTCTTCTGTTTTAAACAAGTCAAACGTTGTTGTCACATATAAGACTACAAATAACATTTTAAATAGCCTTCGTACGCGGGAACCAACCGTCCTTTAAAAGAAAACAGGGATCTATAAATTAATATGTAATAGTTGTGATGCTTTTTATGTGGGCCAAACGGGCCGTGGTTTTTTCAAGAGGTTTGTTGAACATAAGCCACCCACTTATTTTCATAACACAGAAAATGTAAAATCTAAATTCGCTAAACATCTTATTGATGAAAATCACAACTATACTAATTTTCATACCAACTTGATACCCCTTCACTTTTGTAATAAAGGACGTTACATGAACGCCCTTGAGGAGTTTGAGATATATAGAGCGTATAATAATCCTGTTACCAGGCCACATGTTTTAAATGATCAGCTGAACTTTAAATCTAATGTCCTGTACGATACTGCGTTGCGATATTGTCGCGACACGAGTGTAATATGAACCAGTGCGCTATCGGTTACCGTGTGGTGTACACCGAAAATTGTCGTGTGCGTACTTTGTGTAATGTATTTGTGTTTTGTGTTATGTGGTTTTAATATTTTTTAATATATTGACGACTGTGCCATCGTATGATGGTATAAAGAGACTTTTTTAAATATTCTGATAATGGGACAAGCGTCCCGAAACATGTCAATTGAATAAAAGACATTTACTTAAGCCACAGACGGTGAGTCATAGCGTTTAGTTGATTATAAAATACGTGGCTTGGACTATAAGCGGATTTATTCCATTAACAAAGGGAATTAATGCAAACAATACACGCTAATGACGTATTTGTACACGCTCGCAGCTGACGTAATAGAACAAAATTCAAAAAAATTTGATGCAATGATTATAGAGGTGTACTCTTTGACAAAAGAACCTCAATAACGTTCAAACTTAAAAATTTAATGAATTACTGTCGAATTTCGACCACTGGGCGACCACTAGTATTCTGTAATACAAAACAGTTCACCTATAGCGCTGCAGAGAGTCGCGTAGTAACGGGAAAGCAAACAGGTCATGTCAACAGCATGCAGTACAGCTGCAGTGTTAATGCTGCTGGGGCTACGTGTTAACACGGCCTACTGGACCGACTAACATGTTTAACAACCATAACAACTCCAGCCGTGAGAAGAGCTTGCCTTCATTTATAACGTGATTATTTAAACGCGAAAGGCAAAAGTTATGGCGTTTGAAGGAGTACACACGATAGGAAAAATGAGTGTTGACAGTCATCCAATAGGACATGTATAACATTCCAGCATTTTTGAGTTGCGACACCAGCTACGACTTAAATAATATTTCAAGTAATAAGTTACAAAAACTTCTGTGTGTGTGTGTGTGTGTGTGTAACAATATTTAGAAATAAGGAGAATATGGTTAGCTAGGTTATTACGTTAAAATTCTATAAGACAATGGCAGTACCTACATTACAGAACGGCTGTAAAAACTGGAACCACTCTCGCAAAGATAAATTAATGATAGGCCTACGTGCATCTGAAATGAAATTTCTACGGAATGAGAAAGAGGCACTCGATTAGATAGTTAAACTAATGAAGATACAAGACAAGATTTTGATATATACACGCTAAACGACAAAATCCAAGATTATAGACAGAAGTGGCGAAATCACTTATAAAGAAGGGATGATGAACGACTAACCAAACGCGCGATATACTGACGAGGCACGAGGAGGATAGAACAGCGATGTAAATAAGACTGATGTCTGAATTGGCAACCGCATAATGCTCTCCCTGTTATACACGTTCCAGCATGCGTATAATTTCCATAATTTTGTATGTAATATAAGTTTACCTAATAATTTCAAACAAAAATTAATTAAGAAAATTATCATTTGTAAAACAGAAATAACACTGTTGCACACCACTATTTAAAAAATGTTCTATACTGGTGTGCAACAGTGTTATTTCTATTTCATTTTTAAAGTATCCAAGTCACTGTATTAAATAAATAATTGCTTATCTAATCCGTCGAGTGACTTACTTGTAATTCCGCTTGACGCGTTTCAGGGCATATGCCCCATCTTCAGAATAATTCCTCTTCACAGAACGTCAGACATTAAGATTAAAATGTAATAAATTAAAATTAAAATCCATGGTTAAAACATTAACTCGTCAAAATATTAAAATGTACTAAATGCACAGAGGAGCACGCACTATCACAACATGAGTTCACTTCGCGTTATAGCCGGTGTACACCGCCGCGATGTTACTCGCGCACTGACTGTCCGAGTAAACTGTTATCTGTGCAACGCATCTTGTATCCCAATGGCCGTGTCGTACAAGGGATTTGACTTGAAGTTGAGTTGGTCGTTTAATATGAATCCGCCGTCTTGTGAGTTGTTCGTCTTTTTAAATTGTTTAAAGGCCTTGTAAATTTCGAATTCTTCTAATGTGTCCATATATCTGCCTTTTTTGCAAATGTGTAATGGTTTAAAGTTGGTGTCAAAATCGGTGTAGTTATGATTATTATTTACGAGGTGACGTGCAAAGTTGGATTTGAGAATGTGGGTGTCGTTTTTTGGTAAATGTTCTTGGAAGCGTTTTTTGAACGCTCTGCCGGTTTGTCCGATATAGAAGCTGTTGCAATCGTCACACTGGATTTTATAGACACCTGTCCTCTGTTTTATTGGTTTGGCAGATTTATGGTGAAGAATTTTCTTAATGTTGTTATCAGTCCGGAAAGTTAAAGTTATATTCAATTTTCTAAAAGTGTTGGTTAATGTATGGGGTAAAGTTCGGCCGTAAATAGAAGTCACGTACGTGCTGTCTCGGTTACTACTCGGTTTTGTTTTCTTGTTATGTAACCTATTCCGGTGTTTTTTGATCAAAGCATCGATCATAGAGCACGTATATCCATTGGCCTTAGCTATGTATTTAATGGTGTTGACTTCCTCCTGAAAGTCACTGATTTCTAACGGTATGGTGAGTAATCTATGTATGAAACTGTTATAGGCGGCCATTTTTTGCGGAAGAGGGTGATGGGAATCCGCGTGTATCGTGGCGTCGGTGGTGGTAGGTTTTCTATATACTTGGTATTGAAAACTATTGTCATACCTTGTTATTGTTAGATCGAGAAAATTAAGTTTATTTTCTATTTCAACCTCGAGGGTAAATTGTATGTTCTTGTTTATATTATTTAAATAGTTTTTTAAATTATTGATCTGTCTTATGGTACCGTTAAAAATGATGAAGGTGTCATCTACGTAACGTGTATATGATACTATCTTGTTATGCCATTTGTTTGCGCTCCTGAACATATGTGTGTTTTCATAGTGGTTCAGGTATATGTCCGCCAATAATCCAGAGAGTGGGGATCCCATCGCTAAACCTTTCTTTTGTATATAGTATTTTCCATCAAATATAAAATAGTTTTGATTTAAAACAACTTCCAATAGAGCGGTTATCTCATTAATTTCATCAGGACTGCGTATGTTAGCTACAATAAGATTATACTTGAGAATATTTTTTGTATCCTGGACGGGTATATTTGTATAAAGGTCTACTATGTCGAAAGATGCGATTCTGTAATTAGGTTTAATTTGGATGTTTTTCAGTTTGTCGATAAATTCAGTGCAACTTTTTGTGCTATGGTTATTCTTTAAGCTTATACTGTTCTTTATTATTTGTACTAGTTTTTTACTGTTAAGTACGCCCATTTCATTCTTATTAAAGTTTATCGATGTTAGATTAGATACGCGCACATAGAATTCGTGTTTACAGGTGACGTTATCTTCGTTTGGTTTTTGTTTACTTTTGAGAGTTCTAAGTTCCTTATCATGTTTTGTATATACACGTTGAATTTTATCGTTAATGTATTTATTGCAATCATGTAATATATTGTCTAATTGTAATGCATGGACACTGTTAAGCAGCTTCAAATGGGACAAATATAATTCTTTGTTCAATTCAGTCTTTTTCCTATAAAAATATCTCAACTCCTCCTTTAACAACATCACCTGTGCACGCTCTTTGATTTTTGTGGCCGTCTTGGAGTTATTGTTTATTTTGATAGAGGCACACTTAGGTACTAAATTGTTTCTGATGCATTCTTTATTAAATTTTATATGGGAATTGGTTTTTAATAATTTAATCTTAATGTTCTGAAATTTCAATACTGTAGATGGTTGACTTGCTTCCAATTTAATATTAATTTTTAAAGTATCCAAGTCACTGTACTAAATAAATAATTGCTTATCTAATCCGTCGAGTGACTTACTTGTAATTCCGCTTGACGCGTTTCAGGGCATATGCCCCATCTTCAGAATAATTCCTCTTCACAGAACGTCAGACATTAAGATCAAAATGTAATAAATTAAAATTAAAATCCATGGTTAAAACATTAACTCGTCAAAATATTAAAATATACAAAATGCACAGAGGAGCACGCACTGTCACAACATGAGTTCACTTCGCGTTCGAGTTACAAAATCAGTAAAAAACTAGTACAAATAATAAAGAACAGTATAAGCTTAAAGAATAACCATAGCACAAAAAGTTGCACTGAATATATCGACAAACTGAAAAACATCCAAATTAAACCTAATTACAGAATCGCATCTTTCGACATAGTAGACCTTTATACAAATATACCCGTCCAGGATACAAAAAATATTCTCAAGTATAATCTTATTGTAGCTAACATACGCAGTCCTGATGAAATTAATGAGATAACCGCTCTATTGGAAGTTGTTTTAAATCAAAACTATTTTATATTTGATGGAAAATACTATATACAAAAGAAAGGTTTAGCGATGGGATCCCCACTCTCTGGATTATTGGCGGACATATACTTGAACCACTATGAAAACACACATATGTTCAGGAGCGCAAACAAAGGCATAACAAGATAGTATCATATACACGTTACGTAGATGACACCTTCATCATTTTTAACGGTACCATAAGACAGATCAATAATTTAAAAACTATTTAAATAATATAAACAAGAACATACAATTTACCCTCGAGGTTGAAATAGAAAATAAACTTAATTTTCTCGATCTAACAATAACAAGGTTTGACAATAGTTTTCAATACCAAGTATATAGAAAACCTACCACCACCGACGCCACGATACACGCGGATTCCCATCACCCTCTTCCGCAAAAAATGGCCGCCTATAACAGTTTCATACATAGATTACTCACCATACCGTTAGAAATCAGTGACTTTCAGGAGGAAGTCAACACCATTAAATACATAGCTAAGGCCAATGGATATACGTGCTCTATGATCGATGCTTTGATCAAAAAACACCGGAATAGGTTACATAACAAGAAAACAAAACCGAGTAGTAACCGAGACGGCACGTACGTGACTTCTATTTACGGCCGAACTTTACCCCATACATTAACCAACATTTTTAGAAAATTGAATATAACTTTAACTTTCCGGACTGATAACATTAAGAAAATTCTTCACCACAAATCTGCCAAACCAATAAAACAGAGGACAGGTGTCTATAAAATCCAGTGTGACGATTGCAACAGCTTCTATATCGGACAAACCGGCAGAGCGTTCAAAAAACGCATCCAAGAACATTTACCAAAAAACGACACCCACATTCTCAAATCCAACTTTGCACGTCACCTCGTAAATAATAATCATAACTACACCGATTTTGACACCAACTTTAAACCATTACACATTTGCAGAAAAGGCAGATATATGGACACATTAGAAGAATTCGAAATTTACAAGGCCTTTAAACAATTTAAAAAGACGAACAACTCACAAGACGGCGGATTCATATTAAACGACCAACTCAACTTCAAGTCAAATCCCTTGTACGACACGGCCATTGGGATACAAGATGCGTTGCACAGATAACAGTTTACTCGGACAGTCAGTGCGCGAGTAACATCGCGGCGGTGTACACCGGCTATAACGCGAAGTGAACTCATGTTGTGATAGTGCGTGCTCCTCTGTGCATTTTGTATATTTTAATATTTTGATGAGTTAATGTTTTAACCATGGATTTTAATTTAATTTATTACATTTTAATCTTAATGTCTGACGTTCTGTGAAGAGGAATTATTCTGAAGATGGGGCACATGCCCTGAAACGCGTCAAGCGGAATTACAAGTAAGTCACTCGACGGATTAGATAAGCAATTATTTACTGTTATTTCTGTTTGGGATCATAACCACTAACAGAACTTTTCTTTTGTATCGGCCATCTAAGGACTACATGCCAATTTCAATTCTTTATTCTTTGTTCTTTCCTTTTCTCCAATATTCTTTCATCTTTTCACTGTGTCTCTTCTTCATGTCTTCAGTTCACTCGAATTAACAGACCTTTACTAATTAAACATTTGTAAAACGTCTGCAAATTCATATATTTATATGATTAATTTTTAAGACTCTTAAACGATCGGCAAGTAATACGTGCCAAACCTTTCTTCCTGACTAACTCCATTGTAATATTTTCAAGCCTAACGTGTCCTAGTGTCGTTTTCGTTTTCACATAATGTTGTGCCGTCTTCGGAATCTGACCGCGGTGGTTAAAGGTCAACGGTGAAAAACCTAACAAACATTTTGATATCACGTTGACAAGCAAGCAAACAAACAATCATACAAAAAAGACCTAACAAATATTGTATTTCAAGAAGACCCTTCGACTCCACATACAGTTTGTTAAAATCCATTTTGTCTCCATTTCGTTAGGTAATTTATCAATAGCTTTGAAACGTCATGCTCAGGCTTTGAAGGTCCATTGTTAACCATGTTGTTGTACGATAACGTCTTTTGATTCTCACACACAGTTTATGATTATCCATTGTGTGTCACGTTGTCAGGCTTTTCAACAAAAACCAATCAATCATCACTTTCAGCATTTGAAGATACATTTTGGTACCGCATTTTTAGGTCTTTCAACGAAGTCCTTCAGCCGTCACTTTGATCGTATGAAGGCGATGCACATCCTTGGGGTTGAATATTAAGAACGAAAATATTACGATGCAGGTAATTTCGGGAGCACGGTTTATCAGATAGAGTATGTAACTTGATATGAAATTGCAATAAATTTTTAGTCAATTTACAGCTGAGATAGAAATAATTTGCAAAAACGTGGTAGACATAGGAATGGCTTCCATAAAAGTCTTTAAAAGAAAAAAAATATAATTTATTTTACATGTTTATTTTAAACTATTCTAAGCAATGCTGACACTATCTTATAAATGTTAGTTAATGGAATATGGAGTTAAACAAAAATGTCAATTTTAGCGGGACCTGAACAGTTATAGCACAAACAGTAAACTGGTATATTCTAAGGTTATCAGTTAAGTCCCTAAGGAGCTGTACCAGACAGTAGAAAAATATTTCAGTTTGTGACTGTGGCCTGCAGGTATTGCACTGTTTACTGCCTTGGATTAAACTTTTGCGGTCTTGTTTTTAAGCTCTGAGCGAAGCAAATCGTCCGTTGCAAAGTTTTAATGCAGACCACACAAAGCCCTCTTGGAAACGTTATTCAGACTACAATAAAATATCTGTTTTACGTTGTTTTGGTATGGTAATGGAAACTGTAACGAAAATCATTTTTTAAAACCATTATATAACGGAGATTACAAAAAACTTAATTTTGTTCTAATAAAGAGCAAAAAGCGATTATACCAAACTGCTTTAATATTGAGGAAACGCGTTAAAAGTGTATTTATTGTGTTATAAATTGTTTGTAGATTTTCTACGATCATAAATAACTAATATTATTATATTATATAATTTATTACTATATTATATTATTAGTAGCAAATGAATCAAATTACATTGCCACAGCAAACGCGACGTAAATTACATACGAAGTCTGTGTGAAGTTTCTTACGTACTCGTCATTTCAGATTAATAGTTGTAAGTTTGGAAAGTCCAAAATATATCCATCAAACCAAAAGGTCCAATCACCAAAACGTCCGACTGTACAAAAAATCCAATGAACAAAATGCTTGTCATTTTCAGACTGTACCGACATATGCTGTCAGCTTCATATTTCCTATAAAATAGTAATATTAAAGCAGTATCTTAGTAAAGCTTACCTCAGTATCTAATAAAAACTTTGACACACAGGCCTCATGTACAACATATTTGCAATCGTGTTTTAAAAGTCAATAAAAGTCAGATACATAACTTGTTTGTAAACTACTTCGTAGCGACAGTTTTCAAGTCTATAAACAACGGGGAAATTGAATTGCTCTCCTCCTCCCCCTCCTCCTATGGCGCTACAGCCAGACGTCGAGCCTTGGCTTCCTCAATCCTACCCTCTACCTCGCTCTATCCGTAGTGAAGGAATTCCATCCTCGCACTCCCAACATCCGCAGCGACAGCGTCTTCCCATATTATCCTTGGACGGCCTTTTGGTCATTTGCCATCCATAGCTCTCCACAAGGATTCTTTTAGGTGTTCGTTTGTCGTCCGTTCTTATGACATGGACAGCCCAGCATAGCCTCCTTCGTTCTACGTACACTTCTACCATTGGTTCGTTACAATAAATTCCTCTACTTTACTAAAATAGTTGTTGAACTGCCTTTAGAGAAAACATAAAATTTGGTTCCTAACATTTTTCAAAATAGTTGTTTCAGGTATTGGTTTTTTGTTCAGGTAATTACGCTGCTACGGCAAAGTTCATGTTATGTACCACGGAACCATTCCGTTTCGCAATTTGTCATCAAACTGCTATTGCACAATTCGTTTTCCGCAAATGGGTTTGCTGTAAATAGCAAAACATATTTATAACACACTTTGTGACGACGAAACATTATTATAAAGATACACCAGGTATGGCTGCACGGCAGCGAGCAGTTACTGTAGCAAGCAGTTTGTTCCAGTCGTGAACTCAACAGCTTTACTGTATATAGAAGTTACCTCTGCATCACTTTGTTGGCACGCCCTATTTATTCCTTAAAGCAGAGAAACTACTTCTAAAGCACTGTATATACTCTTAGTTAATGTACCATAGGAGTTCGTTGTTACCGACTGTATTACATTGTAGGCGACACTATTTTTGAAAGTTGAAAGCAGGGTGGCGGACGTACAAAGGGCTAAAACAAGAAGCTCAAACAATAGGATTGGAAATTCTTTTTGAAAAAACTAAGGAAATGCTAATCAGAATAGGCCGGAGGATGGGTCTGAACTGGAATATTGACTACGAAAACAGGTAGGAGTTGTTTGAGAATTCAACTACTTATGCAGTAAAATAAACTCGGTGATCATCGACGTCGTCGTCGTCGTCGTCGTCATCATCAGCACCATCATCATCATCATCATCACCACCACCACCGCCACCACCATCACCACTATAGCCATTATTAGAATTGTTATCTTCCAAGGTTGATTTCTGCCGGCCCCGTGTAGACAAAGTCTATAATTTGGCAATGTAGCTTTTCTTCGGATGTCACTCGCTCCTAAATCACTCCTTCTATACTTCAGTAGCTGCTTAGAGATGTGGTAACTATAGACTATATTCGTTTGATAATCCCTAACCAATTTAGTTTATATACGGTAACTTTGTGTTAAAATCCAATTCTTGTGGTATATCGGTTCTCCTTACGCCATAATTAAGCGTATGGTGTAGTGATCCTTTCCGCAAATATTTTTGGATCCGAAAAATTGGACTTTTACAAATTAATCAATGTACAGAAGGAAAACATAAGGAGCTTATCAAGCCATTTAGTCTATGTAAACCAGAAATAAAAGAACGCAAGGTCTCTTGTGGAAATACTCAAAATCAATATTTTAGGAGCAAATACCATTTAATCATTCCGTTAGCAGACACTCCTATAAATTATCTGCCGAAAAGGATGAAAAATATATTTTAAAATTTTGAAAACGTTTGCTGGTTGGACAAAGTGACAAACCGAGATGTCAAAAGTAGAGGAACCAGAAGAGATGTGCCCAAAACAGTCCGTCTAAGGAACTCCAGACCTTGATAGAACAAGAACTAAAAGGTCAATTGAGCCTTTCAAAGTAAAAAGAAAATACTGAGACCGAAGGACGAAGCCAAAGACAGTGGAAGATGGTAAGCAAAATTAGCAGGTGAAGTCTGGACACCTGCTCTCAGGTACTACACATAATAAAAATGAAAATGATAATAATATTAGCAGTATTTTATCTTTTACGAGGGCAGGTGGACAAATTTTGTGTACAAAGGATCGGAAGGGCCCACCCTTCGGGGGTCTGTGGATTTGAGTATTTTATACTTGACTCACTAAAAACCACTTCCCTTTCCTCTTCTACGACACTAACCTGGAACTGTTTGAAACACTACTTTGTGTTAAGTTAAGCATATTGTTCTTCAGCCCTAGGTTTACATCTGACTTGTTATTTTCTTATATTGAATTGTCCAAATCTATCTTCTTCGCTCGAAGAATCTCTTCTGCAAAGTGTGCCACACATTGTGTCCTCCGCTTTAATTATCGTTTTAACGATGTTATTCAATCAGATCTTTTGCCTAATATCATCTTGCAACGATCTTCTATGTTGCTCCCGTCTGTCGCAGACAAAGAATGTATGGCTGGCATCGTCCGCAGCTTCCGGGCAGTGTGACTCGGCCTTTCCGACTTTCTTCATGTAAGATCGAAGATACCAGTGTCCAGTCAGAAACTGGGTGAGGTAACCGATCTCACCATGCTTTCTCTCCGCCAATGGCTGCGCCTGGTTGACTAGCCTTTTCGTCCAGCGACCTCACTGTTCTTGCTCCCAATCTCTCTGTCAACTCTCCACCATCTGGCTTTGTACTTCTCGGTGTGCAGCTTCACCACTTACTCTCTTCTTCCTTTCAAAGACGATTTTACGCTCCTTGGCGAAAAGGTCGATCGTTGTTTCTCCGGCAACGACCAAAACAGGCGGCATCGGAAGACAGGCCGATGAAACTCAAAGAGCACTTCGTCTTTGGACCTGGGCTAGTTTCTTCCTAAATAGTCGCAGTAGTGATGCTAGTAGTGGTGGTAGGTAGTAGTAGTAGTAGTAGTAGTAGTATTAGTAGTAGTAGGAGGAGGAGGAGGAGTAGGAGTAATAAGAGTAATAATGACAATGACGACAACGTGATCATGATGATGATGTTGATTGTCTAGTACTAATGCAGGGTACCGCAGCCTTACGTGAACCTTTCGGCATACTAACAAGACAGTATAGCCAACACTGTTATTTGCCTCACAGTTTTATTAATAATAAAGATTATAAAACTAGTAATAATTATTATTATTATAAAAATAATATCATTTGTTACATAACTCTACGAACTGATAGCATTCTAATTTTATTTGTTACACACGTCAACAAAAACTGCTTGATACTTTTTTACTTCTTACGATTTTGCGTGAAGCACCGCTCAACTCTAGTACTAATGTTTACAAAACAAATTCGTGTCAGTTGCCAAGTGGCATACAAGCGGAATAATATATTTCACATGTTTATTTATTTTTTTTTGTTAACAGACATTTATTTCACTTACGTGGCGTACTTGCATTCTTCGCCAAACTGCGCGCACCTGATATCACTAACTATTCTCATTTCACAGTCAGTACTTGTCCATGCGTAAAAGTGGACGCACTCGTCACGGTAATTATTATGCAGACATAGGAACACCTAAATACACACATCACAACGTACTTCACCTCGTGCCAATCTTGATCTCCTAACTCCATAATTTTTCCTCCCTTCAAACCCTATATATGCCCTCTTCTTTGTGTCTCCCGCCTTGACGCCGCATTGATGCTCCCATTCATCTTTAGCGTCCTGCGCTACTCGACCCCGACACTCATTTGGCTGTCCACACACACACACACACACACACACACACACACACACACACACACACACACACACACACACACACACACACACACACACACACACACACACACACACACACACACACACACACACACACACACACACACACACACACACACACACACAATCTCACTTCTGGCTGCCTCCAATTTCTTCGCCTTCGGTCCACACTGGCGTACGTCCCCTCTTAACTTTACTATAGGACTGAAGGGGGCTTGGCCCCAGATCAGCCCAAGAATTGTCCTTCGGGACAAGCCTTAAGCTTCTAAAAAAAACAGTATTTGTTCAGCTTCATGTGATAGACGCTTTCGAAACATTGTGATATATAAATTCGCTTACTTAAGAAATAAACTGTTTTATTCAATTAGTACATTAAAATCTTGCAATTTTAATAAGATTATTAATATGTACCTAGCCATTAGACAAAGATTATCAGCTGTCAGAAAGTACTATTGAAGACTAGTGAAAGAGCTGAGCGCCTGGTTTATACAGCCAATATGCCTAGCTTTGTTTCCTCACAGACAGAAAACAAAGATGAGAATATATAAATCTGATGTCAACAAACCATGCAGGAAGAAGAAATGAGAGAGTGAAGGTAAAGCAGCAACTTGAGACACGAATGCAAAAAGAAGAACAGAAGATACAGTACGCATATGGTGAGAACGAGAGAGGATAGGATAGGAAGAGTGTGCCGAAGTAATATTATTCAGAAGGTACTACAAATATAATACCTCCAATTGCTTCTCACAAATTCTGGTGGATTA
Organism: Magicicada septendecula; assembly: GCA_034769895.1. Lineage (NCBI taxonomy): Eukaryota > Metazoa > Arthropoda > Insecta > Hemiptera > Cicadidae > Magicicada > Magicicada septendecula. The sequence goes on from CM068375.1 coordinate 319,188,587, forward strand.
GATAAAAAGTTCTGAAGGCTATATGAGAACGGCTGAGTGCCTGGCTCATACAGAGAGGAGCTTCCTTCCTTCTCAGACAGAACACAAAGTTGAAAATATATAAATGTGTAATACTTCCGATACCAACAAACTCCGCAGATATAAAAAGTGGGGCAATGAAGGCAAGACAGAAAATAGAGATACAGGATGTCAATGAGACTATCAAGGAACGTGAAAAAAATTGGGACATATAGTGAGAGAGAGGTAGAGAGAGAGGTAGACAGAGAGAGAGAGAGAGAGAAGGGTGGGAAATTAGAAGGATTTGCGGAATGAACAACATAGGGGTAGGAAACATGGCGAGAAGGAGAAGGAGAAGGAGAAGGAGAAGGAGAAGGAGAAGGAGGAGAAGGAGAAGGAGAAGGAGAAGGAGAAGGAGAAGGAGAAGGAGAAGGAGAAGGAGAAGGAGAAGGAGAAGGAGAAGGAGAAGGAGAAGGAGAAGGAGAAGGAGAAGGAGAAGAAGAAGAAGAAGAAGAAGAAGAAGAAGAAGAAGAAGAAGAAGAAGAAGAAGAAGAAGAAGAAGAAGAAGAAGAAGAAGAAGAATTGGGTAAATACAATTATGACAATTACATGGACAGAATAAGTAAACATATAATAGTCTAATGTGTCGAAGTAAGAAACCAACTGAAGAAAGAATCTAGAAAGAGATTGGAAACATATCTTCCTTCCTTCCTGTGGCCAAACAAGCCTTGTAGGATTTCAGCTTCCCCGACAATTGCCTCTTCATTTAATACTGTCTTGTCCTGTTGTTTTCCACTTTTATTGTTTTCTTAGTTCTTCCAGGTCTGTTTTATATTATTTAAATATCTTGTTCTTAGTCTTTCTGGCAGAATGTTTCTTACGGGTAGTATTACATGTGTTTTCTTCATAACTCTATCAATTTCTCCTCTCCTAGAAAGTGACCGACTCACTCCAATCTTCCAGTTTGAATTTCGCTCATTTCAAGGGACTGATGTACAATTTTCTAATTTCTCTATTTTTTTAACTCGCAATTTTTAATTTAGATGCCATACGCCGCTCCTAAGGTTGTCTTTAAGACTTCATTTTCAAAACTCATAAGCTTCTGTGTCATCATCCATGTCTTATTAACATGTAGCATTATTACTGCCTTATTAGTAAGTTATAAACTGTCAATCAGGCATTTTCTGACTGAACGTTTGATGAAGACAAATGGTGTAAAGTTGTAAATGTGTGTTTTTGGCGTTAATTCTTGTAATATTTAATTTGTCTATACCATTTGTATTTATCAAAAGAGAGACTACATGTGCACACTGTGATATTTAAAAAATAAATACTGTGATATTTTTAAAGTTGTATGAAACAGTGGCTAGACCACATTGGATCGCATTCTGTCAAGTTACTTTCGTGTATTTTATTTTCTCTATACTGATTGTGAGTTCCGATTGTTCAGCGGTATTTCCATAGCGGCGAACAGAACTGTCACCTCCTCCTCATATGTAGAAATCATGTTGTATGTAGTGTGCAAATGTCTTAAGTAATTTGGCTAGAAGAAGTTCTACTTTAACGTCGTCCGACTTTTCCGGAATTCATTCAAAGACTTTTTCTTTTTTGCCGCTAGGTGCCACTGAAATAAAGAAGCAAATTTATAAGGAAAACAACAAATCCTTAATACTAAGCGCTAACAGAAACATAGAAAAAATGTAAAATTGTACAATACTAAAAGCGTTAGGAAGTAAAATAACTTTTTACTAAACTTTTTACGCTTTAGTTTTATAAACAAAGGGACAAACGCGACAATAGTAGGTAACAGTAAGTAGTTTCCATTGTCAGTGCTTACAAAGCGTTCTCCACAGACCGGGTCGATAACACTTCCTCCTCTTAACTAAGTGCACACCAACAGGGCTGTATTCATAACAAAAACCATTTAATAAACACATTATTCTTTGCCTTGAATATTTAACGTTATAACAGAATCTATTTATATACGGCATACAGTAAAGAAGGACTATTTATGAGTAGAAGAATATATTTGTAAGCTTGCCGAGGTGCAGAGCGTGCTCACTAGTTTGGCCGTATAAATGTAAAACTATATTAAATGAAATTCATAAATTTTGTTTTTATGAAGCTACCAGTAGAGTTGTTCGTATAGGTCTGTATGATTTCTGGCGTTAGTCGCGAATCACTATAAGGACGTATCTATACATTACTGTTCTGTAGCACCCTAAAACGAATAAAGCTAAGAGAAATATTAAGAAAAACTGACTACTCTACAATTTTTTCGTAAATAATAATTTTAATAAGATATACTTTATTATTTGTTGTATTGCTATTTATATAATATAAATATTAAAATTTCTGAACGCTGCACTGGATTTTTAGTTAACATTGTTACGATCGTCTCACGTATCGTCGTATTGTACAGTAGAAACAAAATACAGACACCAATAAAGTCACTAATTATCAGCTATAATTAGTCACTACAAATAACAATTTGTCCAATAGTAATAATAATGTCAACTGATAGAGTTCCACACTAATTGTAACACAATAATCATTTTGCATTAATCCGCAATCACTTGATCAACACTCTACAACATCGGCAGCCGCTAACTTCTAAGCCGGCCACTGTTGCTTATATAGATCCCGTAGAAGTTCCAGAGTAATTGTCCGTAATCCTTGAAAGCGTGCCAACATAATTTGCGTAGTTAATATTTCTCGAAAAGTCTGGAATACGCTTGAGTACATGGCCTTGATCGAGACAGTCCATCTGCTCAGCGAGTCGAGAAACCTGAGAACGCAAGACATTCTCAACTTTTCGAGATCGTTACGTAATGGTCGTAACAGTATTATAATCATGATGCCAAAATAACAAATAATTTAGTCATAGATTTTAACGAAGATTTAGACGAAGTCTTAGAAATTTCCCTTTGCCTATATCTAATGGTTTTACAAATATGCATAACTGGTAACAAGATGTAAGAATTATTGCGAATGCAGGCGGCAACCTTTTTGAAGGTGGTACAGAATTTTTCATGACATGTTAGGAGATATTAATTTTGCCAAATTATTTATAATATCGAAATTCCACAAAGTTCCTCATAATTTTTGACGGCTCACATTGTCTTTTACGATTTTTGAAACATCTGACAATCATTTTTGGCCCAAGGTTCTGCTGATTTAAAAATATTGTGAACAATACATATTTAGTTGGGATAAAATTATTTTTAATTTTATAAACGGCACATATTTATATAATTTTTTTTAAATGTATAAACAACTTCTTTAGGCCATGGTTTCCTAAGAATTATAAATTTCTAAACTTAAACAATACATTCAGATTTCAATTAAAATTATTTTAATTTGGTACCCTTGAAGGTTTTTAATTTTTTCTCCAAAAATTTTGAAACTTCATAAACTAAATATTATATTTAAGTTTTTTTATGATACTCTCTAATCTGATACTAGATTTAGATTTTTCAATTTTTTCATAAATACTATTTTGTTTTAGGGGTGAGAGGTCAATCTCAAAAAACATTACGACTCTGTAGGTTAAAGGTGCGAACCTAATTTGACGAAAATTATTTGATGTATTCAAAATATTTTGAATTGCTGCAGGATATTTCTCAGTAAAGTTTGCTTACGGCACAGAGTGTTTATCTGCTAGGCAACCCTGCCTTGACATGATCAACTGTCAGACCACTGGGAAACTGTTGTTGCCAAAATACTTAATGCTTCAATGTTGCACACTTTCTTTACTCAGTTTAAATACTCCCCCTTTGGTGAAACATGTCAGAACAGTTTGAAAGACAGAAAATCTTTGTTAATGGTTTTCTTGGCTTCACTTTGCAAGAAACAAGATTAAATGGAAATGACTATTAAAATGCCATTAAGGCATTCAATAAAAGAAGAGAATATATTGTTCGTAACTTTCTAGGTATCTCAGGTATGCTATGCTGTACCTGTGTCCGCCCCCTTCACACACGGACGCGTATAAAATTTTGGGTTTCACAATGAACTTGATTTTCAATTGTTTATTCATTTTGAAAATGTGTTATTTTTAAAAAACATAACTGAGGTAGGACAGAACTAATCTTCTTCTGATAGTTCTTATCCTTTTCGGACGTTGGATGTCATACAGACTATTTTAATTTTCTGTACTGCTGCACGGAATAAGTAAGTTGTATTCATGCCAAACCAGGTCCTTAAATTTCGCAAACATGAAATTTGTCGGTCCCCCAACTATTCTCTTTCCAAGTACTTTTCCCTGTAGAATGGACTGCAATAAGTAAAATCTCTGTTTTTTTTTCTCATGATATGTCCCAGATACTGCTTTATCTTCACTGTGTTAATAGTTTCTCTTTCTTTCCTCATGTTTCTAAGAACTTTAACATTATTTATACGTGGTGTCCATGAAATGCTCAGTATTCTACGGTAAAACCACATTTCGAAAGATTCCAATTTTTTAGTTGTGGCTTCAGTCATAGTCTAAGATTCTACACCGTATAAGAGAATAGAATACGTAGCAGCGTAATAGTCTCATCTTTGTGTTCATTGTTAAATCGTGACTTTTGAATAACTGCTCAAACAGAACTAATATAACAGTGAAATTGATAGGAATATATAATTAGTGCAAATTGCCTGACCCACCGCACTACGCGAATTTTCGTTACTTTCTAGATGACTCTCTTACAACAATTCAATCAACATGACCTGCTTTTAAATTAAATTACATTAGGCGGGGCAATTACGTATACGAAAAGGAACCTGGCAAATAACATTCAGTAAACGTAACCGGTTCTTTATTTAAAAAAAAGTAATTGAGCTGCACTTCAGCGAGACGGGGACAAGAACAATTTACAGGGGAAAGCGACCACTACTGCGCTGATCGATTACCGTCGCCGCGCCGTCTGGCACTGTGTAAGACGTATTATTCCCAATTCACCTGCTAAACACACGGAAACAATGACGCCAATCTTATTTGGGAACATTGTAGTCTCTTCCCATTTTCCTTTCTTATATATTTCCTTTACTCATTCACCCTACCTGGCACACATTTTCCTCTCACTGTTTCTCTGGATTTGACAATCACTCGCTTCCTCTTATTCTGTGATAGACTTTCCATTTTCCTTATTTATCTTCTTTCTTTCCATAAGGGTCTGTAGAATATTGTTTCTGTTGGAAACGAACTACACAACGTTTCAACTACTAGTAATCTGCGGACGTCTTCACGCGTTCGTCGAACTTAATGTAACAATCTGAAACCAACTACTGAAAGAATTTCCAACATCAAACGCAAATCGTTAAAAGACAAATAATTGTGAAAAGGGACACTAAACCATAAATAAAACTATGAAAGCAAAATAAAAACCTATTTACTCTGGTAGATCGCTGACCACAAACTGGAAGCACAACTCTAAAAGAAATTCACATTACGAACAACAAGAAATTTTTCTCAGCAGGCAACAAACTTTTTCGACAATTTGCACATTATATCAGGTTGAAAACTTTAAATTATTACAGTCAGTTGGTGGTATATACCTGAAGACATCTACACATTATTTGTGGTCGAAACGTTGTGTAATTAATATTTTAATGATGGTAATAGTTCATCAAAATTCAATAAATATCACGATATTAAGTCAATACCGTCGACTGTTATGTTTATAGACCTTGTTTTTTAATCAGTTCGTGGATCTTGTCGTCTCTACTATTACTATATACGCATCTAGTCTTTTATTTTGAATGTTTATGGAATTTTATAGTATCGACTGCACTTCACTATTGAGGAACTATAATTCTTAATTAAATTGTTTGTTTTTAGAACATGTTTTAAAATTAAAATAGAAGTAAAAGCTAAATGATATGTTATTGTCCTTCGTAGTTCCTTGTTCGTTGTGTGAACTTGCGTCAGTGTGATGATGCTTCCCGGTTCTACAGCGGAATTACAATGTAAGTAGCAATTATATTTATATACTTTCTACATTGTTGTGTTCAAATTTGTGGTGGTGGTTTATTGACGTTTTTCTCGGTTCACGCTTGTTAGTGAACTATTTTTAGATAAGCTTAAGTTTGTATTGAATGTAGTAGTTTAATGTATTGTAGTAGTAGTACGCCTGAAGACGACCACAGATTATTTGATGGTCAAAATGTTTTAGTGTTAAATTCTAATGATGGTAGTTGTCGGACCAAACCTTTTTGAAATGTTCACGTACTATCAAAAGTTAGGTTTAAAAACCTTATGAAATGTTATCAATGTAAAACACCAATAACAAATCCTGTGTCATTTTATATTTAAAATTGCCTTCGCAGACTAAAACAAAACTATTAAAAGACAAAACTCAAAACAAAGGTTACAATAACCGTAACCATATTGCCAATCGGCTAATAAACAGCGGGAGTAGAGTTGATATGTGTTTACACACGGTCGGTGTGCGTTGTGCATATAAAGAAGGCTTCTGCGGGTCTTAAAATGCGTACCGCGGAGCAGAGACCCCATAAATATTTCATATCGCTGATTTATTCGATGCGAAGATGTGTGAACTTCCGCCGGAACGTGGGATGTAATATATATGCCACAGGAGATTGCCTTCTAAATACGTAACTTTACCATTTCCCGAGTCTGAATGTATTATTACGCGTGAAGGTATAGCCTACATTTGAGTAGGACAGTTAGAGTTCTGAAATGACCTGTATCTGCTTGGGCACATCTTCAGAGATATGGAGATCATGCCTAATGATTTAGGGCACAGCACGTGGATTAATGCCATGCAAACATAGGAATTGTGACTGAACTGCGGCTACTATAATAGGCTAGCCGTGAGTAACACTGAGATAGAACAGGTCACAAAGTTGCAGTATAATGCTAGCATATGGAGGATAAATCTAGGATGTGCAAACCAGAATGAACAAAGCTAAATAGACCTTCGCTTGGCTATGTCCTGTATGGATCTGCTGCCGCTATTTCAAATCAAACTAAATTAAAACTCGTCAATTCCAACGATTAACAATCGTCTTGTAAGTTGTGTTCCTGTAAAACGTGCAAAACAAAAGTCTCATAGCTCCAGAGACTTTTATGTCCGGGAAAAACCATAGAAATATCTGGGAGAGTGGATTTGACATAACTTTAAACACGTGTAGATTTTATTTTCCCTGTTTCAAGTAAAACAATTTTCTATCTCTATATGTAGTATTTTATTGCCTACACAGACAATGAAGGCACATACAATATATTGTATTTTGTATTACTACATACGCACAGAATTTTACTGAGCTTATCGGTTTGTAACTGACTAATTTCGTATGAAACAACAATTCCTTGTACATGAAAAGTGGAAAACATATATATAATTATTTATTGTAATTACTGTAAGTTATATGAATAATAAATAATATTTTATATTTTGTAACCAAAAATACATTTTATGTTTTTATTACAACGTTTCGACAGATTTTATATTACTATCATCTTTGCATAACAGTTGATTGAATACCATTTAAGGAAATAGAAGGAGTACTTTCATGCATGCAGTTGGTTTAGATGGGATAATCTCAGAACTGTTGACATACTCTAGTACATTATTGAAGTTTAGATTGCTACACGTTGTTGAATATTTACTAGACGAGATGCAGAATCCCTCGTCAAGGTTTTTTCAGCTTCTCAGATAGGTGATAGAATGCCTGCTTATAGATAGGTGATAGAAAGCTTATACCATCAAATTATAGATTATAAGCTTGATAAAGCACTTACAAATTATATGGAAAAAATGATTAATAACTGACTTCATTCTATCTCGGATATTAAAATAAAATGAAATCTGACGGTAACATAATATGTAGAATGCTGTGTTCTTTTCTCTATCGTTGTTGTGCATCAATATGTTACGTAATGGAATAAATTGATTAAACGACACTAATGGCTTGAGTTGCATTAAGTTCAATTGTCTTGTGTACTAACCCCACCCGCAGTAATCGTCACTCACGGTTGTTGTGATAAATAATTCTGTTGTGGTTATAAATAATTATGTTGTTGATAAAAATAAGTACTTAATTCGATTGTGGATTCATCATTGGTGACAACACTGTTCATTAAGTTATGGTCAGTGATAATTAATAAAAGATTTGAACTGCTTCACTCCGGCGGGCAATGGTTGCTACCAACTGACTCCAGAGGTAAACATAACCTGAACTCAAACCACTAAAAGACTGTTGACTGAATAAACTAACTTCATACTCCATCAATGTTGTTAAAAGGCGATTTATTCATAGTATTATTGGATTATTAATCCTTTGTTCAAACAATTAATTCAATTATTCATTCTTTACAATAGTCAGTTACTTTGTTGAAACTCATGTCTCAGGTTTGGTAACACGGCCCATAAACCGTTTTGTTGACAAAATTATCTAAGTTATTTATGTACAATTATGTTCTTTTAACTGCAAGATACGGAACGAAAAATGTCTGTTACTAATGTAAAACCTCGTAATAGGAGAGTGATTACATATAATATTACTAAATACTTAATCTCATATAATAAAGTTAGTCTGAAAATTGACGTAAAATTTGGAGATTAGCATGTGACTAAGAGTTCACCCATATTTAACCTCAATTTACAATTAATGTACATTTTATAAAAAGGTAAAACTACTATATTAATAATGGTTGTTGGTTGTGTAGTGTTGACAATAGATACATGGGTTCAATAAGTTCAAATAGTATAGTCATATAATGTGATAAATTAATTAAGTATATTTTATAAATCACTATACTTCCTTAGTTCCTTTTCTAAAATTGTTATATTCACTATTCACTTTTAATTAGCATTCTTTGCTTTATCATTACACCACTCTTCGCTACACTGTTACTCCAAGTCAATTTACTTCACTTCTTGAAGGTTAGGACGCCCCGTGTTTACGTTCGGTACCGCACTGAATTATGGGTAACTGGCGAATTATTTGTGCCCGGATTTTGTCATCCGTACTGCGTTAAACCTTATGAAGAACTGTCTGTAAAATCAAGGGTCACCTCGCTGTTCCTACCTGTGCCACCGGGGGGAATGATCGTTATAAGAGTTTTGATTGGTTGGAATTCATGATATTCCTTCATTAAATCCTAACCCCCGCGTTAACAAAATTATTTAATCAAAATTATTTAATTTTGTCAGAAGCGTGGGTTTTTGGGTTTGAGAGTACAAAAATGACGCCAAACGTTTTACTAAAATCTACAGAAATAGTTTACAATGGATATTAATTCTTTATTCTACCTGTGAACACTAATATAACTCTACCATCATCAGGCATTTGTCCTTCTAAACATTTAGACATCTCACAATGCATAATTCTGTTCACTATTAACAAAGGTAGTATTTCTAACTTATGTTCTAACAAAATATTATTATTAAAATGTCTTATAGTTATCAAATTAATATTTTGATATTACGAATAGTTAATTTTATTAATACAAAGTGCTTTGCTGTTGTTAATTAACATTATAAACATTCACTTGTGAAATAAATACATAATCTGTTCATAGGCTTCATGATGCCTATAGCACTATGAGCTAGTTTTACTTCATACAATATACAGTAATAAGTAACTTATGATAGTTTACAACACTTGGTACTTGATTCTAAATAACCATACCAAATTTGGATCACTTAATTTTGCTCAAGGCATACCTTTTTTCCTGTACATTATCATTAAAATCACATGAGTTCTTGTACAATCAGGCAGCTTGTTAGTTATTATTATTTCTTTATTATTCGATTGATATCTTATTCCTAATTAAACATCTTAAATATTAGTAAGTTTTACAATAGGTTGTTTCAGCTTAACCTTCTTTTTTTCGTGCGATTTCCACTAATGAACCTTGCATCTTGTTGCAACAGGTCATGTGCATTAGGTGTATTATTAATGGTTAATTTAGTAACAATTAGTAATTGGTTTACCTACGAATAGTTTGTTTACATATCATTGGTTATATTAATAGTATTTACTCTCACTTTTTTTGGTATTTCTGTGGTTTTCTAATGTACAATGTTAGTACTTCCTACTCTAGCACATTTCATCAGGTTAATTACATTAATTACAATAATTGCAACATCTTGATGATCTAATATCTGTCTTAGAATGTTGTTTATGTTATCTAGTTTCACCTAGATATAACACATAATAGTTTTATATCATTTTTTCTATATATTTTGTAGTTACAAGTGTAAATTTACTGCTTTTTAGGTTAGGTTGTCCACCTTTTACGTTCATTAACTAAATTTATTTCCCCTGCTTGGTTTTTAATAGTTATTTTAATTACTTAGTACTATCTGTTAATATTTACTAATTATACTTCTGATTACTATTATCAAGTCTGTCTTATTCTATGTACATTTTTTATTTACTATTCAGTCCTCTCTGATATTCAGCTGGTTACATAAATGTTATGGTTGAAGTTAAGATACACTATACTCGTATATTATAGCTTGTCATGTGGTTCATATTCATTTGTTATTACTTCACTCTCCAAATTTTATTTGGGTAACTTTGAATTTAAGTCTCAGTTATTGTTATTGTCATGTCATTTAGTAAGACTTGTTCGTTATTTTAATACTTAATTTTCTTCTCCTTTGGGATTCTAAAATCTACTTTATTTATTCTGTAGACTTTTTATTCTTTATTTATAGTGATTGAGTTAGTTTAAACCTCTTTTATTATATAATACTAACTGTTTTTATTCTTCACTTGATATTACCTATATTTCATGATCACCCATCCCTTACAAGTTAATCTTGGATTGTTATGGATCTGTCCTATGTATAGTTTTATAGTTTATAGTAGCTTGTAGTTCTATATACTTTGGTTTCGTTACAATATTTTGCTTCTGGACAAACAGGCAGGATTTTGTAAGAGCCGATATTGTATTCTCTTTGAAAATATTGACAGAAAAAAGGAATTCAATTTGGAGACACAGCTTGCTTTCATTGACTACAAGAAAGGATGTGATAGAATTAATAGATACATTCTGTAAGGTATTGTAAATATCAGGGAATATTCTAAACATCTAGTAGATGTTACAAGAAGCTTGTACTATTGTACAAGTATAGTATTGTGTATAGGAGTGATTTGATAAAAGAGATTTGATAAATCAGGGAGTGTGCCAAGGCTGTAATATGTCTCCAGAAATATATAACTCTACTGGTTATATAATTACAAAGTGGAATTTGCGAGCAGATCCCGGAATAAAAGAAAATAATAGAACATACGTGAATATAATTTTGTTTGCCGATGATCAAGTAATCATCCAAAACAACCAATGCGAACTTCGAAGATCAATGTTCCAGTTACAGCAAGTCTGCTCAAGTTACAACAATTTCTGTGGAGAAGACAAAAACTATGGCATTTATGGGTAAATTCCTGTTATGGGCTACAATTTTATTTGGATAATAAGGGTATTCAGCAGGTTTCACATTACCGCTATCTTGGTTGTGATATCGCCTAAAATGTGGATTGCGATGTTGATCACAAGTTGGCTACGTTTGAGACAATATGTGGCACAATTGATCGAACGCAGTTAAGATAAACTAGAAAAGAGACTCGACTAAAATTTTATAAGGTAATGGTTGTGCATAGGTTATTGTATAGTTCTGAAACTTGGATTTCGGCGAAAAAACATTGAGTCGAATACAGGCATCGAAGATGAGATTCTTGCGACCTGCTAAAGGCTGCGCACAAAGGGATAGACTCTACAGTAAAGATATTCTAGAAGAGATTGTCATTTTCAAAATCTAAGATTGTAGTGCAGATAACACAGAGAGATGGTTTGCTAATCTGAGGAGGCTGCCAGATAGCAGGTTACTTTAGGGATTTTGGCAATACAAGCCTGTCGGGCAGAATTCGCCTAATCCCTGATATAGAAAAAATATCATCTTTATATTTTCACATATTACTGTCGTCACTTTTATATTAATTCACCTGTCCTGTCACCATACAACCTTTTCCAACCTCTTACATCATTACTTATCAAATCATCCTCTACGTTATCTCTCCACCTTTTCCTAGGTTTTCTGCCTATTGGTTTCCAGTCTGCGACTATTTTGGTTGTTTGGAAATTCGTTTTACAACGCAGGCATTCTAATCTTCTCCTGTTGACTGGACTATGTTAACATCGTGTATTAATTAATCCAGTTCATAATTCGTTCATGAAAAAAGTTACAGTAATATAAAACACGGTTGAAACATCGTGAAAACAATATATTATTGTTTATAAAATATAATATTGTATTTATTATTAATGTTTAAGTAACAAGAATAATGTCAGTGATTATGGATATAAAAATACTGTTAAAGCAAGTTCTTTAGTTTTATTTATTTATTTTGTACTATTCCTGCTCACAATGAAAATATAGACCGAGTATTTTGAATAATACAAATGAGGTGAACAAATGAAAGACACAAACTATATATGGATTCTATTAAATGCATTTTGATTGAGCAATACGATTTCAAAGTCTTAAAATACATACTATACAATTACTTTGGAAAAGTAATGAAAATCTGTTAAAAAAGATCATATCAACTAAAATTTCATAAGACTAAAGCAAAAACTTTCAATAAATTAAAAGTATATTGTTGCTGTGTCTTATAATGAAAGCAACGACGTTGTAAATAAGTTGCATAAATTCAACCTTATGTGAGAGACCATCAGGCAAACCCTTAAGTCAGCAAGTAAAGGAACACGCCTAAAATTCTACAAGATGATTCCCGCACACATTTTTATGGGTCTGAGACCCATAACAAAAGGCCAGGTCAGTCGCATCCAAACGGCTGAAATAAGATTTCTCAGGGACGTGGCAGGGTATACTCTCCACGAACATAGAAGAAACACAGATATACGGCAGGAACTAAATATTATGAGTATACTCGACAGGATCGCCCAGTATCGGCTGAATTGGTGGGAACATCTTTGCCGAATGGATGACTGGCGCATCCGCAAACAACTCTGGAACTATAAGCCAAGGGGACGGAGAGGTGTGGGACGTCAGACGAAGCGCTGGAGTGACCAGCTCTAATCTTTGAATATTTGAGACTGAAACAAACCATCCTTGGTTTAGTCCGTGATGATGATGATGATGATACTGTTACTGAAAAGAAAGATGAATTTCATCAAAAGTTTTTCAAAATAAATATTAAATTATAAATAAGATAAATTAGGGAATTTACAAAACTGTTTTAATGTAATCGAGGAGTTTTTTTATGACGAACATTTTTTAATTATCATAAAATCAAACTTTCAGTCATAAATTTATTTTAAGTATTAGTTCTAGAGGCATATAGTACTAACTTAATTATCGTGAGAATAAATACTCTCCTGTGTTACACATCGAAAAAGTATGAAATGTCCTCTTTTATTCAGTTTGAAACTGTAGCAATACCAAGGAATATATATGCCCAATTAATGAAAATCTTAAGTAAGCTGAAGAAAAAGAATATCAAAGATTATAAAGTGAAAGAAAATACAAAAAAACTAAACACTACGTATAGCATGTGGAAGCAAGGAAAAGGGTTTTCGCGGCGAAAATAATACTAAAACATTATCCCTTCAAGCATCTCCTCCATTACTATTAATGAATGAAAACAATGGTTTCCAACCTAAACTCAGGAACTACCGGTAGGCCGTATCATGAACTACCAATTTTCGATAAGTATCGTAAAAATATAAAAGGCAGTATTTAATTGTAAATAACTAACATGAAGTAATTTACACATTTACCATATGCTACTCGTACATATCTTTAACGGAAAAATCTTTATTATGCCAGTATAACATTGAAGATATTAGAAAGCTAATGAACATGGAACATTTACAATGTGAAAACTCAGGTTAATATGAACACTAAAGCTAGAATATTCACATCTCAAGCTAAGTTGTTTGTAATCTTAGTAGGTGAAGTAGAAAAGATTCGGTGATTCGATTTCTATTGTGGTTGAGAATTACCTTGACTCTGTTGAACATGCTTTCCCACGTGTACGTACTATACTTTCTGTCCAAAATTTTGCAGGTTTGGATATTGTTACTGAGATATCAGCTTAACGCTGGAACATGCATTCCTCAATCAAAATTCCAGTTTTTTTTTTCTCGGAGGCTTTACTGTTTAAATGCATTAATATTATAGCTACAGCTTGTGGTTTAAAATTTGTGAAGTTTGTTATTAAAATTCCTGTCAAAGTCTCAGCTACCAGCACAGCGTAGATAACTAAAATGGGAGTCTTGTTCAGTTGGGTTGTCATTAATAAAGAACTTTGTTCATACTGGAGTAGTACCACGGGTTGCCATAATCTTGTTCTCATAACTGACAATCTTTAAGTTACACGCCGAAGCATTTCTACTTAGAACAAAGGTTTTGTAAAATATTTAAATATAAAATTTCTACTTAGATTGTGAAGTGACAACTGCTGTTTATTCTCTGTGTCCCCAGTCAACTGGATGTGCCAATAATTCCAATTTATTCTTGGACTTAATGGTAAAGCTTGTGCAAGTAAGTTTCTATTTTGCATATACATAGTGTGTGCAAATAGTAATAATTTAGGAGGCTGATTGCATCCCTGTCTCAAATCTTTATTTGTGATGATTAAATTTCCGATAAACTTTGGCTTTTTATGGTTAATTACACTGTATAATACAAACTCTTTATGCACTGTATCAGTAAACAAATGCCTTATTAAATTCTTAATTTTAACCTCAATTTTACTGTAAAAAGTTCAAAACTAAACTAAAATGTCACCGTTATTATCATCATCTGCAAGGATTAAACCGAGGATGGTTTGTTCCGATCTCAAGAAGGCAAAGTCTAAAGCTCGTCACTCCAGTACCTCTTCGTCCCTTCGGCTTATAGTTCCACGGTTGTTTGGCGTTGCTGCAGTCAACCGTTCGGCAAAGTTGTTCCCACCAATTTGTTCGATTCTAGGTAATTCTGTCAAGTATACTCATAATATTCAGTTTCTGCCATATATATGTGTTCCCAAACCAAAATCTGAACTAAACTAAAATTCATAAAACCAAAATTGTGCTGTGTGTTTTTATTTTTCTTTGTATCATCTCTCATTGTACAAACCCATTGATGATCAAGGTGTAGCCTATTAATGCCTTAGACTGAGAATTCGTCTACTGCGTGGTAAAATAAGAGCGATCACTAAACTGTTCAACTTCTTCGACAAGGACCGACAAGGCTTCCTTTGATGAAGGCCGCCATTGGTCAATTGGAATCGGCAGCCGTAAGGGAAGTCAGAATACTGGATATGTCTCCAGTTCCGACCGGCTTTGGCTTTGCCGGAGTCGGATAAACTTGTAAATTTATTACGTTCCTCGGTTAATCTTACAATGTCTGGCTGGCAAGTTCCACATAACATTACACATTATAGCTGACTTTTGAACGATTAAACGAACAACAATAGGATTTGATACATTTTAAAGATTTGACACTGTTGCACACCATAATAGGAAAACATTTTCCGATTAGCGCTTTCAAGCGAAATTTTCGATAATATGATAAGCTGTAACGTTTAAAAGCGCTAATCGGAAATTTTTTTCTATAGTGGTGTGCAACAGTGTTATTTCTGTGTATGAATATAACCACTAACACAAAGTTATTAATTAAATATTTTAGGATTTGTTTTAGAATATATATGACTTGTCTCCCGACTATTAACCCGTGGCCACGCCGGCCTCTACACGATATTTTGCCACAGTACTGTGGTTAACTGACGAGGACCGTGTCAGTTACCGACGATGTCAGCGACCGCTGTCACTCTGACGATGGTCTCCAGAGAAGAGGCCGAAACGTCTGTTCATATCGGCGTGAGTGGACCACGGCCTAATAGTCCGGAGAGACGTCAATTATATTCTTACACAGTTGACCCCGGCCGTGAAAGTCTTAGGTACAGACTTTTGTGATTTGCTGAGTACATAAAACTTCACAGAACTGTTCTGTCGCTTCGTGACATGTCCGCTTTTGTTAATTGACAAACACTAACTTTTGCTGAAGAGTTTGTAATTACTTCCTGTTGCTACCCAGTTGTTGTTAAACTGTTTACAATTTATTTGATGTAGGGTCATTACGTAAACACAACAGACACAGGTACAGACGCGGACCAGTTCAGTGTATCAAGCAGTGGAGTACAATTAGTTCCCCAGTGTAAGCCCTGCACATTGACTTGACAACTTTATTGCATGCAGCTGACATGCTCTGTTTGTTTTCTCGTTGCTACGCAACCCTCTGCAACGTTTTCAGTTAACTTTTGTATTACGTAAGATTGTATTTGCTATTGTGTCTACAGATATTTAGGTATGATGTTTCCCAGGAAACGAAGTGAATAGGACAAAGGTTATCCGACAGATGAACACAGAGTTGCTGAATGACAAGATTTGCAAAGCAACGAAAACTGCTAATTAGAACGTTATTACTGATATAAATCTACCTCTGAGAAGCTTGACGGTTGAGCAAAAAAAATAGAAACTTCATCATCACCATCTCCACAGCCAAGATGCCAAATCCAACGCCAAGGTGCTGCCAAGGTGCTGCCTATTCCGCCTTCATAAATCCTCCAGCCATCTCTTGCTGAGTCTATCGACACAACTGTGTCTTATAAGTTAGTATATTCCTACTTGTTTGGACAGTATAGAATCTTTCATTCTTTCAAAGTGTTCTTTCCACCGTTGTTTGTAATCTTTAAATGTTGTATCAAGTTAAGATTTGTAACTCTTCTCTTATATCCCCATTCCTTATACGTTCAACTTTAGAACACAATTTAACTCCTCTTGAAAACGCCATTTCCGAGGCCCCTATTTTACTGTCATGTTTCTTACTTGTTGTAAATAATTCACACTCATAACACAGCACAGGGGCTGCCATAACTTTTAAGGACTTTATTTTTGCATCTCGACCTTGTTTTTAAAAATATGGTTGATTGTTCCAGAGATCATCTGGAACTTACCCAACTTAACATCAATATCGTAATTTCTATCATTGCCAGTATCATTTCTCAGATAATTAAAATGGCTTACCTAGCATTCGATCACTAATCATTATTCTTGGTGTTATTGGCTCCTTGCTTAGAAATGCCATTACCTTTGTTTTGTAGTAAAGATTTTCATATTGTATTGTTTGCGAATCTGATAAAGAATAGAAATTGATTTTTACAAATCAAATTCAGTATTTTGAAGTACAAACTAATCGTCAGCAAAGAACAGCAAATAGGGACTCTTGAGAGTCAATGCATATAGATTGTTGCCGATACTCAGCTGCGATTCGTCTGACAGAACACGGAGCTCACCAGATGATCCGAGATATAGTTCAGGAACAGCGAAATGTACTGAACACAGAGAAATGACCACTTCAAGAGGATGGGTAATGAAACTTGGCCAAAAAGAGTTTTAAAAATGGACACCTCATGAAAGAGGCACTCTAAGAATGCTAATTAAGCTGGCAACATTGCTACGCTTATAATTGGTGGAAGGATATGGAGAATCTTTAAAGTAGCTACTGATGTTAGCCAGGTGGATTACCGATCAACCTTGCTCTTCAATCCAGCATCACACAAGTTAATCTGAATCTTGTCACTTACGGAAATATCACCTACAGGCTAACACAGGTGCATGCCTATGCAGATGATATCGTTCTGGACGTCAGGAATATGACTGCTCTTGTAGAAGTGTTTAAAAATCGGCAGAAACAAGGATGCCAAATGAGTCTGTAAAATGAATGAACAAAGCTGTATGTATAAACATGAATGCATTAATGGGAATAGTAGGCTGTATAATAAAAATTGCAAAATGAAGAATTGCACATTTCAAGAGGTAGCAAGTTTCATTTATCTGGGACGGATCTGAACAATACAAACTAGATATCACAAAAAACTATAAAGAATGAAAAAGATGGAAACCGTGCGTAATGGTAAAAGATGCATATGTTTGACATTCTTGTTTGATACAGAGCAGAGGAAACGATACGTTGCTTGAACTGATGAAATCACAGTTTTAAACAGTTTTTTCTAACATATGTACAATGTAATCGTTATTGTGTTTATTACAGGAATTATATTACTGTCCGACATAATGTACCAGACCATTTAACACTGGTATTTTCTCGGTCAGAGATGTTTGAAAATAAGAACAAAAATCGTAACCAATCATCAAATTGACTTTCGGGGACAACACACCGTGGTAGAGCATATCTATATTGTATGATAAAAGGTAAATAATGACATTATGGGAAAGTACTGCTGGCTTTTATAGTAGCGCAATGAAGTAGCATGAAGCGAATTGTATCAAACTTATCATGAAACTGTTGTAAATCGTAAAGTCCTAACTGTCTAGCACTTGAAGTGCACACGACTTTGAAACATTTCCTATCGCCACGGTAGATGGTATTGGGCCCAACGTTGTACTTGATAAAACAGAGGTGATCATAGAGACTGTCTAATCAGAACAGATTGGCAACACATGCAGATGGTACAGAAACTGTATTACTTTATATGGACAGATACATTTTTACAATAAATTTATAAATATGTTTAGACCAAATACAGTATTTGCAAAAAAAAAGTGAAGGATGAAGGCAAATAAAGGAAAATAGTACAAATGATAGGCACTGCCGGAAGAGAAAGTACCCCCCTCCCGTAACGAAAACGGAAACAAATTACGGCTGCTAAATATTCCGGTACGTGACTTGACAAAAAGGGTGTCTGCAAAGAAGAAACACTGAAGAAAGAACGTCACCTGACACCAAAACTATGAAAGTTGTACTGAATTAAGGCTAGACGTTAACAACTAACAATGAAAAATCTGTTAATATGGACCTAGAATCGCAGCTCTAAAGAACTGCGTAAAGAGTATTAGAAAACAAAAAGCGACGTGGTAAGAAATTCAATAATACTACGTGATTTTAGTGTATAAACAGTACATACAAAATAAATAAAAATAATATAATTGCAGTTCATCCGATAAAGCTGGTAGACGAGCTGGAGGACACCCTCATCCGCCATGATGCCGTGTAGGCCTATACCCACAAGGCTTGTTCATGCACATCACATGCGGAAACCACAAACAAATTACGTACAAGATTACCACATGATGGCACTTGGGCAACCTATAATTTATAAAAACGTAGAGAGGACTATAGAAAGGCGAGCCAGAGGCTAACAGAAGGTCTAACACAAAGAAAAAATGGTGATTAAATTTGGTGGCAGATAGATGCTGCTTAATGAATGGTGACGTGTAGAGTCAACGGAAGATAGATTACTGAATCCGGAAGATGAGCAGCAAAATAGTAAACAACGGGGTGAATAAATGTATATCCCGATAAAGTAATGGTGAATGTTGATTAGGATGAAGTAGAACCTGTAGAATAGAAGAGTCTAATAACAGGAGGGAGGGGATGGAAGACTAACAGAGTCACCAATAGCCTGCAAACCACATGGTAAAGTATAGAGAAAGGCTCCTTGGCACTTGAACGTCTGAATGAATGGGGAGAGAGAGAGAGAGAGAGAGAGAGAGAGAGAGAGAGAGAGAGAGAGAGAGAGAGAGAGAGAGAGAGAGAGGAGAGAGAGAGAGAGAGAGAGAGAGAGAGAGAGAGAGAGAGAGAGAGAGAGAGAGAGAGAGAGAGAGAATGAGTGGGCGAGTGAGAGGGTGAGAGAGAGGGAGAGCCAGATGGGGAGGGAGAGAGCGAGAGAAAGAGAGAGAGACTGCATGAGAGTGAAATTTGGAGACTCACCCAACAAAGAGATAATACACAGCCACAGTACAAAACTAAATTATTTCAAAATTAAAATATTTAGTGCTGGATTTCGTGAATTTTTGCCATTTATTTGTTGTATGATTAAGGAAAATTATGACATTGTAGAAATATATTTAAAAATCGGTGTGCAGAACCAAACATGACTTCCATGTTCTAATATTTATATTTAAAATCATTTTCGAAATGAAATATTTCCATAGAAACTACTTCTTTCTACTTACTGCTTCAGCCTTAACCACAGTACTGTGGTCACTAACGTATACCACCTCACGTTATCGCGCCCAATTTTCACTGACGTTGGAAGTTGATGGCACTGCCGAAACGTTTGGTTTTGCAGAAAACATTGGTCTACGGCCAAATAGACCGGGACGGAATTTTAACAACAAACTACTTCTTTGTTGCCGATAACGTAGTACAAATATAAAAAATTATCCCCTCCCCCTTCAACTATAATTTTCATTTATAGAAAATTACTCACACCCCGTTCAACTAGCCTCTGCATTTAAAGATATTTCATCTACGTTTCTACAGTGGATTATTAAGATTTTCTTATCAGGATACTTTATTTATCAAAATTAATTACTTTACTCTTGTTACAACAAAAAATGTTAAGGTAAACTACCCTTTCCCCCTAAACGATCTTCACCAAAATCAATAAGCCTTGAGTCCTCTACAACTCCGGCACAAATGTAAAAAATTATTTGATTCTGTTTGAATTTACGGCAGTTATCGTTCGTCATAAAAAATTTCTCTTGTTACAACATACAATTTTGCAGGTAAACTACCCCTTTCCCTTAACCGATCTTCACCAAAATCAACAGACCTTGAGCTCTCTACAATGTAGGGAAGTATGCAAAACATTATTTGTTTATGTTTGAATTTACGGCAGTTATCGTTCGTCATAGAAACAATTACTCTTGTTAAAACATTAAAAGTGGCAGGTAAACTACCCCTTTCCCGTAACGGAACTACACCAAAATCAATAGGCCTTGAGTCCTCTACATCTCAAGCATATATGTAAAAATTTATTTGATTCTGCTTGAATTTACGGCAGTTATCGTTATTCATGGAAAACGTTCTCTTGTTACAACATAAAAAATTGCTGGTAAATACCCCATTCCCTTAACCGATCTTCAACAAAATCAACAGACCTTGAGGTATCTACAATTGAGGAAGGTATGCACAAAATTATTTGATTCTGTTTAAATATGCGGCAGTTATCGTTCGTCATAGAAACAATTACTCTTGTTAAAACACAAAATGTGGCTGGTAAACTACGCCGTTCCCTTAACCGATCTTCACCAAAATCAACAGGCCTTCAATATTTTACAATTGAGGAACGTATGCTAAAAAGTATTTGATTCTGTTTGAATGTGCGGCAGTTATCGTTCGTCATAGAAAAAATTACCGTTGATAAGACATAAAATGTTGCTAGTAAACTACCCCTTTCCCTTAACCGAGCTTCATCAAAATCAACAGACATTGAGTTCTCTATAGCTGAGCAAGGCATGCAAAACATTATTTATTCTGATTGAATTTACGGCAGTTACCAATCGTCATAAAAAAATTACCCATGTTAAAAGATACAACGTTGCAGGTAAACTACCCCTTTCCTAAACCGATCTTCAACAAAAACAATAGGTCTTGAGAACTCTACAATTCAGGGCTGTATGCAAAACATTATTTGATTCTGTTTGAATTTGCGGCTGTTATCGTTTGCCATAGAAAATACCCTTGTTAAAAAAAACGTTGCTGGTAAACTACCCCTTTCCCTTAATCGATCTCCACCAAAAACAATATGTCTTCAGTACTCTGCAAATCAGGGCTGTATGCAGATAATTATTTGATTCTGTTTGAATTTGCGGCTGTTATCGTTTGCCATAGAAAACAAATCTACAGACAGATAGATAGATAGACACACACATACAGACACTCTTCGAAAAATGACTTTTTTCATGTTTTGAAGGTAGTGCAATCAGAATCTGCAATAATCTTGACCACGATTTTTTTTGCCATCACCACACTTCCATTTCCTTATGGAACATGGAAGTAAATATCGGTATGGAGAACCATACATGACTTCCATGTTCTAAGATTTATATTTAAAATCATATTTTAAATATGATTTTATTGAAATGAAATATTTCCATAGAAACTACGTCTTTCTAATTATTGCTTCAGCATTAACCACAGTACTGTGCTCACTAACGTATACCACCTCACGTTTTCGCACTCGATTTTCACTGATGATGGCAGTCGATGGCACTGCCGAAAGTCTGGTTTTATAGAAAACATTGGACTATGGAAAACAGCCTGGGAAGCAATTTTAACAAAAAATACTTCTTTGTTGCCGATAACGTAGTACAAGTATAAAAAATTCTCCCCTCCACCTTCAACTATAATTTTTAATAATAGAAAATTACCCCCACCCCGTTCACCTAACCTCTTCATTTATAGATATTTCATCTACGTTTCTACAGTGGATTATTATGAGCTTATCAGGATACTTTACTTATAAAAATTAAGTACTTTACTCTTGTTAAATCATAAAATGTTTCTGGTAAACTCCCCCTTTCTCTTAACCGATATTCTCCAAAATCAATAGACCTTCAGTTCTCTACAATACAGGGATGCATGCAAAAAAATATTTGATTCTGTTTGAATGTGCGGCAGTTATCGTTCGTCATGGAAACATTTCTCTTGTTACAACTTAAAATGTTGCAGGTAAACTACCCCTTTCCCTTAACCGATCTTCACCAAAATCAACAGACCTTGAGTTCTCTTTAGTTCAAAAAGGTATGCAAAAACGTAGTTGATTCTGTTTGAATTTACGGCAGTTATCGTTCGTCATATAAAAAATAACCCTTGTTAAAACATAAAATGTTGCCGATAAATTACCCCTTTATATTAACCGATCTTCACCAACACCAACAGGTATTGAGTACTCTACAATACAGGGCTGTATGAAAAACATCATTTGATTCTGTTTGAATTTGCGGCTGTTATCGTTTGCCACAGACAAAAATTACACTTGATAAAAAACCGTTGCTGGTAAACTACCCCGTTCCCTTAACCGATCTTTACCAAAATAAACGGACCTTGAGAACTCTACAATTTAGGGGTGTATGCAAATAATCATTTGATTCTGTTTGAATTTGCGGCTGTTATCGTTTGCCATAGAAAATACCCTTGTTAGAACATAAAACGTTGCAGGTAAACTACCCCTTGCCCTTAACCGATCTTCAACAAAATCAACAGACCTTGAGTTCTGTATAATTCAAAAAGGTATGCAGAAGGGTAGTTGATTCTGTGTTAATGTACGGCAGTTATCGTTCGTCAGAAAAAAATTTACCCTTGTTAAAACATAAAATGTTGCTGGTAAACTATCCTATTCCCTTAACCGATCTTCACCAAAACCAACAGGTCTTGAGAACTACAATTCAGGGCTGTATGCAAAATATTATTTGATTATGTTTGAATTTGCGACTCTTATCGTTTGCCATAAAAAATACCCTTGTTAAAACAAAAAACGTGGCAGGTAAACTACCCTTCTCCCTTAACCGATCTTCACCAAAAAACAATTGGTCTTCAGTACTCTACAAATCAGGGCTGTGTGCAAAAAATTATTTGATTCTGTTTGAATTTGCGGCTGTTATCGTTTTCCGTAGAAAAAAAATCTACAGATAGACAGACAGACAGACAGACAGACACACACACGCTTTTCGAAAAACGACTTTTTTTCATGTTTTGAGTGTAGTACAATCAGAATCTGCAATAATCTCGAACACGATTTTTTTTGCCATCACCATACTTCCATTTCCTTAACCAACATGGAAGTAAAAATAACAAAGAAAGTCGAAGTAAATCGTTGAATGTTTGTAAGAGCATGTGACTGAATAAACACAACTTGTTAGATGTAAAGCGACAGTGGTACAGTTTTCAATTTCATCAGACAAATCACAGTATTTCACTTACCACATGTTGCCACTCGATCCCCCCACTGAATTAATATTTCTACAGTAGCATGATACAAATACCTTAATGTTCTATCCAGTCATAGTTAAACACACACACACCTGCGCGCGCGCGTACTCACAAACAAATTTTGTAAGTCACGTCCAAATATAAAATTTATTGACAATTATTTCATTATAAGATGAAACACAAATTGAACAAGGAAGAACAGCTGTAAACAGGTGTTATTCTGTCGTTTTATATAGTTAACTAAGGGTGTTATAAAAAGTAGTATATAAGAGAACAGGAGACGCACGAAACACAGACGTACACACAACCTGCCCAACCAACCAACCAACAAAACACAAACACACACAATGTTTCTAGAACGTTAACACATAATGTTTCTAGACCAATATTTGAAATTTACAGGTAATTCTCTCGTTGTCAATGTAATTTAAAAACATTAGTGGGGCAAAGAAAAATAGCTATGAATGATTGTGTTAGGAAAAGACATAGGCAATGATATGTCTCGTTACCTGATATGAGACATCATTATCTCATTTGAAGGCATAAACCAAGAGAGTTACAAAAGTAATATACAAGAGCAAAGTGAAAGTGCCAGCTTCCTGTGAATCGAAAGACTGGAGTATCTCTAAAAATCTAAATAGTCTAAGAGCGATAGAGTACTAGGGTAGAAACGGTAGTTTAACGAGACTAGACGTGATTAGAAAGATAAAGGCGATCCGTAGTGACTACTGGCATGTTAGAAACCATCCGAGTAAAACAACTAAAACGGTGTTCTTACGGCTAGACGGTTTGGCTACTTAAATGGAATGCGCCAAATAAGGTGACCTAAGAAAATGTGGAAATGGAAATGGATACCAGAACATTCCATGAACATCCCAAGCTTTTCCTGGATTTGTGCCATAGAAACTGCTATGAACAGCAGTGTCCTGTTGGAACGGGGCAGACGTCAACAGATGTAAAATAAGCCGAGAATAAAAATATACAATTCCCACGTCGTTAGGGTAGAATAGACAGTGTATCACGTCCACGTAGAATCCCAAGTGGGTTACGTAAGTGTTTGTTTTGCGACGTTGCTTGCCAAGTGGGTCGAATTGGCAGTGCACAATTTACTACGCCACAACAAACATTTCACTTTAGTCCAACAACAAACACATAAATACCCATAGCGTTTTATTGTTGTCCGCTTCTACATGAAACAATTCTGAATTAACATTTTGTTTGTAAAACCTACATTAACACAAACACACTACGTATATATATATATATATATATATATATATATATGTGTGTATTTGGGCCCGTGAGAAGACGTATCCCCTCATACTCGTGTATGATATCCTCTTTTGTGAGATGGAACGTGCGGGCGAAACTTTAAGCAAGTCCGGGATTTTATCAGTCCTTAAAAATTGTTTGTTTAACTGCTTATTCGGTATTAGGAAGCATTTTTGTTAGTTGCGGAATGAGTTAAACTCAGTTGATAAGTGTTTGAACTAAAATAAATGTCAGAATAAATCAGAAAATTGAGACCTTCAGAGTCGGCACACAAGAAAATTATGCAGTGCTACTTTAAAGAAAGTTTCTGCGTATTTCCAAATTTTTTAAAATAGGCCTATTTATATATGTTTATTAATAATGATTCCTCTCTAATTAAGATGAATTATTTATCACTTTAATTAAAATAATCTAACAAATTTTAGTAAAAAAGGGTAACTTATTATTTTTGATATATTATGCTTTATATATTTTAAAAATTTGTAAATTATAATTGCACTTTATATAAAATGATCGTAAAACAAAATGATATTTAAAAACATTTTTGTTTTTCCAAATACACAGTAATATGATTATTCATAATAAACACAAATAACAGGTCAAATGTATCGGATATTTTGTTGTTTTAAATAGTGACATACAATTTCATGTCCGGGTTTGTTCTAGTCTTTGAACCCAATGACGTAGGGATTCAAATTAGAAAACAGCCACAGTAATGTGTATGTTGCAATGGAGATGGATTTCAATGCGGGTGTACTCTAAAAAGATAACTTATTTAGTACGGACAATAACACAGTTATCCATGAATAGTGTGCGATTGTAGTAGGAACATATTGTTATTAATGACTCAGAACTAGTTTAGACTCAGACTCAGAATTAACTTTGGAGGCATCATCGTCACATAACGGTATAGGCAAGATGCTGCCTATTGCATCTCCAAGGTCTCTCCAGCCAACTCTTCTTAGCTCTACCCACGTACCGGTGTCCTACAGGTTAATATTTCCAGATTCGTTTCAGCCAATCTTGACTCTTGACATTTTATATTACAAACAAGTCCGCAGCAAACAACAGCATATTCAAATATCTGTTTCGTAATATCTTTATAACAGTTCACTAGTTGTTTCCATTACCTTAATTTTTCGTCGACCTAAATTTTTGGAAAGAGTTAGTAACATACTGCACCCTTGTCTAACACAATAAAGTGAAGTTTCCCCAAAGAAGCATAAGAAGATGAAGATGAACTGACTGGGTGACTGGATGAGTTTTCACTACCTCCTGATAGCGTAGGTTAGGAAGTTAGCGAACGACATTAGGAAGTTATCATGGAGGTTTAGGTCAATGGATTGAATTAGAATTAAAAATGGATACAGAGACACTAACTGGCTGGGTCAGAACAAGAGAAGCCAATGATAAATCATAAGAGGACCAGCAAAGGGAAAGAGGAACACAAGCAATTGTCTCGTAGTAGTAGTTACACTTGGCCAATGTTACATAATAAACTGCGCTTCTACAATTCACTACTTAACGATTGTGTCATTTATATTATTTCATTATTTTTAACGTATATTATTCCGTTTTCATCAAGACGTTAAAATGATGGGATGTATATTTTTGTCTTAATATTAATAATAATGATGACGACGACCGCGACGACGATGATGATGATGGTGATGATGATGATGATGATATCCCCTTTATAAAACAGTGGCAATACCTACACTACTGTATGGCTCTGAAACTTAGGTCATAAAGAAAAAAGGATGAACAGAAGGTAGAATCAGCACAAATGAAATTTCTGAGATCAGTTAAAAGATGTAATAGAAGAGATCATATAAGAATTGAAGAAATAGAAGTGATTTCAGATATTTTTATAGATAATAAAAGGGTTAAAAATACAGAGGAAAGTAGATTTATCACATCAATAGAATGGAAGAAAGTAGAATACAAAGATGGCGAAAAATGACAGCCCTAGAGGCAGAAGTAAAGTTGGTAGACCTAAGAAAATTTAGACTGTAGAATATGAATAGGTTCGCTAGAGCCTATAACCGTTAAGAAGATGATGATGAACTCCCCTTTACATCGCCTAATCAGTGTAGGGATTAAGCAGGGTAAACCATCTTGCGTGAGTCGTCCAGCATTAGGGAAAGCAATGTCTTGTCTTAATAACTTGCCAAACTCTAGTATTTGGCTACTTTACAGAACAGTGCGATACATTTTACACACATATTTTATTTAGTGACAGTTGTTCCATACAAAAGCTGAATTTAATAATAATATCTTAAAATTTTCAGCTCAGAAAAATTTCACAAACTCTACACTCTAAAACAATGAATGCATGTCTTCACTGATGGCTCATTAAAAGACTACGAATCAGGTGCAGGAGCAGGTTCAACTTGCATTCTATTTTATTTTCATGTCAGCCAAAGTATTATAAATGGAGAAACCATAGAATAAAAACAGCATCGGTAAATTTACAAACAAGAAAAGATATGTTTATTCAATAATATATTAATTCTTTATGATTCACAAGCAGTTATCCAAGCAGTCAGTGTTTTCATCTAGCAGCCCAAGTATAAGAAAATATTACAAAATCATATCCTGATTACATGACCATGGTAAGTCAGTTTTTCTTCAATGGCTGAAACCCCATTGTGAAATTATGGGTAATGGATTTGCAGGTAACTTGCCAAGAAGTAATCTCTAATTAGACAAATCATAAAGCAAAACCAACGGCATACATATGGTCAACTAAATATTACATACGGATGGCAAGAAAATCTGGAAATAATTCCAGAACTCAGCAGCAGTAACTTCTATACAGAAAAACAAACTTCTATACAAACAAGAAATCAATTTCAAACCTTCCAGGCAAAACGGAAATGGAAAAATTCGGACTCCGTACAGGTGAAATGCCTTCACATTCACCAATCACCAAAATGTATCTTCTGCAACTTTCCAGATGATGATTTATGATGTTCTGAATAAATGGGTGAGCATCAGTTAGAAGTCTACACAGCAGTCGAAGGATAAAGTTGATAATCATTGTTGTACAAATGCAACACATTAAACAACAACAACATATTCTTGAATAAATCGATAATATTAAATACGTAGTTTGTACGAGTACACAAAGATGAGGTTACATACCGAATTATGAATCGACAATGTCTTTGAATACGTCCCTGAAACGTTGAGAATCCACATTATATGTATATTTATGTGTGTGTGTGTGTGTGTGTGTGTGTGAGAGAGAGAGAGAGAGAGTGTGTGCATGGGATATATCTGGGACCGTAGCAGGTGAATCCCGCGAGAGTTGTAAATAGAGAAAATTATTTCCCTTTGTGTACGTTGCTTGGCGGGACAGCTGCATTTATACCCTATAGTGGTTTGAAATCCATTCGTATAGTTGTATTTTCCAGCACCCTGCGAAACAAATTGTCCATTAGAAAGTTTTAAAGCACACCGCACAAAGTACGTAGCCAGTAATTATTTCAGCTACCGAAAATAAATTACTTTTATACAGCTGTGTTTTGTTAATCTGTGGTAAAAAGTGTAAAATTCTGCTGTTATTGGCAACCTGAGAACTCCATAAAATTAAATTGTTTATTGTGTAACGACCTGTTTTGAAGAATTATTACCCGTAATAGTTTGCCTTGTGTTTTTGTGCATCTATGTGAAAGTGGAAAAACATCCCTCAAATGCTGTAATAGAAGCGGTGAAATTTTTCCAATAGAGATACAGCTGCCCGGGGCGTACAAAAGGGAATAAAAATTAGTATGTAGTATGTTAATAAAATATAAATTACATGATATTAGAAGATGAATACCGTTGTTTGTTATTAAATGTTTAAGGAAACGTATAGATTTATATTGATTCTTAAGCTGCAATGCCAGACTATAGTACACGTTAGGTTTTTGATAATTGTAGTCTATTTTATACAGAAATAGAACTTCAGAGATTTGAATATATAGAGAGCGCAATATACAATACATTTGGGAAACGGAACCAATAGATTCGTGAGTGGTTATCGTCTACAGGATTGAATGCGTAATGAACATATAAGGACCAGACTGGGTATGTTGTCCATCAATGGTAAGATAGAAGAAGGAAAGCAGCAGTGGATGGAGCACGTCTACAGAATGGACTACCAGAGGCTAGTAAAGCGCGCTGTGAACTACAAACCAGTTGGCAGAAGATCTGTGGGTAGGCCCTAAAAGAGATGGCTGCTGTGACGCCGGAACAGGCTATAAGCCTACACCGTGAAGTGACGACGACGAAACCGATTATGAGACAAGATTAAAGTTATACAATGTATAATGGCTGTCCCAATTTTGATATGTCAGTAAACTACTAGGTTCCTGCAAAACAAAACAGATTAAAAATGTTTGTAACAAACAAATGAGGAATTAAAGGTTGCTCAAGGTTGGGAATGTTCTAGTGATGATATTTGAAACAAACTACACATCTACAATCTGAATCAAGGAAATACGATTACTGAGACAAATCTCGACCGAATGTAAAGCAGCTCCTTAGGATTGTAAGAGGTTACAATCAGCAAACAAACGTGATGTTGAAAGGTTTTTTACAGAATGGTAAAAATGTAATACGGTTTTTTGGCGAGGAGGAGCAAGCATTTATGCCAAAGCTGTGAAATGTATAAAAATAAAAAAATGAGAGCATATAAAAGTATGGAATGTAGATATTAGTATGAATATAAAGAAGGACCAAATAAGTGTGTAAATACGTTAGCACGAAATGCAAAGATCTAATATAACAAAGTATATTACAGTACATAACGCCATAAGAAGTCAGGTGCCCTTTAGAAAAATGGTCAGGTGACTAAAGAACGGTTTCGAAAGAAACCGTGGAAGGTTTCATAAGAAAACTGGGCCAACGTCTTTGGAAGCATAAAGACAAGCACTTCCAATAGTTATTACCAGACGAAATCTGACAAAATAAAAAAGTATCCAAAAACAAAATTCAAGTGTCGGGGAGACCGGGGCTTGTAGGCGCAGGTGTAAGTTAGCGCATACGGGATAATTTTGTTGTTTGATGGTTGCCAACGCTGACACACTTTTCACATCATCCTCTAAGAGGTACGCCATTGTTGTTATGTTTTATCTGGGTTCCAACTCTCCCTCCCGTCGCGGTCGACAAATATTTATTTTCTACTTAGGTGATTAAAATTTTGCTGTTGTACTCATTAGGTTTTAACAAATGTCTGTAAAGCACCATTGTGCTGAGTTGTGTATTATTAGAATCGTCGTCATTTGAGTTGTACAGTAGTATATTTACATTAATACTGTGTAATCTGTTGACTAGTATTTGCGTCTTAACCTAGAGTGTCTCCATCAGGGCTACTAGGCGCGCGGCTCCGTGTAATTTACAGTAATCAGTTAAATTCTTATTAATTATAAAACTATTTAATATTTTTAATTTCTGTTGTCAAATATGTAAACAATTTTAAAACAATAGTTATAAGTACACAATACAATAATTAAAAACAGACTATGACTATTTATGACATACCTAATATTGATTGAGAGGCCTTGCCTGACGCCTTTCCGGACTGTGATTTCATGCCCAATTATGTGACAAACAGAGAATACCCTAAATATATAGACCCTAAAAACAGTGCTTCTGGGTTCTCAAGTGCAAAACAGCCTCATGCAGAAGTTAACAGCACTATATCTCCACCAAAATCTTCCGAACGTTCAAATGGCGGTACATCTATCCGCCTAAATAACAATTCCGCAACATCGGAAGACATTAGGCCCTCACACTAAAGCAAGTGCTCAAAAAAGGCAAGGGCACTAAAACGTAAGAGGTTTCCTGCAATTTTAACAGACACCTCAGTTAGAAATGCTCTCGAAACAGAAAAAATGCCTCAAAAATGCGAACTGTTAAAAAGGCACGACAAACCAAAAAAAAAAAAAAGTAGAAGGGAGGAAGATCTTGGAGTTTTGAGAAAGCTAGTAGACAGAAAATCAAAATCACTTTAACCTCTGATAGTTCTGAGACGGAAGAGGACGGAACACTATGCCTGTATTGCATAGAGGCTTTCTCATACAATAAACAGGGAGAACTTTGGATTTAGTGCACAGGTTGTCTTTCTTGGGCACATGAACTTGGGGGGCCAAATTTTTTTCGTTGTGCAAATCGCAACTCATCCGACAATCTTAGTTGAATAATAAAGTGTTTTGTTTAAAAGGTCACATTATATTTAGTAGTTTTTGTTACTATTTGCTATCTATTTTTGTTACTTTTTTGTACTATTAAGACGTTTGCTATTGGTACGTTATTTAAAAGTGTGAATATTTTGTAACATATAATCTCAAATGTTCATTGCTTATAATAAAGGAAAAAGAGTCTGTAAACATGTTTTAGTCTGTAATTTGACATGTTTGTACTTTAAAAACATGTTCCATAAAAATCGTATGTATAGGGCCAACCTACCACAGTAGTGCGCAACCCCGTCATTGGGGTAAGTTGACACAGTGGTGGTGGTTTAAAAATAATTTATAAATGTACAGCAAAATGATATAAATTTGTTTTGTAAATTTAACTTGGCAGTAAACACCTTCAGACAACCAAAAACCATGTGTATCAGATTTAATGTAGTGAAGTCTCCAAGTACTCCAGGCAAAAATATTTGGTAAAAAGTGCGCCAACTATCCCCTAGTCTACCCTAACTAAATATACATCCGCATGTATGTGTCTTTAAATTGCGAATTTTGTACGTAAATATAAGTTAGCAAAAAGGAAAATAGCTACAGTTAAAAAAATATATATGAATCAGATTTCAATACTTTGAAGACCTAAAATTTCCCTCTTGCTAATATAAACAATCTGGTAAATATTTTAAAACAAATAACCAGTGAAAATTTGCAATCAACATGAAAGTCCTCTTTGAAAGCGCATTATTGAAGAACAGCAGCGTTCAGTGATAACATATTTTCTACCTGAATGTGTAACGCCTTTCTGTAATTAACTTGTGGCTGCTTGAACAACACGGGTAAATGTACGAATAGTGCAAATTTTGGTCTGATCAGGTCCAAGTGGTCGAGAAAGTGTAAATGGTACGCAGCCGATAGGACGACCAATTGAGGTTTTAACTCCATCTCTGGAACCTTTCACTGGTATTTACTTATTGAAGGAAACAGATGAGTTACTCTTTCTGCCGAAGAAATTGCTTAGGTTTGTAGTCCAATTATTCGTCCAGTCTATTCAATAATTTGTTATTAACATACCTACCAAAAAAGGATGGGAAGGTGAGTTTCTAGGCAGATTTCGGAAAAAATAAATTCAGAGCGCTGGAAACACAAACAACTTTACTTGACAGAAAAAAATTAATTTTGGGCAAAATGTCTGAGTTGTGATGAGACCTGGATTCATTGTTATGTGCCAGAATCTAAGGAAAATTCATGGAGTTTAACAAGTCTGGCTCGTCAGTAAGAAAATATTGAATGAATATTAGGGAAAATCTTAGTATTTGAAAATACAATAATAATAATTTACTAAAATTAATTAAACATGAACACAAAACATATTCAATATATATAGCAAAACAGCTGAAATAAATACTAAAACAACCGATAATTAAAATCAAATTAAATCAATCATTTCTTTTATATTAAATTATGTTATCCGTTAATTTTTATATTGAAATTGAAACTTCAATTGTTTGTTAATTCATTTATGAACCTCTGTGATAATGACATAATCAGTGAAACGTACGTCGGGTGAAAATACAATAATAAATTTTACTTGCAGCAGTACTTAATATTTGAAGAATTATTCATAACATAGAAACCTGGATGAAATATTAAAAAGTTACTTATATCGTAAAGATAAAATAATATAATATAAAAAATAAAAATTAAATCTAGAGTCTTTTATTATTTTCTATTTCATAGTTTTATTTGTTCATAACCTGCGTAAACAGGTAGAGCAAATTCTCCACATAATTTGTCATTTTCGTTTTTTGTAAATCGAATTTGGTAAGAAACGGCAGTAACTTACGTGAGCTGAGACGGTATTTCTGAATGAATGAAGATAAATAATTTAAAGTAATTAAGTGATTATTACATGTAGATTTTCTGTTAAATTTTGAAATACAATTTTAAAAATTAAAATCAATAATTATTTGAAATGGGGATTTGTAACCGGCAATGAGATGAAGGGGATAGTCTAGTGTATGAGGTTACGCGGTAAATCTGTCAGACCGAACGTAGTGGGCAGAGATCGATGGTAATCGTGCTACGGTTGAGCAGAAGGGAACAATGTGTGAGACGTATTGCCGGCATTGTTGTGTCGCTTTGTTGTAAATGTCTCAATAAACTGAACCTTATATGGAAACTTATCCTCTACACACACGATTGCGCCCACTCCCTCTCTCTCTATCCCCTCCTCTCTCCCTCTCACCCTAACTCTCTCTCTCTCTCTCTCTCTCTACTTCTTCACACTGTTCGTGTGTGTATCTGATTGACACTTAGAGTTCGTGCCTCTTATTTACCAAAATCCCTGCGTTTCCAGTCCTACTGTGGACATGCGTGTAACCAGTACGTGCGTGGTTTAATAACGCAGTACCGCTGCGTCCATACAACGAGCAACAGTTTGCTTGATCCCTGAGT
The DNA here is from genome assembly GCA_034769895.1 of Magicicada septendecula. NCBI lineage: Eukaryota > Metazoa > Arthropoda > Insecta > Hemiptera > Cicadidae > Magicicada > Magicicada septendecula. The sequence goes on from CM068375.1 coordinate 319,222,254, forward strand.
AACTTGTGTGTGATTAGTATTTGTGTGTGACCAACGACAGTTAGCAAACAAGATGAACTGTTAATGTGCTCATCTGTACTTTAACTAGGCAACACATTATGTGACGAATAAGATGATATTGCTACGCTGAAGAAGCAGACAAGATGCGAGCATACGCAACGCTTTTCACGCACTGTATGAGCGGCAGAATTAAAAAGTCACCTCTCTATCTTTCCAGACGTTCCTTCAGATGTGATCGATTAGTCTGCCAGCATCCAGGTTAGTTTTGTCACATATACTACCTTGTGTTTCCCGAATATAAAAGCACTGTTTCAGTAACCAGCGTAGCGATTTGTTATGATCAACGATTCACTTAATTTATTTAAGAAAGTTAATTATTATATATAGAAATTATAATTATATAGAAAGTTAAATTAAGTTATTTACGATCTGACGATGAGCTGTGTAGCTTGAAAAACGCTAATCGGAATAATTGTTCTATAGTGTTGTACAACAGTGATGATTCTGTTTGTGATTTACTGAGTGATATGGAAGTTGCTGCTGTATGTTATGAATTTAGCGTAAAGTAATGAATGCGAGTTATTGAGTGCACACCTCCTTAGGTGGTGTATTGTATTATTCTGTGTTACGCCGTTAATTAGGTGCCACTTATTGTTTATTGCGTTAGTGTGTGTTGGGCAGAAGTATACTTGAAGAAGTGTTGTATGCCACAGTTTATTTTATCTTCGTTTATTTAACTGTTCTTAAATTTCTAATTAGCAATTTCATGTGGCGTCAATTGCTTTTTTTTACTCTGTTCAAACACAGCCACCTATGTAAACATTAAGCAAATTTGAAGACTCCCTAGACAAGCTGTTTTAGTAGTAGGACATGAATCAGGAAAAATAAACCACTCTGAACAGTGGATGAGGCAAAACAATAAGCGTACAGGTTGTGGTAGTAACGATAAATAAGCATAAAATGCTCAAAACTAAGTGTATATAGGTGACGAGGTAAGAATAACTAACAAAATGGGGACTCAAAAATTGAAAGAACAAGGCAATTGGGCTGTGCTCTTATCAGTAAATTTGCATACACACAGATGACAAAAATATTCCGCAGCACCTTGAAATAAAAGTATTTTGGACATTTCATTATCCTGTTCTTTATAACGATAAGGGAACGTGCGTAGACGCTCACAAAACAAAACAGACACAAATGGAAAACAACACAGAGTGACGAAAAAGTTAACTTAGTTGTTGTCTTTTTCATCAACAAAGAACGTTAAGAATACGTTAAATAACAAGCAAAGGATATGGTGTGTGCAGAGTATTCAATTTAAAATTGTTCCGGGTTATTCACATTTCCAGAATTAAAGATAATCGATGTAGTACTAGAATCATAAGGTAGATACCTTGTGGTCGGGAAAGTCATGCAGACTTCGATCGGATTATGACATTAAAAGAACAGTAAGATAGAGGAAACTGTAAGAAGTTGAGACTTCCATTCTAATACTTAACCCAACTGGGGTTGTAAGATACATATATAAACGTAATTTTTTAAAATAAAAGTGATAGATAAATAAATATTTATGATTAAATACGATTCAAGCACCAAGTTGAAGTTAATTATAATGGTATTTAATTTATTTTGAAATATTTATTTGATCACAATATTACAACGGCACAATAGATTGATGAAAGAAAATATGGGTTTCTTAGACGTTACTGAGTTGTGGATTTCCTCACATACAATGGAAAGACTGACTGCTGCTTCATGAACAACAAACCAACTAAATTTCTTGATTTCCAAAAAACGATTATTATAATTAAAAGCTCAAAGCCAGCAAGCTGCATTAAAAGAAATATAAGAGACATAATTATATTCCAGACTATAACAAATTTAAAAAAATTATTTTTGCTTTTTATTTACTTATTTTCTCTATTTAACAATTTTGAAAATTTCTTCAGTATTTTGAAAGCAACTATGTTTTTATATATTTCAAAAATTTTTCCAGAATGTCGCCAAGACTGACATGTGGCATTAGGAAATTAAACGAGTGTGGAGTACTACTTCTGTGAAACTGCTAATGAGCAGTTGATTTTGACCACAAACACCAAACAACATTTAATTGATCTTATATTCTGTTGTCCATGAGGTGTCCGTTGATTAACTAATTATAAGTACAACACTACCGACTTGGAACACAAAGTTTTTTATTGATGAAAATGTAAACGTTTTACCTAACAGTCTGAACTAGTTTTGCTTATTATAAGTTTCGTCAGAGGCTCCAGGTAACTTGTGCAGTCTATAATGTAAAAATCTGTGTTTAATCTGTGAAATTCCAATTGTAATTTTTCCACTTCTTTTGATAATAAATACTCAGCTTTTTTTTCTGACTAAATCTTTCAAATTTGCCAGAATTCACAGCTCGAAAAAACTACGCTTTGCAACACTATTTGACAAACTTCCACATTTGCACATTTGTAAAAATCTCTTCTTCTTTTCTTACATACTTTAAATCAGTCAATTCTTTATTTTGAGGAGGAGCGACGGTGTTAGCCTGGAGGTGGGTCACCTTCTAATAGCCTGGAGGAGTCTTCTAATAGCCTTAACACCGATTTCAGAAATGTATTTAAATTTATAAGACAGTACTCATGAAGGATCCCTTTTCAATATTAGACAGATGAAGAGAATCTGAATAGGTTAGTGTTTAAAATTAGGGAAAGTAAAGGAAAGAATGGGTGGACAAAGAGAAGGGGATAGAGAAATACAGAAAAATTGAAATATTTGAGAAAATACAGTAAGAGAAAATATTTGATGAGTTGTAAAAGAGGGGTGGCAGAGAGAAAGAATGAAAGAGAGAGAGAGAGAGAGGGAGAGAGAGAGAAGACAGACAATGATTGGACGGGATAGGGAGAGTGAGTGAGAGGAAAGAACTGAACGGGTGGAACAAATGTGGAAAAGTTTTCAGATAACGATTTCGTTATTGTTTCGGTAAGGGGCGGTTGGGGGAAACGTTCCGCGGGTTTGTAGCTCACATAATGGAAATACTTTTTCTTACGCAGTGCTGGCCACATAACCCCGGCACGGCGGCTATCAATCTTCGCAACCGTTGTCTCCAGTGTCTGTTTTACTGTGACAGCGACCATCTAAATCCTAGTCCTGTTGGAATCCAACGTTTTATTTCGTCGACAAATCTACCTACTTCACACACACATACAAACACACATTTACGACTATCTCATAGGTTGTGATATTAAAAGAGTAGATTAAATCATTCAACGCCAGTGAATTTTATACTTCTAAATTTATATTAGCACTTTAATATAAACAACCATATTTTATTTACACAATTAATTATACAGTTGCTAGTCCTCTTTATACACAAAAATATTTCAGTAAATTACATTTTACGGGGAAATAGTTAAAACTTGACGTTTTTTCGCTAAAATATGCGCTGTCTTACGAAAAATATAGAACCTGGCGGAATTAACTACGTCATGCACTAATCACTGGCGCTCAGAACCTAACTGGCCGAAATACCAGATTTCAGATAGGCCTTTTATTTATTCATGTGTTGCAGCTAAACCTGTTGCTCATATAGTGCGCGCAAAGCGTTACGTAGGCTCGCATGTTGTCTGTACTTTCAGCGTAGCATATCGTTTTTTCGCCACATACAGTGTTTCGTAGTTACATATGAGAAAATTGCAATTACTGTTGTTTGCTAAATGTGGCTGGCCATACACAAAGACAAGACACACACAAGTTATACACGGATCGAGAAAACTGGTGCTTGGTGTATGGACAGGTAATTAAATGTGCTTCGTGCTCATACGTAATTAAATTCCATATTTGCATGTCCGCACTTGGACAGAAAACGTAGGGATTGTGGTAAATAAGACGCAAGCACACAAGTGGCAATCGGCACCTCCACCCTCCCCCCGTCATACATACACACACAGGTGAATTATGAAGGAGAATGAGGAGAAGCGCGCGCGCGCGTGTGTAGAGGAAAAGTTTCCAAATAAGGTTCTGTTTATTGAGACATTTACAACAAAGCGGCACAACAATGCCGGCAATACGTCTCACACATTGTTCCCTTCTGCTCAACCGTAGCACGATTACAATCGATCTCTGCCTACTACGTCTGCTCTGACAGATTTACCGCGTAGCCTCGTACATTAGACTCGCCCTTTCACCTCATTGCCGGTACAAATCTCCTTTTCAAATAAATATTGATTCTAATTTTTAGAATTGTATTTTGAAAATGTAACAGAAAACGTACATGTAAAAATCACTTAATTACTTTAAGGTATTTATCTTCATCATTCTGAATTACCGTCTCAGCTAGCTTAATTTACTGCCGTTTCTTACAAAAAAAAAGAATATACAAAATTATGTTGAAAATTTTATCTGACTGTTTTACGAAGAATAGGTACAAATAAAACTGAACAAAATAGAAATTAAGGAATGAAATTTCTTTTTTAAAAAGAATCCGATGGGGATTGTCACCGGACAAAAGGCTTGCCGCATGACAAATGGCGCCAATCGTACACTCTAGTGTTTTTGGTGGAAATAAAAAGGACCTGGTGGCGAGAACTCTGATGTTGGTAGTGCCGCGCTGAGATGTTCGGCGGCTGCGCCCGCTGTTAGTGGCGTACTGCAGTCCTCCTCTTCTTTCGGCATCAGTTGTAGAATCGGCCGCCGGCCCAGCGAAATCCATCGCTGGCGTGGAATGGAGGGCGAAGACGCAAGAACGCCGGTTCTATTCTTCGGCCGTTCCTTCCGGCTGACTCCGCGCCGATGTCGTCCGAGAGAGGAGAGGAGATGAAGTGCGTCCGATGGCGTGGCGATGAAGAGTGCGTCAAAATTTTCTGCCGGCCCGGATTTTATGCACTAACAGGGATCCCTGATTGACTCGCTCCGAGCACGTAGTTGGTCACGTCTCGGCTGCTGATCCCTGATTGGCTGGCTGTGTCCGCCACTGGTAACGGAAAGCAGATGTTCGCATACCGCTGCCGTCACAAAATATACAAGTCTTTCCCTACCTGAAGGTGTCTATATTATGATTCAAATACTACATCGGTTATCTTCAATTCTGGCAATGCGACTAACACAGACCGATTCTAAATTGAATACTCTGTACACTATACGTGAAGTGTTGTTATAATTCCATCCCGGGCTGTTTGAGCATAGTCCAACATTTTCTGTAAAACCAAACGTTTCGGCAGTGGCCTCGACTGCCATCATCAGTGAAAATCGAGTGCGCTAACGTGAGGTGGTAACGTGACCAGTACTGTGGTCACTAACGTCTACTACCTCACGTTAGCTTACTCGATTTTCACTGATGATGTCAGTCGATGGAACTGTCGAAACGTCTGGTTTTGCAGAAAACATTGGACCACGACCAAACAGCCCGGGATGGAATTATAACAACGTTGACTCCGACCGTGTAAGCCTACGAAACACATTATATGTGTAATGTACAGATCTGTTGTTCAGTTCTTTACTTTCACTCAAGAACGATGATCCTTAAAATACGCTTCAAGATACAAGAATTTGATTTTCTTACTTTTGTGTTGTAAAGAGTAAACAAAAATACATTTCACACGTATAATAATTTCATGGTGTTGAACGAAATATAGTCCTTCAGTTAGGCGACAGTGTGTGTGTGTGTGTTATGGTGAGGTGCTAGGAAATATGCGTGGCTTACACAACAGTTAACATGCGTTGTGTAACGCACCCCTGCTGTCGCTATTTCTGGATCATTCTGCGCCTTCCACACGGTGGTCTGTTTCTCTACCAGTTTGCCAGTTATGCAAACTGAAAGCAGCCGATCAGTTGTGTTGTCAGTTTTAGATTGACAATCTTAGCGGGAGGAAGAAGAAGAAGAAGCGTGTTTCATTTTTCATTGATACTGATGTTAAAGTTGGGAGTAACGAATTCTCTGTTATTCAGTTCATTACTATCACTGTTTAAGGACTATGATCCTAAACAGACTCTTCAAATTACAAGTATTTGTCTTACTTACTTGTATATTGTAAAGACTAATTTCTGGCATATTATGCTGTGGTCTATTTATATTAAATACTGGTAAGACAAATGTTTCGGCCAAACCATTGGAGCCCATCTTCAATGTATACGATTGAAACTGGTACTGCGGGAACTGGTGAACACCTTACCAGTGAACCAATAAATCATGTACACCGAAGATTGTCTGCAATGGTGGCCCCGAAATTTCTGTTTTAATTAACAGCGTTAGACCACGGCCCGGCAATGAGTAACAGCTTCAACAGGATTGGCGCCGGACGTGAGGCTCTAAGCCATTAATTACATATAATAATGAACAGTTGTTGAACATCTGTATAATAATTACGTGGTGTTGTACAGTTTGGTTTAACGAAATATACTGCTAGAGATCTTAGCCATGAATAAATAGATCAAGTTACGCGAATTGGGTATACCGATTTATTGAAAGTCATTTCAATTATAAATATCTTAACAATAATTAGTAACGATGGAATTTAAGGTCAAGTATCCTATAAGAACAAAGATAGTCGTGAATAATCAGATTTAAGATCAGGTTAGTCATTTTAATTACCTGGATTGTTATATCTCACGTGGAACCGACAGTAATTGGACAAAGCTAACAAAAAAAAAAATTCGACCCTCCTGTGGAACAATCCATAGGTACCTAAAAAATAAAACACGGAAGGATAAACAAATAAAATTTTGCAAAACATGAAACGTTACTGTTGTAGCATGACAGATTATCCACTTAAGAACGAAAAAATATGATCATAAATAAATAACTATCAGAATAAAATCCAAATGAAAACAAAGAAGAATCCCATATAAAATACGATCATAACTTGAGAAAGTAAAAATAAAGAAAAAACCACAATGCATGAAAAATGTATAAAGAAAAATAAACCCCCAAAAAACTAAAATAAATTAAGAAAAAATACCCAGGTAGGATAGGAGTAAGTAAGGAAGATACCCAGAACAAACCAACGGACATGATAAAACAATGTTACCTTGAAGAAACCAAGAAAGAAGAATTTTGAAGAAACAAAATTGTAGGATGGGAGGACCACAAGATATACCCAAGGAAAACCTATTAAGAAGAATATAACAAACCCCGAAAGAGATTAAAAGTCACCAAAGAAAGTATAACACCCAAAACCTGAAATTAATGTAAAATAGTTGTAAACAAAAGTGTTTAGTGTTGTAAATAGAAGTGCACCGACTAAAGTTATTGTGTAATGGAATAAACAAATCTTCATAATCCCTTATAACTAAGATTTTGGTCTTGGAATATTGTAAAACTCAATTAGAGGTAAGATCCAAAAATATAAGTGAAGAAGTGCAAGTTATTTCAGTGTATTATATAAACTTCAAGTAGAAGTGTGACTAATACTTCAACTAAGTACAGATGTACCATTAAACAACTTTAAAGTTTTCAATAACTACAGCAATAAGATTTTATAAAATATTCTTATGAAAACAACTACTAATGTTTACAAGAAGGGGCCACTTTTTATCTAAAAACTTCATTAAAAATAAAGGATAAATTGAGAGCAGGTGGTGAATAAATAAAGTGACAGGGGATAAATCTTTAAATACCAAAATAAAAACAGATAAGACTGGAACCAAAATAAGTTTAAGAAATAAATAAAAATAAAGGCTTGTTATGCTTATGTTAAAGCCCATGGACTCCATAATTCAAAGTTGGGAGTAGAATATAAGATTTTATTATTATAAAAATGTTTAATATGTTTAATAGTATTAATCCAGACTAAAATGTCTAAGTATGGGTACCATACTTTTTTTATAAAATGTTTATTATATGTTCCTTGTAGTAGTTAAAACTAAAATGTCTGAATTGGAAGACCGTAATGTTAATTTCAAATCTTGTTTAGGTATTATGAGTATGAATACGATACTACATGTTCTATTAGTTAATTAAGGAGATTTTAATTAATATTGTATTAAAATAAGAAAGTCAAAAGGGGTATAAACACAGTATTATTCAAAAACATTATATGTAAAACCAGAAAAATCTAGGCCAAACGGGAAACTCCAACAACCTTATAATTGTTAATTAAGTTAAATAAACCAATAAAACTGATGGAATTTATATAAGGTGAATCAGTCACCAAATACTATGACTAAAACTATACTTTATAAGGATAGTATAAAAAGATATATAAAATTATTGAAAAAATTGGAAATATGATAACTGAAAATTCAGACTGGGGAGATATAAATTATTAAATAATATTTAAAAGGATAACCAATTAATAAAATTACAATGAATTAAGGGAAGATAAACATTTTTATTTCAATCTGAGATTGAATACAATCCTAAATATAACATATTAAAATGGCATCATTTTATAAAGGACAGGAAGTAATTTTTTAGACTTGCTTTTAAAAAATACAGAAATATGGCCTTTTAGAGAAAAAACTTTGTAAAACTATCTTATTTGATATCAAATCAAGCAGCATAAACTGAAGAAAAGGATTATGTATTTATTATGTAATGAAATTAATTAATAACCAAAATATATTCTGTGATATAATGAATTAATTTTACATGTAACAGAAGCGATTAAAAATTGAAACAATCATTGCTAATATTAAATTGGCTAAGATGTTTAAGAGAACGAAGGAAGTAAGACAGTTCTTTATTAAAGTTCGTAGTGTACGGTTGAGTGAGCTCTAGCTACATAACAACCTATATCGGAACCATTAATTGCGTATAAAATTTGAACCTAGCCTACTGTAAAATTTTGAGAATTTCGACAGAACAATTTTAAACCTTAAATTCAGTGAAAATTAACCACTACAAACATTGAATCAAGTGAATACACAACCGAACTTAGTTAATTAACCATATGAACCTCTAACACTAATAATTCCGAATACCTAAAACGAACTTTATGACACCAGTAACTTAGCATTATCATACACATTTTTCTCGAGTGAATAACAGAACATTGAACGAGAGATACTACAATAACACCAGAAATATTAATCACTACTGCGAAGACGAGGAAGCAGGAAGCATTGGAAAGGCAGCTTCGTTGGAAGAAAATTTCACCCAGACGATTCAGTTTTACATCAGCAGCTCCGAAGCGGCCATTGTGATTCCCAGCATGCAAAGCGCACAACGGTTACTAGTATTCGTTAATGTAGTATTACGTTAGGTCAACGGTACTGTGTCCTTCAACAGACAATAGATGACACGCCAATAAGTACGACCATTTAGAAAGTAGCGTAACTTTTTAGGAGTCTAACGAACGTCCGCGTAAATTTATCGCCCGCTCTCTGGCAACTAATCACGGATAGCGTCGGTAGTGAGCGCGAAAAAGATACAGCACCGGAATGGGTACGTTCGAATTTACCAGCAAATATTTCAAAGTCAAGCCAATGGGCGTATGATCAACAAGAGCTGTATTGAGGGAAGGACTCAGAAACCTATAAAAAACAAGTGAAGCAAACAAAAAGGGGAAGTCTAAGTTTAATTTTCAAGCAAAACACGGGAAACCTCCGTCACTCGATGTGAGCATTTTAATACTATAATTTTTAGTTCAAATCAATAGATTATCTCGGTTAAATAGTTGAGAAAGTATTACAGTCACCAAGAAGTTTATTTTATATGTGTGCGCGATAGTACGTACGGACCAGAAGATGTTTAACTTGTGCGCATAGATTGCAGCAAGAAGTATACTTATTTATAAGTGCGCGACGTCTAGTACTAACGCGAGCGAGTGAAGTAAATAAAGAAGGTTTAATCAAGCGTGATTAGTGCAAAGTGTAGTACGATGTTCAACGCAGGATTACAGTTCGACATTCTTTTACTTGGAATCCAGCAACAAGTAACAGTATATCATTTATGATTCACAACTCAATAAATTAACATAATTTTAGCAGCTCAAAAATAACTCATCTCATTCTCAAAAGACCCACCAGTTCAGATACTAAATATTACAATTTATGCTATATGACATGTTTGGAGAGTTATGGTATAGTAAAGTAAGGAAACAAGTTATAATAATTATAGAAATGGTAACGAAGTTGAATAATTGAATCTATTGAAAATTAGAGAAGTTCATAGTAGTTAAGAATTTATGATACATATATATGTTTTGATTAATATTGACGATTTAAATGTGTTAAGGGAGTAAATTTGAATCTACTGATTGCTCATTTGGATAATACTTGATTAATATGATTTTGAAGAATCCGTAAACTAGAGATATTAATAATTTTTTTTGTTATTAATTATAAAGAATATTAATGAGTATAGGTTGGAAAGGTGATATTAATGATTAATTCTCAGATGTATTAAGTAATAAGAAGATAACAATATAAATCTTAGTATCTGAACGAAGTGTTATTATTTCATAACAATCCTGAGATACTCTGCTCTGGCGCCCAAACAAATTAATCAATAATACAAAATGAGTGGAAGTATTCAGTAATAAATCTATCTAAATATAATTTGTAACACAATAAATCAATATAATTACTGAGTATATGCAATACTGTCTTGAATAAATTATTTAATCAACATTCGAAAATTACGCGCGCTTCACGAGTAGTTATATGTAGCGCACGAATACGTTGAGCTAGTCTCTAAGAATATTTATAAACAGTTACTGTTCCCACATACCTGTATGCTAGTGAGACATGGAATCTTAGTAAAAGGAACGTACAGAGGATTCAGGCAGCTGAAAAGAAATTTCTAAGAGGGACACAAGGTTGATCTCTCCTGGATCTACAAGGATGTTAGACGCGAACTAACCGTTGTATGGTTGCACCAGAAGGTTGAAGACCACAGAAGGACATGGTGTAAACTCTTGAACCGTATGCCTGATATCCATCTATTAGTGGCTGCCTTGGGTTATCACCCTTCTGGGAAGAGCGATGTCGGTAGACCCAGGAGGAAATGGGTTTCGGAACATGGTAGGGCCTAATGCTTGAAGTGGTGATGATGATGATGATACAATTTTTTTGTCTTGTTCTGTAGACAAAATACCTGAAGTAAATATAGTATCAAGGGAAAATATATTAAAATTATTAAATTTATTGTTAATAGTCGACAAAAATATACATTTTGTTTCTTAAATTTCTATTCTTTTGTTACGTTAAATTAAAAATAACGATTTTAATCCCTAAACAATTCTATGATTTTTAAAATAATTGAAATAATTGAAAGTACTACTTTTTATTTTCCAGGGCACTTTTTGAAGGTACTTTTATTTTACGTGGAGAACTATTGCTCCTTATACCGTGTGTGTGCAGGTCCGCCGCTGATGAAATATTGTGTGAATTATGGATAAAATCATTTGGAATTCTAGCGGGCTTTTAATTATGTCAACAATCCCCAGTTAGCACAACTCTGCTAGTCGGTGCTCAAGAAGTGCTAGCTGAGGCAGATTCCCTTAGTGACCAACTGCTGACAATGTCGTGTAGAGTTTGCGTACGTAGCGGAGGGTTTTACGGTTGCGCCATTTCTCACAGAGATAGGGTGCAAAAGTCCCTAATCTCATGGAGCAGCTTGTATTGATAATCTAATGCTACCTGCACTTTCTGGGTTTTGTATTATTACTATTATTATTATTATTATTATTCCTGCTGTACAATATTTACACTTTTTCCGGAACCAACGATTACAAAATTAAGCGGATTCTCATCTTTCAGTGCTGCTTGTTCATCCAAAGATATTCAATTCCTCTTTTCCTCAATACAGTCTCAACTTATTCTATCAATGTGACAGGTGGTCTTCGTCTTTTCCTTCTTCTTGGTGGAGTCCTTCCCATAACTCTCCTTGGTTCCTGTTTGTGTGCCTATACCATTGTAATTTTTTGTTTGAATATAAATCAACAATTGAATTTTTCAAATTAACTATGTCCTTAATAACTGTATTTATAATTTTCTCTCGTCTGGATACTCTTGTCAAACCTCTCCAAAAGTCCACCTCTGCTGTCATTAATTTTGTTCTTGTGTTTTTAGTGGTAGTTCAAATTTCTGGGCCATAAGTAATGATACTTCTAACAAGGGTTTTAAATATTACTGAGCTGCTGCCTTTTAGTTGGATATTGGTTTATCAAAGGCTAAAGGAAGTAAAACTTGATTAAAAATTGCTGGGTCCTGAAGGTCCTGCAATGGGCCAACTCCCAATTCATTAAACAAAAATAATGTTAAAAATCCAAATAGATTACAGCTGGGTCGTACAACATATCTAAAATCTTTTATAAATGGAAAAACAGACGAGATTAGTAATCACTGAAATTTGTCAGACATACTGGCAGACTAATGAAATCTATCTTGACACGCCTGCTCACTTACTGGAACATACGTCCTCCTTTACTTTAAATAGAATCCACTAGAGTAGACGAGACGTGATAGTACATTAAAATATTTAAGCCACTGTTAGAAGAGACGTGATTCGTCCGAGGATGAGATGGGTGCCTGAATAGGTTTCTATAACCTATTCCTTGAAGTGAAAAAGAAGAAGAAGATGAAGAAGAAAAGAAAGAGAATACATTAAAAAGTTAAGTATGCTTCTGTAATTTTAAAGTTACGTAATAAAAAACATTTCACTTTTCACCACTACTAATTATCGCAGGCCCTAAGCTTCAGTTTTCTAACGTATATCTTATTTGTTGAATCTGGTTCACTATAGGCGATCGTTTAATGCGTCCGCTTGATGATTTAGTAAGTAGGCCTATTGACAAGCGTCACATCAGCTGCCCATGTTATCTATTTCCCATCGGCGTGACAATAACTACGCGTGTACTGAAATGAGACAAACATTCACACTTGTGTGAGTATATGGGAAGATATTTACAATAAGCTTTAGTTGATGTCCAGTTTGCACGTGTGTGAATGTTATAAGACACTATTATTATTAGAATAAGTATTGCTTTTTAACGTAGTTTAAGACGACAATAAACAATAAAAAAACAGGAGTGCAGTGTTGAGTGAAAGTGAATAAATGTTGTGCTCGTAACGAATTATGTGAAGATAATTAACACTATGCTAATTAACATATACACATTAAGTCATTTATATTAGTGTGTAAACTAGAAAAACTATTAATAAATAATTATTTTTGTGTTAAATAAATTTTCATAACATTTATGCAAATGACAAACTAATTAGTTATGTAATCACATGCAGTTGAAAACACGTGTTTTGGTAAGGTGTAGAAACAGCAAGTTCATGTCCGCTAGCACGCGGTGGAATTTTCTTGAACCATTAACTTGTAAATACATAAAGAAAGAAAAAACGATTTTATATAGTAATAAACAAGTAAGGACTTTTTAAAATTAATAACAATAAAATATATAAAAGATTATGTATTTATTAAACTCATAATTATAAATCATAAACTTGGATTAATTCACTTAATCCAAATTTACTTCTGCAAATGCAGACAGCTTTAAACCTGTTATCTTCCAATAGATATAATTATAAATATAATTACAAGTACAAATATCTTTAGATGGTAAATGTTTCTTTTTATTTATGCTGACTCTCATTTATGGAAGTATATAAATTTAAATTAAACACGTGTATAGTAACGTAAGATTAAAGAAAAGAATTATAGAAGCAAGAAACAAAAGACAATTTTCTGTGAAATGTAAATATATATTTGAGTGTGCGCGTGTATGAATGTTAGCCACGATATAATTTTCTGTTCTTGAAAGAAATCTTTAAAGAAATCAGCGAAAAAACATTATTTCTTTTTGCACACTACTACTATAGTTTAGCGTTTGCAAGTTAGTGAGAATATCGAGAAAAGGTGACAAGCTCTGACGCTACGTTTTTCGTTAAATTCGATTTCAGGTTTATTTAAATTACGCATCGAAATATCGACGTTATTGTCATTATTTTTAACTACTATAGATTTTTTTTTTTTTTTTTTGCTGACATACGTACGATTTTTTTGTCTGACAGAAATATCCAGGAGACTGCAGTACACGTATTTAATCGTTTCTGCTACTGATACGGAAAGACGTTAAATTTGTCAAGAATTTTAGTTTTTACGCGGAATACTTATTACGTCAGGTGTTAAGTTTCAACAATTCTATATTTATAAATTAATAAATTACTTTAGATCCGTCGTGTGATTTAGTTTTTCATTTAAAATGACGCGTTTCGGAACATATGTTTCATCTTCAGACTAGTTCACTCCGTTGAGGTCGCTAAATGTTAAAATCACATTACTTTGTACTTACACACGACCGTATGGGAGCGCACCCTTTGAAGGCCGATCGGATAAGGATACTTTAAAATTTAATAACCTCAAATGGGTTAATTAATGTGAAGATAGAACATATGTTCCCAAACGCGTCATTTTAAATAAAAAACGCAGCCACACGAGAGATCCAAGGTAATTTATTAATTTATAAATAATTAAATTGACTTGGATACCCATAACAATAACAATATTTATTTCATATTTTTATAAATCAATATGTTCTGTTGAATCGCTGCGTAATAATGTGCAAGTAATGTATTGACGTGTAATAATGCTTTAATTGTGTCAATTCACAGAGCACAGTGGTTATACGAGTCAGCAATTAGGCTGGCTGCAAAATAATACTTTGGTAGCAGTGGAGCAGTTTCTGCTATACCGTTGAAACTCGTATCGTGGGGTTACTGCAAAGAGTTGGTAAATGAATTCTTGCCAAAAAACATTTGTTGTTAGTTTTAGGATCATAATGGCCATATGTTTGTAAAATTTTAGTAACTTTAAAGTAAGTTTTTAAACTGTCACATGTTTAGTAAGTGCATTTTGGAGCACCTTATTTATTTTAAGAAAGTAGTAACGAATTTTAACAGATTTTGCTGCTTTGCAAAGATAATGTGATTTTTACAGTTACCGATTTACTGGTGCCCACATAAGTGTTTCTCAAATGTTTCTATTTACACCATTATGTTATGTGACACACAGTCACCTACAAAATACATAAACATTTTCTGGATACAGTGGACACTATTACAGTGAGCAAAATGAAGCAAAAAATTATCTTCAAAATACTTTTTTTTAATGATGAAAATGTTTGATTTTAACGGTTTTCTCGAAGCTCGTCTGTTTATCTGTAAGTGATGGACCGGTGATTTACGCTATTGGCAACATTACTACAAGTAAAGATTTTAACTCAGAAGACTTATTTTTCTGATCTAGTCCTTTCCTTATTACACTAAATATAGTACTGTTATTACCAAGTTTTATTACTGTTACTTTGTGTTTCAAAATAGTTAGTAATTATGCACTTAAAATGGAAAGTAAGAGATGTTCCAAGAGCCGCAATTTTGAATTTCGTTCATTGGTTACTTTTTGTGTTACTCGAAAGTTTGAATTCTATCAGATAAAAAGTGATAAAAAATCTTTCTTGTTTTGTAATCATTTATATTTTCAGTAGTATTAATTTAGATTTTATTTCCCTTTGTAACATTGAATGCTGTGTTCACAGTCTTCAGCCAAAACTTACTGTATGCAAGAAATTTGTAAGTACCAGATAATTTAAGAAATAAATAAAATCAAGAATCTTTATTTTTAATCATGATCAACTGTTAGTTCAATAATGTAACAATTCAAAAATATATTTTACAACATGTTAGTACACACAACCTTGATGAATGCCAAACTGAAAAAAAAATTTCACATGATGTTTACTCCAAAACAGCATTTCGTTAGTTAACAACGTTTTGCAGTAACCCCAGATATTATGATCTGAACTTGATTGTGATTCGACGGTGGGGTACCGAAGGGTAGCTTTGAGAGGGGTGTTAATGTAGTTGTACCGCTTATAGATTAAGTTTAAGTAAGTCACAATCGCTTTAAATTATACGCACAATGAGTGGCCTTTGAAAACTAAACTTGACAGCCACTGGCAGCATATATTTTTACCCCGCCGAGGTTCAGATATTCTACCACTTCCTTCTGGGCCATGCGTCGAGTATAATTGCGTAGTTGAAGGCTCCTGCATAACACATAAGGCTCCTTATGTGTTACGGCGTTCAATATTACGCATAAGCAACATAGGTTGCATGTCTCGTACGCGTAAATCTAGTTTATTCTAATGTTTTTCTACTTCACAGATAGACCGAATTAAAAATAGCTCTCTACTTATCCGTAAATAGAGCCGTCTTGTTTAACACAGTAATCCAGATGTTTACATTATTGTTGCTGTAATTACACACTAACAAACATTTTACTGAATGAATTTTTGCTGTTGCGACCCATTGTCTACCACGTAGACTGATTATACCAAGCCTGCAGTACTCATGGCTCCATACTTGCGGTCCGGAATCACGCTTAGAAAATTGTTACTTTCCTTTAGAACGTAAGTTACTACTTTAAATGTGGTTTCACATACGCATAGTTGTAAGAAGTGAA
This sequence comes from Magicicada septendecula, assembly GCA_034769895.1. Classification (NCBI taxonomy): domain Eukaryota; kingdom Metazoa; phylum Arthropoda; class Insecta; order Hemiptera; family Cicadidae; genus Magicicada; species Magicicada septendecula. Next base: position 319,238,659 of record CM068375.1, read on the forward strand.
AACTTATTCTACTCAAAACAGCTTTTTTATGTCAAAAAATTATTATCTTGGAATAAGACAAAACGTAATGGAAATGTAAAAGTTATAAAATCTGTGAGCCCATTAAGCGTTGAGATTGCGTGCGTGGACGCAGGTGTTTATGTGTGATTAGGTGTGCGCGCACGCTTGCGTACGATGGCGGGAATTTAAAAATTCTGTAAATTCAATGTTCTCACTTTTCTTGTAAACGTATTAAAAATTTAAGTAATAATGGAAATAGAATGCAAGTATGGAAGTAAGTAATAACGTAAATATGTTTTCCTACATATATAATTTATATTTTGTGAAAGTATAATTGGTATGACATGTGTATGCTAAGGTAATATTAATACACACTTCAAACTTTATTTTCCCCTAGATTTACATCTACGTTCTATATATGTTCTTTAAATTCAAGTATCAGTTTCAATATCAATGTCTAATTATGTAAGAATATACAGTTTATTTGTTTTGTAATGGTATTAATAACAGTTTTCAATAACATATTCTTAAATTACAATTATATAATGCATTGATAATTTAATAAATGAAATATTAAAAGCTTCATACACGTTTATATCAAGCACATTTTCTTACATATTGCATTATACATTGCATCTAAGTCGCCAAACTGGACCAATGACATCGTAAAGTTTGACTTGTCTGACAAATACCCTTCACGTCACGCTTCAGAAAAAATAAGTTTTTGTATATTTTTGTGACAGTCATCATTTCGCTCTTATCTTATTTTAAGGAATGTATGCACTAACCTGAATAGTGACACGTAAATATTGCTTCCACTAGTATGCAAGTACGTACCTGTAACAACAAGATACAATTCTTAAAACTATACAATGGAAACAAAATATTATATTTTCATTTATTTCGGTTCAATGAAAAAGTATCAACCCCTTAAAAGAGTAGAACAAATTACTGTATGCCAGTGAAATTTATTCACAATGGTTATTTGTAAATCTATGAAAATGTACACTGGTATTGCCACAGTACTCCTAGTTATGCAACAATAGAATAACATTTAAACAATAAAAGCCCAACAAATTCAATAATTACTGTAGTTCGTATCACAAATTCTTATCACCCGAAGTTATCCTATTCTGCTATCTAATAATATACAGTTAGTATATCATTATACTATTATTTAAATGCTTATTTATTTAAATAGTTATATCAGGTCTTCGATGGGCGTGTTCCCCATTTTGTTCTGTAGCCGAACATATACTCACAAACAAGTGTTTGTATTGTATCACATACACAAACCGTTTCTTTCATGAAATTATGACGCCATCGAAAACTCTATATCAGTTGAAAACTGGAAGTTTCTTGCTTAACATGTTCACTTCTAAACGCACACAATTTGTAAATTCACAATTTTATAGTAAATGGTAATTAAGGGCTACGTTTGTACTAAATACACATATATAATACCCATTACTTGCAAACAATTATGGAATATGTCTGTGGCGTGACTAAAATTCCTTCATATCAACGTAATTTTTACTATCATATGACTCACTTTATAAGAGTCAGAGTCATTATTTCTGTATAGTGCAGGTAGAATATTAACACATCCTGTAGGCAAAAAAATAATTACTCAAGCTTGCACCGCTAATATTATTCGCCGAACTTAAAACTCAGCTGCCATTTATACAAGTTATTAAGAACATTGGATTGTGTAATACTGAAAAGAACCTTCGGGACGTCTGATAACGTCGTGCGGTTATAGAACATTGCGCTATGCAGCTGATAACACAATACGTGACAAGTAACTGTAGATTGCTAAGCGTAATATTTAAGCTTCGAATTGTTGTCACGTTTTCTGCGTTATTTCCATGAAATGTAACAACCATAAAGGTGTTGAAACATGAACATACAATTCAGTACGAAATGAGAAATCACTGAACGGTTATCTTGAAAAACGGGTGCTGCAGCAACGGTCAAAATCTGACACTACTCTTGTATTATTGCGTAACATGTAACTGTTAGCTACCAAAAGTTCGTTAAACACATTCACTAAGAAAATAAAAACACAATTTATTTGCTAGATGCAAGTGAAAATAGTAAATGTTTATTCACTATTTAATAATAAAAATGCAGTCGTTATTAGATATAAGCAAATTAGTAAACAGAAATACAAAATATTACAGCCGTGTAATGTATCGTAAGTTCTGGTTTGTGATCGTGCAACAATTGTAAACAGAAACTCACTTAAAAGTTACAGCCGAAGCAGCGTGCCAACGGTATAAAGGAGAATTACGCGTGCTGGTCGTTGCTTTGTTGATGCAACAACGTTGTGCCTATTGCGGTGGCTGTGAGATAACTGAGAGCAACACCTTGTACATTACGTCTGTGTTGACGTCGCTGTTGCACATGGTGAGCAACATAAATGCCTGAGCGCAATAGATACCAGGAGTAAATTTCGCCTACAGTCCGCTGATATTAATATGTTCAGTTTAAACGGTAATAACTATTGCTTCTCATGAATGTTTGTAATTTAGTATTTTGTAGTTTTGTAATTTCAATATTGTTTTAATTTTTGTGAAAAAGCTAGGCGTCGAACAACATATAACAACAAGCTTACCTGCCGCAACTGTCTCAACCTCAAGAAATGTTGAAGGGAAATAAAAGTAATATCATAAAATCGTGCTTAGACAGTCACACTGTACGCCAATAAATCATGACTTGTGGTAGATATGATATCATAGACTTGCAAAACCTGCTGCTGCGCTGGAAAGAATGAGAACACAACCTAGCTATGAAGTAAATATAAAGTATTTAAAACAAGACGTAACATTATGTACGAAATACTCACAACGATCCTTTTGAGCAACATATGCTATACATCGAATACGGAATCAAAATTCGACCCCTGTGTATCTCTTCAGGGAAACGTGCTTGCAAATTCTTGGCTTTATGTGGATAAGAATCGTACACAAAGAGAATTCCAGTTATAAAAAGGAGTATTTACGCTCAATAACACCTTAATAATTATGGTTTACAGATATCTGCTACAGATACAAAAAACTGTAGCATTTAAACGTCAATAAGAACAAAATTAAGTTAGACAATCATATTTTAAAACAAATTTTATAGTTTTTAATTTTCTAGGTTATAACATCTCATACGAAAAATGACGTAAATTAGGATAATAATTATATAAATTAAGAAGCATCTGTTTGTGAAACGTTTGATAAGAATATAAGAAATAAAAATAGAACGGATACCCGCATAAAATTTTACAAAGCAGTATACGTTGTTAGGTCTCTCAACAGGGACTTTCAACTGCCACTCAGAGTATCTGAAAACGATCGCAGATTCCAGGAATCGAAACGTCAAGCGACAAAATTGTTACAATGGAAGCTGTCCGTATAGAGGATTACAATGGAAGCTGTCCGTATAGAGGATTACAATGGAAGCTGTCCGTATAGAGGATTACAATGGAAGCTGTCCGTATAGAGGATTACAATGGAAGCTGTCCGTATAGAGGATTACAATGGAAGCTGTCCGTATAGAGGATTACAATGGAAGCTGTCCGCATAGAGGATTACAATGGAAGCTGTCCGCATAGAGGATTACAATGGAAGCTGTCCGTATAGAGGATTACAATGGAAGCTGTCCGCATAGAGGATTACAATGGAAGCTGTCCGTATAGAGGATTACAATGGAAGCTGTCCGTATAGAGGATTACAATGGAAGCTGTCCGTATAGAGGATTACAATGGAAGCTGTCCGTATAGAGGATTACAATGGAAGCTGTCCGTATAGAGGATTACAATGGAAGCTGTCCGTATAGAGGATTGCAATGGAAGCTGTCCGTATAGAGGATTACAATGGAAGCTGTCCGTATAGAGGATTGCAATGGAAGCTGTCCGTATAGAGGATTACAATGGAAGCTGTCCGTATAGAGGATTACAATGGAAGCTGTCCGTATAGAGGATTACAATGGAAGCTGTCCGTATAGAGGATTACAATGGAAGCTGTCCGTATAGAGGATTGCAATGGAAGCTGTCCGTATAGAGGATTACAATGGAAGCTGTCCGTATAGAGGATTACAATGGAAGCTGTCCGTATAGAGGATTACAATGGAAGCTGTCCGTATAGAGGATTACAATGGAAGCTGTCCGTATAGAGGATTACAATGGAAGCTGTCCGTATAGAGGATTACAATGGAAGCTGTCCGTATAGAGGATTACAATGGAAGCTGTCCGTATAGAGGATTACAATGGAAGCTGTCCGTATAGAGGATTACAATGGAAGCTGTCCGTATAGAGGATTACAATGGAAGCTGTCCGTATAGAGGATTACAATGGAAGCTGTCCGTATAGAGGATTACAATGGAAGCTGTCCGTATAGAGGATTACAATGGAAGCTGTCCGTATAGACGATTACAATGAAAGCTGTCCGTATAGAGGATTACAATGGAAGCAGTCCGTATAGAGGATTCACCCAAAAGCATTTTACTCGTATTTCTACATTCCTGTGTACAACTGAAACATAGATCCTAGGTAATAAAATTAAAGAAAATTAAATCTTCTGGCATTTAATTTTTGACAAACATACAGGAATTCCGATCTACCTACATTTTACATTACATTACATTACATGTATTTTGAAATCTAATTTCTGATAGTACGTAGTCCTTACATTTTGTTATTCACAAAGTGCCCGAGTATTTTCAAGACCAGAAAAACATTATTCCGACATGGGACGCAAGTATATTAATAACTTCTTATTAAGTCTTTTGAACTTCTTAGTATGCAACCATTACCTGAAGAATTTCCATGGACGATTATCACTGTTAAAGTTTTTATCATTTCCTTTGGTTTTACGAATTTGCGTTGTTTTATCTTATTTTTGTTTGGTATTGCTTTTTGCAGTGTTCATTTTTTGACGATTTGAGATTGTTGTTCCAAATTGTCTCATGTGCTTAGGCTTAAATAATTATATTATCTTTGTGGTACGCCTGAAGGTGACCACAGTTTATTGATAGTTTAAACAATTATTGAATTTAATTTTTTAACTATCACAGTAGTCAGTGGAAACTTTTTCAAACATTCTATTATTCCCTACTAGTTTTGAAAATATACAAAGACATTAGGAGACAAGTTGCTAGAGAAGACAAGTTATTAGTAATTAATTGCCATTATTTAAAATAATAATATTGTATTTAATATTATTAGTACACAATATTTTTGTTAGTGGAGACAATATATTAAAGATATGTTGCAACCACTTGAGTCGTAGCACAAATACTGACTACCGCTAGCAGTATTGAGCTTAACGGAGAGAGTGAGGGGTTGTGATAGACTGGCAAAGAGACGAGTTCCATAACAGGTGAATCTTTGCCTAATCCTCAGTGTAAAGAAGAAGAAGAAGAAGAAGAAGGAGAAGAAGGAGAAGGAGAAGGAGAAGGAGAAGGAGAAGGAGAAGGAGGAGGAGAAGGAGGAGGAGAAGAAGAAGAAGAAGAAGAAGAAGAAGAAGAAGAAGAAGAAGAAGAAGAAGAAGAAGAAGAAGAAGAAGAAGAAGAAGAAGAAGTAGGAGTAGAAGTAGGGAAACACGTATAGATAAATAAATTAAGTACGTGTGTTGTAGACTGGAGGAAGGTCGTGGCGCGTAAAGGTTCAACCAGAAGTGATAAACAGTCAACATGGTGTAAATAGCGGAGTGTGTATTGTGCTACAGAGTGCTGTTTGGCAACAGAGGGAAAGCACAACTCTGCGCCGAGTAATGACGGCAATTTTTTTTGCCGCCCAGCAGCACAGCCCGACTCTTATCGATTGCCACGGCATTCTTCGTTCTCATGATGCTAACAATTCCCTAAACAATAACAAACTGATTATCAGTCACAGAAGTAAAAGGGTGTGGTTTGACAGTTCACAAAACCTTAACTGCTGTTTGTTTATGAGACGGCCTATATCACTATTAAATTATATTGTACTTAGTCGGAAAATCTAGACTCTTCTTACTTAAATTATAAAACTACTAATTGGATCATAAAGCACCGTCTGCAGACTATTTCCGAGCATCTTGTTTTGGAAGAACAAAATGGCTTGAGGAAGAGCACATCTTGTAAAGGCAACGTTTTCATTATCACACAAATCATTGAAAAGCATCGAGAGTTCAATAAAGAAACGCATATAGCTTTCGTTGATTTTGAGAAGGGCTTTGATACAGTAGACAGAAATTTGTTGTGGCAAATATTAAAAGAATGGGAACACTCTCAAGAACTTATAAGAACTCTACAAGGGCTATACAATGGGACAAGAATAGCTGTCAAACAGAAAAACTTTACCGTGTGAGATATGAGGCCATAAGAAAAGAGTTACAAGTTTTTATCTTAAACTAACAATTAAAATACTACAAAAACGATGGAAAGAACGGTTTGAAAGAATGCAATGCTAGATTTCAGACTGTCCAAGCAAATCATGAAATAAAAAAGTATATGACACAGGTGTTGAGTAGACACAAGAAGAGGGTATTTGAAGGCGGAACAGGCAGCTGGCTATGCTGTGTTGTGAAGATAGTAATGAATATAAACATAAATTACACTGTTGCACACATTTATAGAAAAAATTTCCGATTAGCGCTTTCAAGCTTCACAGGTCAAGCGATGGCATTGCCGAAACGTCTGGTTTTGATTTACACTTTGGACCACGGTCAAACAGCCCGGGAAATAATTTTAACCAAATTACCGGCACAGCCGGCCGTGTAAGGCTATGTAAAACATATTAACAATAATTGAAATATTTCGATTTTGATATGATTTTAATACAAAAAATGATTTTATGATAATCGAATGATTTTAATATAAAAAAATTAACAAATATTATAATTTGTTTTAATTTTAATAATCAATTTAACTATCATAGTTTAATATTTATTTGCTTAATCAGGTGTTTTGTCAGCTGTTCTGGTACTGTAAAATGTATGAGAAAATGTATTGACAACCTGTACAGTTTTAAAACCAAACATTTTGAATGGTGTGTTACCTGACGTGACGTAGTAAGTGGCGAAATTATTGCGATAATTTATGATGTTTGTGTGCGTTAGGCCATACGGAATTGTATTAAACACACGCTCTATTAACTATTCGTTTCCGTGAAAATTTGCAACACGAATTATTGTTACGCGAAAGGGTGTGTGTCAACGGGGTGGGCACAATGTTACGCGCCGGTATAGTGGAGTGCGTATAACATGACAGAGTAATTATTTGCTTATTAATCTGCCTTCTTCTTCTTTAAGCTGTAGACCTTACGATCCGTTGGGCACTCTTTTTTCTGACCATCTCTTCTTTGGTCTTCCAATACTTCGCCTACATTTTGGATGATAAGCCAAAATTTGTTTTGTTATCCCATTCTTATGCAATATTTCAACATGTCTGTCCAATCCTGAATCATGTCTGTATTGCTTTATTATTTCGTTTAATCCATCCGGCTGTTTCTACTGAGTCTGCCAAGTAAGCAAAATCTCCCACCTCCCCCGACCGCATTAAGAGCTCTGTTCAGGGAAAGGTCAGTGATGGGGCTGCCATCTCACATCTTCCGACCTCGCACGATTGAGTAAGGTTTTCTCCACTAGATGAGTTGGTCTACGCCGACCTCAGGAGTCCCATCAACCCCTCAAGTGACGATAACAGGATTAGTGACTATAGGTAAGGCTATAGGTAAGGATGGGTAGGGATCTTGGGTAGATAGATGGGTCATTGTGGGACACACTTCGTCTGGCTCCTCGGTTGAGACCTGCCCGGCAAGGGAGGGCCTACCAGTAGCTACGCTACCACCGGCATAGCTCCCAACCTCATCAGAGCACGCAAACTTCCTCGCCCGCACGGACAGTGCTACGATAAGATGTTTTCGCCTGAGAAGGATTAGTCTGTTAAACAAATAATTACGCAGTAACAAAAAAAAACTCGAATGAAGTTTAAAATCTTGTAAATCAAGAACAAAAAATTATTGTGTTTTACAAGAGTGTCCTGCGAACGATGAAACTAACCGACATAAGTAAATATATTTTATGTAATTAAAAGTGACGCCAAACTTGTAACAATTCGGTACTATAGTGGAACTGTTTAAAAAATCTTGGTCAAGAGGCGGGCTCATATGTTGAAATATTTTTGGCTTTGCTTAAATAAAACACGATTTTAATGTTTTTTAAAGTCTTATTTTATTCGACGATATTCTTTTCTTTCTATGAACTTAATCTTTATAATTACTGTAGTGTTCGGTAGTAACTAAAATAAGTTCAAATCCCACGACTTGATTGACTACGTTGACTATGTACGTACGTTTTCAGCGTACGAGTAGGCGCGTACCTGAACTGTGCATGGTCGCGTGTGTATATATATATTTAAATATAATTACATTAAGTCTTTTGTACGTTTTGCTTTCCGGACACGCCCGTTACTTTTGAACAAGACCTGGTATTAACTACGGTTCGCTTTTGAAGTTTTATCTTCTTACTTGAGTTGCTGAGCAACCGTAGCGAGCTTAGGTTTGTTGTCCCTTTAGGAGTAAGCAAAGAGGCTTTACATCCCTTAGGAGGAAGACTTTGTGTAGATAAAAAATGTCTCCGCTAAGTGCACTGAGCAGAGAGAGAGAGAGAGAGAGAGAGAGAGAGAGAGTGAGTGAGTGAGAGAGGGTGGAGAGCGTAGGGTTAGTTTGTTTAGCCGGAGGAGATTCTGACTCATACCACTCGTCTACAATAGTCTGTGAAAAATGTTTTATTGTTCTGCATACTACACTCCAAATCTCTTTCTTACTTGTACCTTGAATACTATTATCTCAGTAAAACATGTTAAAAAATATTTGTAGTAATTGATGCTTGTTTTTTTCTTCAGGTGAGTATTCCTTTCTTATCCCTAGAGAGGAGAAACTAATTTCAGTGGCAGAACAAACCAGCTTGCTCTCTGTTGTTGATTATAAAGAAAAACTGATACTTTCCCATTATCTTCACCCGCATTACGTATGTGACATTTTACATAAGTGTTTGTGTCAATAACTCAAGTGCAAAAAGAAGAAGAAGAAGAAGATTTCCGATTGTAAAAGTTTTTATCGTGCCAAATTACGTCGAATGCTATCACATTTCAATTTTGTAGAAGACTTTAATTTTCAGTTTTAATTTTTTATTTATTATAAAAAGTAAAAGTTATTGTAGGAAAAATTAAAATTTCTAATAACTTAATATAGTGATCAACAGACTATTGTTTAAAAGTCACAAAACACAAGGGTTTAAAAAATTTAAACTGCACATAATAAATAAATACATTTTTGTATGATACAGATAATTAAAAGTAACTAAAAGTACCAAAGAAACAATAGTAAGTAGGCCTCTGATAAGTAACAGTAAACACTAAACAGCTGATCAGATTATGGTAGAACAACAGACGGAGTGTTGATAGTTGTAAGTGGTTATGAATGGCTGACTCACAGTTTATATTGTTACGACTGTCTAACTGATCGTCGTATGGTACAGTGGAAAACAAAATACAAGACACCAATGGAGTCACTAGAAAGTAGCTTTCATTACCACAATTAACAGTTTGTAATCAACTTGTACAATAATCCCAGTTAGATTTGTTCACACGAATAGTAACATCAAATATAAAGAATGCCGCACTAATAACAACACTTCTCTACAAAATGTCTACAAACACTCGATCCGCACTAAGGAAAATCTCTTACGTAACTGACTTGACGACGCCGGACGCTCTTGCTTTTATAGGTCGCGCAGAAGTCAACTATAATTTTCTCTGCTTACTGCACGCCGGCTTAATGCGTATCTCAAGTGTTCTTGAACACACTAGAACCTAGTTGTGCGCGGCTTACTGAGGGAACACCTGCCACACTAGGCGGGAGGATGGGCCGGGGACTCTCAGCTATTTTAGGTGGTTTCATTCGTAACACTGCCCCCTAGTTAAGCCTGTTCGTCCCGAACTGCAAACCGTAAACGTAATATTTGGCAAGGCGATCTAGGTAGACGACCATGAACTTTCGCTCTCCTTCCTGTTGAATCCGATAGACAACATCGTTGATTTAATTTTTCACAGAGTAAGGCCCTTCCTAGTTAGTCTAAGTTAAGGTGACCGACTACGAAGGCGCTTTTTGTTGAAAAACCAAACCGGATCTCCTGCTTGGAAACCCACACTATTGCTGCGAATATCATACCGAGTTTTCATTTTGTCACTGAGGCAACACCTGCCACACTGGACGAGATGGTGGGGCGAGGATTCCCTCGGCTATTTTAGGTGATTCCATACGTTATTTTTGAACAATATGTAAAGTCGTTTTTGCATCTTATCTTCTAAATTTTACAATCGTTCCAATTGTCCTCCTACAGATTACCCTATGTCATTGCATTCCTTATACCTTCTAGCAATTCTTTTGTGGCCTCCCTCTCTTTTTTCAGTAGGAGTGCATTATAATATTTTTTTTTGGGGTCACCCGTACGGCAAACACGCCAGTATGGTTTTAGTAATTTTGCATGAATTGTGTCATTCTAATTGGTACGTATATTCATTATTTCTCGTATTTATTAATTGTTAGTCTACAGTTTAGGCAATGTAAGACTACAATGACTTCTACATTACCATATTTCCGTGGTTTTTATTTTTTCGTCATATGTTGTGTAGCTTCCTACATTTCAGTAAAATGTGTTACAATATTCTCTAATCATACCTTGTACATATTTTCTGACACGCGTCTTACTTGAGTGTTCCCTAAATTGGAGTGTAACCTACTGTGAAGTCACATGTTTCCCTTTTTCTAAATTATTTTTTTTCTGCAACACTTATGGTACCATTTGCAACACGACTGTAATACGCAACAATGCAACACGCACGACAAAGGACCTCGTCTTGTCATATATATACGCTGCGGTCAATGCGACAGTTGGTTTGTGGACTTTGGTATCATTTGCAACACGACTGTAATATGCAACAATGCAACACGCACGAGAAAGGACCTCGTCTCGTCACATGTGTACGCTGCGGTCAATGCGACAGTTGGTTTGTGGACTTCTGGTACTGTACAACTATTAACAACGTTACTGTATTTGAAACGTTTGTATTTTACCAGTGTCTGTCTCTGAATAGTTTCGTGTCAAAGCTCCATTAAAGTTCAGTTCAAGGTACAACTTAAGCAGTTTAAAAATTATTTTGAATTTGTTTCAACTGAACACGAATCGTAGTCTGACACGGAACTCCTATAAATCTCGAGGAAATTACTACAAAAGTTTGTTGCAAATGGACACATTGGCCACAGCTCATCAGTGGAATCCCAACATTTTATGTCAATATTACCTTTTATTCAGTAAACCCTGGATGTAATATATATTCAAACGTTTATCATATATTTATTTTTAACAGTATGTTGTGAGTACTTTTTGGCCAATTTCTCTGTTTCTCCAAGATAGGAGAACAAAGTTCAATGACCATCTAATCCAGCTACCAATAAACTTAATTTTGCCTTCTACACTTATGTTGAAGAAGCGTTTACAGTTGTAAGCTGCATTTGCACCCACATTTACCGTTCCGATAATACAAGCAAGAAAGCAGACCATAGGTAGCAAATTTCATTCACCGTATATACTCACTTAAGTAGGAATTTTTTCTCGCCTACAGCTTTCCGCCAACTACAGTATGTTAGTCTTTCGTTATGGCCAAACGGCGTAATTCTCCGCTGGTCTTACTAAGTGCTTCTGCATTTGGTCCCAGAACTAAATTTTCTGTGATCTCAGCTGTCCCGTCTGACTATCGGCATCCCAGGTAGTACAAACTTCAGTATTGAGTTCTTCTGCTTCGTCATAATTACATAATCAGATCATATCAACCTACGGCTTTTCATTATGGATACAGTATCTGCATCGGTGTAGGGTTCTCTTACATATGCAACAATAAGGTTTAAAACGGTTCGCGCAGACCGACTTGGGGCAGGTATAGCAGTGCATGACGTGGGGCGTGAAATGACCAACCATATAATACAGCAACCTTGCAACTGTTTGAACACAAAATGATGGGTCCGAGAACAAAGAATCAAAGCTATGCATGCAATGAAATCATTTCACACAGTGCAACCAGACAGCCGTATCACGTCTAATTATTTTCTCTACACTTTATTCTTTGACTTTACTCTAGAATTCTCACCTCCACAAACTGAACAAAAAATTGTCCTTAGAAACGTTGATTTTCCCAGAGCTTCTTGTTAAATACGAATAGTTTTGAACAACATAATACTGTCAATTGTTCACGACTTTTCTAAAGTCTTACTTTGGCTTTCTTTGATAAGATTGTATTTTAAGAAAGTTTTGAAAAGCACCATGATATCCATCAGCACTTATAAAAGCTTGTGTCAATTTGAGGTCGCTTTGAATTACGCTGCCTACTCCCAGGAATTTAATTTTAACACAACTTGCAGATTTGTGGTCTTCAAGTTGTGACATGTTTTGTTTTTTCTTAAGCCTCGGTCCCACTACCAACCACCTACATAGCCTTTTGATTGTTAACATGACCGTACCTATTTTTATGGTTTCAAAATATTAATATAAATACCTATTAATATATTTGAAATATCTAAATATTCATTTATTTGAATGTATATTCAAATATTCATTGTGTTCATACTGTTACGACATTACAGGACAATCTCTGTGTTTATCGAATGTTCCAGAGGAATGTTCAAGGGTCTGAAGCAAGTATCGACAGACTAATTAGACTGGCCTATCCTGCAGCGCCAGAAGATTTTAGATTTGCGATGCAGACTGACGGTGTCCAAGATAACGAACTACAGCAAGTGTTACGAATGGCAAGACACCAGAACAGTGCGGACTATATTAATAATATAAATATAAACAATAAATAAATTTCAAAATAGGCATACAACAACTTGACAAATGATAAATATGAATCTTTTTAACGATATATATATATATATATTATAAATCATATACAGTTTTATATTTCAAAAAGTAGACTTATTGAAACGCTAATCTAGAGCACGGATAATTTAGTTTTGTGATAACATTATAGATAATAAGTGCCATTGTATTTCAAATTCAGCCAATTTAATTTTCTACAAAATATTAAGGTGAGTATTTTTTAAGGGCGCATGTTAGCGGAGTGTTAAGTGCTTAACTGTTTGTGTTGCGAGCTATTGTAGTTTTAATGTTGTCTTAATTTCGTGACCTTTCTTATTGTTTGTGCAGAGTTTTATATGATTTTTATGAGTTTTATGTGATTTTTACGCAAGGAAAGGTTTTACAGAGTTAAATATCCGTCCGTATATCAATTACATGGCCCTTTTACGCCTTCCTGTACTGGGCTACTGTCTTCATTTTTGGATACTGCTGCCGAATTTCATCATCTGGTCTCTCATCCGTCCTCTATTCCGCTTTCAATTTAACAGACTCACCAATGTTTCTAGCATTATATTGTCTCGTGTTCCAATTAATTTTTGTTACAGCCATTGATTACATCCAAAATGTTTTCTTTCTCTCATATTCTCCCAAGCACCCCCTCATTCGTTACTCTATATTTCCATTAAATACTTTAAATCTTTGTCCATGACCACATCTTGAAGCCCTATATCCTCTCTCCTCTTCTTTCCACGCTGTCCAAGCTTCTGTCCCGTACAGGTTTCCCACAAAACACTTCACTGTCTTCTTTCTCATCGTTACGTCTAGTGACCCGCACAAAATATTTTATTTCTACTAAGCACTTACTCTTTGAGGCGAGGCACCAGAGAAGTGCCATTTTAAAAAAAATTAAGGAGAAAAACTGAAGGTGTGGATTAGCTCATGGGCTTTAAAAAAAATTATAGTGAAATTGTTTTCAATTTTCTCTTGTTTTGAAGATTGTCAGCTCAAACCATTCAGCTACAGTAAAGGCCCACGAAGGCTACACGAAACTAGTGTCTCATGTTGCTAGAGTTAAATAGTTTTTGGAAAGGTAATTTAGTCTCAAAACTTAATAATTTCTCCCATTCTTCTGTACTTGTGTGTTTTCTCTCTCCCTGTTTTGCTCATTCCTGTTTTCAAAATTCGTCGTGACAACATACCGTCGTCTCTACTGCGGTGTTCTCCTATTTCCCTGGATTCTGGCCTTCAACAGTTATTCACTTCAGAATCCTCGCCTCTTCCGTCTTTCTTTGGTCACTCTCCTTAATGTTGTGATAACGTCTGTTGGTAGTTCGCTGTACATGATGTAAATCGACGTATGTTTTTCGTAACGTAATCCATCTTACGTATTCCTTCCTACCAACATTCTTTGAATCGTCATCATTCCCTTACCGTTTCTTGTGGGTTTTTATTAACCTATGATTTAGGTCTGTATAGCGCCGTTGGTATTAATATAGTTTTATGAAGTCTACGTTTTATTCTTCAAGACAACGTCTTTGCCATTAGTAAGTAATTAATCTTTAAGCACCCGTATTCGCTTTGCTCATCTCACCTCCACCACTTCTCCATGTCACTCTTACTCCCACGTACCACCGCCTCCTCCTCCTCCTCCTCCTCCTCTAACTCCATTCTCCCCGGCTGCATACCCAACTGTGTTATTGCACCTGCCCTAAGGAGTTTACTTACTCTCAGTGCTTAACACTTCTTTGGATGCATCTGTAATCGCATATTTGCACATATTTGCATACCAATACTTTTCTTAATTCTTTTGGGTTTCTTTCTCCCCTTCTGCAGTGTCTCTCCCTTTAGCGTCTCGTGTAGTCTAAGTTTATTTCGTCGCAATACGCTTTCTCACGTTATAGTAGCGTAATATTGGCGTATTTAAACTCGTAAGGCGTGAATAATTTTTGTTTCTTGGGTTATTCAAGAGCTTTTAATTTTGTTTTCTCTTTTTTTTAATATTTTAATTAATGAAATATAAGTGCTGGGGAATGTTCTGTTCTATTTCAGTAAGCGAGCGCAGTCGCTAATAAGCGGGGAAGGGTGAGAGAGAGAGAGAGAGAGAGAGAGAGAGAGAGAGAGAGAGAGAGAGAGAGAGAGAGAGAGAGAGAGAGACGAACGGCGTTTTCACTCATGAATGCATTTCTTCATCCCCCAAAATTTCCTTAACTAAATTACGTAGAATATTCTTTTCTTTGTTCATCCGACTGTGTTCAATCTTTTTACTCTTTATTAATTTCCTTTGAGCTTGTGCGTCAGACATTAAAGGAGATATACCACTGCACGTTTAAAAAGGATGCGAATTATTGGTATGTCTCCGTTATCACTATCACAGACAAGGAAGATTTCGCTTATATTGTCGCTAAGTATTTTTTATTTTAATTAAGATTCATGGAAAGGTAGACACACACACACGCACACACACACACACACACACACACACACGCACACACGCACACACACACACACACACACACACACACACACACACACAGAAACCCACAATATTGTTACGGCGGTCTCACGGATCGTGGTGTTGTACAACGAAAACAGGATAACTGACACCAGATGAAATCGCTAAATACAATTTTAATTACAATAACAATAAGTAACAATAAGTAAGAAACAATAAGTAACAATTTAACAATAAGTAAAAAACAATTCTTATAACTGTACAACACACAGTAATATAACAAACAAAAATGTCACCTAATTAATATTGTCACACTAAGTAATATACAGTAATCACTTTACACTATACCTCGAGTCACAATAACAACAACTCCGCTAACGCAAATCCAATCGCAAATACAGAGTGAACTTTGCCAGACGAGACACGAGAACAATCAACCATTAACTGGGCCTTCCTGCGTCAAGAATATTTACATAATTGCCGGAAGCTGGTCATACCGACCTTGTAGACACGCCGCAGACCACATGACACATAATACGTCACGCGATTGCCTATCTCATTGGCGTAATAATATATCTAACTTTTAACTTGACGCTTTCAAAATTTTTGTTTCTTTTCTTGTCGCTGTCTTATTAGTTATCTAATGTTATGTTACTTACCAGTAATGGAGGGTAGTACCAGTTACCGGTAATGTAGGGTAAAGTCCATTGCTCTTCTTTTGTTCAGCTGTATGTGCCATTTTTTGTCTATCTAGTGACGTACTCAACTTCTGATTGTAGAGTATCTGTTGCTGCTTCTATACTAATACCAGTAGTTAGTAAAGCACTGTCTTCAGCAATTATAGCTGTTGTCACCCCATCACATTTATGAATATCCAATGTATACAGGAAATACAGAATAGGTCCAAGGACACTCCCTTGTGGTATACCAGCTGAAATATCGTTTAAATTAGAATAACCATAACCACACTTACTGAACTGACGTTCTGAGATATATGATTTAACAAGTTGACTTATCTGTTCAGGCAGGTTTATTTTAATATTCTACACTAGTCCCTCATGCCACACTTTATCAAATGCTTGGGCCACATCCAACATCCAAGAATACTGCGGAGCAATTTTTTTCTTCTAGCGATCGCTTAATTACATCTGCGATCCAATATTTTTGTTCAATAGTTGAGTGTTTATTGCAAAATCCAAAACTGCGTTGGAATAAGCTGCTTATCATCTATGATAGATTTGAGAGGCTTGAGAAGCGGTTTCTCAAACAACTTAGATATAACTGGCAGCAAGGATATAGGCCGACTTCTCATTTGGCGGTTTAACAAGTTTATGGATAATAATCACTAGAGCAATTTTCCACTGCATTAGCACGTATTGCAGTCGTAAAGAAGCATTGAGTAAATGTGTAAGATTCACTATTGCTTTATATAACAACTCTTTGAGTAACTTTCCAGTTATTAAGTCATAAGCTGGTGTTTTTTTAGCACTAAAAATTTTTTTGTTCTCACTGACAACCTCACTAAACGTTACGGGCTCAATTGATCTAGCTTCCATATTATTCACTTCTGAAAGCATTTCATTTACAGTTACTGAATGTGGCTGAAACGTATTAGCTAAATTTCACCTCATATCATCATCATATCAATTTCGCCAACCGGAAAACAGATTATTTACCAATTGTAATATATCGGTAATGAATTCCACACTCAAGCTCAGTAAAGTATTGATGCATGACTCTGTATGCCAAACGTAGGTGGAAAGAGCATGTTAAGAAGAAACGGTAAGAAGGTGGATTAAAATTGAAGAATATATGGTGGCTACTTGGAAGACACTCTGAGCTGTCGCAGCATAACAAGCTGTTGTTATACAAACAAATCTTGAAACCAGTTTGGGTGTATGGTGTACAGCTTTGCGGTTGTACTAAGAAATCTAACATGAAAATAATTCAGTATTTTCAAAAGAAGATTCCTCTCAGTACTGTCCATGCACCATGGTACGTACGCACCATGGTATGGTGACATCCATCGGGACTTGAAAATGCCTGCGATTGCTGACGAGATTAAAGGGTTTGCGGATAAATATGAAAAAATATTTCATGAACGCGTAAACATTTAAGTGGTACACCTGCTTGTTAATGCTAGACTCATTCGGCGATTGGAGAAACAGAAACCATTTGAACTAGTATACTATATATGTATAGTAACTCTCAGCACGTGAACAAAGTGCAAATTTAATGAGAAATGCTCCGGTGGGAGCTTATCCTACACAACCATGTGTGCTACACAACACGTGACCAGGCAGATGAAGTCAGGATCGAAGCTTCGAGGATGCTGGCAAGAGCAAAACCGCTGCGATGCAACAAGCCAGTGAGAGAGCTGCGGGCACTGAGGACATTAAGGCGGGATGAAGCTATCATAATATCGGCGGGTAAGGGGAGTGCTACGGTTGTACTGAACACCTAGGACTCCCAAAGGAAGATCGGAGAGCTACTGGACACAGAAACCTACAAAAAAACTGCGAAGATACCCGACTGCAGTCGTCCTGAAAAGGACCGATTTTCTGGGTAAGCGGCCTTCTTTGGAGCCTGAATTGAAGGCAGCCGTCCGTTGTTCGGAAGCCCTTCCACATAGGCTTTATGGGGTCTCCAAGATCTACAAGCCGGATGTCCCACTCAGACCGATCGTCAGCGCCATAGGGTCTCCAACCTACCATCTTACTAAACACCTGACCGAGCTTCTCCGGCCATATGTAGGAGGTACGGAGTCAAATGTAAAGGATTACACCCATTTGCTTGAAAAGCTCGGTGGGTTATCGTTGCGGCCTGGAGATATAATGGTTAGCTTTGACGTGGTTTTGTTGTTCACCATGGTGCCGTGGATAATGTCCTCGGCCACTTAGCGAACCTTTTTCCGGAAGACATTACAGCGCTCTTCCGACATGTTCTAAAAACTACCTATTTTCAGTACGGCGGGGACTTCTTTGAAATGATTGATGGTGTGGCCATGTGGAGTCCACTCAGTCCTGTGGTGGCGAACTTTTATATGGAAAGTTTCGAGCAGCGGGCAATTTCATCTTTCCCGTTGAACCCAAGGTGCTGGCTCCGGTATGTTTATGACACATTTGTGATCTGGAGGCATGGAGAGAAAGAGCTCGGTAAGTTCCTGGCACACCTCAATCAGGTTCGCCCACGGATACAGTTCAAAGTTGAGAGGGAGACCGACAATCAGCTGGTTTTCTGGACGTTTTGGTCCTTGGAAATACCGATGGCAGCCTCGGACATAAAGTTTACGGAAAACCGACGCACACCAATCGCTATCTCCATAAACAGTCGAACCACCATCCAAGACCCTGGAGCGGTGTTGAAGACCCTGGTGGACCGGGTTAGGAGGATATGCGAGCCCTGGTACCTCTACGAGGAACTGCGCCAACTTGAACTAGCGCTGCAGGCCAGTGGCTATTTCGTCGGGGAGGTGAGACGAGCGGTCCGGCCGAGAAGAACAGCCAGGCCGGAAGTGGTGTCACGGGAGACCGTCGGTTTCGCGGCGTTGCCGTACATCCATGGGGTGACGGACCGCATTGGTAGGTTGCTCAATCGGCATGGCATTCAAGCCGACAAGAAAGATCCATCAGTTCTTGAGGCCGGTGAAGGACGTACGAGACCCGCTGCCGTCGTGTCGAGTGTACGGAGTTCCCTGCCTGTGCGGCCAGGTGTACATTGCAACCACGAAGCGCAGCGTCCTCACACGCGTGGGTGAACATAGCCGTTACTGTAGATTCGGACAACCGGAGAAGTCTGCAGTAGCTGAGCACGCGCTCGCCAATACCGACCATCGGATCCTCTTCGATGAGACAAAGCTCTTGTCGGCGGTGAGTGCGTACTTCCCTCGTCTTCATATGGAGTCCGTCTTGATTCAGAAGCATGCTGCAGTCGCTATGAATCGGTGGACATTGCATTGCATTATGGGTGCGGGGTGTCTTTGCACCCGTGGCTTGATTGCAGCATCTGAAGCGTGACCAATGGCTGCCAGTTGCACTTCGTGCTGGTACAATTCAACGGGTAGCCTAATACTGGAAAAGGAAACCGCAAACCAGTTAACTGTGAAGGGGGGGGAGTAAGAACTTATTGATTTTAAAGGCGCTGCCGCTGGCACCGATTCGAGCAACAGATGTTGCCCGTCTCAAGTCCAGTCAGCAGACGCCATGAGGCGTCGAATGACAACGACAAGCAGCCGACTCAGCGTACTAGGAGGTGGGCAGGAAGGAGAGAAGAACAGTTTCATTGATAAACTCTGGGCAAAGGAGTGATGTTTTTAGTTTAATTATAAAGAGGATGGCTTTATGGCGGGTCATCAAAAAGCGCCCGACGGCGCATGATCCGAACGGGCGGTGATGGTTCTGATGCACTAATGGTTCGTAGGTATGGGAAGGTGGAGATCGAGGCTCTAGCAAAAAGAGTTAGAGCCAGCGACCGGGCAAAGTTAGTCAAGGTAGGATCACAGAGACCCCTTGGAATCACGTCGTTCCTTAAAAACCAAGGGGGCCTGTCAAGGATCGGAAGGTTCGGGACTAAGAAGCTTCTACCCTACAGCTGTTGTTGGTGGGCAAAAGAGACCACCAAGCGGGAGCTGCATAGGTCAGTACAGACCTAAGGAAAAGCAAATAAATGGTCAATTTCTTTCACATGGCCAGGAGGCTACGACAGGAGGGGAACGGAGATAACTGGGCTCGGACGCCGGGAACCTTGGCAAGGGTTTCCGTCATGTGGACGTTGAAGCAAAGGCGCCGATCTAGCCGAATGCCTAATTACTTCACCGACTCTTTGTAGGCGATGGGCCTCCCTTCCAGGGAGAAGGGCTTGAATCGGGTGATGGAGTTACGAGTGAAGCAGATCGCCTCTAATTTCTCCGTACTGATCGTCACCCGCCATTTCCGTAGCCAGTCCGGAAGCGGTTCAACTGACGCTGCAGCTTTGTACTCGCAAACAGGGAACTGCAGTGATACATAGCGTCGTCAGCGAACAAAGACAACGTGACTCCGGGCAATACAGGCAGGTCGTCCGTGTACACAAGGTACAGAACGGGGTCGAGGACAGATCCCTGTAGTACGTCAGCGGCGACGGGTCGAACTGTAGAACAGGACCCGTCGACGCTCACCCTGAAAGTTTGGTCGCTAAGATACGACCGGAGGGAAAACACTATGGACGATGGTATAGGGGAATTAGCGAGTTTAAAGAGAAGACCTTCGTGCCAGACTTTATCGAAGGCCTTGCTTACGTCCAACAGTACGGCGGCCGTAGCCGCTGCCTGTTGGTGGCGTCTGACAAGTGCGTAATAACGCGGACCAATTGAAGTTGGTCGAGTGCTCTCTGCGAAACCCGAGCTGTTCGTTGGAGATAAAACCATCTTGCAGCGGCAAGATGCGAGACAGCAGGAGACGCTCGAACACCTTCGAGATGACTGGCAAGAGAGAGATTGGTCGATAGCTTGTGGGAAGCATTCGCGAGGCTTCGGAAACATAACGATGTTGGCGGATTTCCACAGGCGGGGAAAATACTGAAGCCGGAGACAGGAGTTAAACAGGTCAAGAACGAGATCAACGCCTGAGGCCGGAAGATTTTGTAGTGCAGCGGCCCCGATCCGGTGAAGACCGGGGGCGCGTCGGCGATTCAGTCGGCAGATAGATGAAACTAGTTCATCCCTGTCGAACGGGAAGTCTAGGATATTGGGAGGGCAAGAAAATTGTCCAGATAGGAAGTCTCAAACTTTTACCGAGTGAGCAGGGTCCAAGACGCCTTGGTGAACAGCAAATTGCGCCTCCATGCAGTCGGCAAAGACCTCGCCCTTGCCTTCTGCCGAAGACACAACCCCGTTCGGAGTTACAAGCGGGTTGCGAGTTCTCTTCTCGCGAGTCTCCCAGACGGAGGCGCGGTCGACTTCAAGAGACTCAAGATATGTGTCCCATCGATCAGAGTTTACGTCCCGCAGAATCTGTTGGACGTAAAGAGACGGCCTGGAAACGTCTTTTGACGCCGGGGTCACGGTACCTTTGCCATCTGAGGCGGAACTTGCGCCGTAGCCAGATGGCGTGGAGAGCTTCCGGAGGAAGGGCCGAGAGTGGGTGGTTCACATCGAGAGCATAGGTGTGTCGATCCATGACACCTTGGATCAGCTCCTGAAGATGAGTGGCTCGGAAATCCAAATCGTCACAAATAACGATCGGGTCCGCGGTGAGCGATGGAAACCGCAGTGAGAGCGCGTCATGGTAATAGCGCCAGTTGACTCTCCTATCAAACTGAGCGGGAGGTCGGGGTGAAGCCGACATCTCACGGGCAGTTACAAAAAGGGATTGTGATGGAACGAGAGGTCCGACACTGTCGAAACCTGGATGTGATGGGTCACGTCCTTGGCAAGAATCGGCGGGGCGAAAGCATTTCATTAAGTACTTTATGGCAAGGCGCAATGCGACCTCTCACACACACCTTCTTTTTTCTGATTGGCCGATGATGCAGTTTTTACGTGTGCGTAGGTTGCAATTAGTAAACGATTAGGGCAGGTAGCATCGCGGAGAATCATTAGCCTTCACCGCTGTACTCTGGGGGAAAAACAATTTTTGAATACCTGATGGCATAGCCTTTTGTGAGCTAATCATACACCTTCTTAATTGTGATTGGGTCATTGTGCATTCTCTACCTGTGCACTATTCTGATTGGCTGATGGTGTAATTTTTACCTGTACGTGGGACTTGTTGAATTTATAAGTACTCGTAGCATCGCGGGACATATTCAGCCCCTCTCGGCTATACACAACCTATGGCTCGCGTCGACCCCTGCCTCTAATCAGACTCCAGGTAGAGAAGGGCGAACCCACCCAGGCCCTTTTAGAGTTGGAACGGCTGTTCGGGGTCTGCGTTAGCGTAGAGCCCTTGTGTTAGTCCGGGAAGATTTCCCAATGCCACAGGTGTCAGAGGTTCGGCCACAGCAGCTCTGCTTGTCGGAACGCGCCGACCTGCGTCCGATGCGGACTCGACCACTTAACGCAGGCCTGCGCTATACCTGACATTTACAGGTACTGCATAAACTGCGGAGACGCCCATGCTGCAAATAACAGGCGCTGTCCTGTTTACAAAGAGCAGCTGGACAAATTAGTATAGCCGGTCCAGCCTAAGCCTTGTCATGTTGTTCAGCCAGAAACATCGGGCACAGGCTCTGAGACTGTGGCACGGAAACCAGTCTCCATGGTCTGCTCCGGTTCCGAAACCCTCTAGTGCAGTGAGCCCGAGCAAAAATATACAGGTCACACCTGAAGTAGCGCCCTCAGAACCGGAGCGCGAGACACCCGCGTATGCAAGGTACCGTTGTTGCCGCAGGATGACGAGGAAATTGATTCTCCAGTGCCGTCGCCACCCAAACCTCGCTACCCCAGATCAGGCAAGAAAGCTAAAAGACCTCAGGCCAAGAACACGGGCCAGCCTTTACCTGCAACTGGACCAGGCCTTTCCGCCAAAAGCCAGAGCGACCACCCGCTCCAGACCCTGCCCCCAAGGTTTCCACCGCCTCTCCCCGCCGCAGCTATGCAGCTGCCGCCAAGCGTTCCTTCCACACAATCATCTACCGATGATCTCGCCGTCGTCTCCGACTTTCTGGCAAGCCGCGACTTGCAGAAAGTAGCCCAAACTCTCCGCAACATCAACTAACGCTTGGCAACAACCTTGCTCCAAGACAAGATCCTCCTCTTGGTGGAAGCCTGCTATTGGTCTGTTATGAACAACAGACAAACACGGCAATCACTCAAGCGAGACCTCGAGCTCGTGGCGTGGAACGCCAACGGTCTCGTTCCCGGCATTCTGAGCTCTTAGAGTTCGTTGCCCGTCACAAGCCCGATATGCTTCTTCTTAGTGAGACGCACCTGACGCCGCATCGTCGATTCCGATTACCCAACTACGTGTGCTACCTGGACGACCAGTCGGGTCGCGCAGGATGGGGCACCGCCATCGCGGTGAAGGCGTCTCTTCGCCATCACCGCGTTGTCCTGCCTCAGGGGCGGAACTTCGAGTGCACCGCGGTTGAGTTACATGGTGCTCTCGGCGGTCTACTCGTGGTTTCCGCATACAAGCCTCCACGAATGAAGCTCCTGTCGAACGATCTGGAGGCCGTCTTAGGCGCACACAGGAGGGTAGTCATGGCGGGCGACCTGAAGTGTAAGCACCCTGATTGTGGGAGCCGATTGGTGAACCCAAATGGGGCCCGCTTACGCATGTACGCTGATGCGGGTTCTAGCTACCAAGCACTCTACCGTCCGCGACGAGAGGCGGGTAATCGAGTGGGAACGTTTTGGCCCGGCGTATAGTCGCCGCCTACCACTCGACACTACCCAGCATGTCGACAAGGCAGTTACCTTATTTGACACAGCCGTAGTCTCGCCGGTAGACGTGTCCTCCCGGATGAAGCCGGGGCTCACGCCCGACTATCTGCGGATCCCCGAAGAGGTGTCTCAGCTCTCTTGCGAGAGGAATCGGCTCCGGAGACGCTGGTAGAGGACTCGTGACCTGGCCGACAAGGCTGCGTTTAACAGAGCGACCGGCCAGTTCCGTCGTGACATTCTGGCGTTCCGTAGACGTAACTGGGAGCTAGCTGTAGCACAGATGGTGGCCCTGCCAAGAATCGTAATGTCTGGCGGATTCCCAGTGCCTTAACGGAAAAGCGTAAACGCGCGCCTCTCCCTGCACTGGAAGGACCCCGGCGGTCCAACACCTTGGACGCCCCCTCTAGAAGGCAGAGTTCTTGGCTGACAGTTTCGAGCGGCAGTTCGCTCCCAACCCATCCAAAAGCCCGGCCTTCCCTAAGCGAATCTCCCGCGAGGTAGTGTGCTTTCTATCGCCCGGTATCACAGCCCACGCGGAGCCCATCTCCCCGGAGGAGGCCTCTGAGAAGATAGTTCAGCTCAAAACCCGGAAGGCGCCTTTCACTGACGGAGTCATGAATTCCGCACTCCACCGCCTTCCGGAGCGAGGAATGTGGTTCCTCTTTGAACTGTTCAATATCTGTCTCAGGCTGGCCTACTTTCCGGCGAAATGGAAAACGGCTATAGTTATAGTGAAACCCAAGCCGGGAAAAATGCTACTCGCGCGGAAAACCTCAGACCCATCAGCCACGTGTCCGCGACGTCTAAGTTTTTCGAGCTTTTGATCCAGCGTAGGATCCGCGACCATCTAGAAAGACTGGACGTGCCGATCCCCGAACAGTTTGGCTTTTGTGAGCTGCACTCCTAGACTCATCAGCTGATGATACTCGTGGAATGCATTACCGAGGCTGGCTGCCAGGGCAAACAGACGACCGCGATCTTCCTAGACGTACAGAAAACCTTCGACTGCGTGTGGCACGAGGGTGTCCTTTACAAACTCTCGGAAGTCTTTCTCCCAGATTCCTACGTTCACTTCATCGGCAGCTTTCTGCGAGACCGTAGCTTCCGAGTGAGAGTAGACCACGTTCTCTCTTCGGAGAGGCGTATTACCGCTGGTGTCTCTCACGGAAGCGTACTTGGACGTCTCCTGTTCTTGCTGTTTGTCAACGACACGCCCCGAGTTCCTGGAGTAAGATTGTCGCTGTTCGCGGAATACACTGAGGCTTTTGCCTCAGAGCCGAATCCAAGTTATGGGGCAATCAAGCTCCAACACCAACTCGACGCGTATGTCGGGTGGGCCGATGACTGGAGAGTAGCCGTCAACGCTTCTGAGAGCGCCGCGGTAATATTCTCGCGCAAACGTAAGCGGCCTCGGCCTTGGCCTCGAGGTGCCCTGGACCAATAGCGTCAAGTACCTCGGGCTCCATGTCGACTCCCGACTCACCTGGCGAACCCATACACAATACATCCGACAACGCGCTTCAGCGCAACTTAATAGACTTTGGCCCGTGCTTTCTAATCTGGCAATGACCCTCCGGCTGTGTAAGCTCGTCGTCAACTCGTACGTGTTGCCCGTGATTACCTATGCCTGTCCTGTTTGGGGATACCTTGCTCGATGTCATAGATCAACGCTCCAGCGCGTTCTCGACCGGGGACTTAAGCTCGCGTGTAAAATCCCCCGGAGGTAATCTTCTCGTCTTTTGAGGAGAGGACTCGGTGTCCGCTCTTTTCATGACACCGTGAGACACCTGGCGCGTATGTTCTATGTTGTCCTCATTGCCGGACTTGGTAACTACAATCCGAGACAAGGTGAATCTTGGAAGCGACCCCGTATACTAGCCCCGGTGGTATAATCCACCATCGAGGGTCGCTTCAGGCCCTCCACAAGTAGGTAATAATATAAATTAACTCATAACTGACCGAGTGGCAGGAGTCCTAACTGAGACTCGTGACACTGCACAACTCGCGACTGTCGCCTCGCGGGAGCCGCGCAATCCCCAGTCGTGTGGGACATTATCAGCCTTTACCACAGTACTGTGGGCCTGACGATAACACCCTACGTTCAAGAGGTCTTGGATTTCTTTGAATTCCATTGATGATGGCAGCCAGTGGTGCTGTTGAAACGTTTGGTTTGTCATTAAACCGTAGACCACGGCCAAACAGCTCGGAAAACATTTCTTATACAACTGACACCGGCCGTGAAAGCCTTAGCACAATCTTATCCTACACACTTTTAACTTATGTTTTACACTAAAACTGCTAGATAGTCTGTAACTAGTTTCATTAAAGTTAAATAAACAAAATTTGCATTTCTACAGTCAATATAACCAAACACAGTTCACAATTGTACTGTTTGTTTCATGGAGTTTTATGTCAACTACCTATTCATTTGTCACACGGCTACATGTCCTTCACCAGACTCTTTCTAAAAAATGTTTCTGTAAATTTACATTTTACCATCGTCATTCACTTTACTTCTTATTCATTACTAGCTGTTACCCGCGGCTTCGCACGCGAATATTTGACTTTTAATAATGATTTTATTATATGATTTATTGTCTATGTCTATTTGGTGTTCTGTTAGCTCGTATATAAATTTTGTACTCATTAGTCAAATTCTCTCAAAAGCTGATTTCAACACTTGTACTATTTTAACATGTACTAAATTATTATGTTGATGCAACAGCCTTTGGAGATCTAAGAGTACCCGTTTATAAAGCCTTTGGAGATATTTATAAATTACCCTCTTAAATCAAAAACGCTGAATTCTTTTTTTAAGTGTTATTGTGTTAGAAGCATTGTATAACACATTAAACGTTATGTCTTCCTCAACCATGGCTTTTATTTATTTCTGCAGTAAAATAAAAACCAAAAACCGTTGTCACCTAAACTCACAAATGAAAACAACACATATTATCGCCTTGCATTAAGTAATACGACAATTTACAATTAGTATACTTCTTTTCCATATTGTAATATATCGATACAATCGCATATCATATAAAACAACGAAATTGTACTGCAGGAATGGATAAATGTTCAGTTTTGATCCCGTTAAATAGCTTTTGTTTATTTACTTGTTACTATGTTAATTAATTCTTCTCTCCATTGTGTTGTTGACATCATTTACTTTATTTATTTTCATTATTTATTCATTGCATCATCAGAAATACGTATAAACATAAATTTTATAATCGTTTAAGATAATTACAAAATATATAGACGTATTTGTATTCAAAATATATCAATACAATCGCATATTAAGAACATAAAAAAATGCAGGAACCGGTAAAGGTACAGTTCGGATGCCGCTAAATATCATTTGTTTTATACATGTTACTATGGTAATTAATTCTGGTCTCCTTGGTGTTGTTGACATCTTTATACCTGTCAACGAAAAGGCATAATTAAATGGGATTAAATCGTACGAATGGGGCAAAATATCGAATTCCAAATTAGACAGTATTTTGCGCCTTGTGTCAAAGGTTACCTTTGCAAACTTTGGTGGCAATCAGTGTAACGGTGTGGATTTGTATTCAGTACCCATAAGTCCTCAGAATTTGAGTTTTATATATAGATTTAATGTTGGTTTATGTGCTTCAGCGTTTTTAACATGAGCCTTTTTATATATAACTCTGTAGCAAACTTTACACAAATAACAAACATTTTTGCTTTGTTACGTTTGTAACTATTTGATGTCTGGACGAGATCTTGGAGTGTTTAGCCCTTCATCTGCTATATAAAATTATGTAATAACAAAAATTATTTGGACGTCACCATTATTATTATCAAGGTTTATTATCATTTTTAATGATACTAAAAGTGAAAATTTATATTTTAAAGAATTGCAACTTTTAATATTTCATGCGCTGAAACAACCTACCTACTTGGTTTGGCTGTCTCACCAAATATTGTTACTTGATCGGTTCTTAATTTTGGAAAGAGCTCAAGAAATAAATCTAGCTTTGATAAAAAAAACAAACAGGCATTACTATAATTTTGTTTTTCTACATGGTTCCGGACTATGAAAAAGTAGATTATGAAATGATCTATGTTCACGTAACGTACAAACGCACCCCCCCCAAACACATAGATTTGTAATATTAATTTTATAAATACTTCTGACTAAAAAATTTATAATAATACCATGGTTAATATTAGTTCCAAGCCAACTTCAGAGGTAAAACGCGAGTAGATACGCCTTCTTGTTATAATACTTTATGCAATAATGAATTTAACTTTTGAATTAAATTCTTAAATACCGAGTCCCAAAATTTGGACTGAGTTATTTTATATTGTTTCTAATCATGTTAATGTAATTTAAGAATTATAAATATTTAATAGTATTCACTAAATTTTGTGACACATAAACTTGGTAATTTGGAATGATTTTAATACTTATTATTTTACAATCACCAAATATTGGACGTTGAAAAAACTATAATTTTGATCGTATGCTTTAGTAAAATTTCAATTTAAAACCAATGAGGAATTGCGTAACTACCTGTTTTTAAATTTGGGCTGTTAAATAATACACATTATAAAACAATTATACTTTTTAAAATGTTATTGAATTTACAGAATTACATTATTTTACTACAAACAAGAAACAAGATTGTAAAATACACGCCTCGGAAATGGGCTTCTCGGAAAGCTGTTCTTAACTCGACGGTATAATAAATGATTCCATGCAACAAGAGTTACAAATTTTCAACTTGAATTAAAAATTAAGAGATTGAAAAAAAATGGTAGAAAGAACACTTCGAAAGAATGTCAACTGGTCAAACAAGTTTGGTAATACAAACCTATAGGACACAGGTGTCTGGGTAGGCCCAGGAAGAGAACGGAACAAGTAGCATCTTGTCTATGTCGTGTTGTGAAGATGACGATGATGCCATAATTTTACCTCGTATCTGAGCTTAGACAGGTTTCAGAAATTTACTATATTCTTAATATCAGCGATGCTGATTAGATCAAGCATACTCAAAATTGGACTCTTTGATAACGAGTATTCGTGTGTTATATAAATTATGAGTGATTAATTGGACGTAATTGAATAGGGTATTTTCTGCTGTAAATTTGTGAAACATGATGAAAGGAAACATAAACGACCGTGATTTAGTAGACACAGTGCAAATAACAACACACAGTAACACGAACTCATCTGTAGACATGTGGTTCAAAAGCCGGCCGTAGCAACTGGCAAACACAGTTCTCGTTAAAACGTTTCACAAACTCAGCCCGACCAGTGTTTCATAGGTCTCAATTTAGCTCTCGCTGTGAAATCCAGTTTTCCTTACTTATATCTCTCTTCTATTGTGTTGATATTTTCTGGTTAATTAAAATTTATCATACACTTGATTCATTTAAGTTTCAGCACAGTTGCTCGAAAAGTGTCTAGCTTCAATGCTGTTAAAATATTTTAGTAATTATTTCTTAGTAATTACTTTGTTTCTTACTAAAAATTGTGCAATAGGAAAACGTTTATATTCAAATCATTGACATTCAAGTACAGTTTTATATTCATAAGTTATAACCACAGTATTTTGGAACGGACTAAAATACATGAGCTGTGCTTCAAATAACTAAATTTAAAAAAGTCACTCAACTGAAAAAAAATCACGAATGACCAAAAAAGGTTTTTTTCCAAAATTTCCTTTAATAAAAACAGTAGAACATTTTTTATATAGCGGAAAATACGTTATGTACAACAGGGAGCTGTTTGGTTGATTCTCATCCCTCGTCCCCGTGTCCGATTCTCACTTACTAAAGACTACCCATCTTCAGGCGTCGCTCCATTCGGGAATCGCTGTCAACATTACGCTTCTGTGTGCTCACAAGAGCTTTTTCTAATTTTTATATAGAATTCCGACAAGCAAAACAAAAGTGATGGCTTTCTTGGTAAGCTATAATGTAAGGGCCATATAATGATTAACAGTCAACTAATTGCATTAGTCTTTCACTTTACGTATGTCGTATGAGAACAGTTGGAAATAGACAGTGTACTACGTAAGTTTCAAATGGTGCTCGGCACCATAAGAAGGACACTAAAAAACAAGACGCGGAAAGATACTCAGCACACGTTTTACAAGGCAATAGCTGTTCGTATGCTTCTTATGGAAGTGGGTCGTGGATAATGAGGAAGAGAGATAAAGCCGCAAACGGACCGCAGAGATGAAATTTCTAATTTCGGTCAAAGGTTGTTCTAAACAAGATCGATTTAGATGAAGAGATTAGAGATGAGTTACAAATATACAACTTAAATGAGAAAACAACGTTGCATAGAAGAAATTGGAAGAACCACCTAGAGCGTGTGGATGTTTAAAGACTAATAAAGCGGCAAGTAGATACAAACCAGCTAGAAGAAGAAGCGTAAGAAGACCAATGAAAGATGGGAATAGATCCTATGAAGACGGAACAGGTTGCCAAGGCCTAACGGTTTTTGGGGAAGAAGAAATTTAGTTTGTATTATTACTCATCCTCTCTCTTCTTATCTTTGGAGACCCCCTCGACATTAGCGCTTCCAGTGATCTTACGCAAACACCATGCTTGTTATAGCCTCCGGAGCGATATCGTCTGCCTCCGTCGTTAGTCTTTGCCAGTCCGCCTGATATTTTCTACATTCAAACAACATATGTTTGGCGTCATTCTTTGGCGAGTCTCCATAATGACATCCCCGTCTTCCAGTCTTCCCCATATTGTCGGGGTAGGCGTTAAAACTGTCGTGGCCATTGAGGAGCTGGGGCAGATAACAAATCACTTCCCAGTGCTTTTCCGTACCGCTAATCAACTCTGAAATCCATCTGCTTCTCGTTTCCGCCAGCCAGCGATTTTACCGCTGATGCACTATGATCACTTTTTTGTGCGTTAACGCCATCTTTTGACCCACATCAGCTTTCCTGCTGTGGATTTAGTTATGTACTAGCAAGCGATGCGGAGTGTTCCTCTCTCCGTACTGTCGTCTTACTGCTCCTATAATTTTCCAGATTAAGCGCGTGGCCCGGATATAAGAGTCGTCATAGAAGGCAGACGACGTAGTTTTCGTCTGCTAGACGTCGGACCTCTAATGTTTGTTACAATGACTCCTGAGCGCTAATGTGACCAGCGCTAATGAGAATTCATTTGCGGAAAAAGTCAGTTTGGTGTTCAATCTAATTCCCACGTCTACACACTTTATACTATGCACAAAATGTATAGGATTTATTATGTTTGCAATCATAAACATATATTGCAAAATCGTTTTCTATAGAATTCACCCATACTGGGTTTCTACATATAATTAAACTGTAGTATTAAGCAGGTAAATGCCTAACGACAGTTTTAACCACTGAGTTTGAGACAGGCATTAGACATGCAACTTTTCCGAGGATGCTCGCAAAATTTTCATTCTTTTCGCACCTGCGCAGAACAGTCTTGTAAGTACTGTTTTATAGCAATCGCATTCGCGGGCGTATTCTTGTATAATTTCAACCGATTCTGGTTTGATTTAAAACGTAGATGTTCATTTATAAAAACATTTACTTTTCGAGCACGTTACACATTACGCAAACAAAAATTTATAATCACTAATTAAAACAGTGGGCTAATTCCAACACCACTGTCAGTCTGGTGGTGGCCTGTTACAAAGCTCGTAATAAGCGGAAGCTGGTAAACATGCGTACAGTTAAATATTTTTTAAAATCTAATAATTATTGTCTTGTGTCAGAAAAGTGCAGTCTTGATTAATTCTAGGACAAGTCACGGACAACGAAATCGAAAAATTTAATAAATGTAATATCAAGATTTCATAAGTAAATGTAACTTCTATAAGTGAGAATAACAGAAAAAGTGAAATTTGTCAGTGGCTTCTTGTATGTGGATTTTGTAAACCAAACTATGTAATTTTATGGCAAAGATAGTGTAACATAAAATCAAAGAAAATTTTGTAATTTATCATAATAAGAAATCCTTGTGTCTTTCAGAGCTATATGTAAATAAACAATATGTGTTTAAATAGTGATAAAACACAGTTTTAGTGTGAAGAAAAGAACGAATAAAACTATTTAGGTCTTCTTGAATGTTAAGTAAGTATAAACGATTGCAACTCAAAACTTATACTCCGATATATACAAACCCGTTGCTATAGAACATGGTGCCTACTGTACATACTCAGTACTGATCAGCATCCGTTACATTCTTACACGCTAACTTGTAGCCTATCTTGTATATTTCCGTTTGACTACAGATCGGACTAATATGAATCCTGTCATTGCATATACCGCCATTTAGGCCTATATTGTACTAGTACGTGTTGGTATCCTTTGAAAGTCCGATCGTCTGCTGAGTGCGTTCAGGTTGTGCCATGAACTATTGAACGGCGTCGAAGGACGAGATTCTCGGTCGACGGAAAGGCGGGACAAAATCGAAATCGTTCGAGGACTTACGGCACCGTGTCTAGAGCGGACCAGTGAGGACGGTAGTCATCCCCAACCGAAAGTACTGCTGGGTCGAAAGTAGTACGGCGTGCCAAGTCGTCTTATTGTGACTTTATCAGGGCGTGAAGGCCACCTCCGTGGTGGTCATTAACTTCGCGTAGGACTCCGCTTACTCGAAGGGCCCACACTTCATAGATGTTCACAAATGAGACTAGCAAATGGTAGTGCCGAATCCAGACAAGGGGGCCACCGTGTCACCGAAATAAATCTCTGGCAGGCTGGCTACTTGACGCTTCGAAACCAGTGAGCATCTTATTATTGGTATTCGTTTTTTTTCTGGGTTGCTAGACGGCCGCGGTTTTCAACGAGGGACTGAAAAAGCTGATGCAACGGAGCGTAGTAACAAGTGTGAATTTAAATGGTAATTACGTGTATTTAATTGAATATTTTTCTCTTTTCCTATTACCTTTACCAGCCAGTCGGAGATTAACGTTTGTAAAACATTCATACTCATACATTATCAACATCATAATCTTCACAACACGGCATTGGCAAGGTGCTGCCTGTTCCGCCTTCAAAAACCCACTACCCATTTATTCCTGGGTCTACAGCTGTGTCCTATAGGTTTGTATTTCCAGATTTGTTCGCCCAGTTCTGAATCTGACTTTCTTTCTAACTCTTATTTCCACCGATGTTTCTAACCTTTAACATTTTCATTCAAGTTAAGAACTTGTAACTCTTCTCTTATGGCATGATTTCCTATACTGACAAGTTTATAACACCTTCTAATTCCTCTTAATAATGCCATTTGTAAGACCTGTAATTTACTGTCTCGCTTTTACCTTTTTGTCCATAATTCACACCCGTGGGCAGTACAGAGACTGACATAACTTTGTAAACGTTAATTTTGTACCTCCATGTACCTT
Source organism: Magicicada septendecula (assembly GCA_034769895.1). Lineage (NCBI taxonomy): Eukaryota > Metazoa > Arthropoda > Insecta > Hemiptera > Cicadidae > Magicicada > Magicicada septendecula. The sequence goes on from CM068375.1 coordinate 319,271,736, forward strand.
GTTTCTAAAAATACGGTTGATTGTTCCACAGATTGTGTTGAATTTATACAATATCAATTTACTTAATAGCAATATTATAGTTTCTATCATATCCAGTATCATTTCTCAAATAATTGAAGTGGTTTACCTGTTTCAGAATTCGATCACTAATCATTATTTTTGTTCTTATTGCCTTCTTAGCTAGAAATCCCATTACATTTGTTTCTATAGTAGAGATTTTCATATTGTATTGTTTGCAAATCTGACTAAGCTTCAAACAGAATTTTTGCAAAGAAGATTCTGTATTTTAAAGTACAAGGAAGTCGTCAGCAAACAACAACACATTTAGATATCTGTCTCGTGCTACGTTAATACCAGAGTTCACTAGATGTTTCCATTTCCTTACCAGATCGTCAATTGATGTTAAAAAGAATAGATGACATACTGCACCCACTAGTGAATACATGATATTTATGAAAACCTGTAAGTAATAAACCATAGGTTTGTAATAAATATTATTTTATAAATTACAAATTACTTTCCATTTCCTTCCTTTACCTTACTAAAAAAAACTATCAAATCTTAATCATTATGGAATATTCTTCGTATTGTTTAAATTAGCAGCCATCCTTACTATTTCTTATATGAATTTGCTAACTGCTATAATTTTTTATTGTTCGACTAAGCTTTTCGTCATTACTGACATCTTCAGGTCTTAAACAACCAATTACTGACATCTTCAGGTCTTAAACAACCAATTACTGACATCTTCAGGTCTTAAACAACCAATTATAGCAGTTAGCAAATTCATAAAAGAAACATTATGGAATAGCCTCAAATAATGCAGAGTTACAATTAATATTGGGTTTTCTAAAAGAAAAAAACTACATAGAAGTAATGATCACTGTATATTGGAAACCTTCGTTGTCATGACTGTAACTAATGCAATACTACGCCAAACGAGAACTGGATCGCGGCGACAACCATTAACCCGTAATGATAGCGCTACGATATAGACGGCAGTGACGCTAATGTCGCAAATACATTTTTTTTTTTATAAACATCCCTACAAATGATGGATCGGTTCGAGGCGCTGATGCAATTTTCTTACATTCGTCTGTGTTTACAATTTTACCACACCTTTCCCCATTTAGTCTGTAATCAAATTGTGAGGGTCAACAAATATTTTAACGTTAGACTTGGTCCAAGTTGATGCACCACCATAGGCATTAATTTGTTAAAACCTCTCTATAGTTCCTTGTTTTTACTATTTGTAAGAGTATGAGAAGAATCTCAAAGACCGTTCAATGTATTGATTAATCGCCTTCACAAAAATCCGTTCCATAAAACCTCATTTAATTACCTCATTTAAATTGTCACTTGTCGGCATTAAAGCAACTATTATCCGTTGCAGTTAAATTTTCCGCTCGCGTTAATATATAATTGATGAAATTCTACATAACGTTAGGCGGTAGCTACATGAACAGGAGAATGACGACGACACGATTCGTCTGCTCCAGCGGAGGTGATGAGCTGCAATATTATTAATTATGGAAACTGGGAGTCAACGTGGAGTTGAAACGATAATCTCAGCTTACTAACGGTGTAATGTGATTGGTACACAGAGACTGTGCCAAAAAGTGCTGCACTTTTAAGAACACATTATTACATCAAAGGTGATTATAATTTTGTAATGCGATGAATTCACATGTGATACCCTCTTAGTTGCCAAACGGGAGAAACGGCTCGTTAAGTGGCCAAGATTTGGAATCTAATCCTTCCATGTCTGTGACATATAGACGATGTTTTGAAATCCGCAAATCATTATCAATATACACATTTTCTACTGCATGTCGATGGTGATCAGCAGTCCACTCTCAGAAGAAATATGTCTGTATTATATATCTGAAGAACTCACCAGTGATTTTAGGAATGTCTACAGGCAACAACTTAGAAAGAAATTTGTGTTACTTGGGTATACCGTTTCACAAAATGGTATTAAGAAACTAACGATCCAAGGCAGACGAAACAAAGAAATAGAAAAAGAAGGAAGACAAAACCGACTGCAAAACAACAAAATTTGCAGAGTTAATGCTTGGGCACCAAGCAGGTTTCTGGCCAATTATGAATACTTAAAGAAAGTCTTAATATTTGAGATCTTGTGGTTAACTGAATACAGAAGAAGCTGGCAGAACTTTTAGAAAATTCAAAACTGCAACATCAATCATAAGTCACCGTGTTTACAAAGGACACCTCAGAGAACAGGAACATGAAGGAAAACTATAAGGAAAAAGAACAAGGAAAAGATGGTTCTTTAGTAATAATATGTTAACGGTATATCTTATTTGCCTATGTCGTCTTATTCTTCTATTTTTTCCTTATGTGCTTTCCTTGTCAGTATCTTACAACTTCATTAGTAGTTAAAAGTGTTGTAAAGTTTCGTTAACTTTTGTAACAATTAAAGATATTTAATTCAGTTAGAAAGAAATAAGGAAATAATACTGTGTTTCTTTTACCTAGACAATAATAAAACGATTAAAAAGTTCATTCAGCAGTGAAAATTTTATTAGTCTGTCTTTGCTTCTTGTCAGTGACTGCACGTTTCAATAGAGTGGGGCACAGCCCCATGGCCTTTATGTTTTAATAATTAACATGAGTAACAAGGTCAAAGCATTTCTGGTGTGTTACTACACTAACAATCAATTAATTTTGTTATGTCACAATGATCGATTAACTACATTTTATTATAGCAGTTTTTAGTAATTTATATTGATAAATTGTTTAGATATTTAATAAATAAATAACTACTTTTCATTGGACATAACTGTGAAATAGCTTCCCATTGTGCATTTGGATTAGTGTTATATTTTAGACTTAGTAAATTTTTAACTTTTCTTAATCCACAATGACTTTCGGGTTTTCCGGAAGTGTGTGGTTACGTAGTGTACTGTACTTCGTTCGGCGCTCCGTTGTTAATATGCTAAGTTCGGTGGTATGCGCGTATACCATTTCATTTTTAAAACTCGCGCGTTCTCCCCATCGTGCACTGCTATGTAGGGTACATCGTCGCTGTGTGTAGCGGGCTACGTTTGTTAGTTGCGGCGACGAAAATTATGTCGGTCAAGGCCAGCTGTTTTTGCCGTAACCTGTAAAAAAAAGCGAAGTCTCGTGGGTGCAATTTACCATGTATTCTGCCTCATTTCTCTTCTGACTTTTTCAGAGAAGTCTTCACTGGTTACGACTGACGGCGCCTGAATCATTCTGCCTGGTTGAAGCCTTTACTATGGGAAAATAATTTAAAGCTAGCTCCAGGTGCTCGGCCAATGGCGAGATGGGTGTCGGGGTTGGCCTAAGACCTGCCAACCTCTGTGCAGAGAAACTACATAAGCCTTGAGACGCCGTTAGTCGGGATAGAGATGCAAACTCTTAGAGAAATTCTGCCCCCAGAAATCATCCGTTTCAACTACTGCTCAACCTAGACACATGGCCACCTACTACATTGGACAATTCAGGTGTGATCCATCTCAATTTAATTTAACACCATCATCTACCACAACACGGTTCATCTGCAGACACTCTCAAAAACAGACTTTTAAAATCCTCTCAGAACTTGTTTAAAATCTGCAAACACATGTTAGGTTTCGTGCCTGCATGCTCGGACACTGTACACAGATAAACACCTTATGTATATTTAAGACACTCTTATACTATGTAAGGTATTACACATATACATGTACTTAGATGACCAGCTCTGAGTTTCCTTGTTTCTCGTGTTCAATGTCTCAGAGTGTTTGTTGTGGCCTGCTGAAACATGTACTTCCATGTGGGCATAATGCAGGACTGGGGTAGTTGAATTTCGTGCCATTATTGAGGCCTTAACAGTAATTATGGCTATTTCCCTGAGTTGTTAATCCAGACTGCATGAATCCTGTATTAAATCACAAATTTAAATTATCTTGTAATGTGGTGGCAAATCAGTTGCTTTGGTTATAAAATTTTCATCTTAATGGTGACACAAGTATCTGAATTGTAAGTTGGGTATAATTTTAAAGTTTCTATTATGTGATGGGTTATAGCGAGAAGGTTGATGCAGGAATTGGGGTGTGTGTTATATGCGTGTGTAGTACGTGTTTATGTGTAATTCTCAAAAAGGGGGAATATAATATAATGTTAATGATGTATAGCACATGTGCTAGCATGACTGCCGACAGAACTAGCAATTCTAGGCTACCTTGCCATCAAGTAATATATATTGAATACCATAGATCAAATAGCATGTATCAGATATCAAATATCAAGTATTATATATTAACTATCATATATTGAATATCATATATCAAATAATATATATCAAATACCGTATAACAATTAGAAAATATCGAATATTGGATGTTAATATCAAATATCAATCCTCGAGTTGCATTTATTTTTGTTACTGGCCACTGCATTAAGCATTCATGCCTAAATCTATGGTGTTTTACAATAATTGTACATGCATAATGATTTTATATATATATATATATATATATATTCTCTAACACAACATAGTGAGGTAATTAATATATATATATATATATATATATATATATTACTATAATACTTATAACTAAGTATATATACATATAACTAAGTTATATATATATATACATAACTTATAATAGTGATGACTGTCATATGCAGAACAATACATTTTGGTGATTGAAAATTCTTGCATGCATTCACATGATGCTTATGGCTTGATCAAGGATATACATATATATCTGTGTTTTAATATTGCTCAGGGGCATTTATATAATTGTACTTTACTCATGATTATTATATTATGTACAGACTGGACATCAAATAAATATAAATTTGTTATTTTCAATAGAGTTTCTTATTTGCAAGTCCTGTCATCCAACCAGTGGACATGTCTGAAATTGTGGCTTGGGTCTTTGCGCACTTTAGGCTTCCTCCAGGTTCATTACCTAGTTTTAAATATTATGTCTCTCCTTTTTAGAAAAAAAAATTCATAAAACCCTTAATAAAATAAAGGGGGGGGGGTTCAGTAGTTTATTCATATTTTGGCACAGCCTATTAAGAAAAGCCACTAACTGCGCTTCGAAAAATATGCTATTTTTATTCATACGCTGCGTTTATGAATTTTTATATGCTACTGGTCAGATTAAGTTGAACAGGGTATGTTTCTGCATGTAACATTTAATGCACAGTACCGTTTCCTATGAATCTTTACTCACATCAAACTACTTCATCAGGGTCTGTGTTATTAAGCTCAGTGTTTGGGAATTGTACGTTGTGGGTATGAAAAGGTGTGGTCATAATGAGTGTGTGTATTAGTAGTGGAATCAACACAAGTTTAGTAAACACGAGTCTGGAATTCAAAAAAAAAGTAGGTTAAATTAAAATGTTTAAATGAAAAAAAGGGAATTAGTTTTTGAGTCCTTGTTTGACACATTTTTTGACAAATATTATTAACCAACAAACAAATATAATACTAATTAAGTAATTCCATTTTAAGGGTTAAAATAACAAGGAAACTTGTTGAATTTACGCCTACATTTAATTTGATACGAATATCTTTACTCTAAATTTTAAGACAATGTTATCTTAGATACGAAAGATTGTTCATGTAAGTTGACGTTTGGTTGTAGATAGATACGGGGGCTTACAGTGTTTCTGTGGCTAGATTTGCAACCATCCGTGTCGTTGATAAGGGTGGCTGTGATCAACATTGTTGGCATACTGTTATTTATCGAATTGTTTACCACTCATATTGTTTGTAGAGAGGAACTGGATAGTGTCCTGGATCGACTTGAGAAGTAGAACCAAACCACTACAACAAGGATTGTAAGTTAACCCACTGCTCCCTTGAAATTTGAACGCGGACCCCAAATGCTACGGAGGAAACGCAAGGAAAATGCTGCACATTAGATGAGTAAGCAGCTGCTCTCTGAGATAAGTCAGATAAGGATCAATGAGTTAATAACCCGCCCGTATAAAACTGTTTTTATTATATCCTTTCAAGATAATATATCGTACATCATACTTCATTTTTTATAATGCAAGAGAACGTCCTGTGTGGAGTTGCTAGCCTCCCAGGTGGCGGATAGGGGTATGTTCACCAGATATTGTGGGTACCGGGGAAATAAAATACCCAGGGCGGACCAAAACTAGCAGCTGCTGCCTTGCAGTTGGATATTGGTTTGTCAAAGGCTAAAGTAAATTTTAATTAAAAATTGCCTGGTCCTCCTGGTTGGAGGTTAGTGCAACGGGCCAACTCTAAATTCACTGAAAAAAAGAAAATGTTAAAAACCAAATAGATTGCAGCCGGATAGATTCAACAAAGGTAAACGAGAATTCGATAAATTCTGTTACCTTTGATTCAGGAAAATGTGTAAACATTGTACAGACGGAATAATAATATTAATAATATTAATAAATAATAATAATAATAATAATAATAATAATAATAATAATAATAATAATAATAATAATAATAATAATAATACGATATCGTAAATGAAACATAACTGAGACAGCAATGTAGAAGCAAATGTTGGTAAAGACGTATGTAATATAAAGTTTAAAGAATTATTCAAATGGGAAGAGCAAGCGTCTGAAACAAATTAGACTGTACGGAATGTTGGAAGGGGAGGCACAACGGAACAACGTTCATCACTGGCATTCGTAACATACTCATAGTATTATAAAACCGCATCCTTTGAAAGCGCGAGCTCTGAGCTCTGGAGTAAGGACCAAAAACCCCCTTGACGTACATAAATTTACATAAAACATATTCTGGCTACAAAAGGTTGTTTTGCTTTCCTGTATAAGATAATTTACATATTTATTACTGTACATCTCGGCGCTGTATATAAAGCGAGCGGCGGCTGGAAAAATATTTTTATTTCATTTAGAAAAGAATTCTTTTCTTTTCCTACCTTATTCAGACCAAACGCGTATGCAATTTATTAAATAATTTTAATCACGTTGAATTATTATTTAGTTTGTCAATAAATTTGTCATAACATTATAGATTAAAACAAAAGGAAACGTATATTTAGGAAAGTAAATTTTAAAAGCGGTTTATAACACATCAATTGTAAATATACATCTGTGCCATCAGCATTTACTTCGGCATAGGCTGATCTCCGATTCATTCATTTGGGCCTAACTATTGTATTCGTCGACCCTCTACGAATCTTACATAGTATACATGCTACAATACCTCATCTATTACCTAGTTATATCTTATTCTCCATCCATCATCTTATTTTGCCGAGCCATAAACACGTCGTACAATATATCTTTAGAACTTTCTTAGTGTTTCTTGTTTCTTCTTTTGTAATGTTCACGTCTAACCTCCATAGGCAAAAACCGATCTAATAAGTATCTTATATATTTTCATTTTTGTATTGTGACTAATGTGTTTTCTTCTCAATTGTCTACTGTTAGCATAGTATGCCTTATTCCTTCTTTGTATCCTGTCATGTATTGTCGTGTTTATGCATCCTTCATTATCAATCATGTTACCCAGATAGGTGACCTTATTACCCGTACTAAATGAATTACCGTATATGCATAAATTATAGATAACAAATCATATTGTTTTGTTTTTTGAGGTAAGCAACTTTCATGGCGGCTAACAAAGTCGGCTAACATGATCTACTCACTCTACAGGCTGAGCGATTATTCTCGACGCATCAAAGAACGCAGAGGAAAAATATCGCACACTTCATGTGGTATAAATAGCGGCGTTTTGAAAGCGACTGACCTGAAATTTAAAATTTACTTTAAAAATTTATACTGTGCAGAAATTTAGAATTGGGGAATTTCATTATTTGCTACGATATTGTATGGTGGATAATTATAGACTTGGAAAATTATGGTACACGAGTGTTTCGTTTATTGAAACCGTAATAATAGATTTGAGTATAGATTTAATTAAATATATTATATATATACATTTAATAATTTAATTCTCTGCTTTTAAATTACCGATTAAACCAAGGATGTTTTGTTCCGGTCCCAAATAGCAAAGATTAGACCTGCTCACTCCAGCGCTTTTTCGGACATCCCACACTTCTCCGTCCCCTCGGCTTATAGTTCTAGAGTTGTTTGGGGATGCGGCTGTCATCCATTCGCCAAAGATGTTACCACCAACTCAGCCGATACTGGGCGATCCTGTCGAGAATAGTCATATTATTCAGTTCCTGCCGTATATCTGTGATTCTGCTATGATCATGGAGAGTATGCCCTGCTACGTGCCTGAGAAATCTCATTTCACCCTCTTGGATGTTACTGTCCTGGCCTTTCGTTAAAGTCCATTTCTCAGACCTATAAAAAAGTGTGGGAAGAGCCATCACCATGTAGAATTTTAGGCGTGTTCCTTTACTTGCTGACTTAAGGGTTCGCCTAATGGTCCCGCACATAAGGTTGAACCTATGCAACTTATTCACAACGTCGGTACATGCATTATAAGACAACTGTAGCCCAGGTATTCAAAATTGCTAACTTTTTTTAGGACAGTACCACCTATAACTATTTTCGAACGTACGGGATCAGTTCCACGAAAAGCCATCACCTTGGTCTTACGTATGGATATCTGCAATCCAGAGTCTTTGCAGATTCGATTTAACAGATGTTTCCCCATCTGCAATCTGTTTTCAGAGTCCGACAGGAACCCTGTTTTTAACATCTGACATATATCTAATATGTGACAGTTTTAGGCTTGTACTTAGTCCAAACTGTCGAAGGATCGTTAAAATATATTTCATATTGTACACACAAAAAATTGTGTATTCACTAGTTAACATACTAGTGATTACTAATAAATAATTTTTGTTTATAAATGATATACTAAAATTAAATAAATAATATCAAACGATTATTTCGGTTTTTAGATTTCTACATTGAAGACAATTTTGTTGGCTTTTTATGGAGCTGATCCTGTACGAAAAAAATTCATTCAGATGGTACTCTGCTGGTGCAAACCAGTAATTTTGAATATCTCGGCTGTTGTTTTCCTTACATAATAAACAACCATGTGATGAAGAAACTAAATACGTTTAAACATAATGTGTGGGAAAAATCAGGAAAACTGTAAAACAAGAAATAAAAGACACGTCTGAAGTTGTACAAGGTGATAGAATTCCTCAGACATCTCTACGCGTCTGACAATTGGAATTTAACAATATCCCAAGCCAGTCGTATTTAAGCAACCGAAATGAGATTTCTCAGGCACGTGGAACGATGTACTCTTTGAGGTCTTAAAATAAATGCCGGTGTACGGCAGAAACTTAATATTATGAGTATACTTCATAGGATTGCCAAATATCGGCTAAAATGATTGGGACGTCTTAACTGGGTGGATAAATACTTCATCCACAATCAACTATGGCGTTGTAAGCCGAAAGGATGGATAGTGTGGGACGTCCGAAGAAGCGTTGGTTTGACCAACTCTAGTTTATCTCCTTGGGACTGGAACGAACCATTTTTGGATTAATTCTCGCTGAAAATGATGATATGAACGATAAACTAAAGTATTTGTACAAAAAGTTAATTATTAGTCAATTGGAACAGTTGGTCTATACATGTCTGCAATACATGAATTCATGTTTATGGACCAGAGGCGAGCCGAATGCGGAATTATCGCAGTTCACTGAGCCGACTACACATATATCGATGATTATAATTAATTACCTAACGAAATAATCACATTTTATTTAGTTCAGGCTAGGATAACATTTGTCTGACAGGTTGTCAGCGATAAATAAAGGCAATATTTATTTATTATTAGAGAACTGTTTAAATTAATTTAGATAAACACATAAAGCTCTGGTTTCGTAAAATATACTAACTACACCAAGCAGATTTGACGATGATATGCCCGCTAATTTTCCTTTCACTTACAGTAAATCATTAGAGGGAGAAAGGCAATTATTAGCTGCACCTACTGAAGTTCCAATACTGTTTTATGGACGAGCGAGAAATCTGGTTTGCTATTGCCAAACGACTGTAAAGTAGACATTAATAAGTTTGTATATTTACAAATCGAAAGGGAGAATGTAGTCAACATGTTGGTTTTGGGTGACCGTCGAAGCTCATTCAGTTGATAAATATTTATATTGCTGTGACTAAAATGCAATTCACTCTAAACTAATGATATCCGCAAGTAATGTATTTTTACGACGGCCTCAGTGATTGTCGTATAGTACAGTGGAAAACAAAATAGAGACACCAATGAAGTCACTAATAATCAGCTTTAGTTAATCAAAAATTAAAATTTGTAATCAACTCCTACAATAATTCGAGTTAAATTTGTCCACACGCTATAATAATGTCAAATAATAGAGTTCCACATTAATTATAACACAATAACACTCCGCCACAATACTTCAACCACCACTCGATCCGCACTAAGGGAAATCGCTCAACGAACTGACTAAACTAAGCCAGACGGTCTTTGTTTTATATGTCGCGCAGATGTTCAGAATAGCTTTCCATCCTTACTGCACGCCAGCTTATTGCGTATCTCAAGTGTTCTTGAACACACTGGAACGTCCTTAGTGCGGATGCTCCTTACTGTGGATTCCTACTAGAGCACTCAGTGGATGCAACTGTGGTATTAACATTTTGCAATACGACTAGAGATTTTGCACTGTAAAGACCTGGAATGTTTTGCCATTTGAAGAAAATAAGCTACTGTTATTACGATAATGGTAGTAGCACTCTATCCGGCGTTATGTTATACAGCTGAACTGCTGGAAAACTTGCAAAAGAGACAAACATAAACATTAACATAACATGATGCATTATGTTTTGTAGGACAAAAATTGAAACGTGTCTTTTAAAACTCAGAGACAAGACAATCCAGCAGCTGAATACCTTGGCTACATGTGTTTTAGGAATAAATTTGCCGTTTTCTTTATGGAAACATGAAAAATAATAATTTACGAAATAATGTTTTATTCATATGTGTGATCACAGTCACATACGCAAATAATTAAGAGTTCCGCAAAACAACACTGTCAAGTAACGTTCACAACCCTGTCTGGCCGCTTCGGAAACTTCGCTCTTCATATGACCCTGATATGTTTATAATGTCCTGGGTGCCCAAAAAATAAATTTCCACCGTCTGAAAGACGCAGGTAAATCGATTAAACGCGAAAGATTTGCGTAATTCTGCTGCTCATGTAAGGCGTAAAGAATGTCACGCAACCTAACAATGTTTCCTATCTGCTCAGCTTAAAAAAAAAATAAAAACATCATCTTAAAATGGCACTTTAAAAAATAAACTTATCAAAATGCTATTAGACTGTACTGGTACAGATTAAAGTACCTTTGAAATATTGTTGTTACATAATTACTAGCGCGGGTATTTATTGTCTAGAGATATACGAACCGCAGAATTTTACGTTCCGTAATTTTTAGGTGTTTATTTTAATTCGCTTCTTTATTTATGTTAATTGCCGAGATATATAGAGACGCGTCTCGCTGCAATAAACGCCAGCTAGGGTGAGAATTGCTGAATGAATTCCTTAATCACCATGTTTCTCCAAATTACACGCAGCCACCATTTATTTGTTTTTTAACTGCACTATGATTATTCACTTTTGTTAATTGTAATTAAAAATGTTTACCAGATATTAAGCATGGATTTAAAATTTTTATATTTTATTAAAAATTAAAATGCCTTATTCTTTTCTTTTTCAATACAAATACTATTTTATATAATAATATTCCGGTATCCATCTCATTCTCGGACGACTCACGTTTCTTCTACCTGTTGCTTTACATTTCAGCGCTGCTTTTTATATATGATTTTATGTTCCGCCGTCATTTGCAAACGATTGACACTATTATCTTCTATAAGTTGAAATAATTGTATTTATATTCTTGCTGTTAGTTCTGCTGTTACATTCTCATTCCTTCTTCCATCTTTCCAAATACAGTTTAAAGTATCTCGAAGAAACTAGATTTAAGCACACTCTGTATCTTGTCCCATTCCTTATTCGTCATGACCCACACCTCACTCGCCAATTACGTAAGTACGGGTATTGGAATTGGGCTATTAAATTAAATTAATTAAATTATTGTGTATTAACTAGTGGGGAACTCTTATAGGTGACATTATTATTGCGTGTGGGCCATTTCAATTAAAAGTATTGTATGATAGTACACTGTTGATTACAAATTGTTATTTGTAACTAATAAAAGCTAGTTGTTAGCGACTTCATCGGAGTCTGTATTTGTTTCCACTGTGTCATAAAACGATCCGTCGGACCGTCGTAAGAATATCTTAGAACAGCGTGGAATGAATTACAGAACGTCAGACAAATACTGTTTATCTCTTGTTGTTTCAAACATGGAAACAGTCGTTACGCCGACTTTTTAATACAGACAAATCCCCCCATTACCAACGAAGCGAAAACAGTGCATGAATTATTTATAAATGGATAACAATATTTATTTTTCCGTTTATTTTTCATAACGAAATAATCAAGCGACAACTTCAATATTCCTTAGTTTAAAAACATCCGATCCTTTACGAATCTTTTTTGTAAATTTTATGAATTTGTTTTAAAATGAAATTTCCTATTGTAAAGAACAAGCTTTCACGTGGTAGCTGCCTTAAGACACGTGGTCCCATAGAGAGAAACAATTACAACTTTTATCTAACACTTTTATCTAAACCGTGTTCAACGCAATAATCTATTATGCAATCATTGCCATAAATCGTATTAACAGTGAAGACACTGTTTACTGAATATAAATTCTCACGGTTAGTCGATAATGTTAATAGTTAGTCAGTGCTTGAAAATAGACTACAGAATTTGCGGAAAAATTAGAAAATTTTGGTGAATAGGAGACAAAGCGATAGGAGAAGGCAAAGTTGCAAAAGACGAGACATAAAAGGTAGAACCGAAAATGTGAATTAATTAAGAACTAAGAAGAATGTAGAAAAAAGAGTAAGTAGACAATAATAGGTACTGGAAGAATAAGCAGTGTAGAACGTAGTCACGACAAGCTGACTTAAGTAAACAGTTCAGCGCAAGAGGAAGATATTGTGGCCAGCACTACGTACGATTTAGCCGACCATTATAATCCAACAACTTCATTCATGTAGGGCCTACTTATTTCCACGAACTGAATCGATTTTGTGGCAATAAAAATCAACTTGATTTTATCATGTGGTCGACGAATCGAAACCGGAGTCTCTAGATTAGTGCCTACATCCCGTATCCGCTGGGGTACACTAAGCCTCCAATAATGATTACTGTAAAAAATAAGTAGAACAAAATAAGAAGAGGTAAAATAAGAACAAGCTGTAGGAAAAGAAAAAGCAAAAGGATAATATTGACAAAAAGAAGAAAGTGAAATGAAAGAAAAGGACGAGAAAGAGGAGCGGGAGTTCATGCAACAGCAGTAGCGGGGGAAAACAGTAGAGAAAACGAAAACAAGAAGGGAGAATATGCTGAGAATCTGAACGAGGACAGAAAAAGAAGAAGAAGAAGAAGAAGAAGAAGAAGAAGAAGAAGAAGAAGAAGAAGAAGAAGAAGAAGAAGAAGAAGGAACGATTTTGATGGTGATGATGATGCCGGCGATATGATGATGATGGTGGTGGTGGTGCTCATGTTGGTTTTGATGATTGATAACAGAAATTATAAGGGAAATAGGAAAAGGAAAATGAGAAGTTTATAAAGTGACTTGTGATTGTAGACTTCTAATGATTTAGTTACTTCAAATTTATAATAGTCACATGTCATAACATTTATGCAACATTCATACTATATTCAAAGTAGCTCATATAATTCTTTTTTAATTATTAGAGAGTATTAATTTATTCCTTTGAATTTTTTTCTTGTACACCAATGCTATATTTTACCCAATACCTCACTTTGTACAGTACAGCTTCGTTAAATTTCATTTACGATTATTGAACCTCTTCTGTGGAACGTTTACCTAACGTAAGAAACCCACTTTATATTCATTTCAATCAACAAATTAATATCTCATGAATTATTCAGATGCAGAGAAGACGTCTATTGCAATCTCAAAGTCTTTTCTGTTAATACAACTTTTTACAGCATTTTTACTTTTTCCTTCTTTCTAAAATCATGACATTTTCCAGAGTGACAGTTAATCTTGTATAATTTACGTCTTTATAAGCTATACTTTATTAGATTAATTTAGATTAGATTAGATTAATTTCAGATAAATGTAAAAGGGTGAAAATATTTAAAAAAATAAAAGTTAGGACTTAACATTTAAAAGTGAATTCGGTTTGTGCGATTCCAACTTTAATTTATTCTTTTGTGTTTTATACCCCGCCACGCCGCCTGGCAATTCACGGAATCAATATCATAAAGTCAGTATTAATTCCTTCTTTCCTCCCTCCCTTTACATTAACATTACATTACAGTTAACTTACACTCTGTCTTACCATCTCTCATACATATTAACAGGTTGAAAGTTGATAATATACGATTTTCATTCATTATCTTTTCTCTTCAATGCACAGTATGCATCATATTTAATATCATGAACTATTTTAGAATATGTAATACTAATAACGACCCAATAAGTGTATCATCAGTAGATTAATACTGTAGGGCAAGCTGGAACTGATATAAACTTTATGAGTTATTAGTATTTAACTGATACTATATGTGTATTTTATTTTAGGTACTGAATTGTTACATTTAGTTTATGATGACATTGTTTGTCTAATATCTGTACACCAACAACTCTTATTAAAATAAACATGCTAAACTGGTTGCAATCCAGAGAGGCGCGGATCTAGATGGTTCAAGTCTGAAGAGTTTGTGCTCATCATGAAACGATCGCCCACAGCGTCTCTTTAGGCTCTACGTGCCCTATTTATTGGAGCAATAACGTTACGTACGACCGCACTTCACCATTAATTGATAACATTTCAACCCTTGCAAGTTTGACTGTTCCAGAAAAGGGCTCTTCACAAATTCTAAGTAAAGTTGTGTGAGGCCGCATATAGCCTTCCGCTGCGTCAGTGAGGCTTTCATAAATCAGCAATGCTTAAAGAAGGCAGCGTTTTTCATCTTTGTGGGCAAAACTAGGCCGACTTTGAAACTTCTTAGAGTTAAATACTATGCTACAACCTGTTAATTGTTTCACTCCATGAAAGCTAATTAATGAGAAAGGGAGAGAGAAACAGAAAAAGAGACAGAGTGAGAGAGAGTGAGAGAGAGTGAGTAAGAGAGTGAGAGAGAGAGTGAGAGAGGGAGAGAGGGAGAGGGAGAGAGAGAGAGAGAGAGAGAGAGAGAGAGAGAGAGAGAGAGAGAGAGAGAGAGTGAGCGAGACATTTGGGATCTGTAGCTTACCGTATAATGGATGGAAAACTTATCGGTAAGAGAGCCTGGGGTTCTTAAAATTATTACTAACCGATGGCACAATATACTCATTACAAATTATAAGATTTTGAACATTATCCATCGTAAGTTATAATTAATAAACACGATTTTTCGACATCTGTAGAATTAGAAATCGTCTTCAAGTACACAATATATTAATACAAAGATAAGCCTATCACTAACAAATAGATATCGTCAAAACTCCAAACCATAGTTACACAAATTTAGTGCCAAAGTAATATTAATAATAAAACAGTACTCACCATTTTATGGTGAGTCTGGGGTGGTCGTGTGCTGAAATTAACTCTTAGAATTGTTGTTTAAAAACAGAACGATTGTGGACATCGCACTTTTACATCTAAAAACCCCCAAAAGATGACATATTTGATATATCATTAAAAATAAAATTAGAACATAGTTTAAGAAAGCAACTTGATTTCAGAAACAAACGTTTACTTTAATAATACTCAAACTCTCAGTTAAAAATAGCAATTAGTTTTTACTTCCATATTCCTTAAGGAAATGGAAGTATGGTGATGGCAAAAAAAATCGTGTTCGAGATTATTGCAGATTCTGATTGTACTACACTCAAAACATGAAAAAAAGTCGTTTTCCGAAAAGTGTGTGTGTGTATGTGTGAGTGTGTGTGTGTGTGTGTGTGTGTGTCTGTGTGTAGATTTTTATTTGGCAAACGATAACTGCCGCAAATTCAAACAGAATCAAATAATGTTTTGCATACTGGCCTGATTTGTAGAGTACTCACGATCTATTGTTTTTGGTGAAGATCGGTTGAGGGAAAGGGGTAGTATACCGGCAACGGTTTTTTTTATCAAGGGAAATTTTTTTTTGCAAACGATAACTGCCGCAAATTCAAACAGAATCAAATAATGTTTCGCATACAGCCCTGAATTGTAGAGTTCTCAAGATTTATTGTTTTTGGTGAAGATCGGTTAAGGGAAAGGGGTAGTTTACCGGTAACGTTTTATGTTTTAACAAGGGTATTTCCTATGGCAAACGATAACAGCCGCAAATTCAAACAGAATCAAAAGATTATTTGCATACAGCCCTACATTGTAGATTTCTCAAGACCTATTGTTTTTGGTGAAGATCGGTTAAGGGAAAGGGGTAGTTTACCAGCAACGTTTTTTAACAAGGGTATTTTCTATGGCAAACGATAACAGCCGCAAATTCAAACAGAATCAAATAATGTTTTCCATACAGCCCTGATTTGTAGAGTACTCAAGACATATTGTTTTTGGTGAAGATCGGTTACGGGGAAGGGGTAGTTTACCTGCAACATTTTTTTATCAAGCGTATTTCCTATGGCAAACGATAACAGCCGCAAATTCAAACAGAATCAAATAATTTTTTGTATACGTCCCTGAATTGTAGAGATTTCAAGGACGTTCGATTTTGGTAAAGATCGGTTAAGGGGAAGGGGTAGTTTACCAGCAACCTTTTACGTTTTAACAACAGTAGAGTACTTGAAAATTCATTTAAACTTTTTCAAACAATGGTAATTGTTAAAAATAAAATAATTTTGTTGCCAGGGAATAAAATTATAATTTTTTCATTTTAATGTAAATTATGTATGAGTTAATATATTTATATGTATATAATTCTTCTGTACGTGTGTGTGTCACTGAACTCCTCCATGTATAAAATAATATATCGTTCGTGGCACGTAAGCATATCTCTGTTATGTAATGTTTACGTTTCCATTTTATTATTATGCCTACACCAATAAAAAGGCAGATAAGACACACACACACACACACACACACACACACACACACACACACACACACACACACACACACACAATTCACGTTATTTCTGGCCTCACTCATGTTTATTTTCTTACATTTGCACGCTTTTTAAATGGAACGTGCCGAAACCCACACCAACATAACGCGTGCAAGCCGAAAAAATGGACATCAATTTGCTTCCTGTGGATCGCTGGGCAGTGTAACTGCACGTGTTTACAGAGGAACGATTCATAGACAGACTTTTCGTCTTTAGGGAATGAACCCTCTGCAAGATGCTGAGGGTCCATGAGTGACTTCGGAGCGCTCCTCCTTTTTCGCGTGTTTGTTCTGTGAAACATACACTGTAGATTCGCAGCTTTACTCTGAGCAACGCTCAGTAGGAAATGTTGAAAATTTTTGTCCACAGTGTACCCTCATTCACACTAAACATGCTCTGATGTTTTAATTACGGACATCATAATATTAAAACTTTGGAAACTTGAGCACTACTTAATGGAGATCAATCATTAACTTATACAAGCCATTAATTTTATGCATATTTTTTATATATATGTTTACAACGTTATCGGCAACAAAGAAGTAGTTTTTGTTAAAATTCCTTCCCGGGATATTTGGCCGTAGTCCAATGTTTTCTACAAAACCAGACGTTTCGGCAATGCCATCGACTTCCATCATCAGTGAAAATCGAGTGCGATAACGTGAGGTGGTATACGTTAGTGACCACAGTACTGTGGTTAAGGCTGAAGCAGTAAGTAGAAAGAAGTAGTTTCTATGGTAATATTTCATTTCGAAAATGATTTTAAATGTAAATCTTAGAATATGGAAGTCATGTATGGTTCTCCATACCGATATTTAATCTACATAATCAATAATATAAAATAATACAACGTCGTATAATGTATATAGACTAATAAATATAATATTATACAAATTATATTAAATTAACAATTACAATGCATATATTATCAATTTTAAGAAATCGTAGGTACATGTAAAATAAGAAAATCTTATTGACTACAAAATAGTATCATTTCATGACGGAAACGGAATATTAGTTAAACACAAAACATTTATAAGTAAAAATGTAAACTTTAATCGGGATAAAAAATGAAACTGAAAGTACACATTTGTTTTACGTGACAGTCCTTATGTTGCCTGTGTGGCCACTCACTTGAGAACTTATTTCTAAATTCTTCGATTTTCATGAGAAACACTTGACTATGTGTAAGTAATACCTAACTAAATGTGAATAACCTAACCAACTGAATGTAGTTTTTAATGTAGGTTTTAATTCAGTTTATTTTAACCTATCTTATACTTCATGCTAGCACATGTGATTAGATACCGCTGTGGTAGTCACACATTGCTTCCGTGTGAACACTCTTTCATGTTCTGATGCGTGAACTAAATACAAAAAGATTTGAGTATGTAAACGACTCCATTTTTGAGTTTAGCACAAGTCTTATTTTAGTTAAGTTAAAGGGATTCTCATTTTAATAAGAGCGAAACCAACAATATTAACTAAACTAAAACCTACGTTTAGTGGTTTCCCCAACCAAACCCTATTAATATAATAGATATTTACCATATATCCGTCGTGCGACTTCGTTTTTCTCGTCTTATTTTGACGCGTTTCGGCAACGAATTGCCATCTTCAGAATCCTAATCACTCATATGAGATCGTTAAAAAATTAAAAACATTAAAATCATTACGGCAAAAGTGCACTTTTACGATATTGGAAACTCACAGACGCGAACATGAAAGTTTATGTTTCTCGAGTGGACTATATCGATCGACTGCTTTCGCGTGGACAATATCGATCAACTGATTCACTGTTTATATAGCCACTGATAAACCTGTTTTGCTTATTATAGCCCATATGTACTGTGACATTTCATTTACTGGCGCCCGTGTGCAAGTATTGCCGTGTCGTACAACATGTTATGTGAAAATGTAAGTTTATCATTCAAGACATAATCACTGTTGATTTTGACGGCTTTATATATTTCGTATTCCTCAAGCGCGTCCATGTATTTTCCTTTCCTGCAGCAATGCAAAGGCTGGAAATTTGTCTCAAAATCACTGTAGTTATGATTACATAGTATCAGGTGCCTGGCAAAATTAGATGTTGTTTTATGTAATTCCCTTCTGGGAAGATGTTCGTTATATCTTTCTTCAAATGGTCTGCCTGTTTGGCCTATGTAGAACATGTCGCATGAGCTGCAATTCATCTTGTATACGCCGGTTCTTTTTCTTTCTGGTATACTGTTTTTTCGGCTAAGAAGTCTCTGAATGTTGTTATTTGTACGAAAGGTTACAATTACATGGTGTTTCTTGAGTTCGTTAACTAGAATATTTGGTAAAATGTTTGTGTAATCTGCAGATATGTATTTATTAACCGGAAGTGTGTTATCATTGTTCGACTTTTTTAATTTCTTCTCTTTGTGTTTACTTATTAATTTATCCACTAATGAACTTTTATATCCGTTAGCCGCCGCTATGTGCTTGATGGTATTAACCTCTTCAATGTAGTCTTTTTCACTTAACGGTATAGTTAGCAATCTATGCACAAAACTATTGTAAGCTGCCATTTTATGCGAGGTGGGATGATATGAATCGGCATGAATTGTGACGTCCGTTGTTGTGGCCTTTCTATAGATTTTAAATTGAAGTTTTCCTTCGTTTTTTAAAATGGTTAAATCTAAGAAATTTAATTGATTTTCTTCTTCTATTTCAGATGTGAATTTAATCTTATGGTGTATGCTGTTTATGTGACTATTTAAGTTTTGTATTTGCCTTTTTGTTCCATTAAATATCATAAACGTATCGTCGACGTATCTACAATAAAAAATGATTTTATTCTTGTATAATTTATTCGATATTATGTTCATATTCTCATAATAATTTAAATATATATCAGCTAATAGTCCAGACAATGGCGAACCCATAGCCAGACCGTCATCTTGTGTAAAAAACCCGTTGTCAAATGTAAAGTAATTTTGTTCCAAGACGACTGTAAGTAGTTTTATAAGTTCATTGATTTTTTGCATGCTAAGTTGAGCTACTTCCTTTAAATTGTTATTTACAATTTCTATAGTTTCCCTCACGGGGATATTAGTGTACAAATTAGTTACGTCTAACGATACTAATTTATATTGTGGTAGTATTTCTATCTTTTTAAGTTTTTCAACAAACTCATAACTGTTCTTTATACTGTAATTATTTGCTATCCTGATATTATTCTTAATTAAAGTCACTAACAATTTAGCAGCTTTGTATCCGGGAGCTGTGGTGTAGTTTATTACTGGTCTGATTGGTGTACTTTCCTTGTGGATTTTAGGTAGTCCTGTGAATTTTGGTGCCGTGGCATTAATTGGTTTTAAATATCTGCGTGTTTTCTCATCTAACAAAAAATTACATTGATTAATGGTGTTATTCAAAGTTTTTACATAAGCCTTTGTGGGATCCCGGTCTATTTTCTTAATATTATTATTATTTATGAAATCAAATACCTTTTGAGTATACTCTCTTTTCTGCATGACCACCAATGTGTCACCCTTATCTGCCTTACTTATAATTGCATCATTTTTCTCAAGTTTACTTTTTATGGTTTTAAGATTCATGATATCCTGCTTATATTTACTTTTTAAAAAATTGTTTTGACTTTTACATTTATTACTATTAATTGCGTTATTGAGTTTGTTGTTGATAAAAACCCTTGCTTCATTCTGTGCAACGGAACCATTTAATCTTTTAATAGCAGCTTCAGCATTAACTACCTCATGGACAATTTCGTTTGTCGTATTAAATCTTGGTATATTATATTTCAGACCTTTATTAAGCACGTTTATTTCTTGGTTAGTGAACTCTATGTTGGTTGTATTCGTTACACGTTCATAGAACACATGTTTACAATCTATTGGTCTATTTTCTTTTTTATGCTGAGTAAGATATAGATTTCGTATTTTCTTATTACTATTTCCTATAAAATGTATTACAAACCCTATTGTTCGTAATTTCGTAATTCACAAAGGAATTACTTGAACCCTTTGATAATTTAATTGTGCTTAATTCCCCATTACTTTCGTGTGTTTCTCAATTCCTCTCACTGACTTGTCTAATATTCATTTCTGTTCAAAAACAAAAACAAACCTGTTTACCCCTACCGACAAAGACGTAGAAACAGCATTAACCTTTCGCTACCTAGACACGTTTATCTAACTGAAAGTAACCTAACTGACATTCCCTTTAAAATTAGGGTTACGCATTATTTTCTTAAGGGTTTACAATTGTCCACCGTATACGCCCTTTTTACATGAAAATAAGGATATATCAGTGAAAATCCGAACTGACGGGAACTTAAGTTATGACTTCATGATACTACATTTTATTGTGTGCTCAATGTAAATTACTTTTAATAAAAAAACGTATTTAAACATGTAAGAAAAATGCTGGATTTAACTGTAAAAAACATATTATTAGTAGTATTTTCTTGACATCTCAGGTCTATAAATTTATATACCAATTTTACGCTCTTCATACGACTCTAAGTTTATAAAATATTAATAAGAGGCGGTTGCACGACTTTGCTGTGCAAGGACGCTCGTGTACGGTACCGTGCAGACAAGGTTTAATATTATTCTCACATTACATTCAAAATTTGTGAAATTGGATGCGCAGAAATAGCAGCACTAAAGCGAGAGCTCGACGCTGTTCGTGTGACCTGTGTATTATCACTAAACTCACAAAGCTCACCTAGTATTTCTTCATACTTTTCACCTTATCTACATTTATTTAGATTGGGTTATTGCTAACTATATGGAAAAAATGAAACATTAGTGAAATTGGTGAAGAACTCTTATGATTCAAACTTGTGATAAATAGGAAATTAATTAAGGTTTTTAAATATTTTGGTTGACAGATATCCTTCAATAAATTGCTGGATATATAAGAACATTTTCGTAAATTCCGGAACTTTCTGTAAATAATTTAAAAACTGAACTCTTATTACTGTAGTTGTTATGATTTATAGTTATAAAACCTGGGCCACTATATCACGTTAGTGTTATTGAATACAAAAAACGGTGATGCGTTTTTTACGACAAAGTTACCGGTATCATTGCGAGATGCGAGAGTAATGTTATTTGAAAATCTTCAGGGCAGAGGATATTCTCAACACAGTGAATCTCAGAATAACCAAGGCTGTCTGGCGCTATGAAGGGTCTGAAAGAAGGCGATTGGTCGGAAGAGGAAGAGGTAAAGTAATAGTTTACTTTAACGATTTTTACTTACCAAAATTGTCTACAATTTTGTACATTTGCAGTGTACATCCGAAAATATATTTACTAACGTTAAAACTATGTAACAGTACCAGTATAAAGAAACGCAGTTATAAGGAACAAACTCTACTGCAACGAAGTTTTCACATAACTTTATAAAATAAAATGTGCCTTGAGAGTCACTGTTTAAAGTACTAGCAAAGTTGCGGTAAACGTTACACTTGGTTCATCACGCTAAAAACCATCACCTTGGTCTTAAGTGTAGATATTTGCAATCCATACACTTTGCAGATTCGATTTAACAAATGTATACCTATTTGCAAAATGTTATTCGAGTCCGACAAAAATGGCCACTCTAGAAAACAACAAAGTGTCAATTTCAGAGTGCCCAATCATAAAATGCTCTGGAAGTCATATCTGGTAGTTTTGTATACATCGCCAATATATAAATTAAAAAGAGAAGGTAATAATGGACACCCTTGTCGTACTTCGCGATTGATCAGGCCAACTCTAGTAGCACTGATAGTAATCACAGAATATTATGACACTCGGCTATCTCCAAATTCCCTCAATCCTTATTTAGTATTTTCTTGTTTAGTTTTGTTCCTTCCAAATAAATGACCATTTTCCATCAAATTCACTTGCCTCGATAATATCAATAACCATCGGATTCTATACAACAACGCAGCTAAGTAAGTTGGTACGTATTTTAATGTAAATTTCCATTAATATGGAGCGGGCAGTGACAAAAAATAACCCGACGTTAAGTAAAAAAATATAAATTGCGAAATTTAAAAAATATTATTTATCGAAAACTATTTTATACTTAAAATAATTATTTGTAATTAATGTAGTCTTAATTAGCACCTGAACATACGACATTCATCTATGGGGCTATATATTATTTCTTACGCCCATGAGAGAAGCAACCTGCGTGACGCAACGGTATAGGTGTAGGTACCATGTTCCATTTCGGTGCGGTGCAGGGCATTGACGTGGTTTCCAGAGCATTGCAACTGCCTGTAACTACGCAATTATTCTCGACGCATCATATGGAAAATTGTAGATAATTCTCAAACCTCGGCGGGGTATAATTAATTATAACCGCTAGCGGCCACGGCCACGTTTAGTTTTTCAGCCTGTGATATAAAAATGCGTTAGTAGAGTTCGTCATTGTGACTCGCGGTTTAATTCGAGATGATTATTGTCTATTACGTAGTGTGACATTGTAATAATGTAATAATATTGTTTGTTACAGTACTGTGTGTTGAACAATTTTTAGCTTGAAGAATTGTGTATCAGTGTCTTTGTTTATTTCTAACTAATTAAATTTTTAATTAGCTATTTTATCTGTTTATTCCGTTAATTAAGTAAGTTCCAGACAATCTGTGGGACAGTCAACCGTAGTTTTGGAAACAAGGTTTGCAAGAAAAAATAAATAAATTCTTCAAAGTTATGGCAGTTCCTTTATTGTCCTAAGGGTGTGAATTATAGACAACAACTAAGAAACATGACAGCAAAATGTAAGTTTGGAAATGGCGTTCTTAAGATTAGCTAAAAGGTGTTCTAAACTTGCCCACGTAAGGAATGAGGCCATAAGAGAAGAGTTACAAGATTTTAACTTGAATTAAAAATGAAAATATTACAAACAACGGTGGAAAGAACACTTAGAAAGAATGTCTGATTTCAGACTGGACAAACAAGTCTGGAAATACAAATCGTGTGGGACACAGGTGTGTGGGAAGACCCAAGAGGAAATGGCTGGAGATTTATAAAATCGGTAAACTGGTACCAAATTCAATAGACTGTCTTTAATTGTTAACTATTGATAAGCCATCACATTAATTTCTACATAATCTGCCTGAACCGGTTCCGATTTTCTACATTATGACTGAATAGCCACAGTCTGTCAGGCTGCCGTCTGCTTTGGAGATCCGTCTAGAGGACCATTCTTATCTCAGGATTCTTTATCAGTCAGCAATTTCATTGTGTTTTTTTGGATAACACTGCCGAGTTTCCCGTTGTATTTTCCTGTACGATGTTCAGCAGCCCTAACCAGGGATCAGACGCTGTTTCCAGCTGCCCGCTCTAGATCAACCGCTACCTAAAGGCTTGCATTAGCATTTCCTCCTCTGATGGACTCATTACTTTCATAAGGGAGCTCGTCTGCCAAAAGCCGTTGAGTTTCTTAGGGTGTCAGGATGCTTTTCCTTGCTCAACACTGAGCTGGCTGTGAGACTCTATCACAGAATCAGGACGAATGTGGCCAAACACGTTTTTAATTTGTAATGCTCTTTTGTATACCACTCAAAAACCTGAATACTTGATATATTTTTATCACCATAAGTTTTCTTCAACGAATAGTATGTTTTTCTAATGACTTTCTCAAGTTTCATGTAAACTTTGCATTAACTCAATGATCCACTTTAACAAACATTAGAGCGACGGAGCTAGAATATATGGATCGATTCGAACCCATGCAAGTGCCGCATTGTTTGCTGTGTGTGTTTGAAATTTTAAGTTTGATCAAAGGGTACAGTACAGGTCAGTTGTTGACCCACGCTGCTTGTAACTGCCAGTGTTAGGGAAACGGTAAACAATTACTGTGCTTCTTCTTGTCACCAATTCTTATATGTGATGACATACCAACATACCATTATAGATTGAACTGAGATTACGCAACTACAAATATACATATTGTAAAATTAGAAACAATAAAAGTTGTTTCAGCAAAATGTATTTTGTGTTGACGCATCCTGTTAAAAGCAGCAGGAAAGTTAAGTGGAAAAGTTATCTTTCAGAGCGTGCCCAGCCAAGGACTGGACTGCTTGCAATATTATCAGAGTGGCCTACTTTGCAGTTGGTGCACCTGGGCTTCCTGCCGTCACTACACTAACGGCTTTATGTAACACAAATTACTCAGACGAAGCACACAAACACAATTGAATTGTCCTTCTTGAATTATATTCTGTCTTGCTCCGTGTTTTCCTTCCCGGTCGCCCAAATACAAATATCATTTTCTACTATTCATTCTTTGCATTGTAAAGATAAAAAATTATATACTTTTCTGTAGTATATAAAGAACTACATCGTTGTCATCTGTGTGTGTCTTGCGGTTGTGCGTGCGGGGGTGGCGGGGTGGGAGGGTAGGAAGAGTGAGGTAGCCAGAGACACAGAGGCTGAGGCTAAAACAGACAGACAGAGAAAAATAAACAGAACGGGAAGAGGAGCGTGAATATAAAAGCGTCGGGTTATTATTTATACTCAACATAGTACATATTGTGTAATAATGTTTTTTGTACAAACTTTATTATCAGTTTGCTGGACAATATCACGTAATAATATGTCAACTACACGCCATTTTCAATTTATATTGTAAGCCTACAAAACCCCCGCCTGGGCGTCAAGACAAATTAAATTTTATGTTCACGTTGTGACAGACGAAATTATTTTAAATAATATAGTACTCACTGGCAGTTGATTGCTTTACAGAATTATTTAGCTAATACATGTTTGTAATTGATTTTAACAGAATTAATCAAACACACGCTGACGAAAAATAATTAGCACATTTTCTCACATGTGTTTCTAAATGATTTTTTTAATAAAAAAAAAGGTTTTAAATAAACATGTTCACTTATAACATAAATATTTATACATTTGTTTATATATACAGGGTGTTGTAAAATTGTTACATAACTTTACGAAATGCTCGAACACGAAAAATCGAAGAACAAGCTTCCTATAAACATATGTTCTATACTGCTTCGTTTTCCGTCTATCCGTCTGTATGTGTATTTAACAAAAAGTTAATATCTCAAGAACGGATTAATATAATACCTTTAAATTTACCCAGCTTGTTTATATGATGGGTATACATAATTATTAACAATTTTATTTTGTTATAATAATTTTTGTATCAAAATTTTAATCTGTTTATTGCCAAATTTCATAAAAACGGGTTTGTTTCCCGAAATTCTACAGAAATAAAAAGGGATCCAGTTTGTTATGCAGAATTAATTGATGTGAAATTTATTAGCATTGGACTATACATAATGGGAAAATCAACATTTTATCAACATGTGTAATGGTGATCTCATACACATAGAATTGACTGCACATTACATGTTGTTGATTGTATTTGCATTGTTGGTTAAATTCATTTACCTATTTTTGAGAAACTTAATGTTCTGACAGAATGTCTTAAAGAATTAAAATGGGTCATATAGTATTTTTATGGGGGATAAGTTTGGTTGCGGTGAAAGATCTAATAACTTTTAATTTCCATTGTAAGTTAAATTAAAATGTATGCTCCAGTGAAAATAATATGTTTTTATTTTGTGTTCTCTGTGTATGTGGCTAGTAGACACGTGATTAAAATTAATTTGAAAAAATGTATTGTATTTGGATATGTCTTGTATTGTTTTGTATACCTGAACAAATAAAAATCAATACAAAACATTCAACATCGAAAATACACAAAAATCTAATATATACACCACAATCACACACAGCAATAACCAAAACACCAACTGAAAACCATAACAACAACCAACAAAAACACAAGTACTCTACAAGATTCAAAAGTAAGAAGGCTGAGGATGGTAACAATAGGTTTCCCGAAACATGTTTCACGTAAAGGAAAAAACATCTTCAGGTAAGGTAATTATAAATGTTAAACATATTATTTATATATACCCTATATATTGCAACGTTACAAACATTATAAAAATTACACAAATACAATACCATGTATTCAAAGCAACTTTGAAGTGTATCACACCGGCCAGGTCGCAGGATTTTTTTTATTCTCGTTGCGTCAAGTATATGTAGTTGCACAATAAAAAAATAATTTTCAAAGAGGACTGAGATGTGGATGAGATGAAATAATTAATTAAAACCGTTTCAAAATAATCATTCTATGATTTATTAATATTAATAAAAAATATGCAAATAATAAAAGTTCGAATTAAAAAATAAACAAAAATATTCTCTTTTATAAGTTTACAAAAATACAATATACAATATACATCTTCTATGCTGTTCATGACATATAAAAATAAACAACCATATAATCTTACTAGCTATACAGACATGTTAAACAAATTATCTTAACACTTTTATTTCAGCGTGTCTGACTTTGACTCAAATTTTAAATAATAATAATAATAATAGCAACTCATTTACAAAGAAAAATAATATTAAATTTCAAGAATAAAACTAATTGTTGCTATAAAAAAAATAAAAAAAACATTTACTTCCAACCTATTATTTATTTCTACTGACACCCAAATTTTAACATACAACAGAAGATTAGTATTTTTAACTTTTCTTGTTAAATTAAATTATTTTCTTTAACTACCATTTAAATTTATGTACAGTGATTATATTTAAAATTTTAAATCTTTACTGTTCATATATAAGTTTCTTTTTAAGAGTTCTTTTCACAAACAAAGAAATATAATTGTTTATTCATCACCTGCGTACTGCCAACGTTACCGTTGCGTGTGTGTGTGTGTGTGTGTGTGTGTGTATGTGTGTGTGTCCTGAATCCTGCGAATTTGATGATGATGATTATGCTGATGCTGTGTTCTCTGTCTCTACGGTTTGTTGTTTGTGATGGTCCAGAGTTCCTCCATAAATCTTGGTGTGTGTGGTAAAGATGTTCGATCGGTCGGCAGACCAGCAGCGTGACGTTGTGTGAAGATATTTTGAGTCTCAGATCGCCCCAAAATTGCCGGTGGAATTTATACTGGACGGCGATCTGACATGGCCAGGACTGTTTTCGACCTGTTAGATATTTTCACTTCGTGGAAATCGTCCTTTTAATTACAAATATTTTTTCAGAAATTTTTTTTTGTGAAATAAAAAATAATTTTTTTTTTTCAAATTGTTACAACAGCATTCACACAGATTATTTTGTTTTTTACAAAATTGGCTCGCCCACCAGTGGGGGCTTAACGAAGACCAGGAACGTTACCAAATTGGCGTTTCCAAAGAGGAACATTACTACACACACTCTTAATATATATTGAATAAATTAATTTTTTTTTATTACAAAATTGACGACTCCAACGTGAGAATTTAAAGAAGGCATATATACTATTGATTAGAATATTTTGGTTTATTACAAAATTGGCGTCCAACTAAAGGGCTGTAATTAGGGATTGAAAGGCCGTAATAACTCGCCCAATTTCTAATTCAGCTTGGCAGCGGTTATACCGTCAGGAAGAAGGGCAACAACGATAAATCAAAATCCCAGAACTTACACGAGAAGAGAAGTGGGGCAAATTAATAGAAATGTTCCAACAAATAATGGACGAGAACAGACAGTCCCATCAAGAATTAAATAAGAAAATGGACAACAACACACAAATCCTGAAGGAAGGTTTGAGTGAAATAAAAAAAAAACAATACATCCATGAATGAAGGATTAAAGAAAAATAATGAGAGAATGGGCGAGGAAACTAAGAAAAGAAGAGAGGAAAGATTAAAAAGAGAAGAATTAAGAAATGAGAGGACCAAAGAAATAAATAATGGTAGCCAACCAGAAACGGGAGAAATACCAAACGAAAAAACCTTGGAACAAATAGTGGTATTACCTGGAATTAAAACTAACGGAAACAAGGAAAATATTAAACAAATGAAAAGGAGAATGTATCCAAGAAATGTAATAAAAACGAAGGAAAAGTTGGAGATGATGAACCATGGTTTAATGGATGTAAATAATGTCCCTATTACCAACTATGAAAAAATCAGGAATTCCAGAAATTACGGAAGGAGATTAAAATTAATATCAGAAATGATGTACCAACAGACTATAGTTTACAAATGGGAAAGGACCAGAGGTAAACTGAATACGACATGTGGACCAGAACAGTTTCAGCGCAGGACTGGACAGTGTATTCCAGGAAGATGGAAATGTGACATCTTATCATACTGTGGTGACGGCACAGATGAATCACCGGAATGTGTTCCATTAGTGCGCTATCCAGGACAGTTCCAGTGTACAATTACACAAAAATGTATTCCTTCAGGATGGATATGTGATGGTGAACCAGCTTGTGGGACTTCAGATAAGCAAATAATTGATAATCCAGATGAAGATCCTCACAGATATTTTTCAGATAATATAACATATGGACCAGAGACGTATTGGTATATAAAACAATATGATAAAGGAAACTACGTAAGCTTTGTGGCCAACAAAGGAATAACGGCTAGAAGAATGATACAAGGCAAAGGATAAAAATGTCACTGGTACCGGAACAAGTATGAAGACTATGGTCATCCGGACAATGAGAGCAACTGAAATGACAGACTATGGTTAAATCAAATACCACACACCTCCACAAAAAGGGACTGATGTATGATAACCGACAACGGCAAAAACCACAACAAAGAAGAAGAAAATATTTATCAATGAGGAGAAATAATAGGAAGAATGAACGAAGAACCAAAACGGGGGTTTAAGAAAGAAAATTAATTAAGAAACTACACCTTACAAAGGAAATATGAGCAACTGTGCAACCTAATAAAAATCTTCCACCTGGGTATATAAAAGGAAAACAATAATAAGAAGTACATTTGAAGTAAAGAAAAGAAGAGGGTTCATACTATCTTTATGGTAATAATATGATATATTAACCAGGCTTCCATGAAAAAATATTATGAGTAATTGAATGTATAGAAGATTGAATTTTGTGTGCATAGGAATAATAAATATCTTAAATTCAAAAAGAAAGTAAGAACAACTTACTACCTAATTTTTGAAACTACTATTGAATTAATAAAAAAGAAAAGGAATTTGGTAAAAACATATCAAAATATCTTAAATTCAAAAAGAAAGTAAGAACAACTTACTACCTAATTTTTGAAACTACTATTGAATTAATAAACAAAATATTTAAACAATTCAAAAATTCAAAAACAAATTAAGAACAACTTACTACCTTATATTTGAACAACTTTTGGATTAACAACAGGAAAAAGAATTTATATAAATTGAATAAATTCAAAAATAAAATAAGAACAACTTACTACCTATTATTTGTGAAACAACTTCTGAATTAATGAAAAAGAAAGAAAAAAAAAATCACAACGAAATTCAAAAACATAGTAAGCACATCTTACAACCAAGTATTTATGAAAACAATTTTGAAGTTAAAGAAAAAGAATTTAAAATATTTAAAATTAAAAAAAAAATTTTTAAAAACAAAGTAAGGACAACTTACTACCTAAATATTTATGAAACTATTTGTGAAAAAAAAAAAAAAAAAAGTGGCAGTAAAAACCACTGATACAATTAAAATGCATAAAATTATTGTGAAGTAAAATTAATGAGACTTTTAAGCAAAATAAGCAGAGATAATAACCACATGGAATTAATAATTAAAGAGTGCATTTGGATAAAAAGCAAGAGCAGAATAAAATTTTGAAAAAGAAAGAAAAAACAATATATAAATAAATCCATAAGAAAAATATGATCATATAATAAATGTCAATTATAAGAAGGACAATTAAAAGAGTAATTGCAAGAACATAATACTAGTGGAACGATTCATAAGAATTAAGAAAAAAACAAAAATATAATACAAAATATATGCTACCAATGACCAGAAGGAGATTGTAATAACAGTCAAACTATGACAGAGAATTAAAAAAAAATAAAAACTTTACACTGAATAACAAGTGTTAATTATATTAAACCAGCTTCCAACCACAAGGAGAAATAAAATGCCAACAGAGCTAACCATTGAAAAAAGTAACTGAGATAGAAATTAACTAAGATAGAAATATTAACAGATCTGAGCAAATACGAAGTGAAGTATCCAAAGATATTTAATTTTTTTTTATAGTCATAAGGTGGACTATTCTTATGTAATTTTTATTAATAACTGTCTGTAGATAAGTGCAGCAGTATTATTATGTATTGATCAGAGATGATTTGCCTCTGTAACCAATTATTGACGTAGTATGGCCAGCAGAGAAGTGTAGCCTACAGAGCCCCTCTGAACTGCCCCAGCTAACGTGTTAGGGAATTTTAGGGAATAAATATCCCAAGGATAAAGAACCAAGTTAAGAAGAAAATGGAAAAATAAAAAATAACGAACATCAGATGACTATTACTATCAAGAAGAATCCAGTTAATAATGAAATATAGATAAGCTCAAAAATAAGGAAGAAAAAATTTTAGAATTGTGAAGGAAGTAAAGAAATATAATTTATAATGAAATATCATAAGCAATTACTTCAGACAAACTAAGTATGATCTGAACTAATCACTTCTGGAAGAGAGCCATCTGTAGCATGACAGATAATCCACATAAATAAATTACTCAATGAACATTAATAAAGCTCAAATATATGGAATATCCAGATAAGAATCAATTAAAAGGCACTATTAATTAATATAATCACAAGAAAAGTAAACATAAAGAAAAAATCTGCAAATAATATATATATTACAATTTTAAAAGCCTAGAAAACTAAAATGTGAATAACAAAATTACACAGGTAGGATAGAAGCAGGCAATTAAGATACCCCGACAAAGAAACCAGACCAGAAGAAACAAAAGCATACACAGCGAAATGGTACTGAAGAAAGAAGAAAGAAGAAATATAGAAAGAACAAAAATACTGAAGAACGAAGAAAGAAGAATTATAAAATGACCAAAAATACTGAAGAATAAGAAACCTGAGAAGATCCACTAGAAAAAAGGAAGTGAGACGACCAACACCAAATAGAAACCCCATAGGGAGAGAACCCAAAAACCCCAAAAATAAATGAATGTCCAAAGAGACACCCTACTACTATAACACCCTAAAAAACCATATCACAATGTAAAACTGACAAAAACCAAAAGTGTTAATAGTATTAAGTAACAGTGCACCCAAAAAAGTTATTGGGTAGTTTTTATAAACAAATCTTCACAGTCCCCCCATGGTTAAATATTTCATGTTGTAAAGCTAGAAAAGGACTAGTAATAATATCAATAAATAACCATGGACAAGTGTAAGTTATTGAATTATAGCCAATAAACTTTGAAAAGGTACATGAGTTGCCATACAAATGAATAAACTTTAAGTGTTTTTTGAACAGTATCATATTTGATAGGAAGTAATAATATTGCTAATGAAATGCTACTGAATTTATAAGAACATTCCATAGAATGAAATAATAAACAGATAGCTAGTGTTATACTTAAAGACGGGGAATACATACTTAAAATTGGGAAATACAGAGCAGACGGTAAATAAATAGTTTTAAGAAGGTGTTAACCATTATATGGAACCAATATGTTATGTTTCTGTTCCATATATTAACTAGACAAATAAGATTTATTAGTAAGCAATATTATTGTTATTTTGTTGTTAATTTTAATTAGGAATGCCATAGCTAAAGGTAGATATCATTCCCCATGTTATAAAATGTTTTTTAATTATGTTACTAGGTGTAATCAGTACACACAAAAGGTACTATTCAAGGTACCAATTTTAATAGAGATATGTGTTATATTTTAATTGTACAATCAATAATCACTGTTATACTAGTCAAAGAACTAATTGTTAATAAAGTATATAAGGATAGAAAGTCAGAGAAGGGTACAAACTAACTACATTAGTAAAAAACTTTGCAAATAGCAACACATCACATCTAGGCCATATAATGAATTTAAACTGCAGAATAATTAACAAATCTAGTCCTATAAAGCAGTTAAACTGACAATATTTATGCGAGATAAACCCAACATACAGTAATACCATGTAAATAATACTTTATAAAGATATGGTCAGCAGATAAGCAAAATTACTTATTTATCTAATAAAATTATATAAAAATGGAATGACTAACTGACGTTATCAGAGGAGGAGTCATAGACAATTGAATTGTATTTAAAAATAATCGTTAATAAACTAAATTGCAAGAAATTAAGTAAGAGTAGACAATTATATCAATTTCAGATTTAATAGAATAATAATTATATCAGGGAAAATGGCTATTATTTGCTTAGACAACAGGAAATATAAAATTAGGCCTACCTTCCAGAAATGTAAGAAATATAATTTTTTAATGAAAACTTTGTAACACTATATTAATTATTATCAAAATAAGCAGAATAGAATAAAGAAACCGAATATGTATTTAGTACTTCGTACAGTTAATTAATAACGAAGTTATTTTCTGAGTATAATGTATCAAAATAAAATGTATCGGAAGCTAAGATAATTTGAAACAATGTATAAGATATATTAAATTGGCTAAGATTTTCAGGAGACGAAGGAAATGAGAACAGTTCATTATTATACGTTGACGAGTGTACTTAACGTGATTATTTGCTCGAAGTAACCTATAATGGCGACTAACATTATAAACCGAGTTCGGTGAAAATTTTTATAAAAACCTATTTTGAGTTATTTTGTTATTGTGAACCGGTGAAGTTAAAATATGAACAGTGTAACACCAATAAACTGAACCACATACGACTAATTAAACGAAATAACACCAATATCACACAATTTACTGACGAACAATCAAGGTTAAACCCGACACACATAGACCAAGTGAGATATATACAATAACAACATTTTACACCAAGTGAACTATTCCACCATATACCAGGGACACTCAAATACATCCAGAACAATCATATACAATTGCTGAGACCATTTTCACGGAGAAAGGACACCTTTATTTAAATAAAACTTTCGTCCAGGTTATACGTTCCACTACGCATGCGCCAGTCGGCCATTTTGGGAATTGTCGTCACCTTACTTCAGCTGTAGAGAACGACCTTCTGCTGCTGTGGGTTTGAATAAATATCATATGTAAACTTTTATTATTTTTAATTATAACATTGTATTGTTTAATATTAAGGCATATTATAATTGTAAGTGTTATACTTTCCTGCCCATACACTTCTCTGGCTATATCTTAAATAACCGTTTAAAGAACCATATTTTACATACGACTAATGTAACTTTTTATATCGACCGGCCCTGAGTGAGTCGATACTACTTTGTAACATCGATTCTTATCGAACAAATTAACTATTTTATTAATAAACGTTCTGTTTTGTAATTTGGATTTGGTTTTTCTTTAAAAAAGCTTAACGAATAAATTATTCAAGAATATCAACTAACCGAAAGGCGGTATATACGAAACAACGAACGCTTCAAGAAGAAGAAGAAGAAGAAGAAGAAGAAGAAGAAGAAGAAGAGGAAGAGAGCCGTCTTTCGACTAGATTTGGAGTTAACCAGATTGTCCTTTAACAAATTTACTGAAAGTGACACTATTACAAAAATAAACATAATACCACTTCATTTCTAATTACAAACAATAAACACGATTATTTCCTAAATATTAGGATTAAAATTTACATAAAAAATATTTTTTCAGAAATTTTTTTTGTGAAATAAAAAATAAATTTTTT
Source organism: Magicicada septendecula (assembly GCA_034769895.1). Taxonomy (NCBI): domain Eukaryota; kingdom Metazoa; phylum Arthropoda; class Insecta; order Hemiptera; family Cicadidae; genus Magicicada; species Magicicada septendecula. Next base: position 319,306,590 of record CM068375.1, read on the forward strand.
TATTTCAAATTGTTACAACAGCATTCACACAGATTATTTTGTTTTATTACAAAATTGGCTCGCCCACCAGTGGGGGCTTAACGAAGACCAGGAACGTTACCAAATTGGCGTTTCCAAAGAGGAACATTACTACACACACTCTTAATATATATTGAATAAATTAATTTTGTTTTATTACAAAATTGACGACTCCAACGTGAGAATTTAAAGAAGGCATATATACTATTGATTAGAATATTTTGGTTTATTACAAAATTGGCGTCCAACTAAAGGGCTGTAATTAGGGATTGAAAGGCCGTAATAACTCGCCCAATTTCTAATTCAGCTTGGCAGCGGTTATACCGTCAGGAAGAAGGGCAACAACGATAAATCAAAATCCCAGAACTTACACGAGAAGAGAAGTGGGGCAAATTAATAGAAATGTTCCAACAAATAATGGACGAGAACAGACAGTCCCATCAAGAATTAAATAAGAAAATGGACAACAACACACAAATCCTGAAGGAAGGTTTGAGTGAAATAAAAGAAAAATAATGAATGAAGGATTAAAGAAAAATAATGAGAGAATGGGCGAGGAAAACTAAGAAAAGAAGAGAGGAAAGATTAAAAAGAGAAGAATTAAGAAATGAGAGGACCAAAGAAATAAATAATGATAGCCAACCAGAAACGGGAGAAATACCAAACGAAAAAACCTTGGAACAAATAGTGGTATTACCTGGAATTAAAACTAACGGAAACAAGGAAAATATTAAACAAAGGAAAAGGAGAATGTATCCAAGAAATGTAATAAAAACGAAGGAAAAATTGGAGATGATGAACCATGGTTTAATGGATGTAAATAATGTCCCTATTACCAACTATGAAAAAATCAGGAATTCCAGAAATTACGGAAGGAGATTAAAATTAATATCAGAAATGATGTACCAACAGACTATAGTTTACCAATGGGAAAGGACCAGAGGTAAACTGAATACGACATGTGGACCAGAAGAGTTTCAGCGCAGGACTGGACAGTGTATTCCAGGAAGATGGAAATGTGACATCTTATCATACTGTGGTGACGGCACAGATGAATCACCAGAATGTGTTCCATTAGTGCGCCATCCAGGACAGTTCCAGTGTACAATTACACAAAAATGTATTCCTTCAGAATGGATATGTGATGGTGAACCAGCTTGTGGGGCTTCAGATAAGCAAATAATTGATAATCCAGATGAAGATCCTCACAGATATTTTTCAGATAATATAACATATGGACCAGAGACGTACTGGTATATAAAACAATATGATAAAGGAAACTACGTAAGCTTTGTGGCCAACAAAGGAATAACGGCTAGAAGAATGAAATACAAGGGAAAGGATAAAAATGTCACTGGTACCGGAACAAGTATGAAGACTATGGTCATCCGGACAATGAGAGCAACTGAAATGACAGACTATGGTTAAATCAAATACCACACACCTCCACAAAAAGGGACTGATGTATGATAACCGACAACGGCAAAAACCACAACAAAGAAGAAGAAAATATTTATCAATGAGGAGAAATAATAAGAAGAATGAACGAAGAACCAAAACGGGGGTTTAAGAAAGAAAATTAATTAAGAAACTACACCTTACAAAGGAAATATGAGCAACTGTGCAACCTAATAAAAATCTTCCACCTGGGTATATAAAAGGAAAACAATAATAAGAAGTACATTTGAAGTAAAGAAAAGAAGAGGGTTCATACTATCTTTATGGTAATAATATGATATATTAACCAGGCTTCCATGAAAAAATATTATGAGTAATTGAATTTATAGAAGATTGAATTTTGTGTGCATAGGAATAATAAATATCTTAAATTCAAAAAGAAAGTAAGAACAACTTACTACCAAATTTTTGAAACTACTATTGCATTAATAAACAAAATATTTAAAAAATTAAAAAATTCAAAAACAAAGTAAGAACAACTTACTACCTTATATTTGAACAACTTTTGGATTAACAAAAGGAAAAAGAATTTATATAAATTGAATAAATTCAAAAAGAAAGTAAGCACAACTTACTACCTATTATTTGTGAAACAACTTCTGAATTAATGAAAAATAAAGAAAAAAAAAATCACAACGTAATTCAAAAACATAGTAAGCACATCTTACAACCAAGTATTTATGAAGACAATTTTGAAGTTAAAGAAAAAGAATTTAAAATATTTAAAATTAAAAAAAAAATTTTTAAAACAAAGTAAGGACAACTTACTACCCAAATATTTATGAAACTATTTGTGAAAAAAAAAAGAAAAAGAATTTGGTAAAATACAAACAAGTTCAAAAAACCGTGTAAGTACAACTTACTACCAAACATCAATGAAACTCAAATCATGGAATATAAAGGAAAGAAAAAGGGATTTTGAAGAATAACCACAACATTCAAAAGGAAGAGTAAGTTCACGTTACAAACAATTATATATGGAACCGATTCTGAAAAAAAATGCATAAAATTATTGTGAAGTAAAATTAATGAGACTTTTAAGCAAAATAAGCAGAGATAATAACCACATGGAATTAATAATTAAAGAGTGCATTTGGATAAAAAGCAATAGCAGAATAAAATTTTGAAAAAGAAAGAAAAAACAATATATAAATAAATCCATAAGAAAAATATGATCATATAATAAATGTCAATTATAAGAAAGACAATTAAAAGAGTAATTGCAAGAACATAATACTAGTGGAACGATTCATAAGAATTAAGAAAAAAACAAAAATATAATACAAAATATATGCTACCAATGACCAGAAGGAGATTGTAATAACAGTCAAACTATGACAGAGAATTAAAAAAAAATAAAAACTTTACACTGAATAACAAGTGTTAATTATATTAAACCAGCTTCCAACCACAAGGAGAAATAAAATGCCAACAGAGCTAACCATTGAAAAAAGTAACTGAGATAGAAATTAACTAAGATAGAAATATTAACAGATCTGAGCAAATACGAAGTGAAGTATCCAAAGATATTTAATTTTTTTTTATAGTCATAAGGTGGACTATTCTTATGTAATTTTTATTAATAACTGTCTGTAGATAAGTGCAGCAGTATTATTATGTATTGATCAGAGATGATTTGCCTCTGTAACCAATAAATGACGTAGTATGGCCAGCAGAAAAGTGTAGCCTACAGAGCCCCTCTGAACTGCCCCAGCTAACGTGTTAGGGAATTTTAGGGAATAAATATCCCAAGGATAAAGAACCAAGTTAAGAAGAAAATGGAAAAATAAAAAATAACGAACATCAGATGACTATTACTATCAAGAAGAATCCAGTTAATAATGAAATATAGATAAGCTCAAAAATAAGGAAGAAAAAATTTTAGAATTGTGAAGGAAGTAAAGAAATATAATTTATAATGAAATATCATAAGCAATTACTTCAGACAAACTAAGTATGATCTGAACTAATCACTTCTGGAAGAGAGCCATCTGTAGCATGACAGATAATCCACATAAATAAATTGCTCAATGAACATTAATAAAGCTCAAATATATGGAATATCCAGATAAGAATCAATTAAAAGGCACTATTAATTAATATAATCACAAGAAAAGTAAGCATAAAGAAAAAATCTGCAAATAATATATATACTACAAATTTAAAAACCTAGAAAACTAAAATGTGAATAACAAAATTACCCAGGTAGGATAGAAGCAGGCAATTAAGATATCCCGACAAAGAAACCAGACCAGAAGAAATAAAAGCATACACAACGAAATGGTACTGAAGAAAGAAGAAAGAAGAAATATAGAAGGAACAAAAATACTGAAGAACGAAGAAAGAACAATTATAAAATGACCAAAAATACTGAAGAATAAGAAACCTGAGAAGATCCACTAGAAAAAAGGAAGTGAGACGACCAATACCAAATAGAAACCCCATAGGGAGAGAACCCAAAAACCCCAAAAATAAATGAATGTCCAAAGAGACACCCTACTACTATAACACCCTAAAAAACCATATCACAATGTAAAACTGACAAAAACCAAAAGTGTTAATAGTATTAAGTAACAGTGCACCCAAAAAAGTTATTGGGTAGTTTTTATAAACAAATCTTCACAGTCCCCCCATGGTTAAATATTTCATGTTGTAAAGCTAGAAAAGGACTAGTAATAATATCAATAAATAACCATGGACAAGTGTAAGTTATTGAATTATAGCCAATAAACTTTGAAAAGGTACATGAGTTGCCATACAAATGAATAAACTTTAAGTGTTTTTTGAACAGTATCATATTTGATAGGAAGTAATAATATTGCTAATGAAATGCTACTGAATTTATAAGAACATTCCATAGAATGAAATAATAAACAGATAGCTAGTGTTATACTTAAAGGCGGGGAATACATCCTTAAAATTGGGAAATACAGAGCAGACTGTAAATAAATAGTTTTAAGAAGGTGTTAACCATTATATGGAACCAATATGTTATGTTTCTGTTCCATATATTAACTAGACAAATAAGATTTATTAGTAAGCAATATTATTGTTATAAGATGTTATTTTGTTGTTAATTAAAATTAGGAAGGCCATATCTAAAGGTAGATATCACTCCCCATGTTATAAAATGTTTTTTAATTATGTTACTAGATGTAATCAGTACACATAAAAGGTACTATTCAAGGTACCAGTTTTAATAGAGATATGTGTTTTTTTTAATTGTACAATCATTAATCACTGTTATACTAGTCAAAGAACTAATTGTTAATAAAGTATATAAGGATAGAAAGTCAGAGAAGGGTACAAACTAACTACATTAGTAAAAATTTTGCAAATAGCAACACATCACATCTAGGCCATATAATGAATTTAAACTGCAGAATAATTAACAAATCTAGTCCTATAAACCAGTTAAACTGACAATATTTATGCAAGATAAACCCAACATACAGTAATACCATGTAAATAATACTTTATAAAGATATGGTCAGCAGATAAGCAAAATTACTTATTTATCTAATAAAATTATATAAAAATGGAATGACTAACTGACATTATCAGAGGAGGAGTCATAGACAATTGAATTGTATTTAAAAATAATCGTTAATAAACTAAATTGCAAGAAATTAAGTAAGAGTAGACAATTATATCAATTTCAGATTTAATAGAATAATAATTATATCAGGGAAAATGGCTATTATTTGCTTAGACAACAGGAAATATAAAATTAGGCCTACCTTCCAGAAATGTAAGAAATATAATTTTTTAATGAAAACTTTGTAACACTATATTAATTATTATCAAAATAAGCAGAATAGAATAAAGAAACCGAATATGTATTTAGTACTTCGTACAGTTAATTAATAACGAAGTTATTTTCTGAGTATAATGTATCAAAATAAAATGTATCGGAAGCTAAGATAATTTGAAACAATGTATAAGATATATTAAATTGGCTAAGATTTTCAGGAGACGAAGGAAATGAGAACAGTTCATTATTATACGTTGACGAGTGTACTTAACGTGATTATTTGCTCGAAGTAACCTATAATGGCGACTAACATTATAAACCGAGTTCGGTGAAAATTTTTATAAAAACCTATTTTGAGTTATTTTGTTATTGTGAACCGGTGAAGTTAAAATATGAACAGTGTAACACCAATAAACTGAACCACATACGACTAATTAAACGAAATAACACCAATATCACACAATTTACTGACGAACAATCAAGGTTAAACCCGACACACATAGACCAAGTGAGATATATACAATAACAACATTTTACACCAAGTGAACTATTCCACCATATACCAGTGACACTCAAATACATCCAGAACAATCATATACAATTGCTGAGACCATTTTCACGGAGAAAGGACATCTTTATTTAAATAAAACTTTCGTCCAGGTTATACGTTCCACTACGCATGCGCCAGTCGGCCATTTTGGGAATTGTCGTCACCTTACTTCAGCTGTAGAGAACGACCTTCTGCTGCTGTGGGTTTGAATAAATATCATATGTAAACTTTTATTATTTTTAATTATAACATTGTATTGTTTAATATTAAGGCATATTATAATTGTAAGTGTTATACTTTCCTGCCCATACACTTCTCTGGCTATATCTTAAATAACCGTTTAAAGAACCATATTTTATATACGACTAATGTAACTTTTTATATCGACCGGCCCTGAGTGAGTCGATACTACTTTGTAACATCGATTCTTATCGAACAAATTAACTATTTTATTAATAAACGTTCTGTTTTGTAATTTGGATTTGGTTTTTCTTTAAAAAAGCTTAACGAATAAATTATTCAAGAATACCAACTAACCGAAAGGCGGTATATACGAAACAACGAACGCTTCAAGAAGAAGAAGAAGAAGAAGAAGAAGAAGAAGAAGAAGAAGAAGAAGAAGAAGAAGAAGAAGAAGAAGAAGAAGAGAGCCGTCTTTCGACTAGATTTGGAGTTAACCAGATTGTCCTTTAACAAATTTACTGAAAGTGACACTATTACAAAAATAAACATAATACCACTTCATTTCTAATTACAAACAATAAACACGATTATTTCCTAAATATTAGGATTAAAATTTACATAAAAAATATTTTTTCAGAAATTTTTTTTGTGAAATAAAAAATAAATTTTTTTATTTCAAATTGTTACAACAGCATTCACACAGATTATTTTGTTTTATTACAAAATTGGCTCGCCCACCAGTGGGGGCTTAACGAAGACCAGGAACGTTACCAAATTGGCGTTTCCAAAGAGGAACATTACTACACACACTCTTAATATATATTGAATAAATTAATTTTGTTTTATTACAAAATTGACGACTCCAACGTGAGGATTTAAAGAAGGCATATATACTATTGATTAGAATATTTTGGTTTATTACAAAATTGGCGTCCAACTAAAGGGCTGTAATTAGGGATTGAAAGGCCGTAATAACTCGCCCAATTACTAATTCATCTTGGCAGCGGTTATATCGTCAGGAAGAAGGGCAACAACGATAAATCAAAATGGCAGAACTTACACGAGAAGAGAAGTGGGGCAAATTAATAGAAATGTTCCAACAAATAATGGACGAGAACAGACAGTCCCATCAAGAATTAAATAAGAAAATGGACAACAACACACAAAACCTGAAGGAAGGTTTGAGTGAAATAAAAAAAAACATCACATCCATGAATGAAGGATTAAAGAAAAATAATGAGAGAATGGGCGAGGAAAACTAAGAAAAGAAGAGAGGAAAGATTAAAAAGAGAAGAATTAAGAAATGAGAGGACCAAAGAAATAAATAATGATAGCCAACCAGAAACGGGAGAAATACCAAACGAAAAAACCTTGGAACAAATAGTGGTATTACCTGGAATTAAAACTAACGGAAACAAGGAAAATATTAAACAAAGGAAAAGGAGAATGTATCCAAGAAATGTAATAAAAACGAAGGAAAAATTGGAGATGATGAACCATGGTTTAATGGATGTAAATAATGTCCCTATTACCAACTATGAAAAAATCAGGAATTCCAGAAATTACGGAAGGAGATTAAAATTAATATCAGAAATGATGTACCAACAGACTATAGTTTACCAATGGGAAAGGACCAGAGGTAAACTGAATACGACATGTGGACCAGAAGAGTTTCAGCGCAGGACTGGACAGTGTATTCCAGGAAGATGGAAATGTGACATCTTATCATACTGTGGTGACGGCACAGATGAATCACCAGAATGTGTTCCATTAGTGCGCCATCCAGGACAGTTCCAGTGTACAATTACACAAAAATGTATTCCTTCAGAATGGATATGTGATGGTGAACCAGCTTGTGGGGCTTCAGATAAGCAAATAATTGATAATCCAGATGAAGATCCTCACAGATATTTTTCAGATAATATAACATATGGACCAGAGACGTACTGGTATATAAAACAATATGATAAAGGAAACTACGTAAGCTTTGTGGCCAACAAAGGAATAACGGCTAGAAGAATGAAATACAAGGGAAAGGATAAAAATGTCACTGGTACCGGAACAAGTATGAAGACTATGGTCATCCGGACAATGAGAGCAACTGAAATGACAGACTATGGTTAAATCAAATACCACACACCTCCACAAAAAGGGACTGATGTATGATAACCGACAACGGCAAAAACCACAACAAAGAAGAAGAAAATATTTATCAATGAGGAGAAATAATAAGAAGGATGAACGAAGAACCAAAACGGGGGTTTAAGAAAGAAAATTAATTAAGAAACTACACCTTACAAAGGAAATATGAGCAACTGTGCAACCTAATAAAAATCTTCCACCTGGGTATATAAAAGGAAAACAATAATAAGAAGTACATTTGAAGTAAAGAAAAGAAGAGGGTTCATACTATCTTTATGGTAATAATATGATATATTAACCAGGCTTCCATGAAAAAATATTATGAGTAATTGAATTTATAGAAGATTGAATTTTGTGTGCATAGGAATAATAAATATCTTAAATTCAAAAAGAAAGTAAGAACAACTTACTACCAAATTTTTGAAACTACTATTGCATTAATAAACAAAATATTTAAAAAATTAAAAAATTCAAAAACAAAGTAAGAACAACTTACTAACTTATATTTGAACAACTTTTGGATTAACAAAAGGAAAAAGAATTTATATAAATTGAATAAATTCAAAAAGAAAGTAAGCACAACTTACTACCTATTATTTGTGAAACAACTTCTGAATTAATGAAAAATAAAGAAAAAAAAAATCACAACGAAATTCAAAAACATAGTAAGCACATCTTACAACCAAGTATTTATGAAGACAATTTTGAAGTTAAAGAAAAAGGATTTAAAATATTTAAAATTAAAAAAAAAAAATTTAAAAACAAAGTAAGGACAACTTACTACCCAAATATTTATGAAACTATTTGTGAAAAAAAAAAGAAAAAGAATTTGGTAAAATACAAACAAGTTCAAAAAACCGTGTAAGTACAACTTACTACCAAACATCAATGAAACTCAAATCATGGAATATAAAGGAAAGAAAAAGGGATTTTGAAGAATAACCACAACATTCAAAAGGAAGAGTAAGTTCACGTTACAAACAATTATATATGGAACCGATTCTGAAAAACTTTCGAGAATAAAGAAGTGGCAGTAAAAACCACTGATACAATTAAAATGCATAAAATTATTGTGAAGTAAAATTAATGAGACTTTTAAGCAAAATAAGCAGAGATAATAACCACATGGAATTAATAATTAAAGAGTGCATTTGGATAAAAAGCAATAGCAGAATAAAATTTTGAAAAAGAAAGAAAAAACAATATATAAATAAATCCATAAGAAAAATATGATCATATAATAAATGTCAATTATAAGAAAGACAATTAAAAGAGTAATTGCAAGAACATAATACTAGTGGAACGATTCATAAGAATTAAGAAAAAAACAAAAATATAATACAAAATATATGCTACCAATGACCAGAAGGAGATGGTAATAACAGTCAAACTATGACAGAGAATTAAAAAAAAATAAAAACTTTACACTGAATAACAAGTGTTAATTATATTAAACCAGCTTCCAACCACAAGGAGAAATAAAATGCCAACAGAGCTAACCATTGAAAAAAGTAACTGAGATAGAAATTAACTAAGATAGAAATATTAACAGATCTGAGCAAATACGAAGTGAAGTATCCAAAGATATTTAATTTTTTTTTATAGTCATAAGGTGGACTATTCTTATGTAATTTTTATTAATAACTGTCTGTAGATAAGTGCAGCAGTATTATTATGTATTGATCAGAGATGATTTGCCTCTGTAACCAATAAATGACGTAGTATGGCCAGCAGAAAAGTGTAGCCTACAGAGCCCCTCTGAGCTGCCCCAGCTAACGTGTTAGGGAATTTTAGGGAATAAATATCCCAAGGATAAAGAACCAAGTTAAGAAGAAAATGGAAAAATAAAAAATAACGAACATCAGATGACTATTACTATCAAGAAGAATCCAGTTAATAATGAAATATAGATAAGCTCAAAAATAAGGAAGAAAAAATTTTAGAATTGTGAAGGAAGTAAAGAAATATAATTTATAATGAAATATCATAAGCAATTACTTCAGACAAACTAAGTATGATCTGAACTAATCACTTCTGGAAGAGAGCCATCTGTAGCATGACAGATAATCCACATAAATAAATTGCTCAATGAACATTAATAAAGCTCAAATATATGGAATATCCAGATAAGAATCAATTAAAAGGCACTATTAATTAATATAATCACAAGAAAAGTAAGCATAAAGAAAAAATCTGCAAATAATATATATACTACAAATTTAAAAACCTAGAAAACTAAAATGTGAATAACAAAATTACCCAGGTAGGATAGAAGCAGGCAATTAAGATATCCCGACAAAGAAACCAGACCAGAAGAAATAAAAGCATACACAACGAAATGGTACTGAAGAAAGAAGAAAGAAGAAATATAGAAGGAACAAAAATACTGAAGAACGAAGAAAGAACAATTATAAAATGACCAAAAATACTGAAGAATAAGAAACCTGAGAAGATCCACTAGAAAAAAGGAAGTGAGACGACCAATACCAAATAGAAACCCCATAGGGAGAGAACCCAAAAACCCCAAAAATAAATGAATGTCCAAAGAGACACCCTACTACTATAACACCCTAAAAAACCATATCACAATGTAAAACTGACAAAAACCAAAAGTGTTAATAGTATTAAGTAACAGTGCACCCAAAAAAGTTATTGGGTAGTTTTTATAAACAAATCTTCACAGTCCCCCCATGGTTAAATATTTCATGTTGTAAAGCTAGAAAAGGACTAGTAATAATATCAATAAATAACCATGGACAAGTGTAAGTTATTGAATTATAGCCAATAAACTTTGAAAAGGTACATGAGTTGCCATACAAATGAATAAACTTTAAGTGTTTTTTGAACAGTATCATATTTGATAGGAAGTAATAATATTGCTAATGAAATGCTACTGAATTTATAAGAACATTCCATAGAATGAAATAATAAACAGATAGCTAGTGTTATACTTAAAGGCGGGGAATACATCCTTAAAATTGGGAAATACAGAGCAGACTGTAAATAAATAGTTTTAAGAAGGTGTTAACCATTATATGGAACCAATATGTTATGTTTCTGTTCCATATATTAACTAGACAAATAAGATTTATTAGTAAGCAATATTATTGTTATAAGATGTTATTTTGTTGTTAATTAAAATTAGGAAGGCCATATCTAAAGGTAGATATCACTCCCCATGTTATAAAATGTTTTTTAATTATGTTACTAGATGTAATCAGTACACATAAAAGGTACTATTCAAGGTACCAGTTTTAATAGAGATATGTGTTTTTTTTAATTCTACAATCATTAATCACTGTTATACTAGTCAAAGAACTAATTGTTAATAAAGTATATAAGGATAGAAAGTCAGAGAAGGGTACAAACTAACTACATTAGTAAAAATTTTGCAAATAGCAACACATCACATCTAGGCCATATAATGAATTTAAACTGCAGAATAATTAACAAATCTAGTCCTATAAACCAGTTAAACTGACAATATTTATGCAAGATAAACCCAACATACAGTAATACCATGTAAATAATACTTTATAAAGATATGGTCAGCAGATAAGCAAAATTACTTATTTATCTAATAAAATTATATAAAAATGGAATGACTAACTGACATTATCAGAGGAGGAGTCATAGACAATTGAATTGTATTTAAAAATAATCGTTAATAAACTAAATTGCAAGAAATTAAGTAAGAGTAGACAATTATATCAATTTCAGATTTAATAGAATAATAATTATATCAGGGAAAATGGCTATTATTTGCTTAGACAACAGGAAATATAAAATTAGGCCTACCTTCCAGAAATGTAAGAAATATAATTTTTTAATGAAAACTTTGTAACACTATATTAATTATTATCAAAATAAGCAGAATAGAATAAAGAAACCGAATATGTATTTAGTACTTCGTACAGTTAATTAATAACGAAGTTATTTTCTGAGTATAATGTATCAAAATAAAATGTATCGGAAGCTAAGATAATTTGAAACAATGTATAAGATATATTAAATTGGCTAAAATTTTCAGGAGACGAAAGAAAAAAGGGCAGTTCATTATTATACGTTGACGAGTGTACTTAACGTGATTATTTGCTCGAAGTAACCTATAATGGCGACTAACATTATAAACCGAGTTCGGTGAAAATTTTTATAAAAACCTATTTTGAGTTATTTTGTTACTGTGAACCGGTGAAGTTAAAATATGAACAGTGTAACACCAATAAACTGAACCACATACGACTAATTAAACGAAATAACACCAATATCACACAATTTACTGACGAACAATCAAGGTTAAACCCGACACACATAGACCAAGTGAGATATATACAATAACAACATTTTACACCAAGTGAACTATTCCACCATATACCAGTGACACTCAAATACATCCAGAACAATCATATACAATTGCTGAGACCATTTTCACGGAGAAAGGACATCTTTATTTAAATAAAACTTTCGTCCAGGTTATACGTTCCACTACGCATGCGCCAGTCGGCCATTTTGGGAATTGTCGTCACCTTACTTCAGCTGTAGAGAACGACCTTCTGCTGCTGTGGGTTTGAATAAATATCATATGTAAACTTTTATTATTTTTAATTATAACATTGTATTGTTTAATATTAAGGCATATTATAATTGTAAGTGTTATACTTTCCTGCCCATACACTTCTCTGGCTATATCTTAAATAACCGTTTAAAGAACCATATTTTATATACGACTAATGTAACTTTTTATATCGACCGGCCCTGAGTGAGTCGATACTACTTTGTAACATCGATTCTTATCGAACAAATTAACTATTTTATTAATAAACGTTCTGTTTTGTAATTTGGATTTGGTTTTTCTTTAAAAAAGCTTAACGAATAAATTATTCAAGAATACCAACTAACCGAAAGGCGGTATATACGAAACAACGAACGCTTCAAGAAGAAGAAGAAGAAGAAGAAGAAGAAGAAGAAGAAGAAGAAGAAGAAGAAGAAGAAGAAGAAGAAGAAGAAGAAGAAGAGAGCCGTCTTTCGACTAGATTTGGAGTTAACCAGATTGTCCTTTAACAAATTTACTGAAAGTGACACTATTACAAAAATAAACATAATACCACTTCATTTCTAATTACAAACAATAAACACGATTATTTCCTAAATATTAGGATTAAAATTTACATAAAAAATATTTTTTCAGAAATTTTTTTTGTGAAATAAAAAATAAATTTTTTTATTTCAAATTGTTACAACAGCATTCACACAGATTATTTTGTTTTATTACAAAATTGGCTCGCCCACCAGTGGGGGCTTAACGAAGACCAGGAACGTTACCAAATTGGCGTTTCCAAAGAGGAACATTACTACACACACTCTTAATATATATTGAATAAATTAATTTTGTTTTATTACAAAATTGACGACTCCAACGTGAGGATTTAAAGAAGGCATATATACTATTGATTAGAATATTTTGGTTTATTACAAAATTGGCGTCCAACTAAAGGGCTGTAATTAGGGATTGAAAGGCCGTAATAACTCGCCCAATTACTAATTCATCTTGGCAGCGGTTATACCGTCAGGAAGAAGGGCAACAACGATAAATCAAAATGGCAGAACTTACACGAGAAGAGAAGTGGGGCAAATTAATAGAAATGTTCCAACAAATAATGGACGAGAACAGACAGTCCCATCAAGAATTAAATAAGAAAATGGACAACAACACACAAAACCTGAAGGAAGGTTTGAGTGAAATAAAAAAAAACATCACATCCATGAATGAAGGATTAAAGAAAAATAATGAGAGAATGGGCGAGGAAAACTAAGAAAAGAAGAGAGGAAAGATTAAAAAGAGAAGAATTAAGAAATGAGAGGACCAAAGAAATAAATAATGATAGCCAACCAGAAACGGGAGAAATACCAAACGAAAAAACCTTGGAACAAATAGTGGTATTACCTGGAATTAAAACTAACGGAAACAAGGAAAATATTAAACAAAGGAAAAGGAGAATGTATCCAAGAAATGTAATAAAAACGAAGGAAAAATTGGAGATGATGAACCATGGTTTAATGGATGTAAATAATGTCCCTATTACCAACTATGAAAAAATCAGGAATTCCAGAAATTACGGAAGGAGATTAAAATTAATATCAGAAATGATGTACCAACAGACTATAGTTTACCAATGGGAAAGGACCAGAGGTAAACTGAATACGACATGTGGACCAGAAGAGTTTCAGCGCAGGACTGGACAGTGTATTCCAGGAAGATGGAAATGTGACATCTTATCATACTGTGGTGACGGCACAGATGAATCACCAGAATGTGTTCCATTAGTGCGCCATCCAGGACAGTTCCAGTGTACAATTACACAAAAATGTATTCCTTCAGAATGGATATGTGATGGTGAACCAGCTTGTGGGGCTTCAGATAAGCAAATAATTGATAATCCAGATGAAGATCCTCACAGATATTTTTCAGATAATATAACATATGGACCAGAGACGTACTGGTATATAAAACAATATGATAAAGGAAACTACGTAAGCTTTGTGGCCAACAAAGGAATAACGGCTAGAAGAATGAAATACAAGGGAAAGGATAAAAATGTCACTGGTACCGGAACAAGTATGAAGACTATGGTCATCCGGACAATGAGAGCAACTGAAATGACAGACTATGGTTAAATCAAATACCACACACCTCCACAAAAAGGGACTGATGTATGATAACCGACAACGGCAAAAACCACAACAAAGAAGAAGAAAATATTTATCAATGAGGAGAAATAATAAGAAGGATGAACGAAGAAAAAAAAGGGGGGTTTAAGAAAGAAAATTAATTAAGAAACTACACCTTACAAAGGAAATATGAGCAACTGTGCAACCTAATAAAAATCTTCCACCTGGGTATATAAAAGGAAAACAATAATAAGAAGTACATTTGAAGTAAAGAAAAGAAGAGGGTTCATACTATCTTTATGGTAATAATATGATATATTAACCAGGCTTCCATGAAAAAATATTATGAGTAATTGAATTTATAGAAGATTGAATTTTGTGTGCATAGGAATAATAAATATCTTAAATTCAAAAAGAAAGTAAGAACAACTTACTACCAAATTTTTGAAACTACTATTGCATTAATAAACAAAATATTTAAAAAATTAAAAAATTCAAAAACAAAGTAAGAACAACTTACTAACTTATATTTGAACAACTTTTGGATTAACAAAAGGAAAAAGAATTTATATAAATTGAATAAATTCAAAAAGAAAGTAAGCACAACTTACTACCTATTATTTGTGAAACAACTTCTGAATTAATGAAAAATAAAGAAAAAAAAAATCACAACGAAATTCAAAAACATAGTAAGCACATCTTACAACCAAGTATTTATGAAGACAATTTTGAAGTTAAAGAAAAAGGATTTAAAATATTTAAAATTAAAAAAAAAAATTTAAAAACAAAGTAAGGACAACTTACTACCCAAATATTTATGAAACTATTTGTGAAAAAAAAAAGAAAAAGAATTTGGTAAAATACAAACAAGTTCAAAAAACCGTGTAAGTACAACTTACTACCAAACATCAATGAAACTCAAATCATGGAATATAAAGGAAAGAAAAAGGGATTTTGAAGAATAACCACAACATTCAAAAGGAAGAGTAAGTTCACGTTACAAACAATTATATATGGAACCGATTCTGAAAAACTTTCGAGAATAAAGAAGTGGCAGTAAAAACCACTGATACAATTAAAATGCATAAAATTATTGTGAAGTAAAATTAATGAGACTTTTAAGCAAAATAAGCAGAGATAATAACCACATGGAATTAATAATTAAAGAGTGCATTTGGATAAAAAGCAATAGCAGAATAAAATTTTGAAAAAGAAAGAAAAAACAATATATAAATAAATCCATAAGAAAAATATGATCATATAATAAATGTCAATTATAAGAAAGACAATTAAAAGAGTAATTGCAAGAACATAATACTAGTGGAACGATTCATAAGAATTAAGAAAAAAACAAAAATATAATACAAAATATATGCTACCAATGACCAGAAGGAGATTGTAATAACAGTCAAACTATGACAGAGAATTAAAAAAAAATAAAAACTTTACACTGAATAACAAGTGTTAATTATATTAAACCAGCTTCCAACCACAAGGAGAAATAAAATGCCAACAGAGCTAACCATTGAAAAAAGTAACTGAGATAGAAATTAACTAAGATAGAAATATTAACAGATCTGAGCAAATACGAAGTGAAGTATCCAAAGATATTTAATTTTTTTTTATAGTCATAAGGTGGACTATTCTTATGTAATTTTTATTAATAACTGTCTGTAGATAAGTGCAGCAGTATTATTATGTATTGATCAGAGATGATTTGCCTCTGTAACCAATAAATGACGTAGTATGGCCAGCAGAAAAGTGTAGCCTACAGAGCCCCTCTGAGCTGCCCCAGCTAACGTGTTAGGGAATTTTAGGGAATAAATATCCCAAGGATAAAGAACCAAGTTAAGAAGAAAATGGAAAAATAAAAAATAACGAACATCAGATGACTATTACTATCAAGAAGAATCCAGTTAATAATGAAATATAGATAAGCTCAAAAATAAGGAAGAAAAAATTTTAGAATTGTGAAGGAAGTAAAGAAATATAATTTATAATGAAATATCATAAGCAATTACTTCAGACAAACTAAGTATGATCTGAACTAATCACTTCTGGAAGAGAGCCATCTGTAGCATGACAGATAATCCACATAAATAAATTACTCAATGAACATTAATAAAGCTCAAATATATGGAATATCCAGATAAGAATCAATTAAAAGGCACTATTAATTAATATAATCACAAGAAAAGTAAGCATAAAGAAAAAATCTGCAAATAATATATATACTACAAATTTAAAAACCTAGAAAACTAAAATGTGAATAACAAAATTACCCAGGTAGGATAGAAGCAGGCAATTAAGATATCCCGACAAAGAAACGAGACCAGAAGAAATAACAGCATACACAACGAAATGGTACTGAAGAAAGAAGAAAGAAGAAATATAGAAAGAACAAAAATACTGAAGAACGAAGAAAGAAGAATTATAAAATGACCAAAAATACTGAAGAATAAGAAACCTGAGAAGATCCACTAGAAAAAAGGAAGTGAGACGACCAATACCAAATAGAAACCCCATAGGGAGAGAACCCAAAAACCCCAAAAATAAATGAATGTCCAAAGAGACACCCTACTACTATAACACCCTAAAAAACCATATCACAATGTAAAACTGACAAAAACCAAAAGTGTTAATAGTATTAAGTAACAGTGCACCCAAAAAAGTTATTGGGTAGTTTTTATAAACAAATCTTCACAGTCCCCCCATGGTTAAATATTTCATGTTGTAAAGCTAGAAAAGGACTAGTAATAATATCAATAAATAACCATGGACAAGTGTAAGTTATTGAATTATAGCCAATAAACTTTGAAAAGGTACATGAGTTGCCATACAAATGAATAAACTTTAAGTGTTTTTTGAACAGTATCATATTTGATAGGAAGTAATAATATTGCTAATGAAATGCTACTGAATTTATAAGAACATGCCATAGAATGAAATAATAAACAGATAGCTAGTGTTATACTTAAAGGCGGGGAATACATCCTTAAAATTGGGAAATACAGAGCAGACTGTAAATAAATAGTTTTAAGAAGGTGTTAACCATTATATGGAACCAATATGTTATGTTTCTGTTCCATATATTAACTAGACAAATAAGATTTATTAGTAAGCAATATTATTGTTATAAGATGTTATTTTGTTGTTAATTAATATTAGGAAGGCCATATCTAAAGGTAGATATCACTCCCCATGTTATAAAATGTTTTTTAATTATGTTACTAGATGTAATCAGTACACATAAAAGGTACTATTCAAGGTACCAGTTTTAATAGAGATATGTGTTTTTTTTAATTCTACAATCATTAATCACTGTTATACTAGTCAAAGAACTAATTGTTAATAAAGTATATAAGGATAGAAAGTCAGAGAAGGGTACAAACTAACTACATTAGTAAAAATTTTGCAAATAGCAACACATCACATCTAGGCCATATAATGAATTTAAACTGCAGAATAATTAACAAATCTAGTCCTATAAACCAGTTAAACTGACAATATTTATGCAAGATAAACCCAACATACAGTAATACCATGTAAATAATACTTTATAAAGATATGGTCAGCAGATAAGCAAAATTACTTATTTATCTAATAAAATTATATAAAAATGGAATGACTAACTGACATTATCAGAGGAGGAGTCATAGACAATTGAATTGTATTTAAAAATAATCGTTAATAAACTAAATTGCAAGAAATTAAGTAAGAGTAGACAATTATATCAATTTCAGATTTAATAGAATAATAATTATATCAGGGAAAATGGCTATTATTTGCTTAGACAACAGGAAATATAAAATTAGGCCTACCTTCCAGAAATGTAAGAAGTATAATTTTTTAATGAAAACTTTGTAACACTATATTAATTATTATCAAAATAAGCAGAATAGAATAAAGAAACCGAATATGTATTTAGTACTTCGTACAGTTAATTAATAACGAAGTTATTTTCTGAGTATAATGTATCAAAATAAAATGTATCGGAAGCTAAGATAATTTGAAACAATGTATAAGATATATTAAATTGGCTAAAATTTTCAGGAGACGAAAGAAATGAGAACAGTTCATTATTATACGTTGACGAGTGTACTTAACGTGATTATTTGCTCGAAGTAACCTATAATGGCTACTAACATTATAAACCGAGTTCGGTGAAAATTTTTATAAAATCTTATTTTGAGTTATTTTGTTATTGTGAACCGGTGAAGTTAAAATATGAACAGTGTAACACCAATAAACTGAACCACATACGACTAATTAAACGAAATAACACCAATATCACACAATTTACTGACGAACAATCAAGGTTAAACCCGACACACATAGACCAAGTGAGATATATACAATAACAACATTTTACACCAAGTGAACTATTCCACCATATACCAGTGACACTCAAATACATCCAGAACAATCATATACAATTGCTGAGACCATTTTCACGGAGAAAGGACATCTTTATTTAAATAAAACTTTCGTCCAGGTTATACGTTCCACTACGCATGCGCCAGTCGGCCATTTTGGGAATTGTCGTCACCTTACTTCAGCTGTAGAGAACGACCTTCTGCTGCTGTGGGTTTGAATAAATATCATATGTAAACTTTTATTATTTTTAATTATAACATTGTATTGTTTAATATTAAGGCATATTATAATTGTAAGTGTTATACTTTCCTGGCCATACACTTCTCTGGCTATATCTTAAATAACCGTTTAGAGAACCATATTTTATATACGACTAATGTAACTTTTTATATCGACCGACCCTGAGTGAGTCGATACTACTTTATAACATCGATTCTTAGCGAACAAATTAACTATTTTATTAATAAACGTTCTGTTTTGTAATTTGGATTTGGTTTTTCTTTAAAAAAGCTTAACAAATAAATTATTCAAGAATACCAACTAACCGAAAGGCGGTATATACGAAACAACGAACGCTTCAAGAAGAAGAAGAAGAAGAAGAAGAAGAAGAAGAAGAAGAAGAAGAAGAAGAAGAAGAAGAAGAAGAAGAAGAGAGCCGTCTTTCGACTAGATTTGGAGTTAACCAGATTGTCCTTTAACAAATTTACTGAAAGTGACACTATTACAAAAATAAACATAATACCACTTCATTTCTAATTACAAACAATAAACACGATTATTTCCTAAATATTAGGATTAAAATTTACATAAAAAATATTTTTTCAGAAATTTTTTTTGTGAAATAAAAAATAAATTTTTTTATTTCAAATTGTTACAACAGCATTCACACAGATTATTTTGTTTTATTACAAAATTGGCTCGCCCACCAGTGGGGGCTTAAGAAGACCAGGAACGTTACCAAATTGGCGTTTCCAAAGAGGAACATTACTACACACACTCTTAATATATATTGAATAAATTAATTTTGTTTTATTACAAAATTGACGACTCCAACGTGAGGATTTAAAGAAGGCATATACACTATTGATTATATTTTGGTTTATTACATTGGTAAGGCTCTCATATTTTGAGTAATCGTTACTTTATGAAAATAAACACATTTATGCCAACTCGTGACACAATTTTCAATTAAAGTTGCACGTGATCCATGTGGGACAACTGGTAAGATTTGCCGAAAATCACCGCACAGAAGTATCGTTTTCCCTCCAAATGGTTTATGTTTATCATTTTCATCGCATAGATCCTGCAAAAATCTATCTATGATTTTCAACACTTGCAGTGGGCACATAGAAATTTCATCAATAATTATCAATGATGATGAATTTATGTAACGTCCATAGCTACTATTTGCGGTAATATTCGCTACAGAATTTTCCAAAATGGGTATAGGCAATTTAAACATATTGTGTAAAGGTCTACCTCCAAGTAATAGAGTTGAAGCTATGCCACTGAAAGCTGTTGTAATGTAACTAAGATTAAGCGAATTTAATTTGTGAATGATTGCTGTTTGTGTGAATGTTTTTCCACAACCTGCATGAGCGGTTAAACAAAAAACATTAGATCCAGTATCATGGTGCAAAACTTCACGAATCACACGATCAATTAGATTACGCTGTTCAATATTTGCAGTTTCATAATGCCTCAGAATACAGAAACTCTTGTTCTATTGGATCAATAGCATTTGCTTCGTCTGTTCTCTGCGAATACGTGGGAACTGGTAAACCAAGTTCTTGACATGACAAATTATGAACATTCAAAATATCTTCAAATTCTAATAGAGCTGTGTTAAAGGATACTTCTTCGTTGTAATCTCTCAAAAAATCTTCACTAAGATATACTTTAAATTCATTCCATAACGCCAATGCATTGGCTGGCACATTTAATGCACAAATGTAACCAAATAAATTTCGCATTTATTTTGTTGAATGTAACTCTTTTGCTTCATTTAAACATTCGCGCCATTCATTATCATTTGAAGCAATGCCGCGAGCATGGCACGATTCAACAAAAGAAGTGTGTATAATTCCATTGTATGTTCTAACATCCTCAAATGATTTTGGACAACAGAGATGTAATAAAAGCAATCGTAAATGGAAAAGTTCGATGTCTTTTGGTGATACTACATATATGCGTGTAATGATTTTATCACCTCCACGCCTTCTCTTCTTCCATTTTTTTCGGGAATCTTCCCACACATAATGGAAAGGAATTTCAATATACTTATATTCATGCGCTGATGGATCTGATCGATTCAATTCAAAAAATGCTAATAATTTTGTTTGTCTTGCATTTTCAATTGCTTGACGTTCTTGCCCTTTTCGAAAGTAAACATTCTGTCTTTATGCGGTAAATGAATGTCAAGTCTAACGATGACATGTGATTGAAAATGCATTGGTAATTCATAGATGCGCCATACAGCTTCAGTTGATCCGACATAACGGCCATTTAAAAAATTTTTAACTTCATCAATTTGTATTTCTTGACCTGGTTCATTTCTCTCTGAACCTAATTCAACAGATGCACTGTCATAGCCTTTACACACGTATTTATAAATGTATTTAACACTTTTAACTGTAGTGCATACTTCAACATTTATATGGCAATTAAATTTGGCAAGTAAATACGGATTGTATGGTACAACATAACGATTGTCGAGGCAACTACCGCGAACTTCAGCATTAATACCGTTATCACGCCTTCTGTATAATGGATATCCGTTTAATGATTCACATGTAAATTCATTAAATCGTTTTGGATAATCTTTTGTGCATTTTCCATCTCTCATACATACAGAATTTGGATTAAGTACACCGCATGGACCATGCATCATGTGTTTTACAACATATTCATGTAATGTAGGTTGTGTTTGAATGTTAGGAGACTCCACAGATACAACTTTATCAATATAGGTAGAGTTAACAATTTTATCTTGCTCATTTAAAGAGAGTAAAATGTGATCATGAGGCAATCCTCTCTTTTGAAACAAAATTGTATAAACGAGTGCTTCAACTTTACCGAAGATTTTTTTTAGTGTAAGGCCCTCAATTAATGCTTTCAGTTTGGACTTGAATACACGCACAACAATATCAGGTCGAAAATTAGCTGACTCACCTACACCAATATTGCTAACTATTTCAGGCCAACTTGGATTGTAAGTCATTGTAATAAACAAAGAAGGCTTCCCGAAAGGTTGTACAATTGACATTGCATCTAAATAATTCTGATACATATTTCTTGGAGATCCATTGAATGAAGATGGTAAAATTACTCTACGGCCAACATTATTGGCATTGGGGTTCAATTCTAAATAATCTGTTAAATTGTTGTAAACATCAGACCTAAGACTTGTTTGATTTTGTCGAGTGAAATGTAACTTTTTGCCCTCTATTCTCACATACATATCAACTATCCACTGCAGAAATAATTTTTGTGAATGGTGCAACATGCTAAAATCTTCTCTAATTGCAAGTCGATAGGCTGCATACTGAAGCATGGTTAATTTATTTCTGGGCGCTCATGATTTAGATGTAGTTGGTACATTATGGGAAATATTGATATGCCACCCAGTATCACCATTTGGAAAAAGTAATGGATACGCTAAAGGGTCCAATGATGAATCCAAAACAGAGATAATTTTAATGGTACCATTAACTTTTGAAAACGAAACCATATTTCGTTCAAAGGGTGGCTCACCATCAACTTTACTAAATATTAGTGCTACATCAGTTTGAACTGCATCATTATAACAGCGTAGATGTAAATCACGATTTTTCTTTAATGACCATACAAATTTCTTTATTTTGATTTTCAACTCTCTGACAATGATCTTTCATTGCAATCAATGACCGAACGAAAGGATTAATGCGTTCCAATTCAAGAGACATTTCGCACATTATATTGTTATTGCATGTTTGATTATAGTGTTCACGTAATCTATAATTGACAGCAGTGTCAACATCATAAAAATATAATTGCGCATAACATGGTGAGCGACCATATCCAGCAGTCATTGGACCTGATCTGTGATAAAAAACATCATGTATTTTAAAATGATACACTCCACGCGTAACTGTATCCGAAATTTTAGCTTCTGAGCTAACCATAGCAAATGATGAATTGTATTTACGAATGTTTTCAAAATAATTTTTTGACTTTCTTTTTATTGAAGGTTCACTTGAAGTAAGTCCATCAAACAATGATTTAAAGTAATCATTTTGACTTAAGGCTGGTAATATTGCTTTACCCTTATGACAACATGAAGTGAATGCAGTCCTTTCACCTAAAGTGACCTCAAATTCGAAATGTTTTGCATTGTAAAACCTGCATTGTAAATGCATTAATCCACAATCAAAAGTATTAAAATTTCTTGGAATGACATTCAGTGCGCATTTAAATGTATCCCTCAAAATAATTTCATCATTTTGTATACTATTTACACTATTTAAATTTGCATTTGGTCTATTATCATTTTGACTTTCACGCGAATATATATTCCTCCTTCTTTGTCTCTCACTCCGACCCGTCAATGTTATACTATTTACACTATTTAAATTTGCATTTGGTTTATTATCATTTTGACTTTCACGCGAATATATATTCCTTTGTCTTTGTCTCTCACTCTGACCCGTCAATGTTCTATGTCGAGGCATAATGGAAGTAGGTGCGAATATCTGAATGTAAAAAAAAAACATGTAATGAAATTACTGAATCTAAGATTACACAGGGTTTAATTTGAAAATAATAAAACGTACTCACTTATTTGAAACCACCAATAATAATTAGGCGAGAGTGAGTCAATTCAAATTGCTTCTACAAACTTTTCCTTTTGCAACAGGTGTATATTAAGCAAGCTGTATTTCACTTTCAACTGTACATTAATATATAAAACACAGATATCTAATATACAAAATATAAAATAAACGCTTTTTTGCCTTGACATACACTCCACAGACTATTGAAAAAGGAACATTTGAAATCACACAAAATTCACAGCTCATTCAGTCAATCTGTCAGTAATTATTTGTTGGCAACATTTTAAAATTCTTTGGCGACAATCTCTACTCTGTGCGACTGTTTGACCACAGACTATTATGTGTTTGACATTGGCAGTATGAACGTAAACAAACGACAGACTATTATGTGGTTGACATTGGCAGTATGAACGTACACTAAAATGAAAAAATTATAATTTTATTGCCTGGCAACAAACTATTTAATTTTTAACAATTACCATTGTTTGAAAAAGTTTAAATGAATTTTCAAGTGCAAATGAATGTTTTATTTTATTTAATTTAATGTATTTGTAACACATATTATATATAAATTTTAGCTTTCTGCACTCCTTCTCCATATAAACTTTAACTATGCCAAATCTCACACTCCTCCGTGCGCGCAATATGCTTAAAAAGGGGTACAAAGCTTTCTCTTCACGTATTAATATATAGATATTTAATTACACTAGTAATTAACATTAAATTACTTATCGTCTTTATTATTGTACATTTCTGCAATAATTTTTCCATCACCATATTCGTTAAAAATTCCTTAATGTAGTTGTGTCATTATAATTGGGGTAAGTCGTTGTTCACAGGTGTAAAACGTATTAATTAATTTATTTTTACCCGGTTAAAACCTCATTACAGACAAACCACTAATTCGTACGCATCACCACATCTTTGCATGTCCGAGCTGGCTTCACTCACACAGAAACACAAGCGCTGTATTCACTCGCGGAGCAGGTGTACGCTTTCTGAAAAATTCTTAGCCTGCACAATATTGTTATAAACTGTTAATCATACATTTTCTATCCTAAATATTAACAAACATACCGCCCTCGGCAAATATGCAAATACATGTAATGTTGCAATATATATTGCAACAGTACACAGGACATGAAGTTTTTTTTAAGTGGAATACCACAGTTATATAAACTTTTCTGATGGCCATAGACATGTTTTAAATTGATTTTGTTCTTTCTTTGTAAAGTAGTCATAACTTTTGAACCAAGCTATGTTTAAAGAAGTATTTATGTCAAAATGTTCACAACTTTATTCTCTTTTATGTTATGTGACATATTTGTGTGTAAGTGCGCGGGTGCGCGGGTGATTAACTTTTTATTTAATAACTTCGAAGAAAATTAATATTTCCTTCTGAAACTTGGACAGAGTACTCTCATGGTTATAAGCTACATTTTTCATATACTCAATTCTACACACATATCATTCTTATGTTTTTTTAATGAATTCAATCTTATGTTATTCTCGTTATCTTCAAGAAAGTTAGAATGTATATATTAGATCTAGACAGGCCTTTGCAGAACCGGACAGAGTTTAAGGCTGATTTCAGTCTATCTGTTTTCTCATCTGTGACGTTGCTAAAGTTTCAATCAATCAGAGGGTCTTAAATTTATTCAGTTTGGTCCTCTGTCGAGAGCAGTTCTGGCAGTTTCTTATAAGGACACGTTATAGACAGACGTACTCGCTGCCACGAGTTTTTCGTGACAAGACAGGTCGTTTTCATTTAAACTTAGAAGTTGGTTCACGGTTCGATGTATTCAAAAACATTACCGCTTACAGAACTCAAATAATAAAAAATAGATCATTCTAGTGCTTTCCCGCGTATAGTAGAAGATATCCGCTACGTACAAAATATCTACCGAGATATTTGGGTTTAACGCGAGAACACTTCAAGAAGCCGGCTTTGTATAAGCTCAATACACGATCTATTTTACCCAGTTTTATTACCCTGAGATAAATTTATAAACAATAACAGTTCGTATCGGAGTGTGCGTGGGTGCAACGACGTGAATGGTCTCCATTAGTGATCTTCAAACAGTCTACGGGCAGAGTTCCAGCTATCCAGTCGAACTACGTGCGCGGAGCGTCGTGTGGCTACGCAAACAGTGAATATCAACACATGAAGTAACATAATTGTAAAGCAAGCCAATAGACTCAATTTTGAAAGACAAATTATTTTTAAATAAACAGTTTTATAGTATAAATTAATAAAACAATATTAAATTTTAATGATGTAATTTAATAAATTTTCCTACCTCCAGATATAGGCTCTGTGTAATAATTTCTATATCACCTACCTGTGCAGTTTTAAATCGTATCGTTGGATAGATAGCATTTGGCGCCGTCAACTTGGGGCACGAGTTAAGTAGTTAATACGATTTGAGGTTAAGAATTTTAATTATTGTATATAGACTAAATTTATTTGAATTGTGTTTCAGGTTTTAATATTGTGTCGCAGGGAGTCTATATAAACTGTTGCGTATTATCTGTGAAACAAATTATTTTGGACAATGTTAATTTAGTTCTAAATAATATTTGGAGGTTTGAAGTATATTTGTGTGTTAGTAGTAACTAGGTTAAGGTAAGATTGTGGACATTCGATTCGAGATTACTGACGAACACTGACCACATCAAACAAGTATACAGTTACATTTTAATAATCTTACGTAACAATATTTGAACCGTACACGTTTAAATGAAGACGATAAACTTTGTTTTGGTGATGAGTTTAACATTATAAACAAAGGAATCCCAGACTTAAACAGCTGATTTACAGACAAGATTGGCCGCAATTTTAGCTAATAAGGTTTGCGTGATAATATTCAAACAGCACGCGACGAAAATAAAACCAGCATTCAGAACATACAGTCAAATAGTCAAACAAAAGGCGACGAAAATAATCAGCTAAAGAGGACGCGATTAAAAAGAACAAAGCACTACACGACGAAAACAAAAAAATATTTGCCGCGGTCCACGATGAAAGCAAGCAAAACAAAGCATTATTAGAAACTACGGAGAAGAACATATCAGATAAAGTTGAATCTATACGCGCGAATGTTGAACTTGCATTAGAAAGTTAATAGTTCGCGTATAAGCGAATGCGAAGCCAGAGTTGGTTCGATCGAGGAACGAGTACAAGGGCAGGCGACCACCATCAATGAATTTGTCTCCGAACAGGAACATCGGTTCGAAGAACTCAGACAGCAAATTAATAGGTTACTACGTACCTCTATGCCTGCTAGCCAAACAACATATGTATATAAAACAACTGATGAAACTAACTCACAACCAAAATACTTTGGCCACGAGACAGAAAATCCAGTCCACTTCCTGCGCGCGTGAGAACGTAGTATGGAATCCGTTAACGACAATTTGAGCGAAGTGGACAAAATTAATTGTGTTTTGCGGCAGCTTAAGGGTACGGTGGGAGAATGATTTACGATTGTGCAGGATAAGATTAGCATATACAAAGACCTTGTAGACCATTTCCGAGCACGGTATTGGAATGAAAAGGTACAGCGAAAAATCCGTGTACAGTTGGAATTCGGTAAATATACGTCAACCAAAGGGTCCAAGGATAAATACCTAATACAACTGGTGTCTCGTGCCAAATATCTTGAACCACCAATGACAGAGGCATAAATGGTAAATAAGCTTGCGCATCACTTTAGTCGTGGAATTCAATTAGCCGTGATCACATAAGGTGTAAAAACAATAGAAGAGTTGTTATTACTATTAACAAAATGGGAGAATGTTGATAGTCCCAATGGTGATAGCAGCCAAACACGCACATCGATTCAATCAACTCATAAACAACAACAACAACGAAATCAACAACAATATAAATATAAACAAAACATTCCAAAATATAATCAGCACAAATCGCGTCGGTAACTGAAAATAAACAAGTTTTAGAACAGCAAAAAATGTACGTATGTGCACAGAAAAACATATGTTACGACGGCCTACTTGATCGTCGTAGGTACAGTGGAAACAAAATAAGAACAAGACACCGATTAAGTCACTATGACCAGCTTTAATTTTTACAGTTAAACAGTTCGTAATTAACAACACAGTCTCCTGCAGCAAATCAAATAATAATTGTTCACACGCAAATAAATGTCACTAATATTAAACACAATTGTATTACAATTATACAGCCCGATTATAAAACGCAACACTTCACTAAGAACCACTTGAACATATAGAGTAATCTCGCCCGATAATAACTCTCGAACCGCAATGGAAATATATCGCTGCTCTACTGAAACTTAAGGCCGCTGCCGCCATGTATTTATACCTGCTCTCATAGACCAGAATGTTCCTAATTGCGTCTTAGCGCTCGTGTGAACTACATAATTAACTGCGGCCTTGACACAGTCGGCGCGGCTGGCGCCTTCGAGAAACCTCTCGAAAAAGCGTCGACAAGCACGTACGCCACACGCGTTACATCGGGATTATTCTGGCACATTCTACAAACACGTAGATTGTTTTGTGATGACGTAACAATATTACTGAAAGTCAGTCTAACCAGTATAGTGTTGACAATAGTAGTGATAAGCAAGTATTTTGTGTGGCTGGCATATACCCAAATGATATACTAGATAATTTAGAAAATATTAATAAGTTTATGGAAAATGACAATATTATTAAGATAGCTGATAACAGTACTATAGTTAGAGCCAAAATTAATAATTGTATAGGAAATGTTCTGTTAGATAGCGGGGCTCAGGTATCTTTGATAAGCGAAAATTTTATAAATAAACATTAGACTCAGATTAAGAAGGTAACAATATTACCGGTAAACAACACAATTATTAAAACAGCCACGAATGATAATCAGATTATTAACCGACAAGCATTGGAGTCTATTACAACACAGGGAGTCGAGATTGACGTGGCAATATACTAGTAATTATATACCTTGTATATGATGTTATACTGGGTACTGACACGTTAAGGAAAATAAATGCTGTAATTGATTTTAATATTAATACTTTGATGTGCGAAGTAAATAACAAACATTTTAGTGTAAAGTTAGGACATTTGGACAGCAAAAATGAATCTGTTGCAAATGAATTAAAAATAAACTAACCGCGTATCAACATAACCTCAAATGTAAATAATAACAATAATAATAATGATCAGCTGACTGCATACAACAAAGCAGGTTAGACGCGTTATTAAATAAACATAAACTGGAGGATAACGCAGTAGATCAAGAAACCTATCTGCGACTAAAGATGAAATACACGTTTTAGCAATTAAGTATGTTTTACCCAATAATTTAAAAACCCAACTGAAAAACTTTAGTATGGAACAACAACGTGATTAAAAGTTAATGAAAATTTTCAAGAAATTAAAGTTAGGGAAAATCCAAAATACCAAATTGTTAATAATAAATTATATAAGCTTACTGATGGTCAATGGAGAATCATGGTTCCAAGTAACATCGTTGAGGACCTGACTTGGGCATGTCATGAGAGTCTAGCACATGCGGGTGCATTATAAGTGCTACTTAACACTTAGACAACACTTCATCTGGCTGATCATGTCTAGAAAAATAAAATCTTTACTACGAAACTGCCATACTTGTCAAACCTCAAAATATCCCAACCACCATACCTACGTTGAAATGGGTAATATTGTAACACGTGATAAAAATGAATTAATATGTATTGATTTTCTAGGACCACTACCACGTGCAGCTAGGTGATTGAGGAATCTTGTAGTTTGTACAGACGCTTTCTCCAAACATGCTAGTTTGTATGCTATTGGCCGACCAACAACTGAGGCAGTCCTTAAGGTAATTCTTGAGAAAAATATTCTAAAATATGGGCATGTTAAAAAGATATTATCGGATCAAGGTAAGCAATTTCAAAATAAGAAATGGCAATCTGAGCTTGAGAAGCATCACATACAGCCGGTATTGACGGCGATCCGGAGACCTCAAGGTAATCTTGTGGAGAGGGTAAAGATTGAATTAGGAAGACTATTCAGGACGTACTGTAATACCAATCAGAGTAAATGGCCTGAATATCTCGAGTTTTTCGAGCAAGCCATCAATGGGAAATACAATGATACGACTAGATTCACACCTAGTGAGCTACACTCTAGAGAAATCACTAGGCGTGTATGGGATGAATATGTAAAGCGAGTTGCCACACAAAACTTACCTGTTCCAAAGGATGTTAAGCGTTTAGAAGCTAGAAGACGTATTAAAAATAGTGCAGAGGAACGCTCAGAAAAGTTTAATGCGGAACATAAACTTCTAACTTTCAAAGTAGGCGAGATGGTTCTTCTAAAATCGTTGAACATTGGTCGTAGTGAAGATAAAACAGCTGCTAAATTCTTTAGGTTATTAATGGACCTTTCTTTTTATCTGAGCAAGTTGGTAAAAATACGTACATTGTTACTAATCCGACAACTAACAGTACTATTGGTAAATTCCATGCATCATCTTTACGCAAAAATTATGTTAAAGAATAAACTGTTCATGTATATCAGGGTATATGATGTACGACTGTATTGAAACAAATTGTATAAAAAAATAAATGTATTAAGTATGTGAGGTGTGATGTCGGAGTGTGTGGAGAAATGTTTTGAACCTGTCTAAGATAAGGAGACATGACGTCATCAAATGTTATTATGGCTTATCTTGTGAGGGCATAGTATTCAGAGTCTGACCACGTGTAATTGTTTATGTTTCTTCTGTCAAAATGGAGCTGTCAAACAAAGTTGAAATAGTTTAGTTTTGGGAAGAGTATTTATTTATTTTATTTTATTTCTTGTTTATATTTGTTGGAAGTGATATTTTATCCGTTTTGTTTAAAAAAAATTTGTAAACATATAAAAAATTTTTTTTTATACGTAGAGGGGATAATCCTGCAACAGTAATCAGGACATGAAGTTATTTTAAGTGGAATACTACTGCTATATAACATTTTCTGATGACCATAGACATGTTTTAAATTGATTTTGTTCTTTCTTTGTAAAGTAGTCATAACGTTTGAACCAAGCCCTGTTTAAAAAAGTATGTTATGTCAAAATGTTCACAACTATATTTTCTTTTATGTTATGTGAAATATTTGTGTGTAAGTGCGCGGGCGCGCTGGTGATTTACATTTTATTTAATAACTTCGAAGAAAATTAACATTTCTTTCTGAAACTTGGACAGAGTACTCTCATGGTTATAAGCTACATTTTTCATATACTCAATTCTACACACATATCATTTTTATGTTTTTTTTAATGAATTCAATCTTATGTTATTCTCGTTATCTTCAAGAAAGTTAAAATGTATATATTAGATCTAGACAGGCCTTTGCAGAACCGGACAGAGTTTAAGGCTGATTTCAGTCTATCTGTTTTCTCATCTGTGACGTTGCTAAAGTTTCAATCAATCAGAGGGTCTTAAATTTATTCAGTTTGGTCCTCTGTCGAGAGCAGTTCTGGCAGTTTCTTATAAGGACACGTTATAGACAGACGTACTCGCTGCCACGAGTTTTTCGTGACAAGACAGGTCGTTTTCATTTAAACTTAGAAGTTGGTTCACGGTTCGATGTATTCAAAACCATTACCACTTACAGAACTCAAATAATAAAAAATAGATCATTCTAGTGCTTTCCCGCGTATAGTAGAAGATAACCGCTACGTACAAAATATCTACCGAGATATTTGGGTTTAACGCGAGAACACTTCAAGAAGCCGGCTTTGTATAAGCTCAATACACGATCTATTTTACCCAGTTTTATTACCCTGAGATAAATTTATAAACAATAACAGTTCGTATCGGAGTGTGCGTGGGTGCAACGACGTGAATGGTCTCCATTAGTGATCTTCAAACAGTCTACGGGCAGAGTTCCAGCTATCCAGTCGAACTACGTGCGCGGAGCGTCGTGTGGCTACGCAAACAGTGAATATCAACACATCAAGTAACATAATTGTAAAGCAAGCCAATAGACTCAATTTTGAAAGACAAATTATTTTTAAATAAACAGTTTTAAAGTATAAATTAATAAGACAATAGTAAATTTTAATGATTTAATTTAATAAATTTTCCTACCTCCAGATATAGACTCTGTGTAATAATTTCTATATTACCTATCTATGCAGTTTTAAATTGTATCGTTACTATATAAATACTGCAAATTTACAATTTATATATTACACCTATGTATCTGAAGAGTACTAAACGTAAGTATTAAATAACCTACCAGCTAAGTCGTGGAATTTCTGTGTTCGTTACGTTATGTCCCTTTCCTTCCACAAAAATATTTTATGTGCCAAGGGAGGTGAAAGATTTTTTGGCGGGGAATAAATGCTAATAAAACACTGATTTATAAAAAGAACAAAATTCTTTAAAACTTACAAAGAAATATGTATTAAACATTGCCTTTATAAAGAAGCTGTTTTACACGCATTAGACATTGTATACTCATTATAAATTACACTTAAATAATGTGCAAACAATAAATATAATCACAGATATGAGCATATACATAACAAACATAAAAGCGCACATATAAAAAAACAATTATAAAATTGTTTCGATTACTTGCGTGTCTGTCATATTTTTCAAGTAATTATTTTGAATGTTGCAAAACAAATATCAATTAAATACTGATTACAAAGAAATTAAAATTATATTTGTAGTATTTTAATTAAAAATAATATTTACTTTATTTCAACAAATATTAATTATGGTGCACACATTTTAATTAGCTAGTTAAAGTCGGCTAGATTATACTTGAGACACAACCCGAAAACAGGACACAATATACAGTATGAACACAATGTCGACAGCTCAAAGCAGGTGACTGAAAATTACATTCTGTTTCTATTATTTAATTTTGAAAGTCCAATTTTTGTATCGTCGAAGTAGGTTAAGAAAAATGAGAAAGTCTGCCTGGCTAAAATCGGGCAGAATACGAAAGTCGTCCTTTAGGACGGCGCATCACCAGTGTGTTTTTACCCAAGCTGTTCATATTGAGATGTAATCCTTGATGCCTGGGGGATGAATATCTAATAGTGCGTGGAAATTGAACACAGCATTCGCTTATAAATAAGAAAGCAGCTTGCTTATTCACTATCCTTCTAAATCCGTACACTTAAATTGTAATTTTCGTAACTTAAATAACAGAGCTGAAATAATAAAAAACTATGTACGGATTGGTTCGATAGAGTATGTTTGATTACATTATGTAAAAACAAAAGCCTTAAAAATATAATAGGGCCTCGACTATCCTTGTAATGATTGTTTTACAATTGTTATTTTATTCAAACAACAGTAAAAAAATAGCAATTTCCATATTTTTTCTGAAATTTGAAAAATATGAAACTTATCTAATAATAAATATATTCCGTTCTAAATAATGAGTGAATTCGGCAGCTCAAAGAGGATGTTAGTTACAATTTTGTAAAATTTTATACTAATCCTGATAGATAGTATCCAGTTCATTAAAACAAGCAGAATTATTTCTACTATATGAGAACAATAACGATACTGAGCAAAACGCTGGTGGATTTAAATTTGTTTTCTATAACGCGTGGCAAAAGGCCAGATATTTTAAACAATAAATGTAACCTAAGTAATTGTATTTCTTACGTTAAGTACCTTCGTTATTTCGTGTAAGCCCACATTTGTGTTCATTCAATTATATCTATACATTGTGTTTGTGTGTTGTATATCTTTTCAATTTGTTTGTTACTAGGCAATAATAAGACAGTTACATTATACAGTAAATATTTTAAATTAATTTTATTTAAATAAATATTTTTTTACAGAAATAAATTCTAGTACACTGTAATAATGTACGTAAAAATATTTTTTTCAATGTTATCGTAATTCAAGTTTATGTACAACGGTTTGCAGTATGAGTGGAAAAAGGCATTCTGTTATCCGTCTAATCTCGTAACCGTCACACTAGTCTCCTGCCGTAGATAATCCAATATCTTCATGTTTTCCGATAGGGCGATATATTCAAGTTGTAGTACTTACATGCATGAGCAATATAAAAAAATACAAAGTAGAAACATAAAATATATAAGGTACATAAGAATATAAGTATTTCTTTTTGTTAATAATAAATAATATTTGTTTGTTTTATATAACCATGTATTTTTTTGTGTAATTACAATGTTTCGACAGTATTAACTGCCACCTTCATAATATACAAAATAATTAATAAAATTTGAAACAAATTGTTACTATTTAAGATCAGTAGGCATGTATAAAAGTATGTTTTAGAAATAAATATTGAAATATACCGGTTATATATACATATATATATATATATATATAATGCGACAGTACACATAAGTGATGTACTGAGCATGAAATATAAAAATTTAAATTTACTTAATAAACTGTAAATAATTAATAATATATTAGAAATAAGCATGTTATGGATTGCAAGCTTGACTCAGACAAAAATATGAACAGGTGTTTCGACCTGAATCAACGTGCACACACACACAAATGTAACTGAAAGTGTGTACACCAGTATTTTGCTAGTGTGTGTGAACGCAGGTCTCTGCAGGCAAGTTTGCCACCCCAGTATGAATAATTGCACAATGACTGTTTTTCCGTAATTATTCATAAACTAGAATTAAGAATTAAAATCCAAAAGCACCATAAAATGTAAATAAATTTAGTAAATACTGTGTGCGAAAACCACGCGAAAGTGACACGCCGTACAAGTGCAATAGTGAAATAACTGTGTGCAAATCAAAAGGGGTAAGTTGCAATGTCCAAAATTACAATGAACATGTGTTGTAAAATTAGTTATAAGATAAGTATAAAAAAATACTTACAGGACTCTGCAATTCGCAGAAATATAAAAAATAGTGAATTTGACAAAGAGTGGGGGAACTGACGCCAAAGACAGTTTCTAACATGTCGATTTTGTATCACTGAAGGGTGTCGACCAAGACATGGGTATAAATAGGACACGCAAGCTTCAGTGGTTCTCTTTCTTGAATCATCCACGATGCAGCGGGAGCTTATGCCAGTCAGAACGGCATATTTATTAATATTTTTATAAACAGTTTAAATTGCCAGTTATGTACAAATACGTAACCAAGCTATAAGACAAACATTGTAATTAATAACAGCACTACTGAAGAAGTTCCATAGCGATACGACGCTGGACAAGAGAAGAAGTTCTATAGCGATACGACGCTGGACAAGAGAAGAAGTTCCATAGCGATACGACGCTGGACAAGAGAAGAAGTTCCATAGCGATACGACGCTGGACAAGAGAAGCAGTTCCATAGCGATACGACGCTGGACAAGAGGAGAGGACGAGAGAGTGAGAGACAGCCGACGCTGGACAAGAGGAGAAGAGAGACAGCCGACGCTGGAGGCGAGACGAAGATGAACACCGATGGAACAAAAAATGATCGAGTATGATTGACGACAATAAGGTGATAGACAACTTATTCATATCTTAATCATACACAGTATACAAAGACAGTTAAAGACATTAATATTTTATTTAAAAATAAGAGTAATGTTTCTTGTATAGTAGAGTTAAAAATCATAGATGTTTTAGAAATACGATTAACGTAACAAGAGCTCAAATTAATATGATATAAAATGATTACAAAGAATATAAATAAAAACAATTAGTATTTGAGAAAACAGTACTGAGAAGTAATAACTATTAATCTTTTGAGTACGTACCATATATAGAAAAAAGATTTACAAATTGATTTTGAAAAATATTAATAGACTGAGTAGTCTAAAAATGAGATTTTTTTTTTATATACTATTTAGTAGCATAGAATGTTTAGTTAGTAAGGATGTATATATCTTAAGCCTTACGGCATTATAACAAATAATAACTAATGTTTTTTAAATCGAAGTCAGTGCCATGTGCAGTTATTTTTTTTTTATAGTATCAAATAAATTTTAACTACTGTTTCAAGTTCCGTAGAGTTCTTATTGCAGATACACCTGACCCCCTATTTAAATGTTATATGTTTAAAGAATTTGTCAATCTTGAACGTGAGACCGTTCACACCTATTTATGTATATGTAACGTTGTTTAAATTTGGTGCTCCAAGATCGGAAGACTCCACAAATTTAAATTAAATTAAATTTGCCAAATTGTCACTTTACATAAATTTGTCGCCCTGGACGTGAGGCATGAGATGCCTAAATTTACGTACAAAAATTTGTACACATACCATATAATATTATGCAACTTTTGCATGGTTGTAATGTTGCATTAAATTGGCTCCCAAAGAACGTGGGGCTATACAAATTAAAATACATTTAAATTTGTTTAAATTAAT
The DNA here is from genome assembly GCA_034769895.1 of Magicicada septendecula. NCBI lineage: Eukaryota > Metazoa > Arthropoda > Insecta > Hemiptera > Cicadidae > Magicicada > Magicicada septendecula. The sequence continues at coordinate 319,342,897 of CM068375.1, forward strand.
AAATAAATGAAATAACGTTGCATAAAATGTCGCCCTGCACGTGGGGCCCGACATGCCTAAATTTATGTAAAAAAAAAAAAAATTTGTGACATAAATTGTAGATCATGAATGTATGACACGATACCCATCATTTGACTATTAAAATTTTTTTTATGTAGCTAAGTGGTTGCTCTAAAATATATAAAGAGTGTTAAATGAAAAATGTATAATATGTAATTATTATTTGTAGTAAACAGTAACTGAATGTAATGTTAATTGTTGTGTAATCACACAGCTGGCGCCCACCACAACTAATATTGTTGTCTATGTAACAGGTGTAACTGTAATGAGTATTAATAATAACTATTAATAAAAATACAGAAATAAATAAATAAGTAGGGAACGGTTATCAATAATAATTGTTAAATAATAACTATTAAATAAATATTTTATTAATAATTCACCATGGCAATATCGGGAAGTTTGAGGATGGGAGAAGCACTTGAAGCCATGATGCAAGCCGTATTTGGTGAAGTTGAGAACAAACAAACAGAAAAAGTAAAAGAAAATAATATTAGAACTAAAATAGAAGAGTTAACAGAATTTTTTACAGAACTGACCGAAAAATTAAGAGAAGAAAGGATAGCAAAAGAGAAAATTAGAGACACAAATACGCACATAGCGTCTGTAGAAGGTGAACAAACCATAGTAGTTAAAAATACATGTGTAATTACTAATGATAATTATAAAAAAGTAATTAACATTAAGGAGGAGAAGCAAATTAAGGTTAATAAAACATGCCTTATTAATAGCGATATGCCAAGTGTGAGGCACACACACAATAGTAAATCACACAAGATGACACATTTGAAACACATAAAACACCACACTTACGGAGATAAATATCACTGTAGGCCTAACAAGAAACGTAGTAAGTTATCTAGACGAAACACTACGCAAAATTGTGGTAAATATGATGTTAGATATACGCACGATAATTATGGTAACGATAATTATAACTGTAAGTATGAAAACTACAGAGGTTATCATAAACGACGTATGAAAAAACCGTCGACAGCTGTTTATATGGGCGTCAAGCAGACTGGACATACGCAATGCATTCATGATGAGAGAATTATGGAATGTGACCGTTACGAGAGAAAGAGAGGCAAGATGAAAACATTGCTCAATGAACAGGTGACTTCTACGATAAACACAAACGTTCACAAGGTGAGTACGCACACAAACAAGGGATTAATACACTGGAACGCAGACGTTGTTTATACGAGGGTAAGAATAATAGTAAACGCGGCGACTACGCTACAAAGGAACAATATACGTCCGGTAGACTATGGACAATGCAATTGTTATAAAGAGGGGTGTAATTTCTAACTACACACTGAACTCAATACCCGAATGGAATGAATAATTATTTTTAAATGAGAAATAATATGTGTAATAATATAAGAGAGTATAATTAAGAAATGTTATAAGGAATATTATTTGAAAGGGTTAATTAAGAAATGTATTAGTGAAGGTAAGGAATGCTATTGTAGAGAAATATTTAAGAAAGTAAGGAATGTTATTATTGTTGTTATTAATATGAAGAAAGGGTTAGGAACGGAAATAATTGCCATAATTATTAGAACGGCTGATCAAGCGAACACTTATCGAAGATACAAGGACACAGAAGAAAGCGAGAGTGAAAAGTCATAAGGGCAGAGACTACTTAGGATTAAGGACTTCGAGAAAAATATCGTTGTTTTCCAAGACAGTTCCTCTGTAACCGACCATGCGACACACTACGAGCTAAAAGAGTATTCTGTTACGGAAGTGTATTTCAAGAAAGTTGTAGCGATCAGAAAGGTAATAAAAGTAATGAATGTTAATGTAGTGTATAAGTAATGTATTAGATAAAGTAATGTCATGTTACGAAAAGAGCTAAGGAAGTTTAGAAGCGAAGGTAAGAATGTATGAGTAAGTTAATGTAAAATTAAGGACCGAAGTTACACACATATGTAGGAATGCAGAGTATACAGAAGGAAAACAAAGGAGAGCTAATTGCAGTGGATTTTCTGGGACCATTACCACGATCAAGTCGAGGTGTGAAGCACATATTGGTATGTATCGATGTGTTTTCCAAGGCAGTCCGACTGTACCCAATTATGCGACCCACAACCAAAGTTGTTCTAAAGATACTACTGCAAAAATATATTCCGTTATATGGAAAAATGAAGAAGATACTCAGTGATCAAGGTGTGCAATTCCAAAGTGAAAAATGGGAGAGGACGTTAAGGGAAAATGGAATACAACCAGTACTCACATCCATAAGACATTCTCAAGGAAACCTTGCTGAGAGAGTTAACAAAGAATTAGGTAAATATTTACGAATATATTGCCATAATCAACACAATAAATGGGCAGAATATTTACCATTTATTGAAAAAGCCATTAACGAAAATTATAGTGAAGCAACAGGATACACTCCAATGGAATTAGAAGAAGATAAGAAGCCAACCAGATTTTGGACTAAATATCTAAACAAACCTAATAACCAAAATGTACCTGTACCAATAAGTGTGAAAATTGAATACGCAAAGCAACGAATAAGAGAGAGAGGTAACAAGAGAATAGAGAGATTTAATATAACTCACAAGTTACAACAATTCAACGTGGGAGAAAGTATACTACTCAAAGCAAATCCAGTGGGAAAAAGGAGTGATAATACGGCGAAGAAATTCTTCAGACTTTATAATGGACCGTATACGTTAAGACAGCGAGTGGGACAGAACACTTTCATTGTATATGATGAGATACAGAAGAAAGAAATTGGTAAATTCCACGCAACGTCATTTAAGAAGTTCTACACATAAAACAGAGGTCATTGAAACCAGTCAAATCAGCTGTTTGTAAAGCCACCCTAATTCAAGGTCGCGAGCAGTGAGCATACGAAAGAGGGGAGGTAAGACATTTGTATACACTCCTATTAAGGGTGAAATGACGAATATTATTCTTTATTATTGGTTATAATTTTTTTGCAAATTATAATAATAAATAGATTTAAAAAAATTATAATAAATAAATTTATTAAAATTTTTTTTTGTTACCAAGCAGAGGAATAATGCGACAGTACAAATAAGTGATGTATTGAGCATGAAATATAAAAATTTAAATTTACTTAATAAACTGTAAATAATTAATAATATATTAGAAATAAGCATGTTATGGATTGCAAGCTTGACTCAGACAAAAATATGAACAGGTGTTTCGACCTGAATCAACGTGCACACACACACAAATGTAACTGAAAGTGTGTACACCAGTATTTTGCTAGTGTGTGTGAACGCAGGTCTCTGCAGGCAAGTTTGCCACCCCAGTATGAATAATTGCACAATGACTGTTTTTCCGTAATTATTCATAAACTAGAATTAAGAATTAAAATCCAAAAGCACCATAAAATGTAAATAAATTTAATAAATACTGTGTGCGAAAACCACGCGAAAGTGACACGCCGTACAAGTGCAATAGTGAAATAACTGTGTGCAAATTAAAAGGGGTAAGTTGCAATGTCCAAAATTACAATGAACTTGTGTTGTAAAATTAGTTATAAGATAAGTATAACAAAAATACTTACAGGACTCTGCAATTCGCAGAAATATAAAAAATAGTGAATTTGACAACGAGTGGGGGAACTGACGCCAAAGACAGTTTCTAACATGTCGATTTTGTATCACTGAAGGGTGTCGACCAAGACATGGGTATAAATAGGACACGCAAGCTTCAGTGGTTCTCTTTCTTGAATCATCCACGATGCAGCGGGAGCTTATGCCAGTCAGCACGGCATATTTATTAATATTTTTATAAACAGTTTAAATTGCCAGTTATGTACAAATACGTAACCAAGCTATAAGACAAACATTGTAATTAATAACAGCACTACTGAAGAAGTTCCACAGCGATACGACGCTGGACAAGAGAAGAAGTTCTATAGCGATACGACGCTGGACAAGAGAAGAAGTTCCATAGCGATACGACGCTGGACAAGAGAAGAAGTTCCATAGCGATACGACGCTGGACAAGAGAAGCAGTTCCATAGCGATACGACGCTGGACAAGAGGAGAGGACGAGAGAGTGAGAGACAGCCGACGCTGGACAAGAGGAGAAGAGAGACAGCCGACGCTGGAGGCGAGACGAAGATGAACACCGATGGAACAAAAAATGATCGAGTATGATTGACGACAATAAGGTGATAGACAACTTATTCATATCTTAATCATACACAGTATACAAAGACAGTTAAAGACATTAATATTTTATTTAAAAATAAGAGTAATGTTTCTTGTATAGTAGAGTTAAAAAGCATAGATGTTTTAGAAATACGATTACCGTAACAAGAGCTCAAATTAATATGATATAAAATGATTACAAAGAATATAAATAAAAACAATTAGTATTTGAGAAAACAGTACTGAGAAGTAATAACTATTAATCTTTTGAGTACGTACCATATGTAGAAAAAAGATTTAAAAATTGATTTTGAAACATATTAATAGACTGAGTAGTCTAAAAATGAGATTTTTCTTTTATATACTATTTAGTAGCATAGAATGTTTAGTTAGTAAGGATGTATATATCTTAAGCCTTACGGCATTATAACAAATAATAACTAATGTTTTTTAAATCGAAGTCAGTGCCATGTGCACATATTTTTTTTTATAGTATCAAATAAATTTTAATTACTGTTTCAAGTTCCGTAGAGTTCTTATTGCAGATACACCTGACCCCCTATTTAAATGTTATATGTTTAAAGAATTTGTCAATCTTGAACGTGAGACCGTTCACACCTATTTATGTATATGTAACGTTGTTTAAATTTGGTGCTCCAAGATCGAAGGACTCCACAAATTTAAATTAAATTAAATTTGCCAAATTGTCACGTTATATAAATTTGTCGCCCTGGACGTGAGGCATGAGATGCCTAAATTTACGTACAAAAATTTGTACACATACCATATAATATTATGCAACTTTTGCATGGTTGTAATGTTGCATTAAATTGGCTCCCAATGAACGTGGGGCTATACAAATTAAAATACATTTAAATTTGTTTAAATTAATAAATAAATGAAATAACGTTGCATAAAATGTCGCCCTGCACGTGGGGCCCGACATGCCTAAATTTATGTAAAAAAAAAAAAATTTGCGACATAAATTGTAGATCATGAATGTATGACACGATACCCATCATTTGACTATTAAAATTTTTTTTATGTAGCTAAGTGGTTGCTCTAAAATATATAAAGAGTGTTAAATGAAAAATGTATAATATGTAATTATTATCTGTAGTAAACAGTAACTGAATGTAATGTTAATTGTTGTGTAATCACACAGCTGGCGCCCACCACAAATAATATTGTTGTCTATGTAACAGGTGTAACTGTAATGAGTATTAATAATAACTATTAATAAAAATACAGAAATAAATAAATAAGTAGGGAACGGTTATCAATAATAATTGTTAAATAATAACTATTAAATAAATATTTTAATAATAATTCACCATGGCAATATCGGGAGTTTGAGGATGGGAGAAGCACTTGAAGCCATGATGCAAGCCGTATTTGGTGAAGTTGTGAACAAACAAACAGAAAAAGTAAAAGAAAATAATATTGGAACTCAAATAGAAGAGTTAACAGAATTTTTTACAGAACTGACCGAAAAATTAAGAGAAGAAAGGATAGCAAAAGAGAAAATTAGAGACACAAATACGCACATAGCGTCTGTAGAAGGTGAACAAACCATAGTAGTTAAAAATACATGTGTAATTACTAATGATAATTATAAAAAAGTAATTAACATTAAGGAGGAGAAGCAAATTAAGGTTAATAAAACATACCTTATTAATAGCGATATTCCAAGTGTGAGGCACACACACAATAGTAAATCACACAAGATGACACATTTGAAACACATAAAACACCACACTTACGGAGATAAATATCACTGTAGGCCTAACAAGAAACGTAGTAAGTTATCTAGACGAAACACTACGCAAAATTGTGGTAAATATGATGTTAGATATACGCACGATAATTATGGTAACGATAATTATAACGGTAAGAATGAAAACTACAGAGGTTATCATAAACGACGTATGAAAAAACCGTCGACAGCTGTTTATATGGGCGTCAAGCAGACTGGACATACGCAATGCATTCATGATGAGAGAATTATGGAATGTGACCGTTACGAGAGAAAGAGAGGCAAGATGAAAACATTGCTCAATGAACAGGTGACTTCTACGATAAACACAAACGTTCACAAGGTGAGTACGCACACAAACAAGGGATTAATACACTGGAACGCAGACGTTGTTTATACGAGGGTAAGAATAATAGTAAACGCGGCGACTACGCTACAAAGGAACAATATACGTCCGGTAGACTATGGACAATGCAATTGTTATAAAGAGGGGTGTAAGTTCTAACTACACACTGAACTCAATACCCGAATGGAATGAATAATTATTTTTAAATGAGAAATAATATGTGTAATAATATAAGAGAGTATAATTAAGAAATGTTATAAGGAATATTATTTGAAAGGGTTAATTAAGAAATGTATTAGGGAAGGTAAGGAATGCTATTGTAGAGAAATATTTAAGAAAGTAAGGAATGTTATTATTGTTGTTATTAATATGAAGAAAGGGTTAGGAACGGAAATAATTGCCATAATTATTAGAACGGCTGATCAAGCGAACACTTATCGAAGATACAAGGACACAGAAGAAAGCGAGAGTGAAAAGTCATAAGGGCAGAGACTACTTAGGATTAAGGACTTCGAGAAAAATATCGTTGTTTTCCAAGACAGTTCCTCTGTAACCGACCATGCGACACACTACGAGCTAAAAGAGTATTCTGTTACGGAAGTGTATTTCAAGAAAGTTGTAGCGATCAGAAAGGTAATAAAAGTAATGAATGTTAATGTAGTGTATAAGTAAAGTATTAGATAAAGTAATGTCATGTTACGAAAAGAGCTAAGGAAGTTTAGAAGCGAAGGTAAGAATGTATGAGTAAGTTAATGTAAAATTAAGGACCGAATTTACACACATATGTAGGAATGCAGAGTATACAGAAGGAAAACAAAGGAGAGCTAATTGCAGTGGATTTTCTGGGACCATTACCACGATCAAGTCGAGGTGTGAAGCACATATTGGTATGTATCGATGTGTTTTCCAAAGCAGTCCGACTGTACCCAATTATGCGACCCACAACCAAAGTTGTTCTAAAGATACTACTGCAAAAATATATTCCGTTATATGGAAAAATGAAGAAGATATTCAGTGATCAAGGTGTGCAATTCCAAAGTGAAAAATGGGAGAGGACGTTAAGGGAAAATGGAATACAACCAGTACTCACATCCATAAGACATTCTCAAGGAAACCTTGCTGAGAGAGTTAACAAAGAATTAGGTAAATATTTACGAATATATTGCCATAATCAACACAATAAATGGGCAGAATATTTACCATTTATTGAAAAAGCCATTAACGAAAATTATAGTGAAGCAACAGGATACACTCCAATGGAATTAGAAGAAGATAAGAAGCCAACCAGATTTTGGACTAAATATCTAAACAAACCTAATAACCAAAATGTACCTGTACCAATAAGTGTGAAAATTGAATACGCAAAGCAACGAATAAGAGAGAGAGGTAACTAGAGAATAGAGAGATTTAATATAACTCACAAGTTACAACAATTCAACGTGGGAGAAAGTATACTACTCAAAGCAAATCCAGTGGGAAAAAGGAGTGATAATACGGCGAAGAAATTCTTCAGACTTTATAATGGACCGTATACGTTAAGACAGCGAGTGGGACAGAACACTTTCATTGTATATGATGAGATACAGAAGAAAGAAATTGGTAAATTCCACGCAACGTCATTTAAGAAGTTCTACACATAAAACAGAGGTCATTGAAACCAGTCTAATCAGCTGTTTGTAAAGCCACCCTTAATTCAAGGTCGCGAGCAGTGAGCATACGAAAGAGGGGAGGTAAGACATTTGTATACACTCCTATTAAGGGTGAAATGACGAATATTATTCTTTATTATTGGTTATAATTTTTTTGCAAATTATAATAATAAATAAATAGATAAAAAAAAAAAATTATAATAAATAAATTTATTAAAATTTTTTTGTTGTTACCAAGCAGAGGAATAATGCGACAGTGCAAATAAGTGATGTATTGAGCATGAAATATAAAAATTTAAATTTACTTAACAAACTGTAAATAATTAATAATATATTAGAAATAAGCATGTCATGGATTGCAAGCTTGATTCAGACAAAAATATGAACAGGTGTTTCGACCTGAATCAACGTGCACACACACACAAATGTAACTGAAAGTGTGTACACCAGTATTTTGCTAGTGTGTGTGAACGCAGGTCTCTGCAGGCAAGTTTGCCACCCCAGTATGAATAATTGCACAATGACTGTTTTTCCGTAATTATTCATAAACTAGAATTAAGAATTAAAATCCAAAAGCACCATAAAATGTAAATAAATTTAATAAATACTGTGTGCGAAAACCACGCGAAAGTGACACGCCGTACAAGTGCAATAGTGAAATAACTGTGTGCAAATTAAAAGGGGTAAGTTGCAATGTCCAAAATTACAAGGAACTTGTGTTGTAAAATTAGTTATAAGATAAGTATAACAAAAATACTTACAGGACTCTGCAATTCGCAGAAATATAAAAAATAGTGAATTTGACAACGAGTGGGGGAACTGACGCCAAAGACAGTTTCTAACATGTCGATTTTGTATCACTGAAGGGTGTCGACCAAGACATGGGTATAAATAGGACACGCAAGCTTCAGTGGTTCTCTTTCTTGAATCATCCACGATGCAGCGGGAGCTTATGCCCGTCAGCACGGCATATTTATTAATATTTTTATAAACAGTTTAAATTGCCAGTTATGTACAAATACGTAACCAAGCTATAAGACAAACATTGTAATTAATAACAGCACTACTGAAGAAGTTCCATAGCGATACGACGCTGGACAAGAGAAGAAGTTCTATAGCGATACGACGCTGGACAAGAGAAGAAGTTCCATAGCGATACGACGCTGGACAAGAGAAGAAGTTCCATAGCGATACGACGCTGGACAAGAGAAGCAGTTCCATAGCGATACGACGCTGGACAAGAGGAGAGGACGAGAGAGTTAGAGACAGCCGACGCTGGACAAGAGGAGAAGAGAGACAGCCGACGCTGGAGGCGAGACGAAGATGAACACCGATGGAACAAAAAATGATCGAGTATGATTGACGACAATAAGGTGATAGACAACTTATTCATATCTTAATCATACACAGTATACAAAGACAGTTAAAGACATTAATATTTTATTTAAAAATAAGAGTAATGTTTCTTGTATAGTAGAGTTAAAAAGCATAGATGTTTTAGAAATACGATTACCGTAACAAGAGCTCAAATTAATATGATATAAAATGATTACAAAGAATATAAATAAAAACAATTAGTATTTGAGAAAACAGTACTGAGAAGTAATAACTATTAATCTTTTGAGTACGTACCATATGTAGAAAAAAGATTTAAAAATTGATTTTGAAACATATTAATAGACTGAGTAGTCTAAAAATGAGATTTTTCTTTTATATACTATTTAGTAGCATAGAATGTTTAGTTAGTAAGGATGTATATATCTTAAGCCTTACGGCATTATAACAAATAATAACTAATGTTTTTTAAATCGAAGTCAGTGCCATGTGCACATATTTTTTTTTATAGTATCAAATAAATTTTAATTACTGTTTCAAGTTCCGTAGAGTTCTTATTGCAGATACACCTGACCCCCTATTTAAATGTTATATGTTTAAAGAATTTGTCAATCTTGAACGTGAGACCGTTCACACCTATTTATGTATATGTAACGTTGTTTAAATTTGGTGCTCCAAGATCGAAGGACTCCACAAATTTAAATTAAATTAAATTTGCCAAATTGTCACGTTATATAAATTTGTCGCCCTGGACGTGAGGCATGAGATGCCTAAATTTACGTACAAAAATTTGTACACATACCATATAATATTATGCAACTTTTGCAAGGTTGTAATGTTGCATAAAATTGGCTCCCAAAGAACGTGGGGCTATACAAATTAAAATACATTTAAATTTGTTTAAATTAATAAATAAATGAAATAACGTTGCATAAAATGTCGCCCTGCACGTGGGGCCCGACATGCCTAAATTTATGTAAAAAAAAAAATTTGCGACATAAATTGTAGATCATGAATGTATGACACGATACCCATCATTTGACTATTAAAATTTTTTTTATGTAGCTAAGTGGTTGCTCTAAAATATATAAAGAGTGTTAAATGAAAAATGTATAATATGTAATTATTATCTGTAGTAAACAGTAACTGAATGTAATGTTAATTGTTGTGTAATCACACAGCTGGCGCCCACCACAAATAATATTGTTGTCTATGTAACAGGTGTAACTGTAATGAGTATTAATAATAACTATTAATAAAAATACAGAAATAAATAAATAAGTAGGGAACGGTTATCAATAATAATTGTTAAATAATAACTATTAAATAAATATTTTAATAATAATTCACCATGGCAATATCGGGAGTTTGAGGATGGGAGAAGCACTTGAAGCCATGATGCAAGCCGTATTTGGTGAAGTTGTGAACAAACAAACAGAAAAAGTAAAAGAAAATAATATTAGAACTCAAATAGAAGAGTTAACAGAATTTTTTACAGAACTGACCGAAAAATTAAGAGAAGAAAGGATAGCAAAAGAGAAAATTAGAGACACAAATACGCACATAGCGTCTGTAGAAGGTGAACAAACCATAGTAGTTAAAAATACATGTGTAATTACTAATGATAATTATAAAAAAGTAATTAACATTAAGGAGGAGAAGCAAATTAAGGTTAATTAAACATACCTTATTAATAGCGATATTCCAAGTGTGAGGCACACACACAATAGTAAATCACACAAGATGACACATTTGAAACACATAAAACACCACACTTACGGAGATAAATATCACTGTAGGCCTAACAAGAAACGTAGTAAGTTATCTAGACGAAACACTACGCAAAATTGTGGTAAATATGATGTTAGATATACGCACGATAATTATGGTAACGATAATTATAACTGTAAGTATGAAAACTACAGAGGTTATCATAAACGACGTATGAAAAAACCGTCGACAGCTGTTTATATGGGCGTCAAGCAGACTGGACATACGCAATGCATTCATGATGAGAGAATTATGGAATGTGACCGTTACGAGAGAAAGAGAGGCAAGATGAAAACATTGCTCAATGAACAGGTGACTTCTACGATAAACACAAACGTTCACAAGGTGAGTAAGCACACAAACAAGGGATTAATACACTGGAACGCAGACGTTGTTTATACGAGGGTAAGAATAATAGTAAACGCGGCGACTACGCTACAAAGGAACAATATACGTCCGGTAGACTATGGACAATGCAATTGTTATAAAGAGGGGTGTAAGTTCTAACTACACACTGAACTCAATACCCGAATGGAATGAATAATTATTTTTAAATGAGAAATAATATGTGTAATAATATAAGAGAGTATAATTAAGAAATGTTATAAGGAATATTATTTGAAAGGGTTAATTAAGAAATGTATTAGGGAAGGTAAGGAATGCTATTGTAGAGAAATATTTAAGAAAGTAAGGAATGTTATTATTGTTGTTATTAATATGAAGAAAGGGTTAGGAACGGAAATAATTGCCATAATTATTAGAACGGCTGATCAAGCGAACACTTATCGAAGATACAAGGACACAGAAGAAAGCGAGAGTGAAAAGTCATAAGGGCAGAGACTACTTAGGATTAAGGACCTCGAGAAAAATATCGTTGTTTTCCAAGACAGTTCCTCTGTAACCGACCATGCGACACACTACGAGCTAAAAGAGTATTCTGTTACGGAAGTGTATTTCAAGAAAGTTGTAGCGATCAGAAAGGTAATAAAAGTAATGAATGTTAATGTAGTGTATAAGTAAAGTATTAGATAAAGTAATGTCATGTTACGAAAAGAGCTAAGGAAGTTTAGAAGCGAAGGTAAGACTGTATGAGTAAGTTAATGTAAAATTAAGGACCGAATTTACACACATATGTAGGAATGCAGAGTATACAGAAGGAAAACAAAGGAGAGCTAATTGCAGTGGATTTTCTGGGACCATTACCACGATCAAGTCGAGGTGTGAAGCACATATTGGTATGTATCGATGTGTTTTCCAAGGCAGTCCGACTGTACCCAATTATGCGACCCACAACCAAAGTTGTTCTAAAGATACTACTGCAAAAATATATTCCGTTATATGGAAAAATGAAGAAGATACTCAGTGATCAAGGTGTGCAATTCCAAAGTGAAAAATGGGAGAGGACGTTAAGGGAAAATGGAATACAACCAGTACTCACATCCATAAGACATTCTCAAGGAAACCTTGCTGAGAGAGTTAACAAAGAATTAGGTAAATATTTACGAATATATTGCCATAATCAACACAATAAATGGGCAGAATATTTACCATTTATTGAAAAAGCCATTAACGAAAATTATAGTGAAGCAACAGGATACACTCCAATGGAATTAGAAGAAGATAAGAAGCCAACCAGATTTTGGACTAAATATCTAAACAAACCTAATAACCAAAATGTACCTGTACCAATAAGTGTGAAAATTGAATACGCAAAGCAACGAATAAGAGAGAGAGGTAACTAGAGAATAGAGAGATTTAATATAACTCACAAGTTACAACAATTCAACGTGGGAGAAAGTATACTACTCAAAGCAAATCCAGTGGGAAAAAGGAGTGATAATACGGCGAAGAAATTTTTCAGACTTTATAATGGACCGTATACGTTAAGACAGCGAGTGGGACAGAACACTTTCATTGTATGTGATGAGATACAGAAGAAAGAAATTGGTAAATTCCACGCAACGTCATTTAAGAAGTTCTACACATAAAACAGAGGTCATTGAAACCAGTCTAATCAGCTGTTTGTAAAGCCACCCTTAATTCAAGGTCGCGAGCAGTGAGCATACGAAAGAGGGGAGGTAAGACATTTGTATACACTCCTATTAAGGGTGAAATGACGAATATTATTCTTTATTATTGGTTATAATTTTTTTGCAAATTATAATAATAAATAAATAGATAAAAAAAAAATTATAATAAATAAATTTATTAAAATTTTTTTTTTGTTACCAAGCAGAGGAATAATGCGACAGTGCAAATAAGTGATGTATTGAGCATGAAATATAAAAATTTAAATTTACTTAACAAACTGTAAATAATTAATAATATATTAGAAATAAGCATGTCATGGATTGCAAGCTTGATTCAGACAAAAATATGAACAGGTGTTTCGACCTGAATCAACGTGCACACACACACAAATGTAACTGAAAGTGTGTACACCAGTATTTTGCTAGTGTGTGTGAACGCAGGTCTCTGCAGGCAAGTTTGCCACCCCAGTATGAATAATTGCACAATGACTGTTTTTCCGTAATTATTCATAAACTAGAATTAAGAATTAAAATCCAAAAGCACCATAAAATGTAAATAAATTTAATAAATACTGTGTGCGAAAACCACGCGAAAGTGACACGCCGTACAAGTGCAATAGTGAAATAACTGTGTGCAAATTAAAAGGGGTAAGTTGCAATGTCCAAAATTACAATGAACATGTGTTGTAAAATTAGTTATAAGATAAGTATAAAAAAAATACTTACAGGACTCTGCAATTCGCAGAAATATAAAAAATAGTGAATTTGACAAAGAGTGGGGGAACTGACGCCAAAGACAGTTTCTAACATGTCGATTTTGTATCACTGAAGGGTGTCGACCAAGACATGGGTATAAATAGGACACGCAAGCTTCAGTGGTTCTCTTTCTTGAATCATCCACGATGCAGCGGGAGCTCATGCCCGTCAGCACGGCGTATTTATTAATATTTTTAGAAACAGTTTAAATTGCCAGTTATGTACAAATACGTAACCAAGCTATAAGACAAACATTGTAATTAATAACAGCACTACTGAAGAAATTCCATAGCGATACGACGCTGGACAAGAGAAGAAGTTCTATAGCGATACGACGTTGGACAAGAGAAGAAGTTCCATAGCGATACGACGCTGGACAAGAGAAGAAGTTCCATAGCGATACGACGCTGGACAAGAGAAGCAGTTCCATAGCGATACGACGCTGGACAAGAGGAGAGGACGAGAGAGTGAGAGACAGCCGACGCTGGACAAGAGGAGAAGAGAGACAGCCGACGCTGGAGGCGAGACGAAGATGAACACCGATGGAACAAAAAATGATCGAGTATGATTGACGACAATAAGGTGATAGACAACTTATTCATATCTTAATCATACACAGTATACAAAGACAGTTAAAGACATTAATATTTTATTTAAAAATAAGAGTAATGTTTCTTGTATAGTAGAGTTAAAAAGCATAGATGTTTTAGAAATACGATTACCGTAACAAGAGCTCAAATTAATATGATATAAAATGATTACAAAGAATATAAATAAAAACAATTAGTATTTGAGAAAACAGTACTGAGAAGTAATAACTATTAATCTTTTGAGTACGTACCATATGTAGAAAAAAGATTTAAAAATTGATTTTGAAACATATTAATAGACTGAGTAGTCTAAAAATGAGATTTTTCTTTTATATACTATTTAGTAGCATAGAATGTTTAGTTAGTAAGGATGTATATATCTTAAGCCTTACGGCATTATAACAAATAATAACTAATGTTTTTTAAATCGAAGTCAGTGCCATGTGCACATATTTTTTTTTATAGTATCAAATAAATTTTAATTACTGTTTCAAGTTCCGTAGAGTTCTTATTGCAGATACACCTGACCCCCTATTTAAATGTTATATGTTTAAAGAATTTGTCAATCTTGAACGTGAGACCGTTCACACCTATTTATGTATATGTAACGTTGTTTAAATTTGGTGCTCCAAGATCGAAGGACTCCACAAATTTAAATTAAATTAAATTTGCCAAATTGTCACGTTATATAAATTTGTCGCCCTGGACGTGAGGCATGAGATGCCTAAATTTACGTACAAAAATTTGTACACATACCATATAATATTATGCAACTTTTGCATGGTTGTAATGTTGCATTAAATTGGCTCCCAATGAACGTGGGGCTATACAAATTAAAATACATTTAAATTTGTTTAAATTAATAAATAAATGAAATAACGTTGCATAAAATGTCGCCCTGCACGTGGGGCCCGACATGCCTAAATTTATGTAAAAAAAAAAAATTTGCGACATAAATTGTAGATCATGAATGTATGACACGATACCCATCATTTGACTATTAAAATTTTTTTTATGTAGCTAAGTGGTTGCTCTAAAATATATAAAGAGTGTTAAATGAAAAATGTATAATATGTAATTATTATCTGTAGTAAACAGTAACTGAATGTAATGTTAATTGTTGTGTAATCACACAGCTGGCGCCCACCACAAATAATATTGTTGTCTATGTAACAGGTGTAACTGTAATGAGTATTAATAATAACTATTAATAAAAATACAGAAATAAATAAATAAGTAGGGAACGGTTATCAATAATAATTGTTAAATAATAACTATTAAATAAATATTTTAATAATAATTCACCATGGCAATATCGGGAGTTTGAGGATGGGAGAAGCACTTGAAGCCATGATGCAAGCCGTATTTGGTGAAGTTGTGAACAAACAAACAGAAAAAGTAAAAGAAAATAATATTGGAACTCAAATAGAAGAGTTAACAGAATTTTTTACAGAACTGACCGAAAAATTAAGAGAAGAAAGGATAGCAAAAGAGAAAATTAGAGACACAAATACGCACATAGCGTCTGTAGAAGGTGAACAAACCATAGTAGTTAAAAATACATGTGTAATTACTAATGATAATTATAAAAAAGTAATTAACATTAAGGAGGAGAAGCAAATTAAGGTTAATAAAACATACCTTATTAATAGCGATATTCCAAGTGTGAGGCACACACACAATAGTAAATCACACAAGATGACACATTTGAAACACATAAAACACCACACTTACGGAGATAAATATCACTGTAGGCCTAACAAGAAACGTAGTAAGTTATCTAGACGAAACACTACGCAAAATTGTGGTAAATATGATGTTAGATATACGCACGATAATTATGGTAACGATAATTATAACGGTAAGAATGAAAACTACAGAGGTTATCATAAACGACGTATGAAAAAACCGTCGACAGCTGTTTATATGGGCGTCAAGCAGACTGGACATACGCAATGCATTCATGATGAGAGAATTATGGAATGTGACCGTTACGAGAGAAAGAGAGGCAAGATGAAAACATTGCTCAATGAACAGGTGACTTCTACGATAAACACAAACGTTCACAAGGTGAGTACGCACACAAACAAGGGATTAATACACTGGAACGCAGACGTTGTTTATACGAGGGTAAGAATAATAGTAAACGCGGCGACTACGCTACAAAGGAACAATATACGTCCGGTAGACTATGGACAATGCAATTGTTATAAAGAGGGGTGTAAGTTCTAACTACACACTGAACTCAATACCCGAATGGAATGAATAATTATTTTTAAATGAGAAATAATATGTGTAATAATATAAGAGAGTATAATTAAGAAATGTTATAAGGAATATTATTTGAAAGGGTTAATTAAGAAATGTATTAGGGAAGGTAAGGAATGCTATTGTAGAGAAATATTTAAGAAAGTAAGGAATGTTATTATTGTTGTTATTAATATGAAGAAAGGGTTAGGAACGGAAATAATTGCCATAATTATTAGAACGGCTGATCAAGCGAACACTTATCGAAGATACAAGGACACAGAAGAAAGCGAGAGTGAAAAGTCATAAGGGCAGAGACTACTTAGGATTAAGGACCTCGAGAAAAGTATCGTTGTTTTCCAAGACAGTTCCTCTGTAACCGACCATGCGACACACTACGAGCTAAAAGAGTATTCTGTTACGGAAGTGTATTTCAAGAAAGTTGTAGCGATCAGAAAGGTAATAAAAGTAATGAATGTTAATGTAGTGTATAAGTAAAGTATTAGATAAAGTAATGTCATGTTACGAAAAGAGCTAAGGAAGTTTAGAAGCGAAGGTAAGAATGTATGAGTAAGTTAATGTAAAATTAAGGACCGAAGTTACACACATATGTAGGAATGCAGAGTATACAGAAGGAAAACAAAGGAGAGCTAATTGCAGTGGATTTTCTGGGACCATTACCACGATCAAGTCGAGGTGTGAAGCACATATTGGTATGTATCGATGTGTTTTCCAAAGCAGTCCGACTGTACCCAATTATGCGACCCACAACCAAAGTTGTTCTAAAGATACTACTGCAAAAATATATTCCGTTATATGGAAAAATGAAGAAGATATTCAGTGATCAAGGTGTGCAATTCCAAAGTGAAAAATGGGAGAGGACGTTAAGGGAAAATGGAATACAACCAGTACTCACATCCATAAGACATTCTCAAGGAAACCTTGCTGAGA